>CM052542.1:36729097-36823330 GCA_028533065.1 Trachops cirrhosus | reverse complement strand
TGCAACAGCATGGATGGAGCTGGAAAGCATTATGCTAAGCGAAATAAGCCAGGCAATGAAAGACAAATACCATATGATCTCACCTTTAACAGGAACCTAAACAACAAAACAAAGAAACAAGTAAATTATAACAAAGGACACTGAAATGAAGGACGGGATGTCAGTGACCAGAGGGGAGAGGGGAGGGAATTTCAGGGGAGAAGGGAAGGGTTTACAGGAACAAATATAGAGGACACATGAACAAAACTACGGGGCTTGGAAATGGAAGGGAGGTGGGGAGGGATGGGTGGGTGGGCTAGAATGGGAATAAAAGATTGAAACTGTGCTGAATAATCTAAAATAAAAAATTTAAAAATAAATAAATAAATAAATAAATAAATAAATAAATATTCCCTCTATACACATGAGCTTTTTCAGAGAGTGGCAATACCCTTTTCATATGTAAACATTTTTTAAAGAAGTATTTACTGGAGAAGAAAGTAATTTTCCCAACCGAAGACAAACATTTGTGATATCCCTCTTACTCAACAGATATTCTTCTCATTTTTTCAGCTAATTCTTTTCTCACTTCAATATGTTTTTCTAAATTTTGCACTTCATGTGGAAGATTCATGTCCCAAATAGACAAGAAAGACTGTATTTCCAGAAAAATAAAAAAATAAAACCACATCTCAAAGATCTGCAAAAAAAAAAAAAAAAAAAAAAGAGTAGAACTGGGATTATAACTCAGGGAGTTTTATTCCAGCACAATACACTACTCTTCAGTGGGGTCTCTCCCACAAAAAATGTAAGACAGAGAAGACACCATGGTCTGTCTTGTTCAAGTTGTACCCTGCTACCTGGTACACAGCCTAACACCCAGTACATATTGAATGAATGAAAAAACACACTGCATAGATCAGAAAACTGAGTCCCAAGAAGGATGGCAATGACTTAATGACAAGTGGGATTAGAACTCAGATGTATTGGTTGCACAAATCAACCTGCATCTCTCTCCCCATTCTGTTGCTTGGCCAACAAGTATCCAAGCCAAGGCTTTTTCTTAGGAAGCTCATTGGCCATTTCCAACTTTGTGGACCCCACACATGGCCCCAACTTGTTCGACAAATCTAAACTAGATGAGGGAAGAACAATAATGAATTATGTTACATCTGCCTGCTTTGATATTCTATTTAAAACCTTTTCTATTCATTCTGGTCACCCTCCTCCTTTTTGCCCTAAGCACACATTTAAAAGATAAAGAAATATAATTTCCCCTCCTATGTCCTTTGCATGGGTTTCTACAGATGAATATGCTCTCCATAAAATTGATTTAATATACCTACCAGACTTTAAATTGATTTTAAACTACCTTTAACTTCTATTGCTTTGTTTTTCGTCTAGCAACTTTCTCAGATAGTTTAATGGGCAAGTATTTCTCTGACTCTCTTTACATTGAAGGCTAGCCCCTCTAGACTTTCCTAAGGACTCGGGAAGATAAAAAATGTTTCTATTTTCCACAGAAACTGTAGAGGTTTTCCATATTATAAAATTAACCTATACTCAGTGAAGGACATTAGACACACACAGACACATACACATTAAGGAAAGCAGATAGAAGGAGAAACTCAGTTCTACAACCCAAAGATAACTTTAAAAATAATTGTATTTCCTTGCAGACTGTATTTCTGTACATGAGTGATTGAGTATGCATGTATGTGTGTTTAAGTACACACATACATATGTGAGTCATGCTTTTTTCACTTAAAATATCATACACATTTTAATACTAGGTAGCATTCTTAAATATTGCTTTAGTACTATATACTGTCCTGTAATGAAAATGTCACTGTCTCTCCCACAGAATGGTATTTGTTTCCAGTTGTCCTGTCATAAATAATGCTACTCTGAACATTTTTGTTTATAATGTAGATTCTGTGTTTAGAGTGATTTCTAAATCACTCCCAAAAGTAAAATCATTCCCAAAGTAGAATCATTTATTTAGTCAAAATTTACAGATATTTAAGGAAGCTGATAAACATTGCTTGTGTATTTTACAAAAATATTGCACCATTTTAAACTTCTACCTATAATAATGTATGCAAACATCTATTTCTTTCCCTATTAACACTGATTATTAAGTAGTTGTGTCTTTTTATTTAAACTATGCTAATTTCATAAGTTATAAAAAGCCACCAAATTCCGTTAATTTGCATTCATCTGATGGTTTCCAAACTTGAATATTTTTATGTACCTGTTTATTGATTATATTAATTATTTTATTCATATCCTTTCCCCATTTATTTATTAGACTATCAAAGTATTCTTCCTATCAGTTTGCTTAACTTTTTATAGCATAAACAGATTGGATTTGTCAAATATTTCTATACAAATATACTTCTTCCCATAGTATTGTTTGTGTTTTCAGGTTGTTTAGGGCATGGATTTTAATGTAAATTTGAGAGGGTCAGTACCCTATAAACTAAAAAATAAGTTATGGTAGAAATTTTAGGAAATACAAATAAGCAAGAAAAAGAAAAATTACACATGCAATAATTATTTATAACATTTGAGACATTTCTTTTCATCTTTTTCTTATATACTTAAGTACTTTTTACAAACGTAGTCTTATATCATACATCTTACTGCCCTATTTTTTCACTTAGAATGTTAAGAATTTATTTTAATGGCATTAATGATTCTTCTTTATTATTCTTTTAACAGTTTTATAATATGGACAGATAAAATTTACTTTCCAGACCATTGTTGTTGAATCTCTTTGTTTCTAATACTTCACTCTTATAAGGATACATGGACATCTTTATTGTTGAAACTTTGGATATATTCATAATTATTTAGAATGAATTTCTAAAAGTAGATCATGGGTTTAACCAAATTTTAAAGCTTGTTATATTGCCCATATTGTTCTTCAAGTCTGTGTCTTATTTTATGGCATGAAATTTATTTTGGCTTAAAGTTATAAATATTTACATAGTACTTGAAGTAATTTAGAAGAAACAATTCACCTTACTATGCATGTGTTGAAAAAGAAAGATAAAGATATCTATAATATGCCAGGAGCCCAAATTTCCAGAGCAGATAGCTCGAGGTTTATAAGTCTTAGAGTTACTTGAATACATATGTATGGCTTCCTTCCTAATATACTATAGAAAATTTAGTTTTAAAAAATTTAACTCTTTGTCCGTATCAACTTGTCTCTGCCCCCACAAAGCATATTTTTTGGGTCAACTAAAGATGTGGAGGCAGTGGCTTAGAGGCTAATAACAGGTGTACTGCTTACAGGCACCAAGCCCTTGCTGACACATTCTTTCACTTCTTCCCAGAGTAGCCTTGTTTATGAAAGAGGATACTGAGTTTCAGAATGGTTGCAGTCTTGTGCTAAGTTGCAGAACTGATGATACCTACTTCACTCCAAAGGAGTGTACTTCTCACTACTCCATGTTGCCTCCTCGTGGACTCTAAGACTTTAGCATGGATTTTGCTTCTATCCCCCCCCTTATCAATTAACACATTTACATTTATATTAAAAATTGACCTTTGAGAATTAAACTCAAGTTGTGTTGCAGCCTTAGATCTTGATCTGCTCTTATTTGTTTTAATTAGCCATTTAAACATTGTACATAGCACCTCAAAAAAGAAAAAATTATATTAATGAGGATGAATCACAAGAATACTTTAAAATAATATAAATTAACCCAGCAGTGGTTGTTCAGATAGACTGAGATATGTCTTCATATGCCTTTCATTCAACATCAAACAATGGATTGTGGGTTTTTAAATCCATATGGTAGAAAATATTGGGAGAGAAAGATATTTAATTCTCATTACCATAGATAATTTAAAATATGTAATGAACAAAGCACAGCATTGTATGGGCAATAAGTCTAAAAACATATGAGTCATAAAGGTTCAGGTTACTGATGTTTAGTAGAAGAAGCTGATTATCTGAGGTCTGAAGTTCTTTTTGAATCCCATCTTTACCTCTTTCTAATGTATGACTTTGGACATGTTTCTTTTTGTCTCCAAGGATCTACTTAGGTACCTTTAAATATAATGACATATATTTTTCAAATTCTTAGGATGCTTGAATTCAATATCAATATGGTGGTTCAAATTGCAAAGTGATTCTAAACTATTGGCAGTGGGAAAACAAAGATTTTGGAATTTCAGTATAATGGTCAGGAATGAATATCAAATGATTTTCCCCCAGCCTTGCATTTCCCAGGGAGTATGTGTATCCGTACCATGTCCTTTGGCTCCTGAGCGCAGCCCCCCCGAGCTCGTCTCTGCATGGTGACTACGCTCTTCCCTCTATCCTCGAAACTGTGCTAGTCTCTTTCCCATCTAACAGCCTATAAACTACTGCTCCAAGAGTCACTCACTCCCTTGTGAAGTCATCTCTGTCTCTCTGTCTCAGACCTACCACTTGACTTTCTATGTTCCTCCCATTCTGCCTCCATTCTGCATGTATGAAGTAATATAATACTTCATACATGATTCTAAACAGTGGCTGTCTCATTGCCCTACATGTTTGCATATCAAATGAATGAGTGATGCAACAATTTCTAAACAAAGCCTTTTTAGCTAATAAATCTGTTTCAATTTAACATAAAAACCTGGAGGAGGGGAAAATGCTTTAATTTAAAAAAATTAAAAACAACCAAGCAAGCAAACAAAAAACTCTGAAAAGCCAAGTGTCTCTTTTATTCCCTAGTCAAGAGACTTAATCTTCTCCAAACCTCAGATTATTTAATTTTTCAAGTCACCCTGAAATCCCATCATTCCTTCCATTCCTGAGGCTAAAACTCACCAGGACCTTTTCTTCTGTTACTACTCTCCACCAGAAGCTCACTGCACTGTGTCCTAGTGAGTTAGAGACCAAGCAGGGGCTGCACAAAAGAGATGTTAGGACCCTTTGGATGAAATCATTACTGCAAAGTTGCACCATTTTCTCTCTGAGGATAATTCTAGAGAAAGGTTCACTATTATAGTGTGAAAGCAGGTAGATGATCAGAAAAGTCAATGCAAGATAGAGATTATCATCATTTTATACTTAAGGAAATGAAGCCTCTGTAGAGTTCAATACCATGGCCAAGGTTATATAGGGAGAGTCGACACCTGACTGCAGCTCCATCTGGCTCCAAATCTCATGCACTTTCCACTGCACCACAGAGCCTCCCCCTGCCCTGGTAGCCACCAGCCTCCCTGCCTTCTTTGATCCATAAAGACTCAATTTCCTCTTCTAGAAAGCACCTTTAGACAGTCTTCTTTACCCACACCTGATTTGTGTTCAGACTATCCAAGGCCAGAAGTCTCAACATGAAAAATGATTTCTTTCCAAGTTTCTTATTCTATATTAGTTTACCATTCTTTCTTACTATTTCTTTCCTTGAATTGAGTTTTGGTTTATATTTCAGTTTTTGAAAGTGTCACAGCATTGACTTTTCCCAGGAAGCCAATGTGGCTGTTGATTTGCACATAGGAAATTTACTGGAAAATGAAGGAATCAGGATTGGTTAGAGGGGAGAGGTAAACCGTGATGCGGTCACAACAGAGACCTCAGCCCCTTCCATGGGAGGCTCAGAAGCTGGGGTATCACTATAGAATTGTATGGATTTGAAGCAAGGAGGCTCCCCTCAATGACAGTCATTGGATGCAGGCTGACCCCAGGAGAGAAGGTGACCTTCGGTCCTGGGCAGCAGGGAAATCAGGGACTCAGTTCCAAGTTCTCAGAGGTCCACACTCCTAGGCTCTGGGGAGTGAGTGTTTCAGTCCTAAATGGGGAACCTGTATACACATTATGTCCCTGATGGCTGGGAGGAGTCAGGTAGCTGGGCTCTCCCATCTCTACTGCACTATTCCTTCTGCCATTTGTACTTGTGTGCATGGCCTACATAAGGATCAGCACAAGGGGCCTCCACTCAAGAGACCTGAGAGCTGCCTGGAGCCCAAATAAGAGGCTGGAGGATCAAACACATTTTGGTATAAAAGCCTTTGGCTAGGGAATAGGAAGCCCAGTTTTGCTGTTCTCTGTGTGGATTTGGCCACCTTCTATTTGTTCCCTGAGCTTGTTTTGGGGGGTTGATATGTGAATATTATTCACATAGTTTTTGCTATATAATGGGCCCTCAGTTAATACAAGATCTGTCCTCTTTTCTTCCCTTTATTTATAAAGTGAGTGTTGGATTAGATGTTATCTAAGATCACTCTGAGTTTTTAATTCCATATTAGTATATTATAATGGATTCTCAGATTTCATTGATATTCATTATGCATTATTTATTGACTAAGTTCATAATAACCCAGGTTTGGTTTTCATTTGATTTCCAGAATCATGAAATTTCATAGTTGGAACAAACCCTCCTTATTTTCGGAAATGGTCCAACCCCCTTATTTCACTCATGAGTAAAGGAGCTAGGGGAGGAAATTGACTTATTCACGGTCACAGTGCAATTAATGACAGAAGAAAGAACACTATCCATGCTTTCTGACCCATCCCAAAGCTCACCACCTACCCCTTCCCCAACCTCCAGCTGCTGCTGGTACATTCCAGACTGCAAAACAGCACAATTTGCCTTTCTTGTGTTAATATTATTCTAGCATGTAATGTCTGTGTTTAAGGCAATGACCTGAGAAATACTTTTATTTCCAGTGATGCACTTATTTTGCAGGGTTTATTAATTTTATTTATGTATTTGATCTCTCAGATGAAATAATAAACTAATTAGTGGGACAATTTACTGGTGAGCTCTACCAAGGGTGTTTTACAACCTCCGTGCAAGCTTGTCTAACTGTGGTGTCAGCAGATCTGCTTTCTGCCCTGCTGGCCTTAATTTCAGCCATCAGACACACATGGCTGGCAGCCCTGCACTGGGTACTTGTGCCTCTGGGGGGCATCCAGAGATGTCAAGTCATAGGGCAAAGGAACTTTTACCCAGGAGCCTCCCAGAATTCATTCAAGACACAGGCTGCTTCATTAGGCTTAAAAGGGTGGGCACAGAACTCCCAGAGAATAGAACTGAGCCAGTGAACTACCTGAATTCCCAGAATGAGAATTCCCAGAGAATGAGGAAAGCTAAGTGCTCAAAGTCACAGCCAAGGAGGCCCACAGTCTATCAAGACCAAGAGCAAAGCAAGGAACAGGACAGGGCGATTGATACAAAGACAGTAGACATAAGAACATTGCAAGATTCAGGAGCAAATGTGGGAAGACCCACTGGGTCTGGAAGACCCAGATAAATTACAATAAATAGGGCATTAGTGCCAAAGTTGTTTTTTTTTTTCTTTTCACTGGCTTTGAAGTTAAGTACATGAACTTCCCTCCAAGGTGGCCCCTGTGTTCTCATAACAGCCAGTACTATGTCTTAGAATGAATCTGAATCATAGTCTGTTGTCATTGTTTGCTTTTCTATCCCTATTTGACTGTGAATGCCATTGTATAACAGGGAGCAAACATTTGGTGAATGGAAGAATGGATAGTTGGATGGATACGGATGGATGAAGGATGGATAAATGAATAAATGAATAAATGAATCAGTCTGTCAAAGGTACTGGGCGTCTAAGACCTATGAAGTATATTACTTTCATCTGTCATCTCTGATGTAATAAACAAAACCCAAACAGAGAGAACATTTTCCAATTCTTTACATTTATTGTAGAATTACTCAATATAGCACAGAAGTATCCAACATAAAAGTATTTAGCCTCTCTTGACCAAATCTTTATTCTTATTAATACACTCCACACACACCAACATATTTATTTGGGGTAGAGGTAAATGGTCTCAGAGCCCTAACCTAGGTGGTACCTTGGCTGGCCCCCTCGTTGCCTTGTGGTATTGATGCTGTCACTGCCCTCGTTGCTGCTAAACTGTCTCTGTGGTTTCAGTCAAGCATGAGGGTTCTTGTCAGAACAAGTGCCCAAACCCTTAGCCAGACACTGACAGGACCAGCGGCAGAGGGGAGCATCAGCAGGCCCCTGCAGTGGGAGCTGCACAAGCTCAGGATCCTCACGCTCTGCAGTGGAGAACCTCTCAGCAACTGACACCCCTGGCGGTGGTTCTGCTCACACCTCTGCTATGCCTGCATATGTGCAAATTAGCAGCCCCTAATGTGCTGATCCTGGATATGATTAGTATACATACTGGCTCTGCTATCCCCATCCAACCGGCCACAGATTTGGGGGGATATACGAGTGCAGTAGCCCTAACATGTTGCCGCTGTTTACATGTGGCAGATCTCATTGGGACACAGGCAGCCCTCAAGTGTTGCCTATGGTCAAGTGCTGGTGCTGGAATTGGAACTCGTGGTCCTAATTCAGTTGCTTACCTTTATGATGCTCCTCATTTTTCCACTACATGTTTCTTTGTGCCACGTATCTCCCTCCATGTGACACACTCTGTATTTAATCACTTATTTGTGTCTGTTTCCATCCCCTGGAATGTAAGCTTCAAGAGGACAGGACTATCTGTGTAGTTTGTTATTAAATTCCCAGTGACTGAACTAGTGTCTGGAACGTTAGGGTGTCGACAAATACTTATGAATAATAATGATGAATGGATTGATGGATGGACTGATCCTATCAACTGTAAGGATAAAATTATAATGATTAAGACAGTATGGGTGTTTGCAAAAGGAAATAAATTGTTCTAAAAAGCTAGACAAATGAGATAAGATCTAGAACCCCAAAATAAACTATTCTGACTGGAAACTTTGTTTATAGTAGATATTTTATTACAAATCAATGTAGAAATCACAGACTAAGGTAAATAGTACCAGGAAAATGCATAGCTATAAGAAAATTTATTGAATCCTGACCTCGCATATTATAAAGAATACCAATTCCAAGTGGATTAAACCTTCTCTGCTGCTGGCTTTTCTATGGCTCATATAACCACCTGACACTCTAGGTATTTTGTGTTATTTTTTTAATATGTACTGTCTCTCCTCTGTAACAACTCAATGGAAAAATAGGTATATGAGGTCTGTCCGGAAAGTATCCAGCCAAGCACTATGAAAAATAGAGATGTTTATTGAAGAAGATACAAAATACAAGAAATATTGTATGTAGGACAATGATGCCTCAGTCTCCTTCAAAGGAGACACCTTGGGACCTCACACAGTTCTCCTAGTTACCATCAGCTGTCCCATCACGTTTTCCTGAATCTCATCAACAGTATGAAATCTCTTCCCTTTCAAAGGTAACTTTAGTTTTGGGAAAAGCAGAAGTCACAGGGCACCAAATCTTGGCTGAAGGAGGGCTGAATCATCTGGGTGATTTGATGTTTTACAAAAAAACTCTGCATAAGATGTGATGCATGAGCAGGCACATTGTCGTGATGAAGCTGCCAATCACCAGTTGCCCATAGCTGCAGCCTTCTGAATCATCCAAATGGTTTCCATGGAGGATGTTCAAGCTTAATGCAAAATTTGGTTCAGATTTGTTGCTCTATTTGTTCAGTCATTTTGAACTGTGTACAATGGCCACATAGTATACATGCTCACTCAACAGCTAGTACAGTGAAGTCATCATTGGTCATACATGTGCATTCCAGTCCACTCTCCGTGGCTGTCAGGTTATATCATTGTGGCACAAACTGTTCTCATTATATTAGCAGTGGCTGACCTTTTTCCTGACAGACCTCTTATATAAAAGCAAACTGCTGAAGAAGAAACCAAAAATAATAAAAGAAAAATATTTTAAAAATTTTTAATCTCACTAGTAATTAGAGAAGAGTGTTAAAATATGATACTTCATATCAGATTGGAAAAAATTAAAAGTTTGACAATATCAAATACTTGTAATGAGGTAAACTAATGCTGGATTACATGAATTGCTAGTGCCACCTTGTAGAGCAATTTGTAACATCTAATAACTTTGAAGATGCATATACTTTATGCTGTGGCCCAACAAGTCCACAGAGAAATCTCACACATATGTGCCTGAGGAGAATAACAATGTCCTTTGCATCATTATTTGTATTAGCACAATTTGGAAATAGCTCAAATGTCCATCAGTATGGACCATTAAGTCAGAATATCAATATATGATAAGATACTATCTAAATGCTAAGATGAAAGAATTAAAGCTAATTCCATAAAGTGGCAAAGACTTTAAAGCGTCTTTATCAAAATAAGCAGGGTTCAGATGGACACCTGCAATGGGATACTATTTAAACTAAGTTTTTCAATATGTGAAACAGTTCTAATATATTGTTTATGGAAGCAAACATGTATTAGAAGCAGAAAAACATGCATGAAACTTTAGGAGAGTAGTCATCTTGGAGGAATTAGGAAGAAATTCATAGGAGACTTGCTTTTATTCACAATTTTTTTTGAAGGAAAGTCTGTAGCAAGTGTGGCAGATGATAATATGTGACCAGGCTGGGAGGCAGTACATGGGTTTGTGTTATAATTACGTCTATACCCAACTTCATGCTTGAAATATTTAATAAGAAAAGAAATAGAAGGCTATTTAAGTGTGACTACAAGGGAATAAGTTCAAGCCATAGCATATCAGATAATAGTATGTGTGAAATTGTAAACTGGATTTTGTTGTGAGTCAAAGACTGGCTGCAATTCCAGATTCAGTGCCTTCTTCTCATAACAATTGATAAGGTTGGGATTTGAAACCAGACATTCTAGGTTTGAATCTTGATTCGGATAGTCAATATTTTAAAACTGGGCATCAGTTTCCCTCTTTTTGAAGGATTTGTGATTAAAGAAGAAATAGAGAATAGAAAAACAACAGAAAATCAACAAAACCAAGAGTTGGTTCTTCAAAACAATCAAAAAATTTACAAACCTTTAGTTAGATTGATTAAAAAAGAGATTCAAATAAGCAAAATCAGAAATGAAAGGGAGGATGTTACTATTGATGTTACAGAAAAAAGTCATTACATAAAGCAAAAAAACAGTACCTGTTCATGACAAATATACGCGGATGAAATGAGATGTTTGTGCAGTGCTTAGCATACATCATGGCACGTGATGGAAAGGAAGACTTGTGCATATTTAGGAGCTCTGGGTGTGGATGTAAACAAACATGAGCTTGAAGCCTGGTTTGAATGCCATGCATTCTCTAACTTTTTTTTCTTTTTTACAATAACCATACAAGGTTGGTGTTACTTTATGCCATTTTATACATAAAAAACTGAGCCTTAGAGAGGTAAAATAACTTGCCCAAGATTACCCAGCTCTTAAAAGGCAGAGATGGGATTCAAATCAGGTCTACCTCCAGAGGAATATAACAATAAATTATTGTGGCTATATTTCCCTGGTTTTATTAATAAACTAAATTGAATTTTTATAAAACATTACAATAATCTATCCTGTAGCTTTTTTTCCTTTGAGCAGGGAGTCAACCAGCCATTGCTGATTAAAAGTAATAACAAGTACCTACTACTTAGTTTATGTATGTGCAACTGCAAACATGTAAAGTGACTGAGTTGCTGTAATGGAATATTGTTACTAGATAAATATTTCTGCCTTAAACAGATTCTTGGTTTTGGAATACACTGGAAGATCAGTAGGCTGTGATATTCCATTATGTTGAGTTTTGTTTTTTTTTTAACCATAGTCTTTTTCTAGGTTCCACTGCCTTTCCTGAAAAATGACTCTCTCTCTGCTTGCCATCCTCTATCTTCTGTGAATCCAAATGGAACTTAACTTTTATTGTCACTGATTATTTTGAATGAACAGCTTTCTTAATGTAATTTTTGTCATGTCAGTTTCATTTATTAAATCTTTTATTCACTCACTCATTCCTTCTGTTATGCAGCAAATATTGAGTGAAAACTATGAGCTCATTTCTGGGCTAGGCTCACAGAACCAAGGGTTAAACAGGGTGTAATAACTTCCTCAGTGAAGTTCAGAACTAGAGGGGGGCAGAGATGGGAATGGATAATTTCAACATGGCATTACCTTCAGAGTGGAGTTATTGCTGGGGGGCATGGAATGTGGTATCCCCAATGAAACAGGGGACCTAGGACAGAAATGATAATGTTGCAGCTGAAACTCCTGTTTGTATGTTTGTTTTCTGTCCAGAAAAATAATGCATGATGTTTGTAGAGAATTTAAAAAGCATAAAGAAACAAGAGAAAAATAGCCTACAATTATACTATAAAGAACTAACCACTATTAACTAGTAGCATATTTTTAAGACCAACTTTTACATAGATGAGCTCTAACTTTACAAACAATTTTGTTATGTATACTTTCCCATATCCTGAAAATATTCAATTATTTTTATATATGCATAAGATTACCCTATGTAGAAATACTAACATTCACTTTATATTCTAATATTGGTTGTTTTCCTCTTACAAATTACATTGTAATGACTATTTTTGTGCATAAATATCAGCCTGAAATTGTGATTTCTTCCTCCAGAAGGAATCCCAAAGGTGACTTACAGATTAGAGGGTATGATCACTTTTACGGCTCTTGCCTTTTTTTCCAATGCCCTCTTCTTTATAGATCTCAAGGCAAGAGCTCAATTCTTTAAGGAAGTCAAGCCAATTAAAATATGGGGAAGTTCTTTCAAAATGCTTACATGCCTCTGTGAGTGTCAGTGTGCACACACATCTCAGGAAGAAGCACCCATAGATACACATAGATGCATATCCTGACTCCCTCTTACCTAAGAGGCATTCTGCCTCATTTCTTGCCAATTACTTACAAGGGGCTATATTTGTTGATGTTTTTGTTGTTGGTGGTGGTGGTTTTGTTTCATCGGTCTCTGTATTTCCAGGGCCTGGTGTATGGTAGGAACTTAGTAAATGTTTCTTGAATGAAAGAGACAGGAGAAAAGTAAAACCATTAAATCATTAATGTTTACTTTTTGTTTAATACTATATTTTGTTTGTTTTTCAGCATTCTGCAAGATATGGTGGTAAATCTTGGCCCCAAGTCTTCATGATTGACGGGCTCTTTTGCACAACTCAGAGGTAAAGCTAGCTCTCTTGCTGGTGTGAGGAAAATCTTTCTCTCTGGGAAATTTACTCTCAAATGTCTCTGGGGCCTCTTGAAGTGATGGCTCTCATGCTTTGTGTTCCTCCCTAAAACACCCTGCGGGGTGCATCATGGAACCTCTGGGAGCTGGGGCTTAGGGTGCCTTTTCTCTGGTCTATTATGTGTTTGTGGTTAAAGAAAGAGAATATTGATTCTCTTTCTTCTCTTTAAGTACCTGGTAAATGTCATTCGGAGCCTTACATTTTCCTGCCTGGATTTTAGCCCCACCTATTAGGTAGTCTCAGATTGGCTTGATTTTAAACACAACTATGTTAGCATTCTTTCTTCAAATGCCCCTGTTTCAATATGTTTACCAGAAGGAACCATCCTCAGTTGTGGAAACTGAAGGCAAACCATATGTAAGATAAATGTTTACATAGGAAACAGACTTGGAGATGTATGAGCTTAAGAAGCAGGTGCTATTATTTTGAGGTCTTCCACTTTTAAATAATGGCAACACTGAATTATTTGCTTCATATGGGGAGCCAGGAAGGTACAATTGAAAACGCCTATTCTTTTGAGAAATTAGAAGCATTCATTCCAATATCTATTCCTTGCTTACCAGGGATAATGCTGAATGAATCACAGACTGGTGGATGGATGTCCCTTCCGACACTTTTAATTAGCAGCACTGCCCATTAGGATGAACAGAGTGTGTTTCCCTTCTGTAGATTACCCCACACCCCCTTAAATGAAGTAGAAATCTTATTCTCCACAAGGTAATATTTATCTCTTCCCCAGCCAGACAAGCATAGAAAATTAAACAATGGTCCGTTAAAAAGCCCAGCTAATGTATTTATCATTTCCAGTTTATGTGAGTTTGCAAAGCAAATATGAGTGGTAGCTATTTGTTATGGGACCTTGGGGAACAGCAGAGTTGGAGAGGGAGCTGGGAGGCTGGAGGATCTGAGACTTGTAAAAATTCATTAAAAATATGAGGAGCTATTGGAGACAGAGGAAATTAATTACTCTGAGGGACTCAAATGTCACTACTTATTTAAGTGACCTGGAGAGGAGGCTGAAAAACCCGTTTTCTGAGGGTTTCTGTATAGGAGAAGGTTGGGAGCTGGGATTCCTCAGCTGTCAATTTTTGCATTTCCTTGGTGACTTATTGACATGTTAACCTGGCTTGTGCCCCAGCCTCCTCTAATGAGTAGAGTTAAATGAGAAGTGGGGGTGGAGTGGGGGTGCGGGGCAGCACTCTCCCCTGTAGGCTGGCCAGGTCATTCAGAGGAGCTCGCCAGGCATGTAACTGCCAGACCTAGGGGAAGCTGGTAATTTACCACAATGGAGACAGAGGCAGATTGTTTGCAACTGGACTGAGTTTGGTCTTTTATTGCTTTTGCATCCACCAAGCTATTCTCTGCGGTGGAGTGAATTTGGGAAGACAAATTATGGTTTCCTACCTAAGGAGGACTGGGGAGCAGTAGCTTCTGAAAACAGTCATCTTTTTGAGATTGCTTGTCTAATAAATCTTTCTAATGCATTCTGCCTATAGACAGAGGTTGAAAATATATAGGTACATGATGACTTAAAATTTCAAAATCAGTAAGCACCCAGAGTAATTCAGTAAAAGCTTCCTCACCTATGTGCCTTACTGAGATGGAGGAATTAAAGGTTTTTTTCTGAACTCTGCTACTCACCAGCTGTGAGACCCTCCCCAAGCCACCACCGTGCTCCGAGTGGCTGTTGTATTATTTGCAAAGTGGAACGATCATGGGTACCTTCTGTGATTGTTAAGATCAATGCTCCCAGAAGAGCTTTGGGGGATGGAAGTATGAGACAGGTGTGTGGTGGCCCTGTCACGTGTTGGCATTTATGTTTTAAAAAAAGTCTTGGTCTTTAGACATTGAGACTGTTCTGGGGTCTCTGTTCCTACCTGGGTCAAAGCAGACAGGCTCTGCAGTATTCTCCTGGCTTATTCAGTTAGGAAGAGTGAATCAACACGCCAAAGAAGACTCAACAAATGAGGCCCTGAGGACTGCTTTTGGGAGAGACGTCCCATGGCTTGGAAAAAAAATAAAGAATGTAAAGCATAGCTTCGAGGGAGTTGAAATCCTAAGCATTCACCTCCGGGAGCAGTCCTAAGCAGTGAACACTTCTCCAGTTTGAAAAAATACTGTCCCTTTGAGGTGGAGACAAATCATGCATTGAAGGTGGTGATGTTGTAAGATTATTCATTTATTCCTAGAAAGAGATGGTGATGGAGTAAACTCAGGCAGGGTCAGTGGGGATAGAGAAGAGAGAACTTGGAGAGGCCTTGGAAAGGAAGGGATTCCAGGCTTTTCAGTAGTCAGGGTGGCATGCGCTTAGAAGAGGGAGCAGTGCACTGACTTTAGGCTGGAGAGTCTTCCCAAGGCACTTGTAATGTCATTAATAGAAACCATAAAAAATGCTGGATACAATCCCTTTGCTCAAGGAGCTCAGACTGGTAAACAATGAACAATCGTAGAGTAGACACGTAAGCCCCAGGCTGAGAGGGAGGGGGCTGTTGAGCTGGACCTCAGGGAATGAGCAGCCCCGTGCTGGATGAGAAGGGGTTTTAGGAAGGACGTTCCACAGAGCAGCTGCTCACAGCAGCTCTGAACCACAGCTGCCCAAGCGCACAGTGAGGATGCCCATCTGAGAGCTGCACACTTGGCTTGCTCCGTTTCTCCAGCAGCCAGCGTTGTGCACAGCAGCATGCACTCAGTGATTTTCAAAGGCCTCTGTGCCGTTGTTGTCTCCTGGAAATAGACTTGAAGGATTGCCTGCCTGTTCTCATTAACCAGCCCTGATGTGGCCTAGGGTCTGACCTGTCCTGAGAGTGCCCAGAAAGCTTCCCCAGAGACCCGACTCTGAATAATTGCTAAAACCACTATTCCCATTCTCTGGTGGGTTTTTTTAGCTCCCTGCCCCCCCAAAATTTATCTTCTAAAATTGCTTGAAAGTCTTCAATTGGCATTACTGAGCTGTTGGCTATTTATTTATTGTGTGATTAGGATGTGTCTGCCTATATGTTCATTTGTATTCATTTATAGCATCATAGGTGAGACATCATTATGCCTTCCCATCTGGGTAATAGGACAGTAATAAGACAGGAAAAATTTTCCTGCTGTTCTTCTTCCCTTCTTCCCCTTCTTGAATTCATTCCTTTGGTGCCTTGTATATGCTTCCTCATTTGCTTTTATTTTCTCACATTCTGTCTGTTTACCCTTCTACTTTTCCTCTCTTCTGATAGAATCACATATGCTCCAACTTGGAAGGAAGTAGGAGATTCTAGATACCAGGGAGCTCAACTGCAAAACTTTGAGAAGGTTCTTAACCACATGGTAATTCCCCTTATCTGTTATTTTTGGTGGTGGTGTTGCTTTTCAAAGCTGAATGTCTTGGATTTTAATTTCTGCTCCAACACATAACAGCTGTCTGGCATTGAGCAAATCATTCTCTTTAAGCTTCAATTTTCACATCAATAAAAATCAAGTAGCAATAATACTTTCCATATAAGACAGTTGTAAGAATTTAATGAGAGAGTACATATGAAAGGGTCTGACGCATCATATATTCTCAGTGAAAAATGTTAGCTGTAATTGTTGCTTAAAATAATAATACAAGCTATTATAAAGCCTTAAAAGACAAAATGCAGGTGTGCTGATCTTTGGCATCAAGGAAAGGAGAAGCTGGGAAGACTTTCCCACTCTTTGGCTGGTCTTAGAAAATGGAAATCCCTAGGGACAAAGGCAAGGAAAGCAGCCAAAGCCATGGGTGCACAGGCAGCCCTCCATGGCTGCAGGGTGACGTGGGTGCTGAAAAGTGAAAAGGCATGCCTGGTCCCCTGAGCTGCTGCTGGGCCTTGGGCAAGCATCTAATCAACCATCCCCTAGATACAGTATTCCTTCCCACATGGTGGGTGGCTTAGTAATGTGCCCACTTGGCTAGGTTGAATTATATTATTCAGTTGTGCTGTTTTTTTAATCCTCACTGAGGGATAAGTTTATTGATTTTAGAGAGAGGGTAATGGAGAGAGGGAGGGAGGAGGAAAAGAGAGAGAGAAGCATCAATGTGAGAAAGGAACATCAATTAGTTGCCTCTGGTACACACCCTGACTGGGGATTGAACCCACAACCTTTTAGTATATGGGACAATACTCCAACCAACTGAGCCACCTGGCCAGGACTCGTAATTCAGTTTCTTATATGTTTCTAGTTAGCGTGGGCCACAGGGACATTCTTGGGATATTTGGAAGATGGAAAGAAAGCAGCAGCCACTTTGTAGCTCACACACTGCTGCCAATCTGCTGACGCACTTCGTGGGCTCGAAGTAGCGTCTGGGCCTGCAGCTGCTCTCCCTTTCCCTGGATCATCCTCAGCTTCTCCAGCACCTCATCTCGATGTGTGTGTTTATCTCTTTGAGAAAAAAACCTCGTTCCATGGGTCCTCCACATCAGCAAGTTGGGAAGCAGTGCAAACCAAGGTTCCTGTTAGTTCTCAGGGAGTTTCAGCTCATGCTTGTGGGTTCCAGCTGCTCCTCATCGGTCTCAGATTAGCTCCTCCTGGGGTAGGTAAAGGCCAATGGTGATCAGATGTTGAACTTTAGAATTCACTCCAGAGGAACAAATTAGTGTACTCTTGTTTTTTTTAATAACAAGAAATATCTTGAACCAGTAATAACTAAATTCTTACACTATTCATGGTCTGGCATAATAACTTTTTGCCTAAATTATTTTTTGAAGAAGGCTTAGGTTGAAGAAATTGAGTGAATATTTGTTCCTTTAAAAATGGGTGTGTGTATGTGCATGAGTGTGTGTCTTATAAATCAAATACTTATAAAAATTTTACAGAGCTGACCAAAAAATGGTAAAACACTGAAATATGAAAGGACTAAAAATTATCTTAGACGAACCAGAATTTAAAACTAACAAAAAAACCAATATAGAAAGTAGAACATCCTATTATAGAGCTGACTACAAAAAGGAACTAAAAGCCATAATGAAGGGACTTTTAAAAACTGACACAACCAACTGATGAAATTAAGCCCATACAAATGAAATTGTTATGAATGGATAATGTAGATGTCCATTCAAAGAAAAGAGCCTCTGTCCTCTCCAGCAAAGGAAGGTGAGTAGAAGAGGTGACTCTAGAAACATCCTATTCTTACGGGTGAATAGGCAACCAGTTATGAGCTCACAAACCTGGTTAGAAAAATCTCTATAATTAGCAGGTGTGTGGCTCCCAGACGAACACATGGAGGATATAGGTGACAGCTGAAATTCGCATTTGTGGCCAAGCCTCACCCTGCTCTCCTGCATACATTTATCATTAAATAGCAGCCAAAGTTGAAGAAATAGCTGGCTTACCCTGTCCCCACCCCCACCACGCATGTGTACACACAACATATACACACACTGCCCATCTCACCGGGATCAACTGAGTGCTACAGCACAATGCCTGGCACATGATAGGTACTCAAAAAAAGTGTTGGGTGGGTGCGTGTACTAATGAATTCCTTAAGGAACTGAAGGGGAAAGCCTAGAGATATCAGTAGACATTATGACAGCATCCTGGATGAAATGAAATGGAAAAAATGCCCAGGAGAATTACTTTACTGAAGATTTAACATGTTGATGTTCATAACACCTCACCTGCCAAAGGTATCCTATTCAAAATGAACGAAGCAACAGAACAGGATTAAATTGGCACAGCTGGAGGAGGTCTGCCTGTGTGTGAAGAGCTGAATGTTATCTCCAGGCAACGGATGGAGTTGTAACATGAGGATTCTTATTTTTAGTGTTAGGGAAAAAATGATTTTGAACCAAGAGACACCTAGGATTGATAAGGGAAGATGGGAGCTTGAGGGAGGGAGTGGATATATAATAAGCTCAGACCAGAAAGGCTGAGCGAAGAACTGGAATGGAGGGGATTTCTGTGGAAGGGGGTCCTGTTACTTCAGAGTGGCACCAGAAAGCATACTGAGGTCCCCTAGGGCACCTGGTCAACTCAGGCCCCCAGTGCTTGGCACAAGCTACATCAGTGTAGGCACCTAAAGGTTAGGAACCAGCTTCCCACGGGTAAAGAAGACCAGTAACCCCACTTTGTGTACATGTCTGCATCCTTTGAGAAACAGGGGAGTTCCTTATCAAATCACTTCTCATGATATATTATAATTCTCTACATTTTTCTCTTACTCTTTATATTCTCCTATGGTTCCAAAACCATGATTTTTGCCTTGTTCTGGTTTTTTTTTGAGGGGGGCAGTGCTCGGAGGGGTTGTTGGTGTTATTTTGTTTTTCTGCATCTTTATTTCTAGTATTTATTTTTAAGAATTTTTTAAAAAATCACTGAGCACCCCCATATGCTAATAATGATAAATCTCACTCTAGACATGTAAGAAAGCTAGTTTTATCCACATTCATCAGTTATGAAAAAGAGGATCAGAGAAGTGAATGAGTTGGTTCAAAATCTTACAGCTGGTAATTGCTGAACTAGGAATTGAACCCAGATTTGTCTGGATGCAATCTGTGATCTGTCCACTATTCCCCTAAGCCTCAGAGCCTACAATCAAGTGAGTAGGTGCTCCCTAAAGATTTCCTGGAAAGAAGGAGAGATAGAGGGATGATAGATCATGAGAGGGCAGAGAAGATTTAAATACTAACAGACTTTTAGAAGATCCATTTTGAGCAGATCAGAGCAAATGGATCTGATGAATGAAGCACAAAGGGGGCCAAGTCAACTGTGAGAATGTTTGGTCAACATTGGGAAAGGTAATGAGAGTCTTAGATAAAACAGAAAACTCTGCCCACTGGCTCTTCTGCAAATAACTAACCCCATCTCACCTACCTGACCTTCAACCCCCAGCCTCAGATTGCTAATTTTGTCCATTAGCAATCTTAGAGGAAACTCTTAAGATCATGCTTTAGGAATGAGTAAATTAAGAGTCAAGTTAAGAGTTTGTAGAACTCACTTATACCAGGAATGAGGTTGAAAGCAAGTCACCAGGAGGAAGCTACCCAGGCACCAAATATTGTGGGAGTGTCTCCATTTGCTACAAGATGACTCTCCCAAAGGGGAATTTCTATAGAAATTTTGTCTTGAGGGCCAACTTCATGTAAGACAAGCCTGTCTCTTCTTGTGAGCGTTACCAGGGGAAATAAAAAGCCCATCCAGAGCTTGCTTGCCCCTAGATTTTTCACCTTTCTGTGTTTAACACGTGGCTCTAATGTTCCTCTAATGCTGGTGTCTTTATGTATCAGTGTCTCTTTGCTAGGGACACTGTTTGTTCTGTTTGTCCCATTGAAGGTAATGCTCCCAGATGGCTCACAAATTAGGTTCAATAAAATGTAGTCATTCTTCTCTTTCAGTGAGTCTTTGGTGCTGAACTCATTTAACTTACCTAATATCCTATTTCAGTTGTTAAATTCTAAACATGGATTGATTAGGACAGGGGACTAAGCTTTCTGGTTAGTGCAGCGAGCTTTTTGAAGTGAATAGGACAGCTCTGGAACAAAAAACTTGATATAAGGTTCACTTTGCCACTTGTCTGTGTGTCTTTGTAGGCGTGGTTTCTTGCGTCTCTCTCCTTTGTCACTCATGTAGCATCAATTTCCCCACCTGTAAAAATGGGAACCAGAGGTAATTGAAAAAAGCGAGTGGTAACATACATGTGACAATACTGGGTAAAGTATAAATAATTATGAAAAAATAAGTTAATATAATACATTTAAATATTAATTAAAAAGCCTGAAACTGGAGGCATATCATTTATTTAAATTGTAAGGAGAAAAAATGGAATCAGGACATTCTAGTATTATAAAGAATCTCAGAGATTAACTACTTCAGTTCCTTTTTTGACAGATGAGAATCCTGAGTCTCCAAGTGAGGTGGTCACATGCATTAAATCACATAGCACATGAAACCGAGCTAAGCCTACTTTTCCTGTGACTTAGTTCTCTGTTCATCTTCAGCCCAAAGGTCCCTACCCCCTCCCTTCCATGCTTCTGTACACTGTCTGTTGTAGCCCTCGATGGAACTGCTCAAACCAGAAGCTTTAAACTTCACACACCAGGGGACGCTAGTTCTGACTGGCCCACTAAAGGTGATGTTCCCAGGTGGCTCACAAATTAGGTTTAATAATATGTAGCCCATGCCCCTAATGCTTGCCTTTTCCAATGTATTTATGAAGACATTTCTTTGGCTGCAGTTATGAGAATGAATGTTGCAGATTTGGTGAAGATGGCTTATCCAGTGTGATTAAAACCTCCTGGATTTTATAGAGTTCACCCTGTCACCACTGAAGGGAGTGTCTAAAGTATTTGTTGACTCTGCCTCTGAAATCTACTCAGACATTTCCTTCCCTCTTCAACACTTTACACTGTACGCTCCCCGAGGGCAGGAACCTTGTCTGTTTTCCATTTTGTAATATATCCCCAGTGCTCAGCACAATGTTTGGCTCATAGCAGGTGCTCAGAAGGTATTTGTCTAATGGAAGAGTGAATCCCCACTGCCACTGCCTCCATTCAAGGTCACATTGTCTTTCTCAAGAGGCTTGGAAGTACTCTACTTCCGGTCTTACTCTTTCCAAACCCTCCTAAACCCTGCCCTCTGAGTATCCTACTAAATTACAAATATGAAAAGGCGACTCCTATGCTAAAAAGGAGCACTTTTTGATTGCTCCCCTTTGCCTGATAGAATTGGAAAAGTACCTGAATGGAGACTTTAAAGTTCTTTATAATATGGCCCCAGACTAACTTCCCAACCTCACCTGTAGACTCCTTTCTCCCAACTACCTTTCAACACACACACAAAAAAACACACACCTCTATTTATTGGCTTCTACCTGGAATGTCCTTTCTTCCCTTTACCACATAGTGGACTCCTACCTATAACCCAAACACCTTCCAGCGACCCCTTCCTGACCTGCTTTGGTCTCCTCAGTTATTAGACAGATTCCTCCAGAGGTGAGCCACAGCTTTAATCCCTGTGCATTAGGAAATAGGAGATAATCCTGAACTGTTGCCCCTTCCCTCCAGTGATGCAGATGATTGAGGTGAGGTCCCACCGAAGCCAAGTTGTCCCTTAGATGAGAGCATTTGCACTAGACCCCAACTGAGGGCACAGAGAGCAGGATATTTTGTGCACCAGGGACTGGGGAGGAGCAGAGGCTTGCTCACCATTGCAGAGGACACGCTTTCTCACCGGGTCCCAGCTTCATGATCCCACGCTCCCCACCCAGCGCTGCTGGACAGGCATGCTTCATAGAACCAAAATAATATAAACACTGATTTTTATCTCCTTACTTAACTCTAACAAAGTTATCACACATGATTTGTTGTTTTTATTAATATAAAGTAAGAACACTTATTCCATGTTTTAGAAACTGGAGAAAAGACAAAAAATAAATAAATAACCACAATCATCTGGGTGTATTTCTTCCTGTCTTTATGTAGATATATTTTATATGACTTATGTTTTACATAAAAGCCTTGTTTGTTTCACTCATACCATAAGCATTTTCCTGAGGTGCTAGGTGTTGTTAATATCAATCACTTTAAATGACTGAGTAATAGTCCATTGAATAAATGGACTGTTATTGGATAGATCCACCATAATTTATTTAGTCATTTTCCATGCTGAAGATTGGTTCCCTGTAATATTTGACTTCTGTCAGTAACATACAAAGATGACTTTATACACAGATATATTCTACTCTGGAGTTACTTCCTTAAAATGACTGACATCACATCAATTACTATTTTGTAAAACTTCCCCTTTTAAAAACATTCAATGCCCCCTCACATCCTTCCTCCCTGTGAAATAGAAGTTAATCCCTTACTCCATCGTACGGAATTTGAAAACCTGCAGACTATGGCCCCTTTCTAAGTCCCAGCATCATATCTTTAAAAAAAATTTTTATTTAATCCTCACCTGAGGATATGTTTGTTAATTTTATCGAGAGAGAAAGGAGAGGGAGGGAGATGGGGGAGGGAGAGGGGAGAGAGAGAGAAAGAGAGAGAGATCACTGTGAGATAGAAACATCAATCCGTTGCCTCCCATGTGTGCCCTGAAAGGGGATCAAATCTAGGACCTTGGTGTGTGCCCTGACCCAGTATCGAACCCACAACATTTTGGTGTACAGGACAATGCTTCAACCAACTGAGCTACCTGGCCAGGGCCCAGCATCATGTCTTTATCAGTCCCTGCGGTTTATTTATCCCCAGCCCCCTATCCTGCCTGTGGTTCTAACACACACTGAACTGTGCTTGGAGCTCTGTGCTGGTGCTCGGGCTGGCCCTGTGACCTTACCCAGCCCTGCACACACCCTGCATACACTAGCCCTTTGGCTCATTCTCATACCAGATGGTACCTACTTTGCTGGCTAAAGCAAGATGATTTAGGCACTCTTTCCCCATGATTCCCCGGGCATGTCTCTGTCACACGCTTATCGCACTCTGCTGAAAATTCATGACTCCCTGAAGCTGGGAAATGTATCTCTTTCATTGTTTCCCTGTTGCTAGCACAGTACTCAACACACAGTTAAGTGTAGAATAGCTGATAAGCAAACCTAACAATAGATTTGGCAACTGAGATGTCCTGGTAATGGTGTATGGAAAGAGTAAATTACTCTATTTGCAAAGTATTGATAGCTAGTAGGTGTCATTTTAAAATGACACCTCCATTTTAAAATGGCACAATATATTATGAGTAAAATGTAATGAGAAGAAAAACTGTAGGTGAGATTACTATAAAGGAATTGAGCACCAAAGACCCTATTGATTAATGCCCAGCCATATAAATTTTCACATTTTAGTATTTAGAAATTTTATCATGCTGTGTCATGCCTTTAAATGCTATTCATATGCTAATGATTTCCACATTTTTATCTCCAACCCTACCATTCTTCTGAACTCAGGGCTTCTGACCCCCTCCCTATCCCCAAACATCTTCATTGGACATCTCCTAGGTAACTCAAACTTCAAAACTCTACACCCAAACTCAGATTATCCACCCCAGCTACTTCTTCCACAACCTTCCCCATCTCGGTGAGTGGCATTTCCAGTCTTGCAGTTGCTCAGCCAAAAACCCTGGATTCCCCTTTGAAACCCCTCTTTCTTTCATAATCCACATCCTCTCCACAAGCATTGTTTTTTTGTTTTGGCTGGCTCTACCTTCAAACTCTATTCAGAATTCAGCCACTTCTCACCACACTCTCCGCTGCTACTGTCCTGGTCTGAGCAGCTGTCCGCATTTTCCTGAATTACTGTAGTGACCTCCTAACTAATGTATTGTCCTTCAGCTGTGCCCCCATATTTTACATCCAAAAGGTAAAGTGTCCTTTCAAATGCCCTGTCCTTATCTAAAGCCTTTTTATGGCTGTCCATCTCAAATTCCTAATGTGGTACATCAGTCTGCTCAGGCTACCATAAGAAAATACCACAGACTGGGTGGCTTAAACAACAGACATTTATATTCTCACAGTTCTATTGGTTAGCAGATCCAAGACCAAGGGGCCAGCAAATTTGGTTTTTGATGAGAATTCTCTTCCTGACTTGCAGACAGCTGTCCTTCCTCTGTGTCCTCACATGGCCTTTCCTCTCTATTAGAGGAGAGAGAGAGAGAAATGGTTTTATTGGATTAGAGCTCTCACTTAACCTTAATTACCTCCAAAAAATAAAAAATAAAAACTGTAGTTACCCCAGGAAGGCCATATCTCCTAATCCCATCATACTGGAGACTGGACTTGGAAATATGAATTCGGGGGGACAAATGTAGTCTATAACACATAGCCTATAAATTTCCATGTGATCCATAGCACATTCACCCCACCTTCCTCAACTGCCCCCAGCCCAACAGGGCTCTTTGCAGCTTTTTGAACATACCCAGCAGGCTCCCATCCCAGAAGTATTACACTGATTGTCCCTCCACCTGGTCGGTCCCCGTCGTGTTCCTCAGGCCTCTACCCAAATGCCACTTTTGGCCTATTTCTTCCTTGACCATCATTTGTAAAATTGCACAACTGCTCTACCTCAGTCCTGTCCTCTCTACCTCACCTTACTTTTCTCTGAAGCACTTCCATTACCTGACTTTATATATTTGTTTACTCACCTCCTCCTCTTCTACTCTAGTGGTAAAAGTATATGCTCTAAGAGGGCAGGAAGTGTATCCATTTTTTGTTACATGTGTACTGCTGGCACTTAACGACAATCTGGGCACACAAGAGAGGCACAATAAATGGTTGATGACTGAATAAGTAAGTAGAAGTTCTTTCATATGCGTTATCTTATTTCAGCTTCAAACCAAACCTGAAAGAGGGTAGGGTAGATATGTATTCTATTTTTACACATGTGGAAAACTAATATTCATAAGAGTTAGATTTCATATATGTAGTGATAATTTCATTAATTGAGTGCTTAATATTGCTGAGGGACACCCATACTGTCATAGTTGCTTTCATTTAATCCTTAGAGTA
Organism: Trachops cirrhosus; assembly: GCA_028533065.1. NCBI lineage: Eukaryota > Metazoa > Chordata > Mammalia > Chiroptera > Phyllostomidae > Trachops > Trachops cirrhosus. The sequence goes on along the minus strand of CM052542.1, from coordinate 36,797,879 downwards.
ATCCTAAAAAGATTATATATTATTATCCCTATTTTAACACAATTACTTATGCCTTAAAAAGGTTCAATTCCTAGCCCAAGGGAATTGCTACTAAGTGACAGCCTAGATATGAACCCTAATCTGACTTCAAAGAGCTTGTTTTTATCTAGAGTTCACATACTGTTAGCACAACACCATTTGCTAGATAGCATGCTAAATCTTACAATAACACCATAAAGTACGGGCCACTATTATCTTCACTCTGCAGATGAGATAGCTGAGGCTCAGAGATGTTAACTTGTTCAAGGTCATATACTCTGCTGACCTGAATCTGACTGTCAAATGCTGGCTATCTGCCTCCAAGAGGTGGGTCTGGAGCTGGGCATTTTTCACTTTTCATTGTCAGTTTTTATGCACAAAGGGCCTAAATTAACCCCCAGGATGCCCCACCCATGACAGGCCTTCCAGTTTGTGTTTGCAATTCTGATCTCAATAGACACTTGTGAAACAGGAAGCTTTGGCTGATAAAGCCAATTCATATGTTGATTAAATATATTGACAAATATGATTCCACCCAATCATTTTTTTCTAAAAGACATCTTCTTGTTCAGTATCTTTCGTTAAGTTGGCTATTTTTGTACCTATTCTCTTTCTTCTTAGATACCTGTGACATGTGTGTGCGTTTCGCTCAGCCTCTCTCCCTGCCTCTAATGGCATAGCTTAGGTTCAATAGTGGAGAAGGATAATTGAATCTATTTTTCAGACTTGCATTGGTGGGCTCTATTCTGGGCCCATATTATTAGAATTGTGAGAACCAGACATTTCTTTAAAGTAGAGAGGGTTGGGCTGAGCCAGGAAGATTATTAAAAGACATCACAATGCCAGCCTTCGAAAATATATAGGGCACCTAGATTCCTCGCTTTGTCCCTCCCCTTGTAGCACAAAGCTGTTCAAACACCTTTTCGGGAAGAGGTTTCTTCCCTCAGCCCTTCCTCTGTAGCCTACACTTGGTGCTCATTTGTCCACCACCTATTGGCCCAGTGATTCTCAAAGTGTGGCCCCAGGACCACCTGGGAACTGGTTAGAGATGCACATTCTCAGGTTCCTCCCAGACCCACTGAATCAGAGACTCTGGAGGTGGAGTCTGGTACCACCTGTTTTCACCAGCTGTTCAGGTGATTCTGATGCAGGTGCACGTTTGACAGCCCCTCTGTTAGAAGTGTTACTTCTCCAATCCTCTGCTCCTGCCCCCACCCTTGGCTCGTCCTCTCCTCAGAAGCCAGTCAGTACTAGAGGACAAGGACACAGCAGTTCCAATTCTTGTTCCTTCGTTACAGCCACAACTACTGTGACAGCTAACCAGGGGGCTCAGTTCTTGCAGCGCTTAGTATATACCTTTGAGCCTGGTTTAGGGAACAATATTTTTAACTGGAAAACATATAGATAACAGGCTGTAGCAGGCACATTTACTGAATAATTGTTGCCTGCTTTAGGAAAATCCCCTTACTAACCTTCCCCATTTTGATCATATCTTTGCTCTTATTTAATAGAGCATAATAACTATGTTTAGTCAAGTATATTCTGTTTGCTTTAATTCTAAAAAAATTGCACCCATGTAATAATACATTTAAATCAAATAGTGCTACAACTCCTATTGAGAAACAGCAATCTCCTACTTTCCATATGCCCACCCCTCTGAGACTCATCATCTTAGCTTTTTCTTCTGTTATTTAATTCCATATTTCTTAACAATACACTTGTGTTACCATTTTTCAGTTTGTCAATTTCAGTCATTAGCTCTCGACTTCCTCTTATTGGCCTTGAGAATCTAGTTTCCCTTCCCCTTACCATCCTCACACAGTCCTCCTCCCCAGGGTTTCAGCGCCACCTCCACCTTCCTGTCTCTCTCTCAAGTTCAGAACACCCAGGACAAATTGTTGAGTTTATTGGTTGGCACCCAATCTTTCCACCCATCCCATCCTACATACTTAACTCCCTCCATTCTGCTAAGGACCTACCACTTTTCCTTCTGCTTCCAGGTTCATGGTACCTTGAAATCTCCCATCCGCTGTGGTTAATCCCATGTTAAACCAGAAGTCACTCAAGCTAAGTTCACACCAAGTTCCACACAAACACCATAAAAGGGAAGATTTACTTGTCTGTTTTTTAAAATAACACTTTATTTTTAGTAACTTATGTGCAAATAATTTATACTAGAGTAGTATTACATTTTTATTATATTTTTATAAATTAGCATTTGCAATGGATATTTTATATTATAGTTATAAATTTTTGTATTTGAAGTGCAAGTTAGATACTGCAATTTTTGGAACTTTCATCTTACCACTTTCTCACTTGGGATGTACTGAGTTCTTAGTTTTAAAATGGTAATACTAATAATCACTTTGCTTTAGAGGCATATAGCAGCTTGAGTTCTTGACATTTACTAGGGATTATGCTGAACCCTTTACATGTACTAATCAATGTAATTCACTACCTTTATATTAATCAAATGCATGCTACTATTAATGCCATTTTACAGATGAGGAAACTGAGTCACTACAAGGTTAAATCAATTGCCCCAAGTTCCACAGCCACTCAGCACTACATAAAATCACCCCTTATAGAATCCCTTATGTGTAATGCAGAGTCATTCAGAGATAACTTCATCGTTAAGTCTTACAGCAGGTCCATGATTTAAGCATAACAGGTGCCTGGCCTCCCTGAACCCCATAGACTCCTTGCAGGCTGTTGCCTCAGCAGCCCACAGTGGAATATTCACGGTGCCTGACATCACTCTGTCCCACTTCCCTGACCAACATGTATGACATCTCTCCTTATGCTACTTGCTTATAGGCTATCAGAGGCCTTTTGCCCGCTAACATCAAGCAGGGAAGACATCAGCCTTGAGCAAGAGAAAAGCTAGACACCTTTGTTTTGGCTTGTTTGGGCTGCTGCCTTCTCCTTTGGGTCCTGGTACGTTTTCCTGTCCAATGTCCTAACAATTTCAAATCGGCTAACTCCATTTTAGTGATTCCAATGCTGCAGCAAGATAGCATTTGTGTTATTTCAGTATTTATTTTACATACTATCAATATTTTATTTTGAAAGTGCACAGAATTTATAAAATAAAAAGCTCAAAGAAACTAAATTATTTAATGCACTTTAAATACAAGTACATATAAATATGTTATAAACATTGGAAAAATGTATAGTTACAAAACATAAATATTATAACTGTAATATAAATTATTGGCAAATACAAATGCATTAAGATAAATATTCAAAATATAACCAAAACGCACATAATAGGAAAATCTAATCAGTTACAGAAATTGAAAATGAAAATATTATTTGCTCTTTATAAAAATATGCTAAAAATAAAGTGCATCGGTGGCATCATTGAATTGCAAACATATTTTTGTGCAAACCTGCTGCTATGAAAGCTCTTTCTGGCTGTTTTCTGATTAGAAGGATGGTGAGGAGATTCTTAGAAGCAAACCCTGAATATTTTCCTCTGAATTTCATCTTTCAATAATTTTATCTCTTATTTGAGAGTTATGAGGAGTTCTTCTTTGAGGAATGGCTCCTCCTACACCCATCCCACTAAAGACAGCAGGTTTCATGTTGGTAAAAAGCTATATTTCCCACCCACACCCACTCCTGCCAAAGACAACATTTGATTTGTCTTTATCTTCTGCATTTTCATCATAGACATTTGGTAAATCTGAGGCAGACATACCTGTATTCATTTTCATACTGTCACATTCATATCTGCTTTTTCAGAAATTCTTTGAAATGCAATAGTAATTATTCCTTCAATAGGAGCTTCGCAAGACCACAATATAGTTGCTTATTGCAATTCACACAGGCCCAGAGCTGTCTAGACTTGTAGACTGCACCAGGTTGCCTTTTTACATAATTTGAATAATTGAATCATTGGTCTTTCTCTCCAGATATTAATAACTTGAATTGCAGAATTTTTTAAAACATTAAAATAGCACACTACCAAATATATGGATATTTCAGTGCTTAAACATAGTACAATCTACTGTAATCTCATGATTTGGTAATTATGAATCATTCCTCCTTCTATGGAATACCCAGAATGCTTTGAGGTCAGGGCTTCATTTTACAAATGATGAAAAAAGTACTCAGGCAAGGGAAGTAAGTAATTAACCTGAGGCCATACAGCTAGCAGCCACCCACAATGAGATTTGAACCCAATTCTTTTGGACTCCAAAGTCAGAGTAGCTTTTACTACTCTTAGTAAGTTACAGGTAAGTCCCTTTTATGTAAATAGACTCCATATTACCTACCCTCTGGGTGAGACATGTGATTGACATTTTTCTCCACAGAAACAATCACTTAGCTGGGCTCTAAGAGACGTTTTCCTGAGGTGAGCACTGTTGAGCACCAGAAGGGGCTCTTGTGGCTGGTTATAAAATTTCCTCTTCCATCAGTCTCAAAAAAAGAAAAAAATAGGGATGAGGAGTTTTAAAATGTACATAGGTTCCTGATGACCTCCCAAGGTCATTCCCCGCTCTGTGATTCTGCAGGTCTGTGAAAGTGAAGACAATTTAAATCTGAAGTCAGTTCCCCCGATTTTTTGCCCTTTGGCTGTTTGTTACCTTACAAATGAAACATCTGAATGACAGAACTGAGTGACTTTCTCCCTCTTATTTCAGCTCCTCATGTAACCCCAGACTCTGTTCTCTGCTGTGCCGTTATCAAAGCATCCAGGTGGAAGGGGTAGCTCAGGAAATTGGAAATAATCGTGGTTGTCTTTCCTCTATTTGCTCCTTTCATCTCTTTTTCTGTTTAATAAGCACAAAGTAAACACAGAAATGACTTTTTTATTCTGAAATGTTATGAACATTAAGTTCTGAGTATTATCACGGGAATGCATTTCATCTGAACTCCAAGGAGACTTAATGTAATTTTTTAAAGGAAAACCCCAACATTAGCAATGCTATGACAATTTCTTATTGCAATGGTGGATCTAGAAGGCCTCCCTCTGGCAGGTCAAATGTTTCCAAATCAGTTCAGGTTTTTTGGACCCTTGAGGTGTCTGCAGAGCTAAGCCTTGACTACATAGGCAGCATTGTGAAAAATTTGAGACTGCTTGGTTGTAGAAATTTCTATCATTTGTCAGTCACGCGCTGTGTACAAGATCCTATAGTAGGCTCTTTACATGGGTTTCTTCATATAACTCCGACACTCTTACCAATTACTTCACATTATCCAATTTCACTATTAAGAAAACTGTAATTCAGAGCAGTTAAATGATTTGTGCATAGCCTTTTAGCTAGTAAGTAGCAAAACTAGGATTTGAACCTAGACTCTCTGGTTTCTGCACTTAGTCTCTTCCTGCTACTGCCTGGTGTCTTGGCACTCCTGGCCGTTAACCCCTAGTCCCTCATCTTATATCTGTATGCCTGGATTCTCAGTCTGGACTTAAACCTGGTCAAACCTTTCCTTTAATTTAGTAAACTGCCAGCATTCTGCTCACTTGGCTTGAAGATACTTCTTCTTTTGAGAAACCCTTACACATCCCACCCTTACTTCACTGATCAGTCATTTTATAACCCTGCTGTACCCATGGCACCTACCCATACAGGGTGGTAGGGATATAAAGAAGAGAGGCTCTCAGTCAAAAGTCCCCAGTCTAAGAGTGAGTGCAGGGGATGAATACAGCCCGCAGAAAAGATAAATGATAACACAGTGTGGCATGTGACACAAAGGAGAATAAACAGTGTTGTATAGGAATCTCTACAGTTAACTTCACCTGGGAAGATCTGGGAAGGCATTCCAGAGGGGGTGATATTGGAGCCAAGTTTTGAAGATGTTTGTGATGGGATGAATTGTGCCCCTCCCACCAAACTTACAGGTTGAAGCCCTAACTCTCAATGTGACTGCATTTGGAAATAGGACTTTTAAAGACATAATCAAGGTTAAATCAGGTCATATGGCAGGGTCATAATCCAGCGAGACTGGTGTACTTGTAGGAGGAGGATATTTGGACTCAGAGGCAGTGGGGATGTGTGTGTGTGAAGAAAAGATCACATGAGGACACAGAGAGAAGGTGGCCATCTGCAAGCCAAAGAGAGAGGTCTCAGGAGAGACCAAACCTGACACCTTGATCTTGAACTTCAAGCCTCCAGAACCATGAAAAATAAATTTCTGTTGTTTAAGCTACCCAGTCTGTAATATTTTGCTGTGGTAGCCTGAGCAAACTTACACAATGTCCCCAAATTCTCACTCCTTTCCCCTCTTACTTGAGTTATGTTAGCTCCTTGACAGTATTTCACATGTCACACCCCTTGCTCCCCCTCCTACCTCTAGAGTGCCTACAGGACCCAGGCATGTTTCTCTAGTTAATGACAGATAGGTGGGTTTTTATATGAACACTCCAGCCAGTGGTCACAGGAAATCCACACCAGTTTATAAGTATTGGTGCTTGGCAGGGCACCAGTAGCCTCTGGCCATTTATAACAAATGCCTGTGTTTCCAGTGTATTTTCTGTAATCTTTTCTACAATGAGCTCAGAATTTCTACAACATGTAACAGTGAATGGTCACTTTTATGTAATGCAATATAAGGCAGAGAACTCTTCATAAGAATTGTATATGTTCCTGAAGATTTAATCACTTATGTAATTTTATGCATTCCTACACATTTGTGTTTTTAATTGAAGGTTTGAAATTGTTAAGAAGTATAAGAACTTTGAAACTAGGAAAATGCTAAGGAGACGTGTGGAGAGATCAAACAGACCGCTAATGAAGTAAATGTGCATTTAGTCTTGGAATAGTACTGGGCATGTCGTAGGCATAGTATAAGTGTTAGACATAACTATTGCTTTGAGAAAAAATTGAAACTATCCAAACACAAAGACCCGTGGAAAACATTGAAGAAATTGAATTAAAACTGAAAATGAGAAGAATAAAACTTCTTAAAACTAATTTGATAAAAGTGCCAGATAAAATAATCAATAAGCTGTAACATGTTAATACAAAATAAGAAGTATAGATTGTAAATGTGAGCATTTCAAAGATATCTGATAATGAGTAAAACAGACGTTTTTCCATGACTACTAGAAAGCTCATATATAGCCATATAAGATAGTTGTTCTATAATAATTTTCAGTTTACCTTTCTGCCTCCCCAGTAGATGATGAGGTTCTTAGGGGAAGAGATTATCTCACTCGTTTTAATACTTTCAGGGTCTATCACCTGATGTTGAGTGACCTGATATTCATTGAATGAGTGATGAGTCAAGGAATTTATGAATTCATGAAGGAGTGATTGACTAAACTTCATACATCAGACAGGAAAGGGTGGGGAGGTGCTCCAGACAGAGTGCAAGGAATGGGGGATCTACTTGGAGATGAGAAACTAGGCATTGGTATACCATGGTTACAAGCATGGGTTGTGGAGTCAGGCTTGGTTTAGACTCCTGCTTATGCTTCTTAATTGTAATGAGTTCTTTGACAAATCTCATCAATTAAAACTTTATTGAACACTTACTATGTGCTGTTCAAAGAATAGGTTGTGAGTATAGAGTGGTTAAAGAAAGGGCATTGCTTTTTCCCATCACCAGCTGTCCAATACCAAACAAGTTTGTAGTTTTATATGAGACACAAAAATTGTTGTAAGAAATAAGGTCAAACGGATAATAAAGCAAAGCCTCTAGGAGATACCTGGCACATACCAATGGCTCTGGCAATGATAGCTGAACACAGGCTCTTGGAGGCATGGGAGTGCTCGACCTGACCACTCACCCCCTTCATGGCTCCTTGTGGTCCTATTACCACCTATCTGCACCCAACACCAAGTTTTTAGATGAGGCTACCCTCTAATGTTAATGATCCCTACAGTTAGGTCTTGATATATCTTCAAATGCCTTTACATCTATTAGTAGTTTTAATTACCACCACCATCCACTGTGGTGAGTACAGTCACCCCCGAAGAACAGGAATGAAAATGTGGGCCACCATAGTCTGTCACCCACAAAACACAACATGCCAGAAGGAAGCTCACCCTGCGTGTTCCTTATGGCCCTGCGGGTGAACACTAGTTCTCGTCTTCTTAGAAACATTCACTAGCTCCTCACTGCTTCCAAATGCAATGCAAGCTCCCTGTCACTGCACACAGCGTTAGTGCTTCCCAAGCACAGACCCCTGGAAGAGTGGTGACTCCCGTGGATGACAAAATTTTCCCTCAAAAAAAGGACACCATAGGGAGCTTTGTGTAAAACTAAAGAGTTCATTTAAAACCAATATCTTTTATTCTGATGATTTATCCCACTAGTTTTAGTGTGAAATATCATTTAATTCATAAAATTATGCTCACAGTTGGAATTTTGGGGTAAATATCCCTATTTAGCAAAATAAAAGGTTTGACCCAGCCTTTCCTTTTTTTTTTTTTTAAACTGGCCTGTGAGATCCAAAAGACAGGACTTTTGTAGAGAGCCAGAACTGGTGTACAACTAACTATAAGGCCTTCTCCTTTGACTTCCAACCCTCCCTCCCATCCTGTGTCTTCATCATTCCTTCCTCCCTCCCTTCTCCCCCTCTCCGTGTACGCCTTGCCTCTTCTCTCCTCCTTTCTGATCTAGTAGCACCTGACCTCATCTTTCCACTGTGCCTTAAACTCTATGATTGTGTATGTCTTTGGGCTAGTCCCTACTGATCCCTCTGCCCCTTTATATTTAGCTTCCCTCCATTCACCAAGACAATGCTAAACACCATTCTCCCAGGGTGTTTGCTGATTCTTCTTTCTTAGCAGTGTGGCTGTTTCTCTACCTGCCTCTCCCATGAGTCCCCAAAGGGCAGAGATAGAGCCGTGGCCCTACCTTTCATCCACTCCTGATGCCTGCCTGATGGCTAGGTTGTCACTGTAGACCAAGTAGATGAGACAGAGGAAAGGAGATGGAAGAAGGGAGAGGGGGAAAAGGGAAAACAGACAGAACAGAAAATACAGAGAGGTACAGAAAGAACAGAGAGAAATGCACACAGAGAGAAAGGACAGGTAGAGCCAGGGATTGAGAGGCAAGAAGAGAGAAAGGAAATTAAATCAAGTAAAGAAAGAAAGTGAGAGAAAAGAGAAAGGCCAAGAGAGAAGACAAGAGGTATGTTATAAAAAAAAAAAAGAGGGATGGAGGAAAGAACAAAGGAGGCCAGTAAGAAGAGAGAAAGGGATGATAGGAGAAAGATTCCTGCTTGTAAGTGAACAATTCCTGTGTACTGTACATGCTGGATTCTCTAGCTTCCACTGCTATTGAACATAGCAAGCCTACCTTCTCCAGGCCCACATGCCTGCCTTCCCATCATTCATCTTAAACACATGCAGCAGGCTTTGACTTGTCCATTCTTCATCCTATAATTATTTGAATACATTTATATTCAATTATATTTAGATTTTTATTATCTCTGTAGTTTCTCAAGATAAATAGAAAAACCTTCTAAAAAATGAAAATGCTTAGAAAACTGGCAATTCATTAAAGAAAACATTTTCTGCTTTAGCAAAAATATTTTATTCCAGAGAATAGTTTCTGCTAGTAAGTAAGTGTATGAAAACTCCCAAGGAAGTTTTACAATGATGGGTCTGGACTAAGTTAGCTCTAATTTAAAAGGCTTTTTTTTTAGTTGGAAATGGATATGTTTTTGTTAATGCAGCTTTCTAGAGAGTATCTTGATTTCATAAAATTGCAACATTATTTAAGTACATAATGTCATTTTTACTAAGTTTTGATTTTTAAAAAGTGAGTAAAAATTACCACTTCAAATTCAGTTCACCAAAGGGACCCAATGAAGAGACCCATGCTTTCTTATGAAGCATGTTCTTGAGTGACTAGAGGAGCTCTCATTTCAAGTTGGGTGTGACCATTGTAACAACTGCTGTATATGGATCATTTCCTTTTTAAAAAAAGTTATTTTTCAGTTACAGTTGACATACAATATTACATCAGTTCCAGGTATACGACCTCGAGATGAGGCATTTACACATTGTAAGGAGTGATCATCACCCCGGCAGGTCTACGACGCATCGGACCCAGTAGGGAGCATTTCTTAAGAGCTTTGCACCCTTGCCTCACAGAGTACATTCAGCCACAATGTGTTCCTCTGCCATTCTCATTTCACCTCTTTGGCAGCTAGGCTCCCAGAGCTGAGGGGTCTAGGAAAAGTCAAATAGCTGGTAAGTGGCCCAGTTGATTTTCATCCTAGTGTCAGCTTGGGAACCAAAATGTTCCTCCTGATATGACAAGGACTTAGCATCCTGTGTCACAGTTAACCAAGGCTGAGACTGATTGATCCACTGACCTCTTTCCAGCCATAGACACTGAAAAGATAAGAAGAGAAAGTCATTGTGCTTGATTAAATGCATCCTTTTCATCTAACTCTGTCAGCAAACCTGCGCAATACAAATATTTGCATATGCATCGCCTTTGACCTCTGAGGAAACTGAGCCCCTGAGAGGTTAAGCAGCTTCCCTGGGGACCCCCAAATTGCTTCCCCACTTATTCAGACTCCATAATAAGGCATGAAAGCCCAAAGTCATCAGAGCCTGCCTCACCGGAGAAGAGAGCCTTTCATTTTTTTGTAAATTGTTTGAAAAGTTGAACTTTGTGGAATGTTTGCTATGTGCCAGTGTTTTTGTGAGTGAGTCACAGAAATTCACTCATTTATTCCTCACAACAGACCCGTGAAGGAAGCTCAGGGTGTCAGACCCCTCCTGGACTCTTCCCTCCACAGAGCAGAGGTGCAGAGATAGATGTGACTTCAGGGCACAGACAGGTGCAGCAAGACAGCAGTCTCAGGAACATACTGGAGCTGGAGCATGCAGGTCCAGCCTAAGGGCATTCAAACTCTGACTGCTTAAAAACACCACCTTAGCCAACAATGCCTGTCTGTGGGCTTGGTTTAGTCCCTCATGTCAGTACGTACCTCTGCTTGGGGAGAGCATAAGGCACATGACCTGTGGCATGTGCTACTCAGTTTACAGAGCCAGGCAACGCCTTTCATAGTCATATATTAAGACAATATCATTGATTCTCCCATCTTGGGTATTCCAGAATCATCCATTTTACTTCCCTGCAGCTTCTAAAGTAGCTACACACAGTGCTCATGTTATTACAAGACCCTTAATTGTTATTAATTGCTGTTGGAGGTGATGATAATTAATACCCTGTAATGAAGTGCTAGCCACCATCCTGGTGTGTGTATTTAACCTGTGCTTGTCTAAGGACATCACCAGATTCAATGAAGAACTTCAAGAGGTCTCTGAAGAAGAGACAGGTGGGTGTGGGTTAATCTGAAGACCCCAAAGCCTGGGGCCACTTCTTCCATGGAAAGATCTCACTGCCTGTGGCCTGTGCCTTCCTGCTTCCCATTAGCTCCTCCACCTCCCAGCTGCCAAGCTGGCTTCGCTTGATCAGAACAGCAGGTTCATTTGATGACAAGCCAGCATGGGCTTCAAACACCAATTACCACGCCGCCGATGACAAATACGAAGGGAAAAAAGCAGCAATGATTGTTTAATAAATTTCTTATGAAGACAAATGGCCCTTACATAAATCACCCTGCCTTATTACTGAAAACCTCACTTATTCAGACATGAGACGACAAGGGTTAATTTCAAAAATTGGGACAGCACAACCCCAGGGTGGCCTTAGGAAGACCGAGTAATGCCTGTGGCCTGAAACCCCTGGGTTCCACAGCGAGGGTTCCCAGAATAAAGACAGCTATTTGTTCAACCTTGTGTGCTGTTTTCTGGACTGCAAGGCACTGAAGGTGAGCGTCCTTCTATGATTTCACATCATGTGGAAACATCTAACAAACAGCCCGAAGAGGCGTGGTTAAGAAGTGCACGTGAGCCCTGTCCGTGTGCTTGGTAGGCATTGTTACACACTCCATAGAGGAAATTTCTTCTAGTCCTCAAAACCGAATGAGCATCATCACAATGATGCTCTTAATCATTTGGAATTAGGTAGCCCCCATTCAGGTTCAGAATCTAGCAGACACTAGCTGTGTGATCTTGGCCAAGTTCCTTAACCTCTCTAAGTCTCATTCCCTCATCCATTGAACAAAGAATAGGAGCTACTACACAGATTTATTGTTGTAAGGGTTAAATTAAATAATATGTGATAAATACCTAGGACAGAAAACATTCCACACATTATCATGAAGTTAGTTATTTCCCCAATTGACATATGAAAAAAATGCAAGCTCATAAAAGTTTAGCATCTCATCCAGACACACATCTAATAGTACAGCCTGGATTTAAACCCATATCTGTGCCCCACTCCCCTGCCTTTGTTTAGACCCTAAGGTTTTCAGTGCACGCAGGCATTGCTAAGGTCTGCGATGGCAGAATTTAAGGGGGCACAGGTAGAATATATCTTGCACAGTTACCTTCATTTCATTTCAAACCAAAGGTAAAGAGTCTCCCCCCCTCTTTTAAGTGCCAGCTGCTTTATTCTAATTAGTAGAAAGATTTAATAACCTCAAAATATATAATTAAAAATACAAGAAGGTCCTGGCTAGGTAGCTCATTTGGTTAGAGCATTGTCCTAATATACCAAGGTTCAATCCCCAGTCAGGGCACAAACAAGAAGCAACCAATGAATGCACAAATAAGTCGGACAACAAATTAATATCTCTCTTTCTCCTACTCTCCTGCTCTCCCACTCTCTCTCTCCCCTCTTCCTCTCTCTCTCATATCAATAAAACTTTTTAAAATACAGAATTATTTCTGAAATTGATTACACTCACTCACCTTTGTTCTGTTTATGTGTTTTTGTTGCATTTTTTAGAAATACTTGAGTATGAATGCCTACCCACCAAGTCTCCTATTTCTTACCACATGCTCTTGCCTCACACATGTGGGTTACTTGGAGGACTGCTAAAGTCTTGTTCCATGTCTGTGCCACTGCACAAATAGCTCAGAAACAGTTTGCAGAAGATTGAATTTGGTCAAAGAACTGGCTAGTTCAAGAAATGTTGAGGAAATATTTGAGGACCTGCTATGTGTCCAGCATGGACATAGTGATGAAACTATACAAATGAGTGAAACGCTGCCATTTTCAAAAGTGGTTTGTGATTGCCTTCTGAGTCAAGTCGGCCACTGTCAGCAGCAAGATTCTCAAGTAATGCCAAAAAACTGCAACAATTCTCTGTTTAATAAGCATTTACTGAGTGCCTCTCAGTGCCAGGCCCCATGCCAGACACGGGACTGTCCAGAGATGGATCACACGTGAGCCTTCCATGAAGGGGGTGTGGAACTGCGTAGTCTGCCTCCATCTGGGAGTCCTCACACAAACCCTCCTGGGAGGAACCTCACTTTCCCCCAAAACTCTCCATGGAAATTGGAATTCCTGAATAAGCCTGACCCTTGTTCAGAAATTAAAAAAAAAAAAAAGTAATGGTTGGGTAGGGAGTGTTCTTCAACCAAGAGACTACCAGACTGTTCGTCCCTCACAAGAGAAATAAACTTGTCAAATCAAAGAAGGAACTTGTATTTTTTTTTCAGGCCAGTTCTCCCCCTCTCAAGACACACACACACACACACACACACACACACACATTTACACACAGGCTCAAGCGAAAGCATGTTCTCTTTCACATATGTATATTCACAAGGGTTCTCTCTCTCTCACACACACACACAGGCACATACACACAACAAAGCCTTTGAACCTACGACAGGAGGTGGGTATGAGAAACTAGGACAGTCTGCACGTTGTCTTGTCAGTGAGGAAGCAGCAATGCGGAGCAGAAGGCAGTGTGAACAAGAGCCTTCTGCTGTTGCTAATGACTTAGAGCAGTAGGTGCGTCTGCTGCGCTGCCCCCGTTTCGAGACTGAGAGCCTGTGGCATTGCAGCTGTTGCCTTGTCCTCCTCTCCCCTCCTGCCTGGCTCTCTCCCCTGTGTCTCTGCATCCTTTCAGGCTGCCCCTGCTGCCGCACACGCAAGAGTGAAGGCATGAGGACAGGAGACACACCTGCTGGGTGTCCATGTGCCTTGCCCTGAGCCACATGCTGGGCGTGAGAGTCAGTATTTCACCCCTACCACACCCCTGTGAAGGCTGTATTGTTCTCTCCAATGTACAGATCAGGAAACCATGACTCAGTAAAACAATTAACAAGACTTTCCTGCTCAGTGGCAAAGCTTGGATCTTGTCCCTGGCCTAACTGGCAAAACCTCTAGCCATCTCCATAAAAAAATTCCAGGAGGAGGAAAGGGGGATTCCAAAACTTAAGATGCGAGTAGCTTAGTGGAGAGAGGGCTGAGGAGGAAAGGGCTGGCTGCAATAAACCTCACCCCCTTCACAACTCCTTTAAAAGCTCATCAGGCTCCAAGCCCTCTTAATCCCTGCCCTTCCCCTCCCTCACTGTCACTCTCTGGTTCTGCTAACATATGTATTTGGGTGTCTGTTCCCTTATGGGGCACATTTCTTTTTCTGTTCGTATTTGAAAAGCCTGGTTCACTAAATCATTAGCCATTTGTTGGATAAGTGTTTTTGGAGCATTAACCTCATAAAAAACTAGCATTTTCCATGGAGTCCCGGAAACAAGTCTGGAGGGCAGGGACCTGTCATTCTTGTTCAACCCTATGAATATCATTTGAGTGAAGGACTCCTTCCTCCTCACCCCATATTTCTGTATAAGAGAATGGCTTGGGACGTGGAAACTCATCACTTGTTGCAGAACTGAAGGCCCTGTGTGAAAATCCCAGGCTCCTTTCCAGACCTGCCACCTCTTCTGTAAGGCTCCCCCTGGCTCTCCTCTGAGGCTGTTTCATCTGGCACGGGACAGAGGAACAAATTCCCCTGCGTCCCCTTTATCGCTAACCTTGAAGACAAGTCCACAAATCTGCTTTTAGGGGACTACCACTGGTCCCTGTTGGAAGCAGACAGTAACAAAGTGAACAGACTAATGATGTGAACAGAAGGATTCTGGGACCTGCAACTTCCCAGCCGTTGTCCTGTTCACCAGCTCGGTCCTCCTTTGCTGTGAGGATGTTTGGCAGTCATACTCTCCCGTTCTGTGTATCAGGATAGAGTTCATTCATTCTTAACCCTTGGTCAGAATCCCAGCCTTCTCTGGACCGAGCTCTGGGTCCCTTCTCCCTCCTTGAAGCTCTCACCAATCTCATTCTCCAAGGAGGAAGCTTGGCAATCTGACAAAACCAGGATCATTCCACTGGCATGAAATGCATCATGAGAGTTTTTTTAAATCCTCACCTGAGGATATGTTTTTTGATTTGAGAGAGAAAGGGAGAGAAACATCGATGTGAGAGAAACATTAATCAATTACCTCTTGTACATGCCTCAACTGGGGATTGAACCCACAACCTAGGGTGTATGTTCCCTGACTAGCCTTTTGGTGTATGGGACAACACACCCATGGCCTTTTGGTGTATGGAACAACACTGCAAATATCTAAGCCACCTGGCCAGGGCAACTTCATGAGAGATTTTGGCCACATTACTTTCTCTCTCTGAAGCTCTGATTCCTTATCTATAAAATGGAGGGCTTAATAGCCTCATAAGGCCATGATAGGGTATGAGGGGATAAGGTAAACAATGCTCCTAGCACAGCACTGGCACATGCCCAGTCCTGAGTAGGAGTGAGTTCACTGCTTTCATTCCTCACCTCATAGGGCCATCTCCTTAAGCCATCATTTTGCTAATTGTTTCAGAGACGCTTGTCCTACAGGATGCTCCATAAAAAAAGGCTCTGGAACTGCTCTATGTTATATTCCTGTACTAAGGGAAATTAACACTTTGGTTTCTGAGGAGTCCTGCATTAAATGAGTCAGTTTAACCCAATTTTTTTCAATTACACTTGACAAGGTAAGCATGTTTATTTAGCAAACATGCTCTGTACTTTACAAAGACTAGCTCATTTAGATCTCATAACAACTCTATAAGATGAGACATTGTTACCCTCATCTAAAAGTTGCTGGAACCAAAGCACAGAGCAGTGAAGTTATTCACCTAAGGCCACACAGTTGTTGCATAGCCACAATTAGAACCCATTCTGCCTCCACAATTAATCTGAACTCTTACCCACTTTACCAAGCTACCTCTTCAGTTTAAAAATAAATGCACACCCACACACAGACACAGACACATGTATGTATAAGTATTGTCAATCCTGCAAATTAAAAATAATAATGCTATTATTCATGAAATAGCTGTTAGTATTCTACTAAACATTAATTCCAGGAGGCACCCTGCCATCATTTCTCTGCTATCTCCCTCACCTGGTCCCACCACCCAGCCCTCCCTCCCCCATGTGACAGCTGCATTGCTTACATACCACCACCTCTTACAGGAGAAGCAAAGCACCAGAGCCCACAGGGGCCCCTTCCCTACCTCTCCTTTACCGAAGCATTTCCCAAGCACCCGTGGGAGAAGCCTTCCCAGCCAGTCTGCTACTTCTTTACTGTGGCATTTTCCCCACTTCTGTGTGTTCTGCAGGGTAGGTGGATTCCCCCCTTTCCTGAGGAAGAAGATCCCTTCCCTGGAGTCCTTTGTTCTGAAGGAGAAACCATTGGCTCTCTCCACATCTCGGCCGTCAGTATCATACTCTATCCCTCGTGTCCAATCAGCAGGAAGTGCTCTTCTGGGTAAAAGGAGAAGTTGGGAGAATGTGGAAGTCATCATATGTTTAGAGAGCATGTCCCAAGTGCTCGGTTTTGTGCTGGGAGAATGGAATCTGGTTCCTGGTCTCTCATGGCGGGGTATCATTCATAAGCAAAGTAAATAAGCATAGAAGTTGAGTCTTGGGGAAACCAGACTTTTAAATTTCTCCAGTATGAGTACCTCTGACTCTCAGCTTTTCCACCTTCAGTCATACAACAAGTTCAGGTCACCTAAAAAGTGTCATTAAAGAAAAATGTCAGCAAAGGAGGGGACCTTTGAGATATTCCAGCTCAGGGTTGGCAAACAGGTTTTCTCTCTAATGCCAATAGCAATGGACTGGAAGTGTTCTTACTGCTGTTGAGATACTTTTACAAGTGAATCTGAGTTTATAGGGCAAGAGTAGTGTGATCAATTTAGTGATGTGTGTCCATGGATTGGTCTTAGTTTGGGTTCCATAGGAGTTTGAGGTAGGGATTCTTATGGAAACCATTTATTGGGGGAAGGCTCTCAGAAAAAGGGGAGAGAGGAAAACAGGCTGGAGCAGCAGAAGTAAACAAAGCAAGGATGTGGGTCAAGCTGTGGACTAGCGAGTCCACTGGAGTATGAATTGAGGTCAGGGGAATGACATTTTATATGCTGGTGGCCCATCATTTTGTTGGCAGTGGCCAGCAGGGTAGTGATGGTGCACAACCTCCTAGCATTGTGGCCCTTCTCAGAAGAGGGCTATTCATGGGAAAAGGGAGCCACTGTCAGTCATTAGCAGCCAACACTCACAGCAGATGGGAAATGGGTCCATGAGTCCAGTGAAGGGGGTCTGGGCAGGGCACCAAGAACATCCACTACTGACACAGAATGAGAGAATGTCAGCGCACCAGCTAGTTAGCATCCCTAATATAGCATAGCCAGTTCATTTTACAGGTGACAAATCTGTACAGAGAGGAATCTGGTATAGAGAGGTGAGGAATCTGATGTGCAGAGCCCTCCCTCCACAGTTTGACCTCATACGAACTTGGCCTCATCTGCCAGGCTGGGAGTACAGCTGACTTCTCCAGCTCTGCGTCTGACTTGTTCCCAAGGATCCAGACA
Organism: Trachops cirrhosus; assembly: GCA_028533065.1. Taxonomy (NCBI): domain Eukaryota; kingdom Metazoa; phylum Chordata; class Mammalia; order Chiroptera; family Phyllostomidae; genus Trachops; species Trachops cirrhosus. The sequence continues at coordinate 36,780,167 of CM052542.1, read as the reverse complement.
TTTGTCTTGCCCCCAGTCTCTTACTCATGCTTCTCTTATGGCAGTCAGTGAAATCCCTTCCTTTCTTCTCCACAAAGCAATTGGAAATACTCTGTAGACCCACTTCATAACATCTGGAATGGTAGATACATCACAGATTGTTTATCACTTCATAGGGTATTGTAGCCCCTTTAAAAACAATCTGAAAAGATTTGTAGTCTCACAGCAGGTGACTTATAGGTGCCCATAGATTACCTGTAACACCTGCACTGCCATTATGGATTTCCTTTAAGTCCTGATAGAGCATTATAGATTTCTAGTAGGATCCCTCAGATTGCCTGTAGTAATTAGGCTATGTTCAATAGTCATCCATTTATCTATCTACTGAATGCTTACTACATGTTAGACCATGTTAGAGAAACCAGGTGAACAAAACTGACAAGGTCCCTGCCCTTATTCGAAGTGTAATGAAGACAGTCAATATACTGGAAACTAATAAGTAATTTCAAATGGTGTCACATGCCATGGGAGTGATTGGGAAAATTCATAGGTCAAGGAAAAGCTTGACCTCTGAGGAGCTAACATTTGAACTGAGATCTGAACTATGAGAAAGAATCATCTAGGAGAAGGTCTGAGAAAGGAGCCATCCATGCAAAAGAATAAGCACATGTAAGGCCGCCAGGTAGGAGTGAACTTGACATAAACGAGGAACAAAGGTGTGTCAGGGTGTCCAGGAAAATGGTCAGTGAGCAAGCAAGAGAGTGGCACAAAGTAAGAACACTGAGCAAGCAGTAGAGGTAAGGTAAGTTTCCTCAAGAAACTCACATTAATCCCATGGCCACCTGTAGATAGTAGCAGTAAGTACCATTACAGATCACCTGTGGGTGTTTATGGTCCCGTTTCAGTGCTTCAGCCCTCAAAGATCAGCTGTGATGATATTTCCCTGTGAATTGCCTGTAGGAACATGATGTGTCATCTCAAGTCATTTGAGTTGTTGGAGATTATGATCTGCACATTCTTACAATCTCTGTATAGGTCCATTTGTGTGAACTTTTAAACCAACAGTCAAGGATGCCAATGCTCGCCAATAGTAGTGTAGCAGATGACCTGGAGTCGTGGTGGTTCCATTGCAGAGCCTTACGTACTTTCCAATTGCTAAAGCTTGAGACGTATGTTTGCAAATCACTGAAGATTGCTTGAAGATTATTTTTAAACCCAAAAATGTCCCAATGAACATTTTTCTTTGACTCAGTTTTCACTTCCTCTTATCGATTAACATGAGAAATGAATCCAAAACAAGTATTTGGTACAAATGAGAGCACCCAGTTAGAAACATTCCCCGAGTGTATCAGTAGGGATTAGGTACAGCTGCAAGTAAGAGGGACCCACAATAACAGTGGTTTCAACAAGATAGAAGACAGAAGGCTCTTTCTCTCCTAGAAAAAAATTCAAAGTCAACAATCCACAGAACCAAGTTGGCAACCTCTTTTGTGCAGTCCTCAGGGATGCAGGTTCCTTTTGGCCTCCTGCTCCATCATCCAAGACAGCTCTCCAGTCACTATACCCTTGTTCCAAGTAGCAAGATGAGAAAGAAGGGAAGCAAGGCAAAAGGTGCATGCTAGTTATTTTTTGAGGGAAGTTTCAAGAAACTGTCCTAGTACACTTCTGCTTGTTGTTGACCAGAACTAAGACACATGGCCCCCGTTGCTACAAGAAGGCTGTAAAATTCAGTCGTTATTCTTGGTGATCATGTTCCTAGTGGAATATTGTCTTACTAAGGAAGGACAAATGGATAATGAAGAGCAATTGGCAACCTTCACAGTATGGACACAACCCATGAGACAAAATTTACTTTAGTAGAAATGCCCCCAAACCAGCAGTTGCTACCTAGGATTTAAAAAACAAAACAAAACAAAACAAAATAAAACAATAAAACTAAATTTTAAAGAGAAGAAAATCCAATAGCGTTACCAACTTTTAACTTTTCCTACAGAGGATTTGAAAATACCTTATTACTCACCATCATAATCATCTCATAATGAAAGACTTTATCACAAAAAGAAATGGAACATTAAAAATGTTTTCTATGGAGTAAATTTAGCTTTTGGTGAGAAGGTGAGATAAACTCTTTTTTTTTCTTCTTTCTTTTTTACCATGAGGCAGTGAAAACTTCATCATAGGCCAGTATTATTATTAAACGATGCTTCAACCTGAAAGCACTTAAGACAGTATGACATTTTCTGTTTCTAAAAGTTTTCCCCAAGTTACAATAAAAATGACCATTTATTTAGAGTGCAATCCATTAACTGATGGATCATAAACCATATTCTATTCATAGATGTTTGAAGCAGTAATTTCTTTAAAAAATGAAATTATTATCAACATCAAAAGCTTAAGAGATTTCATATTTTAAAAAAAATTTAATTTTTGCTTCTGTTGAAAAGTTGGCAGCTCTGGCATGCCCAGCTCTTGTTTCCACATGGTCACCCCCAGCTGGAGGAAGCTAGCAGCAGCTGCCCCTTTCGACGGGGCACACACTTGCCAATTCATTACAGGTGCCACCTGGCCAGTGTCTCTCTGTTGTGCTACCTGCCAGGCCCCTGTGGAAATCTGAGCTTGTAACTCCAAATTAAGGCTACGAATGTGCAAGTTTTTTTGTATATATATTTCTAAACTTCACATCCACCTGAAAGTTAAATATTATATCCCCATTTTTTGAGACTGAAGAATAGAGAGGAGAGGTGGAGAGGAGAGGTGACTTGTTCTAGACTGCAGAGCTAACAGCTGCCCATCTGGAATTTGGACTCAGGCTGGTCTGGCCCTGAGCGTTTTCCACTGTGCTGCCCTGCCTTCCAGGGGGTGGGCCTGTGACCCACATCTCTATCGGCCCTCTCGTAGGTAGAATTATTCATGCCATCTGGAATGTATGACTTCATTAGAATTAGCTGCAAAACACTGAATTTCCTGTTTCCCTTGCAGTATTATTTTGGATGCCTTTTTATATTTATTTTTGAGAGGGGGAAAAGAAATCCTGGGGAAGGAATGATGGTTCACAGGAGGCCAGAGCCATCTATCATGCAGACACAGCATGCATTAAACAGCTCTGAGAACATAAATTGGTTACTTAATCGGCCCTAGCTAATCCATGGAGTGCAGAAGCCAAACTGCATTGTGGGAAACAGCTTCTGCACGTGGGGTGGGCACAACCAACAGAGCCCAGGGTTCTTTGGGCAGCTGCTGAGTGAGGCTCAAGGCCTTGCTGACTCTCCCACCCCCATTAGGTTCTCAGTGCCTCATGCATGGGAGTCTGGGATCATGAGGAGGCATTGGATCCTTTTATTAGAGAAGCAGTTTGGAAATGGAATGAGAATTAAAAAGTGCATGTCTTTTCATTCACAACTGGGCTCCTTTACTCTTAGCTGCATGCTGAGAGCCTCCAGTCAGATACAGAAAAACATACAACCCCACATACCTTCTCTACTCATGCTCCACACAGTCTAGTTTTACTTGAAAACACTATATACATATGAAACATACTTGAGCATGACTTTATCATCTATCTCCAGATCATTCAGTTTGACAAATGCAATGCTACTTCCATCCATTCATTGAGCTCAGTGGACTGCTGTGTGACAGACAAGAATGGCAATAGATGTGTGGATAGCAGTAAGGTCTGATCCTTGCCCTCAGGCCTCAGTCTGGTACGGAAGGCACACACAACCACGTCATCCATGTATTCACTTACTGCCTCAACAAACCATTTTGAATGCCTCTTATGATTTTCATTCAATGCTAGACACTAATCCCTGTCTTCAAAACGTTTCCATTCTAGTGGAGGGTGGGAGAATGTTATATCAGTTTCCTGTGGCCACCGTAATGAAACACCACAAACCCAGTGGCTAAAACATGAATCTTTCAAGGAGTATCTTTCAAGTCTACCATGTGCTCAGAAGGACAAGATAACTGGCAAACTTCTAGCCTCAGAGGGCTCAATCCAGGAAGGGGGTGGGGCAACAGCAACAAAGTGCTGTGCATGGAGACAGGATGCAGGGAGCCCCTTCCGGGTGAGCGTGTCACGGGAGGACTCTGGGCCCAGGGCCCGGCACTTAGTGGGTACCCAGTAAATAACTTGTTTCTGCAGTTATTTTCAAATAGCTTAAGTTTGCTCCTGTCCAGAAGAATTCTGTTTGTCCAGAGTGCTATTTTTTTTAAAATACAACAGGACTTATGTTTCAAACAAATGATTCGTAAGTTTGAGATGTGTGCTGAAGTGAATGAACAAGATGTTTTAACATCTGGAGTGTAAAAACACGGTGGGGCCTGTGTTTCTAAGTTTATTTCTTTGACATGCTGCTTAAAATTTTGCACAAGCTGTTGTTTGTTAAAACAGTACTTTACATTTCCTCAGCCTTTTAGCATTTGCGAGGTGCTGTCATGTGTCTTTATTAAATATTCGCCACAAGTCCAGAGACTCTCCTGAATTTCCAGAGGAGGAAACCTGGACCATTTCTGTAGGCCACTGGCAAAAAATAAAAAGGGAAAATTCATATAGGAACGCTGTCTAATGGACTTTTACCTTGTCTCTTTAAAGTGTATTTATTGTTTCATAAGCTTCCAGTTTCTAGTCCAGGGGTTGCGCATACAAATGCCTGTAGGTTCCAAGCCGAGAGCAAGAGGTATAAGTAAGCTTGTTAGAAGGTCATAGGGAGGGGGTCTTTGCTGAACTGTATACCCAAAGACATTCAAATTGCAATTTATAACTTGTATTTTTATGACACATATAATTGTATCAAGGCAGGATTAAGTTCAGCACCTTGTATATACACAACTTAAGGGCAGTAGAAGTCAGGGGTTTCTTCCATTTGACAGATAAGGAAACTGAGGCACAGGGGAATTGACTTGAAGCTAAGAGAAGAGCTTAACCACTAGGTAAGTGCACATGTTTTAGAATGTGGTAGACTTGACATAGAAACTTGCCTTTGCAACTTGCTTAGCTGTGATGTTGTGAAGTCGCTTACTTTCTCTGAACCTTAGTTTCCCCTTCTGTGTCATGGGAATGACAATGCTCACTTTGATGAGGGATTAGTATGAATACTGAATGGGAGCATATGTGTCAGTAGTTAGCCAAATATTTGCCTATCACAAGCATTCAATAAGTAATAGTTAATTAAATGGTATTAGTGATTTAAGAAAAAAAAGAGTGTTATAACACAAGTCTCTTCTAAGTGTATGCCTTCTCCCACACCTTACCAAGCCCTTGGATTTGAGGATTCAGTGCTTTATTGGAAATTCCTTCATATTCTCCCAGTGATGAAGCTCAAGCCCAAGGGGGCAATGCATTCTTTTTTTTTTATCTGTTCAGCAGGTTGGTTTAATGATCAGAGAACAGATATAAATTTGCACATGAGAGAGAAAATCATAAATTTTCAAGAGCTGGAGGTGACCTTACTTTTCAGATGAAAAAATTTAACTGGAGAGTTAAATTACAAATATAAATAAAATAAATTATAAATATAATTCTATAATATAAATTATATATTCAATTTTATATCTCTATTCTTTTATATATCACATATATTCTCTATATTATATATGCAAAGTGTGTACATATATACTTTTTCATTCTCAGTAGAGAGGGTTTAGAGTGTAGAGACTTTATTTTCTCTGGGAACCTGGGTGCTAATGCATGTCATATGCTGCATATGGGAGGGGAGAGGGAGAAAGGGCATTGGCTAGCAATCCCTCCTTCGCCCCCATGTTCCACACTTTTTGTTACCTGACAAATCTAAATGCTGAACCCTCCGTGATTTTGCCCTATCAGCTGGATCCACTCCTCTCATAACCAAACTCCCTAATCAGTACCTGTCATCCAACTGCTTTTAGACTTTCTTCAACTTGCTTACATGTCTCATGTCTCATTTATTGTTTAAATCACCCTTCCCCTTTTGTTACTCTTTCACCTTAATTGTAATGATCACATAAAGGAAAATGAAGCAGGTGCTTGTAGTCCAGCTTAATTCTTCACATGGACAAGGTTCATTGGAACAGCTAAATGAAGTTTGAGCTGAGCAGGGCTGAGCCCAGACTAAGAAGACCTAATGCAAGGGTAATGCAAGGGTCAGTCCCAAGATGGCAAAAGTCTGATCTGAGGCATAGACTTTCGGGATGGACAGAAAGGAATAAATTTTTTGGTTATATTTTCTGGTTGAATTCAGAATATTTTATGACATTAAGTTTAGATTTCAAGAGTTATAATAACTTTTTAAAATAAGAAAGGCAAAAGGAAGATCAAATTCAAAGAGAAAATAATGAGTTCAGGTTGGCCATGTTAAATCATCTTGGGTGTTACAGAACGTTAATGTTCGCACATGAAAACTGAAGATGTCATAAAAGGAGAAAAGTGTGACTAGTAGGGGCTGTAATTGGGGAATTGCTCACAATAGTAACTTTTAACCATTTTGACTGTTACCCAGTACAAACATATGTATGTACACACACACACACCAAACATAAGACAAAAACCTCTAAATTTGACCTAGTATGATGTTTTCTGTTATTTGATTTAATTTAAATAAAATTCTGGTCATAACCCACTAAGTTGATTTAATGACTCACCAACGTATCAGAAAAATATTAGCCTAGAAGGTATGGCTGACTGAAATCTTTTGATAAGAATGCAAATCATGAACATGGTATCCATAGTCATCAGTCAAGATTTGGCTTTAGGAATTAAACTGTGTTTAGAAGAAAGCATCAGTGTTCAGTGATACAAACTGAAGAAAGATGTTACCTGTGAAGAGGCTGAGATTCAACACCAGGCTGAGATTTAACACTATAAATCAGGAAACAAATAACTGCATATGAATGAATAGCCAAATTCTTTAGTTTTTAAGCATCATAAAAAAACCTATTGGATTTGGGCAACATTGGAATAAATCTTTATGCAAACACACACCATGGTAAGAAGTGGAACTTGCACTTGTAGTTAACAAACTGTGCCTATAGAGTCTGTGAAGGCTTTTCCACTTGGAGAAGGGCTACAGGACAGCATCTCACTGAAACCAACCCTTACAACACCACTGCGAAGGATGGGTAGTGTGTATAGCCCTTCCCCAGGCAGGTAACTGCACATCCATGAAGGGCCTTGACACAGCTTCTGGGTAAATATCTACATGAAATAAGTCCTCTAATTCACTCCCAACTTTATTCGCATTTTATTTAGCACTCATTTACCGAACACCTGTTCTATGCAAGACCACAGAAGAACATGGAGATAAATAAGATCATCCCTGCCCTCCAGACTCTCACAATCTTGCTGGGAAACAGAAACAGAAATAACTAACTGCGGGAGCAGGCTGGCTGTGAGAGATGTGCCACTAGATACACAATGGACAGTAGGAGGTCAGAGGAAGAAAAATTATTTCAACTCAGGGAGCACGGTCTTTTTCTTTTCCTTCGGTTCTTTGCTCAAACGTCACCTCCTCAGAGAAGCCTTCCCTGACCATTCTAGTGACAGTGTTGTGTACCCACCTGTCCACTAACTTTGTCCCACTGGCCCGTTTTATATTTTTGGTGGTGATTTTTACTATTAAGAATTATCATTATCATTTATTTTTGTAACTACATGTTATTTGGAAAGATTTGTCCAAGGCACCAAAAATACAATAAATAGGATGTTTCAAGTGAGGTTCCAAGGTACACTGCTCTAGTCACCAACATTAAAGACATAAAATTGTCAGGTTATCACAAGGCTGGAACAGGATTTGGGCAGAGGGATTTTCCTTTCTCCCAGGGAGAGGTGGAGATGCCTCCCTGATACACAGAACTTAGGAAGTGTGAACACCTGGAGAAGCTGAATATTCTACAATTATCTAGTGAGGCATCATAAGCTACCCCAAAACTTAGTGGCTAAAATCAACTAACTACCATATATTATGATTCTGTGGACCAATCATGAGTTCTCAGCTAGGTAATTTGTACAGTTGGGAGCTAGCCAGGAAATAGTCATAGAGAGTCTCTCTCTCTCTCTCTCTCTCTCTCTCTCTCTCTCTCTCTCTCTCTCTCTCTCTTCCTTCCCCATCCCTCCATGGCATGGACAAGCATGGGTTTCCTCTCATTTTCTTCTTTAATAGAATAAAAAATAAATATAAAAATTTGTTACTTTTCTGTATAGCTTCATAGTCAACAAAGTGCCTTCACCTACATAATCTCTTGCAGTCAACAAGACAGCAAGGGGAACTTGATCACATTCACAAATGAAGATGCTGAGGCTCATTGGCTGGAAGCAGCAAGCATCAAGGCAGGTGGTGGAGTCTAGACCTAAATCAGATATTGTGTGTCCACCTCTACTGGTCACCCCATGCCTGCTCATCCCACCTGCATGCATCCCGTGGACACCACCTCCCCTCATACCCACTGAGTGGGCAGAAAGCAGCAGCAGATGGCTTGTTCAGGGGAAGTGTCTATGTCAAATTCCCTGGAGAGATACTACCATGTACTGACCTTGAGAAAGGTATGGCTCCAGCTAGAGGAAGAGGTATCAACATTCATAGAGGGAAAGAGGAATGAGAAATGCAGTAACCGCCAGGTTTAAGACTGTGCACATACTTCTGATGAATATGCAAATGTGGCTGGAACCAGAAGCAGGAGGTGAAATACATTTACTAAACGGCAATGTTAAACCACTTTGAAAGAGGTGTGTCAGGAACATGGCAATGAAATTAATCCTCTTCACCTGTGAATTATCAGGAGCTTTGAGTTCCATCCAAAAATGCCTGATTTGAGTTTGTTCTGCTTAGAGCCTCTTGTATAAATTTAATTTTAATAGAGAATGCAGCTTCAAAAACCAATACAAAATAGGAAGTGGCGAAAGACACAACTGCAAATTTGCACTGTTAAGGGGCAACAGAAAAAGGGCACTTCAGTCGTGCCTGCCAATCCAGGATGACTGTTCTGGGGCATTTTAAGAGCTGAGGTGGACCCCCCTTCTTGATTGATTTATTAAACAAATAGATTTGTGAAGATGATCTGAGTGATTAGATCAGGTCTGACACCATCTGATAGAAAACTCTATATAGAGAGGCTGACTAAGTGTTTGAGGGAGAGTTCAGTCTCTCCAGTGCTGATGACTATAAAGGCTGCCTCTCTGGAAATAATGCCAAACTACATCCTAAAATAAGTATGAATAAAGAAGATCGCTTATTGATAGGCACGGTGCTAAGTATGGGGATTCAGAAACACATAGGTCACAAATTCTAAGCACCCACTTACTCAGTAGTCCATGGTAGAAGTTCATTATTTGGGGCCACCCTATATGCATACCTCCTTCCCTAGGAACTAGCATTCAAAATGCCTTTGGGGGTTAACCTTGTTCCCCTTAGGAACAGTCAGAAGGACTGATGTTCAAGATGCTCTGCCCTCCCTCTCCAGTCAGACTGTCTCTCAGCATTCAAATCCAGAATAGTATGCGTGATGATGGAGAATTGGAGCGGATGTCCCTGACTGTGATCTATGAGTCCTTGCTTCTTACATTCCAACATCTGTCCCGTTTTCCATCTGTCCATGAGCCTCGTCCTCCCACCACATTGCCAGATTTTTAATTACCTGGTATCCTCTCAGTAGATTTATGTTTCCATTTAGGTTAGCCAAAATATTCCTGTTTCCTGCAACCAAGCTACCCAAACAGACACATCACTGTCCTTTCACTATTCAGCACCTTGTTGCTGGCGTGGAGTAAAAACATAGCTATGACTGTCCCCAAGGAGCTCACCATCTGGGGGGAAAACAACCAAATCAGTGACTCACTATATATTACAGGATCTGGGCTGAAATTGGGACAAGAACAAAGAAGTGTTATGGGGACAGTGTCAGAAATGGAATTCTCCTGCCAAGTGTGAAAAGGCTTCCCAGGGGTGGTGGCCCGTATCCTAATTTTCAAAGGGTGAGTATAGGTATGACAGACATATAAATGAGGAAAGTGCCTAGAGAGGGGGAGTCACAGACATAAAGCCTAGGAACTGTGCCTGGAGCATAGGAGATTTATGGAAGAGATGGAAAATATTTGCACAGTATTCAAAGGCTGGTAGAAACCATACTGTTGACCCTGCTTTTTATGCAATGAATTTTGAGTGCCAAAATGTTTAAGGACTCTGCCGAGGTCACAGAGCTCCCAATCCTATATCCTGCTCACCGTGCAGCGTTTCTGTGAGGTTCGAGTAGAAGCAAAACTGTCTGCTCTCCTGTCTGTCTCCTGTTGAAATGGGTCAGTCCTCCCGGTGACAGATGGCATAGGGTCCTTTTTCTTCCTAATCCCTAGAAATTACCACAGTGCCTGACACACAGAAGGAATTCAGTATGTTCATTGAGTGACTGAACAAATATTTATCAGCGACAGAAACAATAGTCAACATTTAGAGAACATGTTATAGGTCACTTGATCTCATAGTGAGCATCCGTCCTACAAGGTACAAGTGGAAAGAACATCTCATTTTCTCAGGGTACCTCGGTTGGCCAGCAAAGTAAATCTCATTATAATCATCCCCATTTTTCAGACAAAGAAATGTAAGATTCAGACATTTAAGGCACTGTGCTGGCTAAATTATGAGAACCTGGAAAGGCAGCCTGCAGCCTTAGGACAGGCTCCCTCAGGAGGGATAGAGACCCTGAAGGTGGAGGAATGGATAGATTCCCTATCAAAATAAAAGGCATTAATATGTGTGCAGTATTTTCTATCTAGTAACCATGGCAAATGGAGTAATTGAGGCTCTGTGCAGGGGAAAAATACCACAGGAAATAAGGCATCATTTTAAAAAAATTTTAAAAACCTCCCTTTTTAATTAAAATTAAATGTCCACTGTTAAGGGGGGGAGGGGAGTGGTGAGCAACAAATACCCACCGACTTGTTTAATCACCTGTGATGAATTATAATTAGCATTTGAAAATTATTGAACTTTTTTCCCCCCGTTCACCTTGGAGCTCTGAAGGTGAATTTCAAAGAGTGCAAGAGAAATGAATATTAAAAAGTTTGTTTTATACTTGAACGCCAAAGCTCCCATCTCATTTTTCCATTAAAGCTCAACTTTTGAAAATTTTCTCCGCTTTGCAATAATTACATCTTCAGCCTGACAACTCATTACATGACAATGCTTATGCTAATGCAATTCTATAGGCGCTAGGCAAGGAAAGCTCTGGCGTTTCAGTGCGGGGATTTAGAGGGTGGCTTTCTCTCTGAGGTTCAAAGAGGCCCTGTCTAAACCCACTGCCACCCTGGCTGGAAGCACTTTGCTTTAATGAGCTTGGGCCCGGCTTCCTGACAGATCGGCACATTGGCTGTGGTATCCTATACCGAGACACCTGGTAGCTGGTTTATTTTATTTTATTTTATTATTTTATTTTATTTATTTCACTTTATTTTATTTCACTTTATTTTATTTCACTTTATTTTACTTTAAATCCTGCTTTGTTCTGGAAAGGCTGAAAATAAAATTATTTCTGTGAAGTTTTGTCTCAACAATAGGACAAGCCCATTTGTCTTGCTTGCTCAGCCTGTAGTGGTGACATTCTTTATTTTTCTCAATACTCTTACTGTTCCTCTGATCCGTTCCATTTACAGCTGTTCTGGAGTTTCCACTCTGTGTCAGACCCTGAATGAGATGAGAAAGAGAGAGGACAGTGAACTCGGCTTCTCAGACATGGCTCCTACCCGCACTGAGCCCACATCCTTGCAGGCACGCAGACACGGTGGAAGAGTAGACAATCACAGGACCAAGTACAATAGAGTACGAGAGTATGATTGCTACAGGTACACGGAGACCCCACCTGGGTTTGATGGTGCGAGGAGGAGGCTTTCCTGAGAAGATATCAGAAGTCAGATCTGCTTAGAAATGGGAGGATGAGCTTCAGTGGATCAGAAAATGTGTGCCTTTGGAGAGTGGGAGAGAGTTAGTGATCACTCCCGGCGCCTGGCAAAACACTGGTACGAAACATGGGCCACAGAGTTCAGGGACTTTACTGGAAGTTACTCCACAGGGTTGTATTAGAAATGCGCCAGAAATAGAGGCAGGAGGAAATGGATGATCTGATCCAAGTGCCTTTATTTGATGCTACGCTTGCAGGAAGGCTGAGCCTGGATTAACTGCAACCCCAAGCAGAGGCAGGAATGGGGTTTTTAAAAGAAAAAAATCGGAGGGTTTGTGAGGGGATAGGGAAGGGGTCAGGCTCTTGCTCTTCCAGGTGGGTGCCTCAGGGTTCCAGGATGTGAGCCGGAACAATGGGTTAGGTAAAGGGCTGGGCTGTTCCCAGGTACAGGAGGGTCAGTGTGACCACCGGCCATTGTGGCTGGTGCCAGATGTCTATTACGTGCGGTGGGAGAGAGTTTTGATTAAGCCTCAGGCTAACAAGTGAGTGTGGATAATCGAGTCATGGGCAGTCCAGCGGGTTGGAAAACTGGCCTGACGGGGTCATGAGCAGCCTGGCAAGCTGGGAGACAGGCCTGACCCTTTCAGGTTGTAGAACAGAATAGAAGGTTGAGGAGGGGCTGTGATGAGCACGGAGGCTGAGGAGGAACATGGGGTTCGGATTCAAAAAAGCTGTGTCCCAGACTAAGGACATCACACTTGTGCAGCCCATGGACTGCCAACCAGCCAAAGGTTTTTCTTTTACTGGGGAGTGAGTTACTTTGTGTCAAAGCCCTTGAAATGCCCCACTACCAGCTGAGCACCTGCTAACCAGGTGTGCATGCATTATATTACCAAATTATCACAACAAACCTGTCAGCAGACATCAGTATATGTCACTTTTCAGAACACAAAGGGTCAGCAGTATTGTGTAATGTGCTCTAGTTCTTTACTGCTGCTTGTCAGGGGCTGAGCCGCCTCAGGCCCAGGTGGGGAGAGCTCGACAATGCAAGGTGCAGATGCTGCCCAGCACAGGCAGTATCCAGTGCTTAGGGAGGGGATGCCAAATGCATTATGAGCTTTCCAAGATCCTTTGGGGGAAGGGAGGGCAGGGTGTGTATCCCTGCCTTGTGCTTTTTTAAGTTACTGCTCTAACAGTGTTGTAGAGGCCAGAGCCCTGCTGGGCTTCAGGAGACCTGCTTTTAGTATAGGCTCGGCCACTAGGTCATTTGGCTTCAGCGTCTGTTTTCTCAATTATAGAAAGAATTGCTTAGAAAAGGAAGTTCAAATTAAAGGGAAAAATTTCAGTGAAAGCTTCAGCTCTAATACCAAAGGATTTCAATTCAAGCAATTCTCACTCTTAGCAGGTGTGAATAATATGGCAGGTCTTGGGGGCTGGACAGAATTTAGAAAGAGGTAAAGGGAAACGTGCGTGGGAAGATGCAGCAGAAAGATTTAGAGTTATCTTACTATATAAGGGAGTTATAACTCAGTGAATGAGGGCATGAACGAATGAACAAGGGGACGGCGTTGAGTGTTGACTTTAATTCTGGGCCCTGGAAGAGAAAACCCTGGGGGCCAAGGAACTCCTTGGGCAGGAGTCCTTCTGCAGGAATCGGTGAGGCTCCTCTCTGATTCTGTCAGCTCCTGAAGGCTGCTCAGCCCCCGGATGAGAAGCTGCCCCGTTGCAGTGTTCTGCAGTGCCACACACTGACCGGCCATTTGCCTGGATTTACTCCTGTCATATGCATTGGGGGTGGCAGGAGAAAAGACACTGTCTCCTGTGATTCCACGCCTAGGCTAGGAAGTTGTCTTCTGAGCTCCCTAGGCTCTTCTCACTGCCCATGGAAGCCTGAGTCTCACCTTCCCAGTAGACTGCAGCTGCTTCAGGCCAGAGACCACATTTTTTCATCTCTGTCTCCAGTACAGTGGCTGATACAGAGTTTATGAATGTAACAATATCTAACACTTGGAGTGTTTTCTCTCTTACTGAGTAGGCCAGGAAAAACTAAGACTTTATTTATAGCACTTAATTTAATCCTTGAAACACATCTGTGAGATAGGTACTATTATTTCTATTTCATGGATGAAGAAACTGAGGCTTAGTTGGAGAAGTTAAGTGATTTCCTGAAGGTCACACTGCCACAGAGGGGTGGATGGAGTCAGCCTTACCTGTGCTCTGTGCACTGGCTGCATCACCTGGGAGCTCGTTGGAAAAGTGGGTCCCCAAAATCAGAATCTGTATTTTAACAAAATCTCCAGGTGACTTATGTGAATATTAAGTCTAAGTTGCACTGATCTGTTAAAATTTTTTTTAAAAAAATGTTTTCTGAGCGAACAAATGATATGAGTTTGAATCCTGCCTTCATTGCTTACTTGCCAGGTGGATAAGAAAAAAATATCATTGCTAAGCCTCGTTTTCCTTATCCGCATTAAGGGAAGAATGAAAGAAGCTACAAAATAGGAGTTGTGAGGGTGTAATGAAATCATGCCTGCAAAGCCTGCCTGTTCTAAAAGTGCAACAGAAGTTAATATTATGCTTAGTGTTAGTTACCCCGGTCTCTGAAGCTGACTTGCTCTTAAAATGCGGAAACTGTTGGACTAAAGGATCTCCGAATGTAACTTTATAGCCTTGTAGGTCCTGAGCATCCGAGGGTGGAAATGCTATTAGGCTCCGTAGGTTAGAAATATGTTACTCTGTGGTCATTAGTTTTCCCTCCCACACCCACGGTTGTATCAAACTGCAGACAAAGCATTTTGCCCTGTTTCTTTCTTCTGGTTACACAGCTGGGAGGGAACTTGCCCCGGTGGACTCCTGCAGTCCTTGTTCACAGCTCTGACTCCTGCTTTCCCATTTTTCTGCAGAAGATTTCAGAAAGAAGTGCATGTTGATTTGCTGCCTGGTTTCTTGATTAGATGGCAGATTTGTAACTGGGGTGGATGAGACAATCAGGCAGGCTTTGATTAGACCTTTCTGATATGTAAATCCAGGTGGATAAGATAAGTGGCGTTAGACTGGGGCTGGCAACAAAGGTAGAGAGAAATCCCAGGTGACTGGAATTAAAGAACTGTCTGAGCGGGGTGTTGGTGGGAATGATGTGAATTTCAAAGAGCCCAGGATAAACATTCACTTTCAGATGGGCTAATTTATGCAGGAAGTCATTTGAGAAGCCAATTCTCTCATCCCACAGAGTTTATAGAAGCAGCAAAAAATGGTTAAGCACTGGAATGTAAACACTGGTAATTGGTAATTAATGGGCACACCTATGAGGAAGGCATATGCCAAATTAAATTGATTGCTTGAATCATTCATTGATTTATTAAATAGTATATGTGGCTTCTGAGCTCCTATTGCATCCAGGCACTATGCTGAGTGCTGGAGACTCAGATAATAGGATTACAGTCAGCCCACAAATGAAGGGAATGGAGTGCAGCTTTAACATAAATAATTAACACTGCTCTCTCCTTTCTTCCTGTATTCATTCTTTTGATTCCAGCTCTGGGTGGGACATGGGGCTGGTTGGGGAGACACGTGGGAGAAAAAGACAGACCAAATCCCAGTCCTCCCGAAGGGGCTGTTCTCACACTGCTCTAGCCTCAGGGCCTCAGGCAGTAAGCACCTAGCAGACGTGCAGTAGACTCTCAAAAACCATCTGTGAATGGGTGCAAGAACAGAGACATTAAACAGTGATTGCATGGGTGGTGCATTACCAAGTGCCCCAGTGCTAAAGAAAAGCATGGTGCAGGGGGCCCTGAGAAAGCCAAACAGAGTGACTGAACCCTCTCTGGGGATCCAGTGGAGTCTTCCCCAAGTGACATTTAAAATGACATCTGAAGATGAGCAACAGTTAGATAGAAGAATTTAGGCAATACTGTCCCTGGTAGGTGAAGATAGCACGTGTGAAGACACGGAGGGTAACTAGCTGAGGTGCTAAGACGCCTGCCGGGTGGCAGGGCGTGTTAAGTAAGGGGGAAGTGAAGTGAGGTGACATCAGAGGGTAGACAAGAGTCAGACTACATCCAGGATTTGGAATCAGTGCTGAGCTTCCTGAAAATAACTGTCTGGGCACACAGTAGCCTTTCCGAAGAACGTGTGGAGTTTAATGCAATGATGGCTCTGCCTCCCAACAATACCTGTAGTGTCAGCCAGACAGAAGCAGCACTATGAACCTGTTAAAGGACAATAAAAATGGATGTCTTGCACAGGAAAAAAACAAAAACAAAAACAAAAAAAAACACATGCCATTTGCAGTTAGAGGAACCCTTATTTGAATCTCAGGACTGTCACTCATTCACTTTGTGTGTGACCCTGGGCAAATCACTGAATGTCTCCGTCTTCCAGAGAAGGGGAGTTTAAATGATACTGCGTGGGAAGGCTTTGCCTGGTGCTTGCCTAGGTGCTCACTTTGCTTTGTAGCTTTGCTCCAAATTAACCTGGAGACAGACCCATGACCAGGGTTAGATTGAGATGTTGGGGGCAGGGGTAAACACTTGATGTCCTCCAAAAATTACCTTTCTAAAATATTTATTTAGTATTTACTTAATGGTGATAAGGAGAAAATGATTTTTTTAATTAACAAATAAAGTATTAGGCCTACTTGAAATTGTGTTTAAATTGTGGTTTTCTGAACCTCCAAAACTTCATGGGTTTAAAATTTAGATGATAGAATAAAACAAATCATTTTTTTTCCTGGCTAAATAGCACTGCATTGTGGATTATTCATTTTCAGAATTTCAGGTGACTTTGCAGCTGCTGTCTTCAGATGACTCACAGCTGGCTGTTCCAGGGGTTGGTGGGGACTGGTGGGAGGTTTATAGCTGCCTTTCACATGCAGATCACAAAAATACTCTACGATACAAGTGGTCGGGAGCACATTGTACATTTTTATCTTTTTATAAGGACAGTATCCTTCAGGGAAGTAGGATAGCTGTACTTACGTGTAGTTTTGGTCTGCCTTTCATCTTCTGGTCACAGAACCCCTTCTTCTGGATGAGAACCTATGTGTGGTTCTTGATACAAATCCTTCCAACCCATCACATGGCTGGGCTCACAGTCCAGGTGAGACAGTCAGAGCACCACTTTCTCCCTGACCAATAGGATTGGCTCAGACTTAGGCCAATCACAGCACTAGCTCAACTTTCTACGGAACTTTTGAAAAAGCAGTATTCTCTCTGCCCCAAGACTCCCAGATGTAAAAACCGTGTTACCTGAGAACTACCTGAGCCCATCTTTGCCATCCCTTAGGGCAAGCCACCCTGGGAGAGTCCCCTGACAACCGTTATTTGAAATCTTGACATAATCCTGAAGTTAGTTGCTTTCCCGAACTTCCCAGTGAAATGTGCCATCAATAATCCTTTTTCATGTCTATTTTTATAGCTACATTGAAAAATAATTGTACTATAATCTGAACATGTTTAAAGTATACAATCTGATAAATGTTGACATCTGTGTACACCTAGAAATCCATCACCACGATCACAATAATGGACATTCATGTGCTCTTCTTATACCTGCATTCATGGCAGTGTTATGAATGGACAAACAAAATGTGGTGCAGGCCCACCATGGAATATTACTCAGCCTAAAAAGAAAGGAAATGATGACACAGCCTTCGACACAGACAAAACTTGTGGACATTATGCTAAGTGAAATCAGCCAGATGGAGAAGAATCACCACTATATGATTCTCTTCATAGGAGATCGTAGATTTCCAGGGGCTGAGGGGACAGAGGAATGGAAAAGCATTTTTTTAAACAGGTACAGAGTTTTACTGTTGCAAGATGAATAGAGATCTGGAGATGCAGGGTGGCAATGGTAGCACGACAATGTGAGTGCACTTGATGCCCCTGAACTGTACACTTAAAAATGTTTGAGACAGGGTTAAGACTGACCTGTATCCTTCCAAAATTCATACATTGGAGTGCTAACCCCGAAGGTGACTGTATTTAGAGAGAGGGGGTTTAAGGAAGTAACTGAGGTTAAAAGAGGTCATAACAGTGGGACCCTAATCAGATACAGACAACTTGTGTGCTTGTAAGAGGAGGAAGAGACACTGGAACGCTCTCTGTGCTTGCACAGAGGAAGGCCATGTGAGGACACAGCAAGAAAGAAGCCACGTGAGAGCCAAGAAAGGAGCTCTCAGCAGAAGCTCATTATGCTGACACTTTGACCTTGGACTTCCAGCCTCCAGAACCCGTGAGAAAATACATGTGTGTTGTTTAAGCTGCCCAGTCTGTGGTAGGTTGTTATGGCAGCCAGAGCAGACTAATACAGTTGGTAAATTTTATGGCATGCGTATTTCACCACAATTTAAACACAAACTCATTTGACTTGGTTTTCTATTGTATATGACCCAAAGACTCCTCACTAAAATGCCAACCCATTTAAATTTCATTTGTCAAGTAAAAAATCCTATGTGGCATCTTGTGTTCACTGGTACAGTATTTCCAAATATTTCCCATGAGGTTTTGCTACTTTCGGTACTTGGGTGCCCCAGGCAGCCTCCACACTGTCCAGCCTCTGAATCTGGCTCTAAATTTCTTGAGAAGAGAAGTGACCCCCAAAACACAGCCCCAGTGGCTTTGTTAAAATCTGGGTGTTATGCCTCTAATTCGTGATCCCTCTTTCCAGAGAAGTCCTCCCAGGAAGACATAGCCTAAGGCAGCCTTGCAAAATGAGTGCTGCTTTTCCTTGGAGCCTTCCTTTTCTATTTCCAGATGTTCATATTTGGAAATCTTCCCTTATCTGTCTCTTTAAGTGCCAACACTCAGGAAGGGCCCAGCCCCACTGACAGCCCAGAGGCTTTCTGCTAAAGGGATTTCACAGTATCAGGACTAACACCCCAGCCTATTAGATTGCAGAAATCCTTTCAAGGCAAGTTGGGGCTTATTTGTAACTTATCTGAGAAAAACATCACAGCATGTATTTGTAGCCAGGCATCCTTGGGCAAGAAGGTAACAGATGAAATAACTTATTAGTTCTCTTTTTTTCCCCATGATTCTTGAAAGAATGAAATATTTCACTGCAACTACTCATCAGAGCTTTTGTTCTAGAAGGATGCCCCACAGCCTCTGACGCTGCCAACATTTGCATACCTGTCTGAGGCACTGGCAGTGACAAAAAATAGATTCCACTTACTGAGCACATCCTCATATGTGCAGAGAGTCTTATTTAGGTCTTACAGGAACACTGTAAAGGCAATCTGAACAATCCCATTTCAGTGATGAGGAAACAAAGGCTCAGAAAGTGTAAGCAGCTTGCTTGGATTTCCTCACCTTGTCTATTGGCAGTCAGGGTTTGAACCCAGGTCTAGTTGTCTCCAAAATATATACTGTTCCCTCTAGGACATACTATCCCAATTCAGAGTTTCAACCTCCATAGCCTCTATAAAATAACGTTGACCTGGATTGGCTGGCATTGCCTTGGTGAATTGGCGGGCGCATTCACTCCCTAAACACTGACGCTAGTGATGATGATCATGATGGTGAATCGGTCATTTCCTGAACATCTGACAGTGGCCAGGCACCCGATGCCTTTTAAAAATTATATCTAATCCTTATACAACTCTGCAAGTAGGCACTATTTTCCTCATTATACAGATAATAGATACTAAGTCACAGATGAGATAAAGGATTTGCCCAAGGTCACGCAGCTAACAAAGAACGGAGTGAATTCCAGCCAGGTCAACCAGATTGCACAGCAGAAGTGCTCATCACTGGGACCACCTGCTCTATACCAATAATTCACTCCATTCAGAGGCAAAGGAGCTTTCCCAGGGGTTACAGGTAGTCATGGCTTCCATCTTTCATGGTCCTTTACAAAGGGATTTCACCATCACTAGAATACTTATCAGAAGCATTTAGGATTTTTTTTTTAAATAAAGGAGAACTTCCCCAGTCTGGCAAAGGAAATAGACTTCCAGGAAGTTCAGGAAGCTCAGAGAGTCCCAAAAAATTTGGACCCAAGAAAGCCCTCACCAAGGCACATCATCATTAAGTTACCCAAGATTAAAGATAAAGAGAGAATGTTAAAAGCAGCAAGAGAAAAAGGAGACAGTTACCTACAAAGCAGTTCCCACAAGACTATCAGCTGATTTCTCAAAAGAAATCTTGTAGGCAAGAAGGAGCTAGAAAGAAGTATTCCAAGTCATGAAAGGCAAGGACCTACATCCAAGATTACTCTATCCAGCAAAGCTATCTATCATTTAGACTGGAAGGGCAAATAAAGTGCTTCCCAGATAAGGTCAAGTTAAAGTAGTTCATCAACACCAAGCCCTTATTATATGAAATGTTGAAGGGACTTATCTAAGATAAAGAAGACGATTCAAACTATGAAGAGTAAAATGACAACAAACACAACTATCAACAACCAAACCTAAAAATACAAAAACAAAAGCACACTAAGCAAACAACTAGAACAGGAACAGAATCACAGAGACAGAGATCACATGGAGGATTATCAATGGGGAGGGGGAGGGGGGAGAATAGGGGACCAGGTACAGGGAATAAGAAGCATAAATGGTAGGTACAAAATAGACAGGGGGAGGTTAAGTATAGTATGGGAAATAGAGAAGCCAAAGAACTTATATTAGGACCTGTGGACATGAACTAAGGTGGGGGAATGCTGGTGGAAAGGGGGGGTACAGGGCAGAGGGGCATTAAGGAGAGAAAAATAGGGGACAGCTGTAATAGCATAATCAATAAAATATATTTTAAAAATAAAGCAGGGGTTGGGTGAGGAAGAGGGGTGAATAGGTAGAGTACAAAGCATTTTATAGGGCAGGGAAATTATTCTTTATGATACCATAATGGTGGGTACATGTCATTGTACATTTGTCCAAATCCTTAGAATGCACAACACCAGGCAGAACCCTAATGTAGATTATGGATTTGGGATGACTGTGTGTCCATGTAGGTTCAGCAGTTGCAACTTAAAGTATCATTCTGATGTGGGACTTTGGTAATGGGGGACATGCACGTGAAAGGGCAGGGTACGTATGGGAAATTGCTGTACCTTCTGAATTTTGCCATGAACCAAAAACTACCCTTAAAAAAGTCGTAATATAAATAAATAAATAATGCATGCCCCTCCAACTCAAAGTATCTGATTTAGTAGTTTACTACCAATTTCACATAAATGGAAAAGTGAGATTAGAAAGCAGGGTACATGATGAGAGTTATGCATACTTCAGGACCAGGAGGTTTCTAGATTATAAAATCTAGACCTAGGATTATTGGTCAAAGAGTAAGAATATTTGTATATTGTGGGTGTGTATGTTTGTTATAGACTGAACTGTATTTCCCCCAAATTTAAATACTGGAGCCCGAAACCTCAGTGTGCTTGTATAAAGGTCTCCAGTTCTGTTTCTGTTCAGGGGATATTCCTGGGTTCAGTCCCTGGCTAAGGTCTGTATAAGAGGCAACCAATCAATTCTCTCTCACATCGATGTTCCTCTCCCTCTCTTTCTCCTTGGTCTCCCCTCTCTAAAAATAAGTAGATAAAATCTTTTCAAAATAATATCAAAGATTTTATCTTTCAGATATATGGTAGATATTTCCCCATGTTATTGCTTACCTTTTGATTTAGTTTAAATCATATCTTATCAAATCTAGCAATTTCTTCGTTTTGGGTTTCTCTTTTCAGAATCATGCTTTCTAATATCTTTCCTACCTCTAAAAATAGAGAAATATTCACATGTATTTTTATCTGGTTATTCTGCTCTGGGACCTTTTTAAGGGTAACTTGTAAGGCAATTCTCTCCCTGTAATCAATGAGGGGGGCCCAGTTGTCTCCATACCTGTGCTTAGTGGTCCAGCTAGTCCCCCAGTGTTGTAACACCCCCTTGAATATGCGCTAAAATGGTGTGACACGACTGGATCTATTTTTGGCTTTTCAATTCTGTTCCATTGGTTCTATTTTATTTAAGTAACATGTGAGCTATTTTTTTCCTCCTGTACTATATGTGTTGGCTCCAGATGTTACATAAATAGGTAAAAAAGCCCCGGATTTCCTTACTTGCAAAGATTCCAATGGTTTTCTTCATTTGCTGTGTCCCTTCCCTAATGTAAGCAGGTAAGGAGGGCAGGGTTTCCTTGATGTACTCTAATGATGATAAGACTTCAACCTTCTTTGTGTTCAGGATTTTAATTCTCTGGTATTTATTGGAATGTCATTAATCATTTTAATCACAATAAACTCATTTGATAGTAATGTGAATGTCCTAAGAATTTAGATAGCACTTCCAGTTTAATTCGCCAATAATTAACTTCACCATTGTTTGATAGGGTTATCAGTGCTGGGAATAGAACCTCGAAGATGAACTTTAAGAAAACATCCTTCCTTTGTGGGGAGGGATATGGGAAGAAGCGGAGTGAAGCATACAGATATTTCTTATTGGTCCTAATACAACTGCGGGAAGCACTGTCCGTGTTAGGCTGGTGCTGCTCACAGATGGAGAAATAAAATGGCCTGAGTGCTAGCTTCCCTGTATGCCATCAGCCTCCCCCTCCCTCACAAATCACTCAGCACCAAAAGCTCTGAGAGAACTTTGTACATTGTTTAATGCAAATAAACAGGGAGGCGGCTGGGGGAAGATTTTAGAATGTAGGAGAGGAGAGCAGTGAAGTGGCCCCACAAGTCACAGAGACTGGAAAGAAGGGGATGCTCTTGACCTTGCTGAGGGCCTGGGACAAAAAAACTCCCGGTTGGGGACTGGAACGAACAGTACTCAATGGTGACTTTTCTAGCACAGGGTCAGGCTGTTTGCACAAGCACAATATCACTGCTAGCATGTCTGATGTCTGGCCTTACAGGGTCCAAGTGTTGGCTGTAATATGTATTTATTTTTAATTTTTTAAAATTGTTGTGCAGTTATAGTTGTCCCACCTTTTCCCCCATTGCTCTACCCTGCCCCAAATTTTTAATTTTTTAAATTGCTTTAAGAGAGAGAAGAAGGGAGAAAGGAAGGGAGGGAGAGAAACATCAATTCGAGAGAGAAGCACCTATTGGTTGACTCCCATATGCTGCCTGACCAGACCAGGGACCCAACCAGGAGCCCAGACATGTGCCCTGACTCGGAATCAAACCCACAACCTTGCAGTTACAGGTTGGTGCTCCAACCAGCTGAGCCACACTGGTGAGGGTAGCTTTAATAGTTATTACATGATGATCTTGGGCAAGTCTCTTGTCTGCTCTGAGCTTCAGTTTCCTCAACTATATATAGAAATGGTCAGACATCTCTTAGATGATGGAAGAATTAGAGCACAGGTGGCAAACACAAGGCCCACAGGCCTAATCCAGCCCTCCACCTTGTTTTATACGACCCAGCACCTTGTTTCTACCCGGTGGCAGTGCCGAGCTCTCGCATAACTGTTAAGGAGTAGTTACATTTATACTGTCTTAGAATTAATTTGGCCCTTTGAACCTCGAGGCTGATGTGGCCCTGGGTGAAAATGAGTTGACACCACCGAATTAGAGTAAATATTTTTTAAAAATCAGCGGAGTGGCTGAAACAGAGTAAATCCTTTAAACTCATATCTTCACCACTGAGATGATTATTATAATCTTGTGATAAGGGACTCAAGGTAGAATGGAAAAGGTGGGAGAATTAAGCCATAAAGATTAGGCATTGAGTCTAAACTCTGCCCTTGATTAGCTGTGTGACCTGGAAAAACAATTTTTCTGAGATACAGTCTCCTGATATGTAAGATGGAGCCCAGTAATCCCACATCAATCTTTGTCTCTAGAGTTTTTGTGAGAATAAATTACTAATGGTTGGAAAAGAGCTTTGAAAACACCTCTAGGTATCATTTGCCTTTCAAATGTGAGATAATATTATCCCTTAGAAACCTCTTAGTAAACCCTGAAACTCTGTAGATGTGGCTAGCCCTGACTCTGAAATTATCTGATGGAAGAATCCTCATGGTCCCAGCAAAACACAAGGAATAGCTGGGAGAAGGTAAGGTGAGTGAGATTTTTAACCCATTTGAGAACTTTCTAACAATTTAGGCTGTGTGATGAAATTCATTTTGGAAAATTTTTTAAATAGCCTGAGCTGCCTCATGAGGTACTGAGCTCTACATGATCTAGTAGAAAGAGGAGAGACAGCCACCTGCCAAAGCCATAGAATCAATGCTGGTATTGGTGGGAAGTTTATTTGTTTAGCCAACGTTTAATATTTTGTCCCCAGAGCTCACCACATGCCATTTTCTTTTTTTAATCCTTACTCAAAGATATGGTTTTTATATGTTTTAGAGAGAGAGAAAGTGGTAGGGCGAGAGAGGGAGAAACATTGTTGTAAGAGAGAAACACCGATTAGTTACCTCTGCACACACCCTGACTGGGGATCAAACCCACAACCTAGGTATATACCCTGACCAGGGATCGAACTCGGAAACCTTTGGTGTGTGGGATGATACTCCAACCAACTGAGCCATATGGCCAGGGCACCACATGCCATATTCTATGATCAATACCAAAGTTTAAAGAGATTTGAATCCCAGAATCACTTAGGATCCTTGGTTTAAAGCAACAGACAGCAATGACTCTAACTGTAATTAATTGACTGATTGATTGATTATGTAGCATGGAGATTGCGGTGTTGAAAAAGAATTAAACATCCAAGGGAAGAGGGAAGGAATAAGGACAGGTCCTTAGATCTCAGAAGCAGGAGCAAATGGACTCTGCTGAAAGAATGATTTTGTTCAAATGTTTTCAACATTATGTCACAGCATGCTACTTCCCTGAAGATTCAAATTCCCTAGAGAAAGAATCTGACCTAATTTTACTTGCCCACCAGAGGGAGAATGTGTGTGTGTCTGATGGAAATCTTTATCAGCTATTTCATTGGGACTACGTGGAATGGGGTGGTGGTATAGTTCTCACAAGGAGAAGTGAGTGTTGTACCAAACTAATGGGGAGGAGACCCAGGGAAAGAAAAAGAAAAAGGTATTTATTCCGTTCCCAGCCCTCAAAAGTCACAGCACAACAGGGGACAAATAAAGAGTGACTGTGCACAGCTGCAGGAACCCTGTGGAGGGCAGTAACTCACCCAGACTTTGGGGCTTCAGGTGAGGGGGTGAGGAAGCTGAATTCTATTTTCAGAGAACAGGAGTAGTTAGGTGAAGATGATGGTGGGGAGAGAAAAATGTTCTTTTCTTTTTCTTTTTTAAATATATTTTATTGATTGTGCTATTACAGTTGTCCCATTTTTTCCTCCTCTTTATTCCCCTCCACACTGCACCCTTCTCCCACCAGCATCCCCCCCACAACCCCACCCCCGCTTAGCTCATGTCCATGGATCGTACATATAAGTTATTTGGCTTCCCCATTTCCTATACTATTCTTAATCTCCTCCCCCTGTCTATTTTGTACCTACCATTTATGCTTCTTATTCCCTGTACATTTTCCTCCATTCTCCTCCTGCCCCTTCCCGCAGCTAACCCTCCGTGTTATCTCCATTTTTGTAATTCTGCTCCTGTTCTGGTTATTAGCTTTGTGTTATTTTGTTGTTTTTTTTAGGTTCAGTTGTTGATAGTTGTGAATTCGTTGTCATTTTACTGTTCACAGTTTTTGATCTTCTATTTCTTAGATAAGTCCCTTTAACATTTCATATAATAAGGGCCTGGTGATGATGAACTACTTTAACTTCACCTTATCTGGGAAGCACTTTATTTGCCCTTCCAGTCTAAATGATAGCTTTGCTGGATAGAGTAATCTTGGATGTAGGTCCTTGCCTTTCATGACTTGGAATACTTCTTTCTAGCTCCTTCTTGCCTGCAAGGTTTCTTTTGAGAAATCAGCTGATAGTCTTGTGGGAACTCCTTTGTAGGTAACTCTCTCTTTTTCTCTTGCTGAAGGTTTTCTCTTTATCTTTAATCTTGAGTAATGTAATTATGATGTGCTTTGGTGAGTGCTTTCTTGGGTCCAACTTTTTTGGGACTCTCTGAGCTTCCTGAACTTCCTGGAAGTCTATTTCCTTTGCCAGATTGGGGAAGTTTTCCTTCATTATTTTTTCAAATAAGTTTTCAATTTCTTACTCTTCCTTTCCTCCTTCTGGCATCCCTATGGTTTGGATGTTGGAACATTTAAAGTTGTCCTGGTAGTTCCTAAGCCTCTCCTCATTTTTTTTGAATTCTTCTTTTTTCCTTCTGTTCTGGTTGAATGTGTATTTCTTCCTTCTGCTCCAAATCATTGATTTGAGTCCCAGTTTCCTTCCCTTCACTGTTGGTTTCCTGGATATTTTTTTTTTATTTCACTTCGCATAGCCTTCACTTATTCCTTTATTTTGCAACCATACTCAACCATTTCTTTGAGCATCCTGTTTACCAGTGTTTTGAACTGTGCATCTGATAGGTTGACTATCTCTTTATCATTTAGTTCTATTTTTGGTTGAGCTATATTTCTTTATCTGGGCAGGCCTGTTATGTTGTAAGGGGCAGAGCATTAGGTAATCTTCAGGGTGGGGCAACCCAGGTCTCTGCATTGTGGCACTGTATGTGGGGGAGGGGTCCCAGAGGCAACAGTGCTGCCTGGTCAGCTCTCCGCCAGCTTTCAGTCACTTCCTCCACTACCCACAAGCAAATTGGGCCTTTCCGGTGCTGATTCCCAGGTGGGTGGGTTTGTGTGCATTCTAGAACTCTGTGGGTCTCTCCAGTGAACTCTCCTGTGAGACCTGGAGTTTATCCCACCACCATAACCCTCACAGGTTTTTATAGCCAGAGGTTTTGAGGCTTTTTTGCCTGCACTAGAACCCTCGGTTGCACCCTCTGTCTCACTACCCAGTTGTCCTTCCCAGTTTAATCGCATGCAAATGTGGGACCACCTGTCCACCAACTGCCACCTCACATGCCTGGTACTCCAGCCACCACCTTTCCAAGAGTCCTCTCTGCCCTGGCTGCCCATCTCCACCCTTCCTACTGGTCTGGATGAAGTTTTCTCTTTACCTCCTTCATTGCTGGACTTCCATACAGTTCAATTATCTAGCAATTCTGGTTATTTTTTGTTTTGAAGTTTGTTGTCGTCCTTCTTTTGGTTGTGCGAGGAGGCAAAGTGTATCTACCTACACCTACATCTTGGCCAGAAGTCCCACCAGACAAGAGGTTCTAAGGCCCCTTCTAACTCTAGGATCTTATGATGCTGAGCATTGGGCCCTAGAACTCTGTGATCTCCCTGTACTTTGTGATGCTTTCCATGGTATCTGCTTTTGCTATGTTTCCCCAGCTAAATCAGAAACTCCTTAAAGACAAGGGCCTATCATACTGCTTGGGTCCATACAGAACCATATGGAACCTATGGTTGTTGGGCTGAACTCTTCTAATTTCAGAGCCCTAGAATTAGTTCTGCCCTCCTCATCCCACAGTTGAAGAAATAGAAGTCCATTTGGCTCATGTAACATTTCCAGAGCTGATTCAAAGAACATAAGTGAAATGACATGTTCAGGCACTCTTAGAAGGTTTTCTGAAGCCTTCCTTTTTATCTTAAAATATTAGTTGTACATATTTGATTGGATTATATAATTACCTGTAATATAATCTATATTTATACACTAATCATACTTTTATCAGGCTACAGTATGTTATAATTCCTGGCTGTGCTTAGCATGGTACAAGACATGGAGGGGGGCATGAAAGAGGTGTTGATCATAGAGCTCCAAAACTGTGTGAGAGGAATGGATCTTAGAAAATTCAATGTCTCATGGTCTAGAAAGAGTATGTAGGTGGATGAATCAGATGCAGTCAAAGTCCAAGGCAAAGGTGCATAACCAGACTGAAAAGAACTAGACAGTGCATGCACCACTTAAGGGAGGAAGACTCTACTTAGCTCAAGCCAGTTATTATGCTGTGAAAGAATGTGAATTCCATGTTGCTAGAGCTTCTGAGTTTTCAAGACAATATAATCTGCATTTATATATAGAGACTTATAGTTTTTTAAAATGTTGGCAACAAACTAAAAGTGATTTTAAGTATAGTTCCATGATATAATTTTTAAGTCCTATTGATTTGTGTTGTCTCTAGAAGTTTCTCTCACCTGTCTGCCATTAAACCATGAGTCCTAATGAAGGAGGATTTGATGTAGAGGAAGCTTCTTCTAGAGGAAGTCAGGAAAAAGACTAGAAAAACTTGGGCCTTTTGTCCTGGGGGAGTATAGAAAAGAGAAAGTTGATAAACAGCAGGATTCTTATTAATCTCTCAATTCTACCTTCTATGATGTAATTGTATCTTGACAAGGAGTGGGGAAACTAATAATGGAGAGATCCAGACAGATAAGAGGGGACATAGGAACATAGGATGCCAGAACCCACTCCTCTGGACATTGCTTAAAAAAAAAAAACTACAGAGATTTACAGGAAGCTCTGCCATTGGCTTGGCACTATGTCCCATAGGAGAGCATAGTATACATGTGGATAGAGGTGTCTGTGATAATAGGTCTGAGTAATATTCCTGCTTCCCCAGTACCTGTTCATACCCTGGATATCCCAGGGAAGAAATATGGAGTTGTCCAAAGAGATAGCTGGAAAAGAGCTTATATTAGAGATTGTAAAATACAGGGACTATGTTTAGGACCAAAGATGTCAGCTGTGGAAGCAGCACAGTACTCCACAGAACCAGAGAGACCTGCTATACCTTAGCAGATACTATAAAGCGTTTAGGGCCACAACCAGCCCTGCATTTCTACAATACAGCTAGAGGAAACCATATAACTTTAAGGCCACAAGAGCATGTGAGCCCCACTCCTTCACCCCTGACCTGAGCATTTACAGAGAGGAGCCAAGATGTCCAGAGACCCTTTACCTCAGAAGAGGTAGGAATAGGATTAACTGACAAGCTTCAGTTTTTCACCACTATCCCACAGCTAGAGGCAGTCAGAAAAGTTATAGATTATAAGGAAGTACAGGAGTCACATTTCCCAGTGTGTTTGATTTGTGTGATGCATAGGGAATCCCAGACGCAACCACGAGGCTGAATCTGGCCCAGGGGCTACTCATTTGCCAATACGAATCTAATCTAACCATCTCATTTAATACAAGAAGAAACTGAGGCCCAGAAAGGGTTAAAGATTGAATTTGTATTTATATCCTTTAGGAAGCTTTTAGTTGTTAGTAATATATGACCTGGTAAAAGTAGCTGAGAACGTGGGGGTTTTTTTCTATGTCACATAACTAGAATTACAGAGTGGCAGTTCTAAGGTCTGTTAACTTAGCAGTTTAATAACTTCAGCACTCTGAGTTCACTTTTCCAGTCCTCTTGGTTTTCCCCCTCATGGTCACAAGAAGGCTGCCCCGTTTCAGGAATGATATTTTCACATTCCACCATACAGAGAGTCAGGGAGGAAAGGGATTCTCATCAGAAAGGGAAACCTTTTCTTGAAGCCCTCCTTTTGTCTCAGTGACCAGAATTAGTTCATGGGCCCACTGCTAACATAGTCACCTGCAAAAAAGCATAAGACTGCCATGGTTGGCTTTGACCAATCATGATTCAGTCTCTAGAGCTGAGCCCACAGTACCTTAGCAAATTGCCACTGATCATCCAAACAAGGTCAGAATCCTATTAGTAAGGAAGGCAGGGAGTAGCACAGCTATTGGGGTGGCATCTGCCCCTGTGATGAAGCCAGAAGCAGGGCCTGCTCTCCTGATACCCTCGGTGCCCCTGCCAGGCTTCCCTCCACAGTGCCCAGACGGAGGAGGCTCCTAGCGTAGAATGGATATTTGTCGGGTTCTCAGGAACTTAGCCAAAGTGGCAGAAGATATTTTAATAGTCTTCCTAAATGACTTTCATTTGCTCAATTTTTAAATAAAAGCCCTGCCAATCAATTAAAGGAAAACACTTTCATTTTCCCTGGTAACATGCCTATCACGTATTGTGCTTTCCATTCATTCAATCAAATATAATTGATTTAATATAAATATTTATTATGTTACATATATGTTACATTAAAAATAAGTATTCAATATAAACCATATATATATATATCAGTTTTATATAAATCTCACCACAATTCTGTGAGGTTAGCACCACCTTCCTTATTTTACAGATTCTGAAGCTGAAAACCAGCAAGATTTAGTATTTTGCTCACAGTCACTCAGCTCAAAAATAGTCAACCACGCATTCAGGCAGGTGCCGTTTACCAGAGAGTTCCCATTATATTCAAATCCTTGACAGATTTGGGGAACTCAGATATCCAGCACAACCTTCTCCTTTGAAGCTCACAGTGTAAAAAATATATATTTAGGTCAGTCATTTTATTTTTTGTTCCCCCAGAGTTTTCTCTGAAGTATTACACTAAAAATATGTCATTCTATTAATGTCTTTTTTTTATTCCCTTTCCCAATCCTCCAAAGCTTTGAAAGATTTTACCTTTGTCAAGTGCAGAAATTGCCTTGATTTCTTAAAGTGACAAAAATATGGCTGGTTGTATGACAAGGAGTTCCACCAGCCTTGCAGATAAAACCAGCAAGTATTGGAGTCTTTGAGTCATCTCTGCAGAGGAGGCCCAGAGTGGGCTCTGCAGGCTGGTAGGCATCTCTTTGCTTTGGCTCAGAGACTGATTTTCTCAGTCATGACCCAGGGTCATTAGGTCAGGAAATAAAAATAAAACACCCTCATCTGAACTTAGGCAGCCCTGCTCTGTAATGCCAGCTCCTGGAGTACTGGCTGCATGACCCTAGGCAAGTATCTTCACTCCTTTGAACCTCCATTAACCCATTTGTAAAGTAGGCACAGGTAATACCCACATCACAGGAATGTTATGCAGATGAGATGAGCTGGCTATAAAGCACCAGTGTGATACTTGCCTGACTTATAACTAATGCTCAGTGATTAGTAGCGGTGGTTATTATCATTGGATCAGATTCCCTGCCTATTCCCTGTATGGTCTGAGCATCTTCTCAAGCCACTACTCTCTCCTGCTCAGACAAAGGGCAAAAGAGGAGAGGGAACATGAATCCCTGACAATTAAAGACCAATCAGAAAACCCAAGAAGGGAGAGGATCCTGGCTTCAAATGCTGGAAGGATTGGCATCTTGTAGAAGGAGGACAAGACCAAGGCTTAGTGTATATAGCCCTAAAGGAAAACCAGGACTAAGGAGGAGAAGCTGAGGAAGACAGGTGTTAGGTGAGTATCAGGGAGAAGATTCTCACAGTCAGATAGTCGGGATGTGTGCGTGGGGTTGCCTGATGAGGCAGTGAGCTCTGTCTTCCTGGAGATATGTAAGCAGAGATGGAATAACCACTTGGAATAGTGTGTGTGTGTGCTGTCAGACCCAATTTTTATAATATTGTGGTGAAATATACATAACATAAATTTACTGTCTTAATCATTTTTAAACATGCAATTCAGTAATGTTAGATACATTCACAGTGTTGTATAACCAATCTCCAGAACACTTTTAATCTTGGAAAACTAGAACTCTTTACCTACCAAGCACAGAACTCCATATCCTGCATTCCCTCTAGTTTCTGGCAACCACCATTCTACTTTCTGTGTCTGTGAATTTACTTTTTAAGTAACTCATATAAGTGGAATCATATAGTATTTGTGCTTAGAGACTGGCTCATTTCACCTAGGAAAATATCTTTAAGATTCATCCATGTTGTATCATGTGTTAGAATTTCCTTCCTTTTTAAGGCTGATTAATATTCTATTGTATGTATATATCACATTTTGCTTATCCATCCATCCAGTGATGGGTACTTGGATTGCTTCCAACTTTTGAATATTATGAATCATGCTGCTAACAACATGGGTAAATAAATATGTCTTTGATACTCTGCTTTTAATTCTTTTTGGTATATACCTAGAAGTAGAATGGCTGGATTATATGAAGCCTGTCCAGAAAGTATCTGTCCATGTAATATGAAAATAAAGATATTTATTTGAAGACGATACAAGACACAAGAAACATTATACATAGGACAATGACGCCTCAGTCTCCTTCAAAGTAGGCACCTTGGGACCTCACACAGTTCTCCCAATCACTATCAGCTGCTCTGTTGTATTTTCCTGAATCCCATCAACAGTCTGAAATCTCTTCCCTTTCAAAGGTGATTTCAGTTTTGGGGGGGGAAAGCCAGAAGTTGCAGGGCACGAAACCTAGGCTGCAGGGGGACTGAGTCACCTGAGTGACTTGACGTTTCCCCGAAAAACTCTGCATGAGACGTGATGCATGGGTGGATACATTGTCGTGATGAAGCTGCCAATCACCAGTTGCCCACAGCTGCAGCCTTCTGAATCATCCAAATAGTTTCCGCACAGGAATGTTCAAGCTTAACACAAAATCTGATGCAGATTCTTTGCTCTACTCCCTCAGTCATTTTGAATACAATGGCCAGACGGTACACATGCTCACTCAGTGCTCACATCACTCAGTGCTCACGTCACTCAGTGGCGTCTACCTCCCCCACTGATTAGCACAGTGAAGTCATCATTGTTCACGCATGTGCATTTCAGTCCACTCTCCTTGGCTGCCAGGTTACATGGATGTTACACAAACCATTCTTGTTATGTTAATAATGGCTGGACTTTTTCCAGACAGACTTTGTATAGTAATTCTGTTTTTAATTTTTTGAGGAACCACATACTTCTTCCTTCAGTGGCCTCACCATTTTATATTCCTACCAACAGTGTATAAGCGTTCTAATTTGTCTGCATTCTTATCAGCACTTGTTATTACCTGTTTTTTGTTTGTTTTTCTTTTTTATAGTAACTGTCCTAAAGGGTATAAATCGGTTGTCTTGACCCAGTCTTGAAGACTTAGCTCTAGCCTGCTCAATTCTTGAATAACCAGTGAAGTACACACCCTCAGTCACTTCCTTTATTGGGCTCTCACTGTCCACTTGACTTAGTCACTCCAGGGTCAGGTACTGGACAACTAGAGACTTATACCACACAGACTGCTGAAATTATTCAAATTATCCAACCCTAAACCTGCTTGCCCTGCCTAGCTCCTTCCTTCCTTCAGAACCCACAATAAAGACCCTTGCCCACGTCTTCCTTTCTCTCTACCTTTTTGACTGACCCTGGTGCTTTCCTCAAGTGTCCCTGTCTTTTTCACAGAGTATAATAAAATCCTGTACATTTTCCAGTTCTCTTTCTCTTCATCTGCACTGTTTATATGATGAGAACACCACCTCACCTGAATGTTGCAGAGGCTGCAAATGTTAAGGGACTAGATCAGCTTTTCTCAAACCTGGCTGCATTACGATAGGTTCCCTGTCCCTCACCCAGGTCTGATTCAGTGGCCCAGAGGGAGTCTGTGTTTTAACCAGCTTTCTGATTGATTATGACAAGGAAGCCCATGACTCTACTCTCCTTCAAACCCAAGCTTCTGTAATTATTAGGAGAAGAAAATAGGGAGAACTAAAGGACACAAAAATAGCCATGTTAATTAAATCTATATAAGGGTATAGTTTACAAAGCACTTCTATAGTCTCCCCCTCAGTTCACCCTCAGAGCAGCCTTAGGGAGAGGATGGTGTTATGTCACCTAATTGAGAGGGCAATATCGGAGTGTCCTCCCAGGGTTGGAAGACCAGTAAGTGACAGGGTAAGATCTGAACTCTGGTCAGTCTGTTTTTAAAGCCCTTTCCAGCATTTAAGGAACTGTCAATATTACAATCAGAAAAAAAACAAAACTGCTAAAAACAAAACAAATATTCTGAGTTTTAGCTTTCTCTTAGTCGCTAGCTTGCTTGAATTTATTAATTGCCTAGTTATTCTTTATTGACATGGCAGGGAGTGGCAGCAATGGCATATGGCTTTCAGGTGGGCCCAGCCTTGAGGTCATTTCTAAAACACTGTGAGAGATCTTTGAACATGACAGTGGCCGTCTAGCCACCTGCCTCTTGGGAGTGCTGACTTTTTCTTCATTCTGGTAAATCCAATCCATCAAAGGGAGCTGGAGCTTTGAATGGAGACCAACTACTTCCATGGCAAATTATTCATTTATTCAGGCAGTGATTCAGCAGCAGTAGCGATGCTGACTGTCTCGCTTCAGAGAAGTAGGAATGGAGTCAGAAATTTAGTCCCATGCTCAAGGGAAGGGACATATGCAAATCCACACAAACGCTCCTACCACAAGCAAATGCATGTGTGATGAACAAATGTGTAACCAAATTAAAAATTTAAGCATAATGTCAGCCTTTGACTATTCATCTATACCCCTAAAGCATCCACCCACTGGTAAGCATGTATGGACTTGTTCAAGCATCTGCAGTAGGTACTGAGCACCTGCACAGTGTTAACCACAGTGAGAAGGGCTCAGATGGTAAAGGGAGTTGCCCGATGTCCCCTAGCTTATTAGTGTCAAAGCCCAGGCATGAGCCCCTGGAAGATAAGCTCTACGAAGATAAGAGTCCAGCCTGGAAGAGTGCCCCACACAATATTAGTAAGATCTAATCCAGGCAAGCCTCTAACTCCGGGGCCATGAAGCTTTTTTTCATTGAACTCCTAGGGTGAGAACTTTGTGTTTCCCTGTCTGGGTTTAATAGAGCCAGAAGGTGAGGTCTTGCTGTGAATCATCACTGCAGTTCCAAAAGACCCGGGCCATGGTCATTTCCCCATGCCAAAGAAGCCTGGCACTAGGAGCTCCTTGATTTGATGGAAAATTCAAAGACAAAAACATCTGAAGAATCTTCAGCACAGCCCTACTCTGGTGGGGGAAGGACCTTCTGGCACAATTTTGATGTGCAAGTCCCTGACATGACCTAATTTCACTCCTTTCATTTGCGTGAGAAATGAAAATGCTGGAATGGGGGCCCAGAGGGTGCCATCCCCTCCCTGATAGGCACCTGGGTTCCCTGGATGCCTGGGAGTGCTGGTGGGAGGTGACACCTCTGAGGAACCCAACTGAGACACCCTCACGTGGTTCTTACATGAAGAAGCATTGGCCCAGAGCTAGCCAGTGTGTATTTCATCTGCTATTTGGGGGGCCATTTGCAGCTCACCTAAGGACCCTAAGGAAGGGGGAGAGTCAAGGAGCCCTTATCTGGACTAAAGAAGAAGGAACAGGGTGTTCCCCAGAGAGCCGCAGCAGCTGCAGAAGGAGTCCACCTTCAGAAATGCTGGCTCAGCAGGTTGTGGTGGAGCCCAGGCTTCTGGACTCGTACCAGCCATGTCTCCTGCTGGAGTGGATTAAAATATGGGGGGATAAACTCTGGCTCAGTTTGAATCTCAGTCACACCTACATGTGGTTTTAGAAAAGTCAGGTAATCTGTGTGAGCCTGTTTCTTAATGGGAATGACAATACCTACTTCATAGGCTACTGTGAGAACTAAATGATATAATGTTTCCTCAGTGTTCACTAATCAATTGAAGTTTAGATATTAAAAGGCTTATAAAAAACTTAATTTTATTTATTTTTATTGATTTTAGAAAGAGAAGAAGAGGGAGAGAGAGAGAGAGAAACATCAATCTGTTGTTTACACTCATTTATGCACTCATTGGTTGCTTCTTGTATGTGCCCTCACTGGAAACCAAACCTGCAACCCTGGCGTATTGGGCTGATGCTCCACCCAACTGAGCTACCCAGCCAGGGCCAACAACTGAATTTTAGAAAGATGTTTTGTTCTGGGAAGCTTCCAGCTACACACCAGATCTAGAGGTGGAAGCTTGAGGTTGAGGTCTGTTGCTGGCATTCTCTGAGTCTATGACAAGTTTCCCAACCTCTCAAAGCTTCAGTTTTCTTCTGTGTACAGTGGAAACCTTCCTAACAACCACTATCCCGGGTGATTGTGAGGAGGAAGTGAAAAACCTAGTGTGAAACACAGAGTATAAATTATGAAGCACTTTGTGGATTTGCTATTACTCGTAATAGCAAGAAGGATGCAGACAGGTACCAAGTGTCCTCTATCAGTGGCCCTGATGGCCTGCTTTCCCCAGTATCGCAGACTCATTTGAAGCTGCAGCATCCATTTGTACACAAACAATCATTGTGCAGTAGGCCTCCACCACTGCTCCTGCACAGAAGGTACTGGCTGCAACCTCGTTTACAGTATTAATTTGCTTAGTAAACCTTTTCCAGTCAAGTTCGAGTAGAGGTGAGCTGGGAAGCAGACACAGTAGAGGAGCTTGCATTGTGAGCAAGAGAAGCTGCAAGGCAAATGAATTGCAGACGGGCCCTGTAGATATATTGCTCATATAGAGCAAGAAAGTCACCAAATTTGTGTCTTTGGCAATCTTTATCCCAGCTCAAAAACAAAGCAAAATAAAAATAAGCAGGCCTGTTATTTTAAATTTAAAATTTTTTTGTTGTGGTTTGTTTCATTGCTCTAGGTACATATAAATTACCATCTGTATTACTTTCCTGGGGCTGCCATAACTGAGTGGCTTAAAACAACAGAAATATATTGTCTCATAGTTCTGGAGGCCTGAAGTCTGAAATTCAAGTGTGGGCAGGACTGTCCCTCTGAAACCTAGAGGGGAAAATCCTCCCTGGCCTCTTCCTAGCTTCTGGTGTTTTCCAGCAAGCCTTGCTGTTCCTTAGCTTGTAAATGCATCACTCCAGTCTCTGCCTGTGCCCTCAAATGGCCATCTTCCCCCTGTGTGTCTCTGTTCACTTATAAGGATAGCAGTCACTGGATTAAGGGCCCACCCTACTCCAGTATGACCTCATCTGAACTTAGCTACATCTGCAACAACACCGAGTCCAAACAAGTTTGCATTCTGAGGTAAGTAGGGTTGAGACTTCAATGTATTTTTTTGGTGGCGCAGGGCACAATTTAACCCATGATACCACCCAACATACAGTTTTACTCCTTTATTTATTGTCAGCACATAAGGTTCATGACTAGTTATGAAAGCAGGGATTCTGTCCATTGTTTTCCCAGTGTCAAGACCAGAATTTGTCACATAAAAGAACTTACAAATGACTTCTTAGATGAAGGAATGACACATAGTCTGGGGCCAGGAACAAACATAGGGCTTTTGGGGGTTGGAAGGTCTTAGCTTCCTATCTTAGCCTTAGTACTCTCTTCTTGTGCTAGTTTCTTAACCTCTGCAGTTCCCCTTAGGTTTTCTACAGCTGACAAAGCAACATCCCACAGCATTATCACTCTGCTTGAACTGATCTCAGGCTGTAGCTGTATCTGGCTCCATGTGCATTTTCTACATCTTGTGACACCGATTCTCTAGCATCCAGTTTCACCTCCATCTTTTTGACATTGAATAAAATGTACCCTCTTCTCTTCCAGTGTTTGTTTTGCAGTCTGCAGAATGGCGTTGAATAGCAAGGCCCAACCTAATCATAGGATTGTTGGGTGATTGATCTTGGTCAATGTATGTGAAAGCATTTTAGAAACTCACTAGATGTAGGTTTCTTGTTATAAATTTACAAGACTTATTAATACTATTCAACATTAATATTACCTCTTCATCAGGTTTAAAGAACTTCATTTTTGATTATGTCAGTGATTCCTTTTCACAGAGTATTTGACTAAAGCCCAGAGAGGTTAAGAAATTTGCATATGATCACACAGCCATTTGCAAGGCTAATGCTTAAAGTCTCCCAGCCCCTCTGCCTTCTTCACCCTACCCCCTGTTCTTTTCCAGCCCTGTGATCATATGGTGAAGACCCTGTAATGAGGCCAGAAGTTTCATTCATTTATGTAAATACAGGAGTGGATCTCTGGCAACCTCTAATTACTGCATTTTACCTCCTCTTCCTCTTCTTCCTTGTAAGGTGTCTTTTTATGGATGGGGAAGCAGAGATTGAATCAAACAGCCAGCAAACAAGAACAGCAAATCTTCCTACCACACAGGAAGATTAGGGCTGTGTGAATGGGTTTCCACGTACCATATGTGAGTCCCTGATCCCTATCAACTGCAGGTTCATCTGAGCCGAGTCCCTGAGCCAAGACAATTCAGAGTACTGTAGTCATTAGGAAGAACCCCACCAGCAGCTGGGATCTAGTGTCTGGGGCCAGGGCTATAGTCTTGATAGCTGCCTAGATTATGTGTCTACCCCACTGCAGCCTCTCCTCCTAATCCCTTCTTACCTTGATTACCTAGAACACAAACCTGGAAAGGAACCAAGATTCCTAAAAATCTCATGGCCTTTGAAATCAAATTAAACTGAATTTGAATCTTGGTTTGCTTGCAGGTGTGCTATCTAAGAAAAATGCTTAATCTCTTGGCAGTTATTTTCCTCATCTACAACATGGAAGTTAAAAGGGGATAGGATTAAGTGAGATAATGTATGAATAGCACTTAGTTCCTGGCACAAAGTCGGAATTAAGCAAATGCTTGCTACTTAGCTTTGCAGTCTCTGCTTGCACTGGGGCCTGCCCTGATTCACATCTGGATGAGTAGCAGCACTGAAAGTGCCCAGTCTTGACCCCTCCTCATGCCTCCTGCACACCCTCTGAACATACCCTCTCTGTCTCTTGCCCCAGACCCTGGCCAGGGTCTGGGAAAAATGCTTCATTCTACCTGATTGTGAGCATGGCTATCTCCCTGGGGACCTCTGTTTCTGGGTTTACCTCATTCTGGGTATCAGAATCCTATGAGTCGATCCCAAGTTTGGAAAGATCCCTAGGACCTTGCAGTAAGGGTTTCTGACATCTCTAGTTACTGTCCTCTGGAATCACTCTTCCCTTTCTTTCTGGCCATCATCGAACATCTGGGCTGCCTCAAAGTACAAGCCAGAGGTTGTGAGATCACCTCCTCCCCACACCAGTTGTCAAGGAGAACATCTATTCCTCATTCAATCATCCTACTACATGCTTCACTCATTAATTCAACAAATTTTCCCTGGCTGGTGTGGCTCAGTGGATTGAGCACTGGCCTGTGAACTGAAAGGCTGCCAGTTCAATTCCAGGTGAGGGCACATGCCTGGGTTGCAGGCCAGGTCCCCAGTTGGGGTGTGCAAGAGGCAACTGATTGAATGTTATCTCCCACACATCAATGTTTATTTTCCTCTTTTTCGCCCTCCCTTCTCGTCTCTCTAAAAATAAATAAATAAAAATATTAAAACGCAAACTTTTGTAGAGCATACTATATGCCAAGATTGCACTAGGCACTGGGGAAGCAAAATGAACAAAGCTGTAGCTAGATATAGCCTGTGGGAAGAGAGGAATGATTGTGGGGGTGGGGGTGGGGGTGGGGGTGGGGCAGACAGAATGACTGGGCTGAGCCATCTACTCCCTCCCGGTGAGGCCCTGGCTCCTTCCTGCAGCATCTCCAGCCACCCTGGTTGCCCTGACTCAGGGAGGATCAGCAGCAGAAGAAATGCTTGTTGGGCTCCTTCATTGTGACAGGGGTTTAAACCACAATGAATATTTATAGGACATGCCTAAGAGATTATCCTAATGTATGTTTCAAGTCCATTGATGTTCAAACTCAGAGAGACAGACTCTGTTTGTTCAAGAGCAATAATGTGCTCTCCAAGTGTCACAGAGCAAACTGCTGTGTGGGTCCTGGGGGTTGCTGCCTCCTTAGGTTTTATTCAGGTCTGAAAATACTTGAGGATTCTGACTCAGGCTCAATGTATATTCCCTAGTAATAATTGACTATAATAAACATGATTATGTAAACATTCCCATTTATCGAGTGCTTACTGTATGTCAGGCACCAGGTATTTATGCAGATTGACTCCTTTGATGCTTACCTACCTATGCTCTTATCCCCTTGTTATAGAGGGGAAATGGGGCACAGAGAACAACTCTGACTTGCCCAATGTGGTACAGCTAGAAAGTAGCAGAACAAAGGTTTGAGCCCAGGCATTCTGGCTCCAACACCCACACTCTTCAACTGAGTGCATACTCACACTGGGCACCTTACAAAGATTAGTTCATTCACTCCTCACCACAATTCTATAGAGAAGAAAGATTATTTTCACTTTACGGATGAGGGAACAAAAGCCTAGTGGTTAATGACTAGCTCGAGACCCCGAAGCAAGTAAGTGGTAGGGGGTTGGGTGAGGATTTACTTGCAGGAGGCCTTTCTGGAGTTGGGAGCTTGCCCGCCATGTGATAGAGCTTCATTAATGTAGCTGTGGCCCCAGCCTCACCCATAGATGAAGTCTTTTGACTTCCACCTTTGTTTTCTAGAACATTTCCGGTCCTTATAAGACCTCTGGGATCTAACAATAAGTCACTGTATTTCCTCTCTTCTTTATTGCTAACATCACTCACAGCTGGCCACTCCTGTCACTCTAGGATTTGCCATGGGCTCTACATTCTTAAAATATAACAACAGTCCTTTCCATGTGGTCATTCACTTGGTTCTCCAAATCATCCTATGAGGATAAGAAGGTTAGGGATTAGTGTCAGTTTCACACTAAGAAGGAAGTTGAGGGTTTGAAACAGAACCAGGACTAGAATTCAGACCACCCATTTTCTTTCTATCTTTTTTTTTTACCCTCACCTGAGGATAGGTTTATTGATGTTTTTAGGGAGAGAGAGAAAAACATTGATGTGAGAGAAACATCAATTTGTTGGCTCCTAGACATGTCCCAACTGGGAATGGAAGCCACAACCTAGGTATATTCCCCAACTAGGAATCGAACTCACAGCCTTTTTGTGTACAGACAACACTCTACCCAATGGAGCCACCCAGCCAGGCCCATTTTCCTTAACAACAATTGTTTTTCTGTTTACTTTCTCTCCGTATGTCAGAAAAATGATCTTACTTCAGGTTTCTTTCCCAGTTTTGCCCAATACTTGCAATCAGAGTGTTTTACATCTCTCAGTGCCTTTATCACATAAACAATAAGGAAGAGACAGCTGTTTGTCATCTTCTACCCCAAACATACTTTTCCAGCCAGAAGGAGGGCCCTAAGCTCAACTGCTGTAATTTCAGGAAAAGACTTTAATGTACTTCCCTCAAATTACTAGCACACCTTGAAACACGATTTAAAATAACTGGCCTATGTCATTTCTATGAATTCTTACCCCATTTATCAACTACTTGGATGTAAGACCATGTTCTGTGTAACTTATATGCAGTGACTCAGCCTTCTGGCTGAGTACATAGGCCTTGGTTTTCTCATCTGTAAAATAGTTGGTGATAATGACACCAGAGGCAGGCACTGAATTGCATGATTAAGACCCTTCACATTCTGTTGTTCATTATAATAAAACATCATGCTTCTTACTCTAGAGGAATTAAGAGCATGTTTTATTCTACATGTCATCCCTTCTCAATTTGCATTGGAATCCTCACCCCCAACCCCAAATAAAATGATGGGACCTGTAACCACGATGTGGCTCAACATACATAATTAAGTAGTCTGTAGACAAAGCAAACAGCTTAACTGAGAGTGGAAATGAGGAAGGGGTCATTTCTAAGTAGAATGGAAAGTAATGAAAGAGGATGTTCTTAGCTGAGAAAATGGATTGCATATTATGCTTGCCAACATTTATAAATCCCATTCCAAAGACCATGTTTCTTGTAAAGGATCAACAGTGGTGTGCTGGAAATGGTCCTGCACTTGGACCCAGAAACCCTACATCGAAGTTGCAGGTCATACCTTTACTAGCTCTGTGACCTTGGATAAACCACAATATAAATCTCAAAGCTCTTGTCTGCGAGAGTATTTTAAGGGAAGAAGCATGTCTTTTCCTCTCTCTGAGTGCAGAAAGCAAGGGTCTCGCCCACAGTAGGAGTGAAATGCCCCTTGCTGACTAATGATCAGCAACGCTTGACCTGTTCAAACTCCGAAGACTTCCTCAGAGGTGATTACTG
Source organism: Trachops cirrhosus (assembly GCA_028533065.1). Taxonomy (NCBI): domain Eukaryota; kingdom Metazoa; phylum Chordata; class Mammalia; order Chiroptera; family Phyllostomidae; genus Trachops; species Trachops cirrhosus. The sequence continues at coordinate 36,738,618 of CM052542.1, read as the reverse complement.
GTAAGTTTATTGTTTAATTTCCTGTATTATGCTTTTTTCTTTGCTCTTGAAAGAAAGAAAAAAGAAAGGAAGAAGAAAAAGGAAAAAGGAAAAAAATGCCAAAGTTTAAAAGCTCCAACAGGAGCATTTTATGTAAATGTAATCTGGCTCTAGCCTGTTTCACCCATAATGTAGTGACTCCACAGAATGAGGTAAAACCAGCTCCAGAAAATGCTCTGCTCTGATGAATAAATAACCTCACCAGTGAGTTTCCATATTCTAATATTTTTCATTTTCGAAAACCTATCTAGAAGCTTTTCAAAAACTTTTAAAGCAAATGCAAGAACACAGTTAAAATTCTTACAGAGTAGTGTTTCATTAAAAATTCAAATTTATAAGAATAAAGAAGCTAGAAAGTCAACAGGAAAAAAATGGCAAGAAAATACCTCAACACTATTTTTATATATGTATACTATAATATATAATATGTATTTAATACTCATATATGTATAGTATGTGTATAATTTGCATATATAACACATGCATGTAACATATAATATTATACATATATATTACAGGGTACAGTCCTTATTTAAAAAAACAATTTTGTTTTAAAAGAGTTGTAAGAAAGTTATTTAGAATTCAAAACATTTTCTATATTAAGAGGTTGTTGGCAGTAAAGTTTAGGTGTGCTGGTTGGACACAAAAGCTTATTTTAATCCATAGTTGAAACTGCATAATGATATAACCAATGATTAAAAAATAACACAAAGAGGTTAATTTATTGAGTACTTACTATGTGTCAGGACCATGCTAAATGCTTTATTTACCTGATGTCACGCATGGATAACCTACCAGAGAGGTCCCATTAGCTTACTATATAGGTGAGGTAAATAAAGCTGAGAAGTTAGGTGAGTTTCCCAGCTCACAAAGCTACTAAGTGGCAGAGTGAGCATTTGGATCCATGTCTGCCTGACTCATGGTTTAAAGACTGTGTTACACTTCGCAGATTGTTGGATTCTATAGGATCTTCACCTCCTTTCCTCTGTCCAGAAAAGGAGTTGTTTTCCCTTTTGGAGGCCTCCCTTCCTCCTTACTCTCGATCCCCTTCTCATGCATCCTTAGGAATTAATCTATCAAATATCCCTCCGTCAGTTTTTCCCTTGACTCCCTTCTTCTCTACCAGCTATTTTCTCTCAACCTATAAATCCGCCCTGGACTCTTTCATCTTGAACAAACAAGAAAATTTCCTTTTGGACATATGCCTCCATTAGCTAGTGTTCTCTCCCTTCCCTTCTCAGCCAAGATTTTTATTATTGCCCCTGCTATTAACCTCCCATTAACATCTCCCACCCTTGTCATCTGGTCTCCATTGCCTGAGCTCTGGCTCTGGTCCCTAGTGGCCACTCTGTTGCCTGCCCCAGTGAGCGTGCCGCAGTCCTCACCTTGCTGCTGCTGCACTGACCCTGAGCCCTCCCTACTTCTTGAACCCTGTAGACCAGTAGCTGTTGAGGACAGCATTGGCTTTTAAGTTTTCTTCCTAGCAGCCTAACATCTTTGTGGATACCTCTTCCTGTATTTTTCCTGATCGGTTCCTACTCCTACTGCTCTTATCACTATAGGTATTCTCTCAGAGCAACTTCATTCAGACACTGTTTCAACAACAATTTTTTTTCTGCTAAAAACTCTGAAATCTATGTCCCTAGTCCTAAGTGATACTAACAATCTGCTGGACAGCCCAAGATAAATGGCCCTCAGGCACCTCAGATTCAGAAAGCTAGACCTTATCTCTGTGCTCCCTGCCTCCCTAGCTCTACCTCATTCATCTCTGTTTCAGTGGACAGCAGCATCTCCCACCTGCCTATCCAAGCTGGACTCTGAAATTATTCCAGACTCCTCCCTCTCCCTTTCTCCACTTGCCTCTAAAATCAGACCTGCTAATATATCACAAATTTGTCACCTCCTCTCCATTCCTAAGGTATGACTTTATTGTCTCTTTCCTAAATTAGTATCACAAAACAATCTTACCTCCTATTTCACCACCTCCAATCCTTCCTGCATCGTGCCCCCAGGAATGAAACAAACCTAAATACTTAACTTCCTACATAAAATTCTTTAGAGCTCTCAATTACTGCTTGTTACCCAAGAAGGCTCACCTCTGACTTGTCTCCTCCCTCACTCTTCAGCCTCATCATTCACCATGATGCTTCTCGAGAGTGACTTCCTCACAATGACCTGTTCAGAGCATCTTGCACACAAAACTCTGGTTCACAAGGCCGGACCTTTCTCATACTGTGCCTTCTACCTGGAACGTTATCCCCTCCCATCTGAACTTCATTCATTGTCCAGTACTTTCTTCAGCAATCCTATTTTCCAGGAACTATAACCAGATTTTTCTCCCAAAGAGAGCTAGAAGCCCATCCCTTACACTCTAGTAGCATCGGCATTCCCCCTTTACCACCACACCTGGTGTGCTAGATTGTAATTTTTTCTCTTTTTTGCCTATACCCCTGAACAACCAGTTCACTGAAAGTAGGTATCCGTCCTTGTTCATTTCTCTATCTCCAGTTTTTAGCAAGGCGCATACCACTGAGTCGGTGCTCAGTGAATTTTCATTGACCTCAATTAGATATGTTAAGTTAACCTTACACTAGGGTTTTTAGAATGAAAACTGATCTGTGACAGGCACCTCAGTAGGGTCAGAAGAAGCTAAGCTAATTTTGGAATATCCCTATTGTGAGAAAGACCTCATCTGAATCCCCCGGGCTGAGACAGTGTCCGTTGTGAAGCCAGAATATAGCAGCACTGTCTTGACTACTCCGAGCTGCAGGAAGAACACAGGAGGGGGTGACAAGGAGAAGCCTTCTTCCGTGGGAAGGGCAGTGAGTCTTCACAAGTGCTCTGTATCTCTCCTCTGTACTCTTTGTTTGAAAGTGTGCCATACAGGTCATATGGAAAATAATCCAATTAATGAATAATAATACGAGAATGAACTCTGTGTTCTGTGCACTTACAACTGTAGACCTATTTTTGCCCTATCCTACATTTTCTGTGCTACTGGAAGTCATTCATTGCTAGTCCAAAGCCTGCCTTAGTACATGACCTCAGTGTTTGGCCCCCTGGTTAATAATTAGGAGGGCCTGTTTCAAATCTTGGGGAAAGAAGTTCCTTGCAATCACTTCTCTGCCACGTTTTGCCTATAAATTAATCCATCAGGAAGATGGCACTCCCTCCCAACTCTAAAGGGATTCGCACCATTTATGCAAACTTCCAGAGACTGGAGTCTGAGTTTAGATGACCTAATGAGTTCAGGAGCAGAGCTCTTTAAATGGCAGGAGTACATTTGCATATAGAATGATGTTGGCGCAGGCAGCCCTGGGATCTCAGGTCCCTTGTTCCCTCAGGTGGCCTCTGTGTCCTCACACTAAGAGAGGGAAGCTCAAGTGGTATATTAAATTGCCTGAACTCTGTTTGCTGATTCTCCATTTTCATTTTGTAGAAAATTCCAGTGAATTTGAGTAGGTTAGACCCGACTCATCCTCCTTGTAATACATTTAATCATTCATTCATTTATTCATCCACCCTCATTACTATCATTCACCTGCTCTGTGCCACAGAACCAGCCGTCTCAGAAGGGCAGGGCTCAACCAAGGGAGGGGCTGGCATCCTGGCTCTACCCTCTATCCAGGCAATGCTTACAGCATATTGTTGAAGAGATGAGGATGAGATGGTGGGAAAAAACACTCCGTATTTACTGAGCGATGGAGATCGGGAATGGCAAATAGATGACATTCCTTCTGGACTTACCCCCACAGTGCTCATAGAAGGTAATGGTAGTGTCATGCAAGTTAAGACACATTTGCTATTCCTAGTACAAATGAATAGAGTGTGATACGGTAGACATGGATGGTCTTAGGGTAATCACATCTAACCCTACCACTTTATGTGACTTTGAGCAAGACATTTAACCCCTCTAAAGTTCAGACTCCTCAACTGCAAAGTTGTAGTTTTGCAAACTACAAAAATGGTATCTCACATTGTTCCTAAAGGAGCCTATGAAGTAATCTATGTAAAGTACCTACCACAGTGCTTTGTACCAAGTAAGTGCTTTATAAAACTCACTTTTTCCTGTACACCATAATTTTAGGTCAATTGAGACATATGAAGAAGTCTAAGACAAGATACTAAATTTTGTGCTTTCAAACAGCTTACTAGATGCTTAAGTTAACAATAGAGGACAGTCTGTGTTAAACACTAAGAAAGTAATGTCTTCAGGGAGTTCCAGAGGAAACATGGGAGCAAAAGTAAAGGTAAAGCTGTGGAAAGGAACTAGAGCAAATAAAGTACAGATAAGATAAATGGACAGATGCATGAATGCATAGGTAGATGGATGGATGGTAGATGGGTGAATGGAGGGTTGGAGCGATAAATTGTTAGATGATAGATAGACAAATAGTTCGAAGCAGGCAGATAGACTTGTGTTTGAAGGGCTCCTATTACTATTAGGTGGATGAGAGGGGAAGGTGCATAAGTTGTTTGTAAAGAGGCATAAAGGCATAGATACTGAATCAAGAGTAGTAAGTCTCTATAGAAGGTATATAGATATAATAAGAGAGACATAGTTGAAATATTAATTTAGCAGCAGGTGGTATAGAATCAAAGGACTCTGTACCTAAGCTGTCAACTAACCCAATTCCTGGGCCAAGTAAGAGTCTTGTTTGTAACATCCCAGCAACTAGTATTTTAGCCTCTGTGAGAGCTAAGAGCTTACCCTTCCCATCTACTGCTCTGTGGATGGCATGTAATATACCATTTATTGACAATGTGCTCAGTACTATGCTTTTCTAATATATTATCTCAAATCCTCTCAAGTGTCCTTGAGGAAAATATTATCCTCATTTTATGGAAGAACAAACTGACATGCACAAATCTTCCAGCTAATGAAAGGACCCAGAATCCACACCTGTCCCTTAGGGCTCCAAAGCCTGCTGAGCCTGCCTAGCATATTTCTTTTCATAGACGAAACAGCTCTTTAGGTGTCAGTCTTGTCCAGCCTGAGAACTCTCCCCTCAAAGCCTGTCCTAGCCCTAGCCATAAAGAATGACTCTGCCCCCTTCCTAATGCCTGCAGAGCTCTCTTTGATTTTTTCCATATCTGATACTTATAGCCATCCATTCAAAATCTCATATCTGTTTAAATTCTGTTCCATAAATTCTTCTTTGTTCTTTCTTTGAATTAGAAAGAATTACCAAAAGCTAATAGAAATTTTAAAGACTTGCTCTTGTTCTCATCCATGATGACCTGAAAAAAAGGTCTATTATCTGTCTCGTTGCACAACCTAATGTCTCTCCTCCAAAAGATATATTACTGTCTTTAGCTATTCCAGAGATTCAACTGGCTGGGCATGGTTGGGTTATTATAACTTGATTTATCGGACTCTTAAAGGTAGTCCTTGGTGGACCCAGGGCCTGCCTGGGGCCGACTAGGGAACTTCTCTGGATCCATGCCATTTGACCTTCAGGACTGAGAATGCATAGGTGATGTCATCACATTCGATGAGCAAGTCTTTGGAGAACAAAATGCCTTTGACTTGGAGGGATTCAAGAGTATGACCCATTCTGCATGACTTCCTTCATAGACCTCTGTTGTCAAGCCAACAAATTACTGTATTTTTGGACTATAAAATGCACCTAGGTTTTAGAGGAGGAAAATAGGAAAAAAAAATTTGAAGCAAAAAAATGTGGTAAAATATTTAATAACATAAATAACATAATATTTCACCAATGTAAATGTAAACAGAACTCAACAGCAGCATTAACAACCATTATTCCTCCCAAATTGAGGGGGGGCATGTGTCTTATAGTCTGAATAATACTGTAGTTAAAAAAGTTAACCAACAAATTCAGAAAATTTTTATCACAAACCTTCTATATTTCAGACATTATGGAAGACATTTAAAATGCCAAGCTAAGACTCATTTCTTGCACTGAAGAATCTTACAGTTGTAGGCAAAAAACAGACTATTTAACACCTGTATCTTATGGGTGGTGACCATTGCTATTGTAATGAGCTGAACAGAGTGATGTAGGAACTGGCCAAAGCAGGAATATTCTCTATAAAACCTTTGCCCTGGCTGGGTGGCTCACTTGGTTGGAGTGCCTTACCATACACAAAAAGTCTGTGAGTTTGATCCCTGGTCAGGGCACGTACGAGAAGCTACTGAGCAATGTTTCTCTCTCACATTGATATTTCTCTCTCTCTCTCTCTCCCCCTCACTCCTTCTCTCTCTAAAATCAATGGAAATACCCTCTGGTGAGGGTTTAAAAAATTAACTTCTATTTGAAAACCTCCAGTCACAGGGTCCTCGGTAGTCTACATAACAGTCTACTTTTTTGAGGGGCAATGTAAGATAAAGGTTAAGAGTGTAGGTTCTGGAACCTCACCATTTGGGCATGTTATTTAAGCTCTCAATAATAAAGTGGGGAATAATAGTACTTATCTCTTTGGGCTATTACAAGACTTAAATAAATAAATGTACTTAAGGGACTTAAAATAGTAGGCTATCACATCATAAGCATGCATGTTAATGTTAGCTGCTGCTGCTTTGAAGAAGAAATGCTAGAAAACCTCCATATACTAAGTCTCAAGCTACCTTGGTCTAACATCCACTCGATAGACCCAGTGCCATACATACTCTCTGGGGCAAATCCTGAACCAGGGCTGAGCACTGCAGGAGAACATTCCAAGCTGGTTGGCTAAGTTTTAAAAGACGGAAGGTTATTTGCTATTCTTTTCAGAAGGAAAAAAAATGCTACTGATCCCTTATCTAATAACATAGTGATCATGTGGACTCTCCTAGTGAAAGACTGGAAGATCCAAAGATGGGGTTGTTTATAACTTTACTTGGAATGGATTAGATTTCATAAGTAACAGACTAAATTTTTACTGAGCAAATTTCATAAGCAGAAACCTCTGTTGTTGGTGCAGTAGGAATTGGAAAGATGAGTAAAAGAATGGTTTCTTGGAGTGAGGTTTACTACTTGAACTCTGATATGTGATTTAAATTTAAATCTCAGCTCTGCTACTTTCTAGATGCATGACCTTGAGAAAATAACTTATATTCACTGAGCTTAAAATTCCTCATCTGTAAAATGAGATGATAATAATAATACCTGTCACAGAATGTGGTTGTGGGAAATAAATGACAAGATATTTTTAAGTTTGCTACAGAACCTAGAATATAATAAATACCAAGTTAACATTGAGTAATTGTTAATATCTCAGAAACTCACAGTCTGATGGGAAGGAAGTGATAAAGACAGACAGATGCATAAATAACTATGATTATAACTATTGTACACATATAAACACAGATAAACACAGGAGACAATGGGAGAGAAAGAAAAACAGGAAGAATGTATGCCTGAGGAGAAAATGCTATATTACATGGTTGCACACAGATGGATAAAAAGTTTTTTTCAGTAATTCATTTATTTATTCATTCAACAGTGTCTCTTGTATGCCAGCCACTGTCCTGGAGGACAGGGACTGACCTGCGTGCTGGGGAGGCAGAATTCCCCAAAGAGAAAATAAAGGTGTGACAAGAGAGTAAACAAAACATCCGAGAAAGAGTGAGAATGCGGTCATGGGAGGGAAGTAAGGGGAATGGAGACTGCAGAAAACTGAAATAGCAGAGAGACTTTGAACGCCAGACTAAGGAATTTAGACTTCATTCTCTATGCCAATAGTTCTCAGCTGGAGTGACTTCCTCCCAGGAGACATTTGGTAATATCTGGAGATACATTTGGTTGTCACGACTGGAGGGGTGCTACTGGCATCTAGTGGGTAGAGGCCAGGGATGCTGCTAAGCACCCCCACAATGCACAGATAGCCCCCCATGAAAAGAAATGATCTCGTCTAAAATGTTAAGATGCTGAATTCTATGCAGTGGGGAGATTGAGCAGGTTTAGGGATGGTAGTGAGATCAGCGATTAATCTAATTCCCCTGAGGACGTGGGGTTGCAGGAGATGCTGGAGTCAGGGAGATCAGGTGAGAGGGATTTGGGGTAGTTTTGGAGGAGGTACCGATGAGGCATTGAGAGGAGATGGCTACTGTGAGCCGCCGTGAAGGGAAATAGCCTCCTCACAGTGTCACAGGATCCGCTGAGACAATGTAAGGAAACACTAAGCACATAATAGGAACTCAGTAAGTATCACTGTAGTTATATTTCCTTCCAAATATTTTAAGATAAAGTTTCAGTTTTGAATGTTAGACTTGCAGAAATGTCGTACAGATAGTACTGAGAATTCTCATATACTCTTCACGCAGTTTCCCCTCTTCTATTTTACATAACCATGGTGCATTTGTCAAAACCAAACTGTAGACTATATTTAGATTTCACCAGTTTTCCCCACTCATGTCCTTTTTATGTTTCAGGATCAAATTCAGGATACCACATTCCATGTGTTTTTGTGTGCCTGTTTTTTTGTTGTTGAAAAATAAATGCATTCACAATTGTTCAGTCAAGATCTCTCTCGAGTTCTTCCCTGCAGACCCAGATGAAGTGAGATCTGCCGCTTTGGTAACATCGGCTGGGGGCTTTGCGCAAAGATCTCACCAGCTACTCCCTTGGCAGGAAATCAAACCTGCAACTGACACTTTATTCTGTAAAAGGAATTACTAAATTAAGCCAAACTGTAGCTTTAAAAGGTTTCCTTTTAGAAGAATTAAATATCTCAGTTTAGTACTATGAGATTCTAATTAAAAGAAGTTTCAAATTTCAGATTCTCTTAAAAAAAAAGAAATTAAAAACAATTAACTCAGGGTATAAAAACAGGTTGTCGAGCCAGTTCAAACAATCCTCATTACCCAATACATGTGCTTAATGTTTGCGAGATAGTGCTCCAGTTTGACAGCTCTCCCTCGTCTGTCCTTGCCTTTTTGCTGTGGTCAGCCCTCGGAGACTAAGCTCAGAGAAGCCAGGTGTGGGTGACTGGCAGCCTGGGGTCTCAGCTTTAACTGCTTTCTCTTCTCCTTCTCCTGTCATTTATCCCTGGGTTTCAGTTCTGGTTCCTCACTTTCCTGGCTTCATACTTCAAATCCTGTTACCCACCTGGGTTCCCTGTAGTCATCTTGCTTATTTTTGTTTTTATATAAAATTATACTATTAATATTCATTTTGCCAGAGAAAATTAGAACCTACAGATAAGCATAAAGGAGAATATTGAAATTACCCATACTTCTATCACTATTAATATTTTTACATTCTGTTTTATAAAATACACATAAATGCACACATATATTCTCTCTAAATAGGCTCATATAGTGATAATAATATAATAAGATGTGGCATTTGTGCAGGTATCAAGTTAGTTAATCCTGAAAATGTGCCATGAAGGGGACACTTATTATGCTCATTTTATTTTATTTTTTAATATATTTTATTGATTATGCTATTACAGTTGTCCTATTATCCCCCCTTCATTCCCCTCCACCCTGAACACCCTCTCCCACCCACATTCCCTCCCTTTAGTTCATGTCC
>CM052542.1:36557862-36728597 GCA_028533065.1 Trachops cirrhosus | reverse complement strand
TGTATGTTTTTTTCTTCCTTCTGCTCCACTCCATTGATGTGAGACCCATCTTTCATTCCATCACCATTGGTTCCCTGTGCATCTTTCTTCATTAAACTTACTGTAGCCTGCATTTTTTCAGCTAATTTGTGACCAAAACCAGCCAATTCTGTGAGTATCTTGATAACCAGTGCTTTGAACTGTGCATCTGATAGGTTGGCTATCTCTTGGTCACTTAAAAGGATGGGTTCTGGGGCTTTTAATTCTTCTTCCATTTGAGCCATCTTTTTGCTATTTTTTGTTTTGTTTTGTTTTTTGGTCTTGTCGAGCTCCTGTAGTGAGGGGCAGGGCCTTAGGTGTTCACCAGGGCAGGGCACCCCAGTCGCAGGGTTGTGACATTGTATGTGGGGGCGGGGTCCAAGGAGGAACAGTGGTGCTTGCTATGCTCTCTGTAGGATTCCAGACCCTTCCGCTGCTTTCTGCAAGCCAACCGGGCCCCTCTGGCACCAGTTCTGGTGCGGGTGGGCCTGTTCACTCCATGGGACCTTCCTTTTCAGTCAGTGACCCAAAGCTCCATTTCCCGGTGCTGGGACCCTGAGTTGCGTGCAGTGCCTTGCTTCACAATGGCTGCCTTGCTGGGTCTGCTGGTCGCCACCCCCTGGCTGGGGCCCACCAGCCACCGCTGCTTGTGCGCCCAGGGTCTGCTAGGTCTGCTGGTCGCCACCCCCTGGCCGGGGCCCACCAGCCACTGCTGCTTGTGAGCCCAGGGTCTGCCTGCTGCAGACTTTTGCGCCGCCCCCGGTGCTCAGCTCTCCACTCTGTGTCTCTCGCCTGGCCCGATTCTGCCCCTCCTACCGGTCTGGATGAAAGTGTCTATTTTTAAATCCTTGGTTGTCCGACTTCCATACACTTCAATTTTCTGTCAGTTCTGGTTGTTATTTTGTTTCTATATTGTTGTTGTCCCTATCTTGGTTGTGCAAGGAGGCACAGTGTGTCTACTTATGCCTCCATCTTGGCCGGAAGTCTTGATCAGTTTTCTTTTAAGCAGAGACATGAATGCAAAAAGAGAGAGTCCTGTGGCTACCCTGGAGAAATCTCTCAGGGCAAGTACAGTTCAAGTGTGGGAGGGGACAAAGTACTGGCGATGGGATCAGAGAGGAGGCCAGAAGCCAGATCCCACAAGGTCTTGTGGATTGTGGGTTGTCCTTTGGATTTCATTCCAAGACAGAAGCTTTGGGGAAAGAAGTGGTATCATCTGATATATGTCTTACAAGGATCGCTCTCGCTGCTGTGCAGGAACAGAGTGTGGGGAGGACAGGGTGGAGCTGAAAGACTAATTAGGAGGCTATTGCAATAACCCAAGAGAAGGACAAAATATGTATCAGAAAGTGCAGAAGGCTCAGACAAGCTGAGGCTTAACGTAACCCCCATTATCACTAGTGCAAATTACTTAATTTCTGTTAGCCTTTAATCTTCTTATCTAGGAGGTAGAGATAAATGCAACAAAATGTACAAAAGTGCCTACAGTTCTATTATGAGAATACTAGAATGCCATTGGAATTAAAACATTCAATCACTAATCTGATTCAAGGCCAGCGACAAGCCACATAAAAAAATCTGAGTGATTATTCAGACAGAAATGTGTATTTCCCATGCATTGGTTGCATTTCTCTGGTTCTGTTAGTGTATGCATGTGCTTTTCTTATTGCAATCAAACCATTAACAATTTCCTAAATATATTTAGTTTTGTGCTACTGTGTCTCTGCTCCTATGTTTTCCTTGACTCAGGAATGCCAATTCCTCCCACTCCCAGTCCTTTCCACTTGGCCTAAACCCAAACTTGCCTGCTCTGCGGAAACTTCTCTAGGCCTTTGACTCCAACAGAGTCAATTGCTGCTTTCACATCCTTTTTTTAGGACTGTGTGTTTAGTTCTTACTCTGTTACACACTCCAGCCTTTATTATAGTGTTTCATACGCCTGTTTTTCTAATAAGAAAATTAGACAAAATAAAGGGCAGGGACAGTGTTTACTTCATCTTGGATCTTACGTGAGTATGCCCCTCACTGCATAGCTCAGCCCCTGGCACAGAGCAAGAGCTTAAGAAATTTCTAATGAATTAGACTTGAAATGATTGTGTTTATAATTTGGCTCCTGATATACTACCAAGAGAGATAGGAACAGCACGTTACAGGGGGTGTGAAGTCAGATGCCTGAGAACACAACTCAGGTCTTACACTGACTAACTGAGTGATCTTGCCTAACTCAGTCCATCTGCCTGAATCTGTGCTCTCATCTTTAAGCAGCATATCAGCCATCTTCTGCTGCCTAGCACATGACCCCAAAACTGAGTATTAAACAACAATCATTTATTATTTACATAGTTCCTGAGGGTCAGTTGAGCTGGGTGGCTCGGATTTAGGGTCTCTCAGGTTGCAGGCAAGATGTCAGCTGGGTCTGCCATCACCTGAAAGCTTATCTAGGCTAAAGGATCTGCTTCCAGCCTCACTCCCAAGGTTGTTGGCAGGAGGTTTGAGTTCTTCTCCATGTGGTCATCTGCATAGGGCTGCCCTGGAGGTGGAAGCTGGCTTCCCCCATAACTGGTAGTCTGAGAGAGAGACAGAGAAGGAAGCTCAAGGTTTTTTTGTTTGTTTGTTCATCAGTTTTTAGAAAGAGGGGAAGGGAGGGAGACAGGGTGGGAGAGAAATACTGAAGTGAGAGAGAAACATCAATCAGTTAACTCTAGCATGCACACCAAATGGGGACCCAATCTGCAACCCAGGCGTGTGCCCTGACCAGGAATCGAACTGGTGACCACTTGTTTTGTAGGTGATGCCTAACCAACTGAGCCACAGCAGTCAGGATACTGCTGGGTTTTTTATAACCTAATCTCAGAAGTGACATAACTAGTTCTTCTGCCACATCCTCTTGTCACACAGACCAACCCTGATACACTATTGGAGAGGATTAGATGGGAATGTGAATACTAGGAGGCAGGCATCACTGGGGGTCATCCTAGATGGTAGCTGCCACACATAGGGATAAGATTTAGCCTACAGCTGTTTAGATTGAAAGTCTGGGTGTTCTTAACTTAAGGTACTCCAATGGTCTCCCTAGATAAACCCAGGGTCTCTGGACAGGGACACAAAGCTCTCCAGGACCTAATTCGTGTCTATTTTCCAAAATGCAGCCCCCTCCTGCCTCCATCATTCTTTAAGCTTCAACTGTCCAACTCTGGCCTCCTGGCTTTTGTCTATGAGGTTCCCTCTGCTTGGAACACCCTTAGTTCACTGTGCTTGTCCACCTAGTAAGCTCTCTGTTCTTTCAACCATGCTGACATCTCACCTCCTGCTGAGGGCTGCTTCCCTCACACCACCAGGTAATGTTGTGGAGTCGTGTCCCACTGTGGGACCTGGCAATGGGCTGTTCTGTGCACTGTCTCAGAATAAACCACCCCTTCCAAGCATGCAGCACAAGAAGGATTTCCTTTGGGATTTGACTTGGATTTAAGATCTGGCTCTGGTCTGTACTGAGTGACTTCAGGAAGAAGGAAAAGAACTAGTATTTATTAAATACCCATAGAGCCATCGCTGCCTGGGGCACTTTCTCAGACATTGTCTTATTTATAGTCACGTACATTATTCCATTTGGGAAAGTGATTGCACCTCTGTGTACCTTAGTTAACTCATTAGAAATATGAGAATATTTGCCAAATATGCCCTGGACACTTCCACTCACCTGTGTCTTGCACACAACCTCCCCTGCCCTGGCATACTGTCTGTTCATCCTGTGTGCTCACTCTTCCACATCCCCCTGCGATCTCATCTCACCTCTACCCTTCAGGAGCTGGGTGACCTTAGGTAAGTCACTTAATTTGTCTGAGGCCACAAAATAGTAGTATCTAAACATCACTGGTTCGATGAGATTGTGGTTGTCGGAGGTACCTAGAGGGTATCTGGCACATCACAGGAGCCCAGAAGTGCTGATTCTGCTTTTTTTTTCAGGCCTGAAGCAAACATAGACCCAAACACCACACCACCCCATCCCCCCAAAGCCCATTCTATGACATCTTCCTCCCCTCATCAAGGTGTCTGTTGCAACTGTGTGTCTCATAAATGGAAGTATTGCTGAGAGGAGAAGGGTAGACATCAGGCCCTACAATCCTGAACCGTTGTTACAACAGCATTACAAACATGGGAAAAATAAAATCTGCCTGAGTGGATTTAAAAAAAAAAAAAAGTCCATCAGCCAGGACTTGGCACACAGCAGATGTTCAAGAAATGTTTTCAGCCCTTTCTGGAACACACACTTCCCACTTTTTCTTGTCCACAGTTTGGGCCACCAAGTTTTCACAGCTACCACTAGGGCCACCTAAATGTGCCATCCGTTTCTTGGGGCACAACCTCACCGACTAGGCTCTGAGCTGGAGAAGTAATCAGGCCTGGGTTTATGTCAGCTGTAATCTTTCCTGTCTGCAGAAGCGCTGGGCTCCCCGTCAGTGCGCCTGAATGTGCCGAGAAGATGGACTTTCCTCTCATTACTCAGCTCACGTAGCTTCATTATTTATGTACAGGTTGGAGATGATCTTTGGCCTTTTTAAATTACATTTATTTTTATTGTCTTCTGTAATCCTATCATATTTTCAATTATCCATTCATTCATTTAGAAGTAGATTTCCCTCCTTTGGCAGGAAAAAAAAAAACAAGTAATTTTACAAAGTAGCTCAAAGGTTCCTATTTCAATCAGAATCATTTAGTTCAGCATTCTGTCCTCTGGTTTCTCAGAGAATTTATGGAAGAAAGGTAATTTCTTAGTTAACAAAAGATACCCACTTTCCTCCCTTCCTTGTCAATTATACACACAGTGACTCAAAATAATTTGAAATCATATATTATTATTTTTGCCACAGCTTTGAATAGTAGCAGGAAATAGTCTTTATAAAATAAGTGCTTGAATCAGCTACTTTATTCTTTCAGTATTACAATTGAGTCCCCTACTTCAAATCTAGAAAACCAGCCCCCTCCTGTTTTAGATGTTGTTATTTTTAGAGCTTCGCAGTGATTTTTATTCATTTATTTGTTTTTCCAATTCATCTAATCATCCAAGGCAACAATGGGCTGGTAAAATGTTCATTCTAAAATACTTTTTGAAGAGACTCAGCATTCTGGTCATTAATGAGACATAGTCGCTCTTTACAGCCTGAGCCCATACTGAGTTCCCACTGACTACCCCCAAGAAAGCAGATGCTTCCCTGGAACCTTTACAAAAAGGTTAGCTGAGGTCTGAGGACCAACGTCGGGGGAGGGGCTTTGGGAGGTTTCAAAGGAAGGAATGTGTTACAATTGAAATGCTAAGGCTGCAATTTCAAAGCAAGACCTTAGCAAAGGCATTCCCCCCCTTGTTCCCAGCTTTATCCAAGCAAGCAGCTGATTACCTGCACAACACAGATGCTAGCTCCTTAGGTCTTTGTGATGGAGGGATGGAGGGCCCAAAGGGAGGGTGGGCCCAAATGAATCCCATTGTCTTAGTGAAGGCAAAACTTCTATTGTTTTGCTGGTTTGCCCCACTCATAGATGGGCAGTGGGAGGTCAGGGAGGGGAAGTTACACTCTGCAGGCATTCAGTGGCAGGGCTAGGCATGCAGTTCGGGTCTTCTGCCCCTTGCCTGGTGTTCTGGGCACTGAAGAGACTGCTCTCTGTCCTTGAGTGCTGAGCGATGAGACTTGGGCTTAAGTCAGAAGAGGTGGCTGAGGGTACATGTAGCCGCAAGTTCTCATTTTCATCAACTTTGTCTTATCTGCCACTTGCATTTCTTCAGAATAAAAGGGGGTGATAAGGCTAATGGAGTCCTGGGGGACTGAGAGAGCCTGGCCCTAAGTGCTGGGCAAAAACTTCAGGGAGGAGGAGCGAGGAATGCCAGCTTCTTAGCAAAGGTACAGGGGGCCAAAAAGTAAACAGCATAAAAGCCGAAGGTAGAAACAGCAGGCAAACTAGGACAGAAAAGCCATTGCCTGAATGTCTACTCTTAAATGGTGAAATGCAATCCCCTCATTCAGTCACACTCCTTAAGTCACTACTATAGGCCTCAGGATAAAAGAGGTGTGGCGACAAAGAAGGTACCTTCAGTCTCATGAAGGAGACAGAGAAGTTCGTGGAAAACTGAACGTACATGATAAAGGCTGGGGTAGAGAAATGGTTTCCATCTTTGGCTGCACTTGACAATCACCTGGAAACTTTTTAAGAGAGAAAAAAAACCCAGCCTGAATTCTACCTAGACTAATTGAATCCAACTCTTAAAGATGGGAAGTTATATATTTTTTCTAGTCTCCCCAGGTGATTCTGACACACCATGAGGGCTGGGCTGCATTCACTGCTACAGAGGGTAGTACAGGATAATCCGGGGGCCGTCTTCTCAGACTGGGATGAGCACAGATGTTGAATAACCTGGAGAGCATCACTGACACAGATTCTAGGACCCCAGAGACCTACTAAATCAGATCTGCCATGGAGACCTGATATCTCACCTTGGGAAAAGCTTCTAGGGCGGTTCGGATTGTAAGGTAGGACAGATAACAAACCAAGACAGGGAGGAGGAGGAGGAGGGAGGTATGTCCCACCCACTAACTCAGCAATCCTGAGCCTGACCCAATAATATTGTCAGGTGTTCCAGCATAGAAAGAAACACTGTGATAGCCCAGGATGAAGGGGGTCCTCATAATTCTGTATGTGTCTTTCCCACTGAAAGACAGACTTTGAAACTGTATTCATCCCAAGGCCTAGAAGGGGGAAGAGGAGGGAGTCCACAGTGCCCAAAGAAGCCCATAAAACAACTTAGGGTAATTGCCTTCCTCTGGTCACTATCTGTTTTAGAAGAGGGTCCCTAGTGCTTACAGAAAGGGCCCATAAATAACTTTGGGTAACTGCCTCAACTTTAATTAACTACCTCCTGTCACATATCTGTTTTACAACAAGATTAACAAATGTGGTCTGGAACAAGATAAGAATTCTGGGCTAACAGACCCGCACACATACTTACGTTTGGATAGTCACATCACCCCAGGGGAGGCTGACATCACCTTTACCCACCAATCAATATGGAACTCCCTCACCACCATTCTGCCAACTGTGTAAGTCCTGAGGCCAAAGGACTGGATGCTTTTGCTGCCCTTGATCTTCCTGCTCTTGCCTTGCCTTGCCCTGAGCCTGTCTTTCACCCCCACCTCCTCCAGGCCCAGTCTCTTCCAAGAGAATGTATCACTAATAAACTCTGCTTGCATACTGATAGACTTGCTGATCTGTAATTCTTCGCTGAGTCAGCAAGAAGAACTGAGTTTCTCCCATAACAAGATGACCAGGTATGTCGGTTTGGGAAATCCCTCTGCTAGAGCAGCTCTATCCAGTAGAAATGTAATGTGAGCCATTCATGTAATTCTACATGACCCAATAGTCACCTTTTAAAAAGAAATAAAGTAATTATTTTAATAATTATTTTAATAAATCTAAAATATTATCTTTTCCAAAAAAATTATTGCTTAGCTATTTAATAGTGGCTGTTTTTTCATACTCAGTCTTTGAAATCTGATGTGTATTTGACACTTATAGGTCTAGATCACACTGCCCACTTGCCAAAGGCAGGACTATATGTGGTTCATCTCTGCCTCCCCAACACCTAGAGCCAAGCCTGGTCTGGCTCTCTGCATTCCAGACAGTAGGAACCCAGTGAACAAAGGCATAGAGGTGTAGAACAATGTGATGGTGGAGTCTGGGATGGGTGGCAGGAGGGAATGAGTAGACAGGGAGAGGAAGGTGGTACAGGAAATGAGGCTACGGAGGTAGGCAGGGCCCAACCCCAGAAGGGGAGGCCTTTCAGGATACCCTTAGGTCTCTTCAACTCTGGTCAACAGTTTTTCTCATGTCCTCTGGCTGGATAGTTTTTCTGTTTCATGAATTGATCAGCTGAGCTTTAAGAGTAAGTGGGAAGTGCTTCAAATTCACTCCATTACTTCTTTTTTTTTTTTTTTAAGATTTTATTTATTTATCTTTTTAGAGGGGAAGGGGAGGAGAGAGGGAGAGAAATATCAATGTATGGTTGCTTCCTGTGCATTCCCTGCTGGGAACTGGCCTGCAACCCAGGCATGTGCCCTGACTGGGAATCGAACGTGATCTCTTGTTTCACAGGCCCACGCTTAAACCACTAAGCTACACCAGCCAGGGCCATTACTTCTTTTGGGAGATCAGAGCTCTAGAGCCTCCAGGACGTGGTGTTAGGTTTATTAATTTATTGAGTCATGCCTCAGGGCAGGGTGACTATGTGGGCTTCTTTTTGCTGGGAACCGGTGCCATATTAAGGGAAGACTGCTGACATTGAGAATCTGGTAAGCATATGCTTCTTCAGTTTAATTTCAACCTCAGATTTATTTTGTCAGGGTCCTTAGAAGACTCACTGTAGGTGCATTGGATATGTTTTATGACAGCAATAAAACTGATTTGAGTGATCCCATCTATTAGAATTCTTCTATAGATATCTGTCCTGCTCTCTTGCCCCTCACAGGCTGACAAAGTTTGTTATGGCTTGGTTGATGGATTTGTCACTGGCTCCCGGCAAGTTCAGGCACCAATGTTTCAATCCAGAGTCTGGGTGATATATTCGTATTTTGTGATGCAGTGAGGCAGGGAACAACTAATTACAGTGCTGGAGTCTGGCAGAGGAGTTTGAAGTAAGACCACAGCCAGAGTGGAGCTAGAGATTGGTGATCTGAGGTGGACAGGCCTAGTTGTTTGCAAAGAGAAGTTCAGTCTAAAAGGCTCATCTCAGAGCTGATGAAGCAGCTACACCACCTCAGGCTGCCAAGCCTTGCTGCAGAAGGCTCCTGATTGTTCAGACGTACTGAAGGGGAGCTGGGTGAAGCTTGTGTCTGCTCACTCCTAAGTCAAGTAGAGCAGACCCATTTTCACCAGTTTTATCTTTTGAATTTTATCACGAGATTGCATTTAAAATGAGTCAAAGGGCTCCACTCTACCAACAAAAGCTTGAAAAAGCACCCTGTAAACAATGGGTAGCATTGTAGCTAAGAGTTACCATTAAGAATGTCCAACAATATCTAATAGTAGAATCCCATTGAGACAACAGGTTCTTCAATGTAACTTCAGACAGCCAGGCTGGTAGCACCAGGGATCAAGATCATTCATTAGTTCATGATTCAGTCATTCATTTAACAAATATTTATTTTTCACCTGTTATAACCTAGATACAATACTAAATACTGGGAATACAGCTGTGAATAAAGTAGATATATGTTCCCTGCGCCCAGGTTATTTATATTAGGGAAGAGGAGAACAATAAACGTGAACACAAATACATGAATATATTATAGTTATTATAGCCTGAGGTTGAGAATTAATGTAATGACATTACATTACAGGGAGGAGTGCTACTTTAGAAAGGGTGGTTAGAAAAGGCTTTGCTTAGGAAATGCCCTTCAGCTAATCCTGAAGGATTTAAAGAAGCCAGCTATGCAGAGAGCTGGAGAAATGGCATTCCGAAAAGAAAGCACAGTTGGTGCAATTACCTGTGATGGGCTCTTAGATTATGGGAGAAATTGAGACCACTGTGTGGCTGGAACAGAGTATTTGAGTAAGATGAGTGTGGAGCACTGAGAGGAGACAGGTCACACAAGTATTCTCTAAATACAATGAGAAGCCATTGAGAAGTTTCAGAAAGAGATTCATGTTATATCATTTATACTTTTCAAAGGCTACTTCCTGCAGCTAATGGCAGTAGGAAGAGAGCAACGGCAAGCAAAGTCTTTTCCTAGCAACAGGTAGGCAGGTTACCAAGCCAGAGACTCTGGAGAGGAGGAACACATCAGGATTCCCATTCTTAGAACCAGGGTTCCAGGTAAAGCACCAGAAGAAATCCCCACTGCCCCAACTGGTATACAGGGTGAACTCTCCATGACGAGCCAGGGCACCTGATGTCATGGTCAAGTACGGCTAAAGCCACCTCAGGTCCCTATCTCAGGGCAGGACTGGTATGGTTGCCCAGAGTGAGGTTGAGATGACAGGTCAAGTTGTTTAAAACCTGGACAGACAGGGTCTGCAGGGGGAGAAGGAGGCCAGCCCAGCTTCTGGAAGAGACTGCTGCTACATGCTTTAATCCACCTTGTGAGTGACTCCATGCTGGCAGCCAACACAGACTCCCATCAAAGCCACTTCCCCCACAAACTGCATCCACATATTTGCAACTCGGTGTTTATTGATTTTCTCTGAAGGACCTCTTGTTGAGTTATTTAACTGCCACCATTGCAAAGGGCAGCCAGTAATTTTCAGTGCAGACCCACTTCTTCTGAGCAACTCCAATCCAGGCCAGTCAGTCCTATAATTTCATTTCAGAGCACTCCTGGATGATTATATTATCCAAATCTGGGCATTGCAGATTGCAGAATGAATGGTTCAACCATGAGGACAGAGAGAGCATTAGATCTTCTTCATCTCTAAATAATATATCCAGCACGAGTGAAGTAACAATGGAGCAGTACCAGAGAAATGGAAATAGACTTTACATTTCTACCTTGAAGTAAAGGTGTAGTGGCTGGTCTCCTCAATGTTTACAACAGAATAGGCACCTTTGACTTTATGTTTGTATTCCTCAAATCCTTTGACAATTCTCGAAGAGGTCGTGTGAAGCATTAGAATCATATCTGAAGCTGCATTTGCTCTGCTGCTATTGTCAAAGACAATGGCCATTTCTTCACTCCCTGCTCCCTACCATAGACAAAATCTCAACCACCAGAAGACCTACTGGGATGCCTATTTTCCCCCCACTTTAAAACTAGTAATGAGCTGGTGTGTGTGTGTTGGTACTGTACGTGCATTCTTCTTCACTTTGGCTGCCAGGAAGTAGATAGCTAGATAGACAGATAAAAGACGATACATATGTTTGAAGCTCAGTCATAACAATCATATGACCCTTCTGTTTTGTATATATAACTATATATGATTTTTTACCTATTCTAAATATTTCTACTTCTGTTTTGTTTTCTATTTAAACTCACATATTCCTGGTCCCAATTATTTTTTTGAGATTTTATTTATTTATTTTTAGAGAGACAGGAAAAGGGGGAGAAAGAGAGAGAAAGAAACATTGATGTGAGAGAGAAACATCAATCAGTTGCCTCTTGCATGTGCCTTGACCAAGGACTGAACCCCCAAGCCAGGCATATGCCCTGACCAGGAATTGAACCAGCAACTTTTTGCTTTGTGGTATGATGCCCAGCCAACTGAGCCACACCAGTCAGGGCTAGTCCCACTTATTTACCCTCATTCTGTTGTCTCGTTACTACTGTAAATGTTTAACTCATCCAAAAAAATTTTTGGAAAGTAACAGGATGTAAATAACTAATAATTAAGCCTTTCTACCTTCATTCAGAAAATACAGGGTCCATCACAAATAACACCCCCTTTTTATTACAAAATCTTTTGTTATAAAGTCCTAAGCATGCAATTCTGTCACATAACAATATCACACTCAAGCACACCACGTGACATCTTAGGTAAAATGTTCAAATTAAAACTATAAATTATTACACCTACTAATAATTATTACCCTACCAACCACACTGAAGCATTCGTTACTTCTGCCAGATCCTGTATCACGTGCAGTGCTGGAGATGTATAGGTTCTGTGTAAGAATCCACCGGTCCTGAATGAGAAAGATAGTGAACACTGAGGTTTCAACACAAGTCAGGAAAGTCTGAAGTCTGATGACTTGGGGCATTGGAGCCACCGTATAGATGGACAGAGAATGGAGGCTGTACACCAACAAGATGTAAACATGTTAGGAGGAGAGGCAGTGTGATGATATGTGTGATATATTATGTGAGGGGGGACCCCCCAAAACAGAATTTATTTATAAAAATTGTGTATTTATTCTTCCATGTTTAAACTTCAGTCACCTTCAAAGTACTCTCCACTTGATGCAATACACCTATCGAGACATTTTTCCCAGTGCTCAAAACAGTTTTTGAACTGATCGATTTTGATGACTTTTAGTGCTTCTGCCGTTTTTAGTTTCACCTCATCCACCTCAGCAAAACATTTCCCTTTGAGGACTATTTTCATCCTGGGAAACAAAAAAAGTCACTCGGTGAGATTGGGTGAATAGGGAGGGTGGGGCACGGGGATCATGCTCTTTTTGGTCAAAAACTGCTGAACACTCAGCACAGTATGTGCAGGTGTGCTAGAGAATCACCCATCAGGAAATGGGCAGATGTGTTAAAAGAGTCTTCAATAAAAATTCACTGAAGCCAAACACAGCCTCTCACGAGGCCAGCTGATACACTGATACAAATTGGGTCCTAGAACACTCACCTAGCGGGGGGAAACCCACCCTCCAGACAATAATTCCAGTTGTTCTTGTGTCCCCTCATATACTCTGGGAAAATCACTGTGCTCTGGGGCAAAAGCATTTTGATGTCATAAAAGATAACTCGACCTCAGGAGCCAGACAGCCTGGGTTAGAACCTCAGCTCTGTTTCTTATAAACTGTATATACATTTTTGACAAGTTATTGGATATCTTGGGGTCTCTGTTTCCATATCTTTCAAACGGGGACAATGGTAGATACTGCCTTGTGGTCTTCTGCGAATAAAATGAATTAATACTACACATGAAGTGGTAACTACAATGAGTGGTGCATAGTAAATAGTCAACAAATCTTTACTGCTATTAGCACTGTTATTATACTCTTGTTAGGCAGCATGTATATGTTAATTTATTTTTCCCTCACAAATATATGAAGAGGACATTTTTATTCCCTCACTAAAATGAGTGTCAGAGAAATTAAGTGAGTTGCCCAAGCGTCGGAGTCAGGAAGCCAGAGTCCAGCACAGATAGATCTGTTTGAGTCCAAAGGCCGTACTGCTTCCCCTCTGACAAACCTAACACAGCCAAGAAGATCGGGCAAATACAGAACTCTTACTGACACGGACCACAGACTAAAGAGAAGCAAGTTATGGTAGTGATTCATTCCTTCAAAATTATCTGTGAGTGCTTTATTTTGGGCCATTCATATGCCAAACAAAAATAGGCCTCTTTGTAGACTCTGCCCTCAAGTGACGTCTAGACAAATGGAAAGGGTAGATAACCTGAAATAGAGTGTGGAAAGTGCCAGATCGGGGTGTGTACAATTACAAGAGAAAGGGCATCTAACCCAATCTACTGGAGCTGGAATCTGGAAGAAAGACTATTAGTCCAGAATATTTTCTACTATCCTACCAGCCCTTCTTTAGAGAAGTTGTGACTGTAGAGCATAATTCTTTCCCTTTAAGAATCCCCACTTCCACACTGCTATCACTACTCCTCCCCATCCTCTCCCCAGCCCAGGGAGGCAAACTTAAGTGCTTAAGGGAAATGATACCTGGATCCCTACTGATACTCAGTTTAAACTTAGATGGCTCACAAGAACTTGACTCTTCAATTATTAGGAATTTTGCAAGCCTGTTTCGAAGTCATTGTTAAAAACTAAATTACATGAAACCATAAACCATATAAATCATATTAAAAACAAAGCTAATTGATACAATGCATTGCTTCCTTGTTATTCTACCACATTTTACTACTATCTATGTACTTGCAGTTGTTTCTCCATTGGATGCTTCTGAATGGAAATCTCATACAGTAGTGTGCTACGGCACATCTCTTCCCAGCTCCACATTTCGTGACAGCACGTTGATAACATTAGATCAGTCATCCTGGGATTATATACACCACAGAAATAAGCGAATGTTATAAATCAGAGGTTTACTTTTCCTTACAGAGCCGGTTGTCATCATAGGTCATCATC
This sequence comes from Trachops cirrhosus, assembly GCA_028533065.1. Classification (NCBI taxonomy): domain Eukaryota; kingdom Metazoa; phylum Chordata; class Mammalia; order Chiroptera; family Phyllostomidae; genus Trachops; species Trachops cirrhosus. The sequence goes on along the minus strand of CM052542.1, from coordinate 36,714,778 downwards.
CTACGTCTTTCTCCCTGAAGCTGCCTTCCCTGGCCCTCTGCTTCCCTGAACACCCATTTCATTTCTTTCTCCTTCAATTTGTTTACACCATGCCACTTCAGCCCCTGGGTGGTCTATACTTTGGTATTTCAATCCTCTGTTTCCCTGATCAATCCCTCTTCCTTCCTCACATAGAATTTCTCTGGCCTAGAACATTTCTGCCTAGTCTTGGTTCTTGATATGCCCATCTATATAAGCTTCCTTCGATTTAAGGAGGTCTCTCATCACCTAACTAACTAGGTTTGAGGACTGACTTGACAATATTGGCTGACTGCATTGATGGTATGGATATAAGGTGATACAGATCAGTGAAAGGTCCCCTGGTCATCAAGAAACAATAGGAGCCTACACTTGAACCTGGGCCCCTGGTCCCTGTCTTTGCTGTTTCCTGTTACTAAGGCACTCTCCAGGGCATTATTTAGTGCTTTTTAATGCCTTCCTTGAATTATTTAATTAGATTGCAGCACACTAAAATTTGAAAAGAATTCAAGCATAAGCTGCCAGGCTCTCTCTTAATGAACATTCTGTATGTTATTAGTTGCCAAGAAAGTCATTCATTGGGTAGAAATCAGGAGGTTGAATGAAGAAATAAAAATAGATATTTTTCTTGTGTTATTCACGATACAACTGCTAGTTTCCACAAGTAATATTTCTGTCTCTATCCCATCATGTGGGGACTGTTTTCCAAGGTGTAGAAGAGGTTAACTGCATGGCTCTCCATAAATACCATATTTAATTTCTTGCTATTACATTCTATCTTGTGTTAAGGAGTGGAAGATCCTACTGGGTTCTGTTACAAGCTAAATTTTCACAAATCCTTCCCCTTAAACATACAGATGGCATACGTCTGTTTATAAAATCCATATTGGTTCACGTGCCCAAAATGATGATATACAGAATGGATCCAACTGGTCCCTTATATGTCACAATTTGCATAATGTAACATAGGGAGAGTAGAAAAAAAAGGAACACAGACTCCCAAGCTCCTCCTATAGTACATAAGAAAGCTGAAACACAGAGAGGCAGGCATACCAAATGTTGCAAAATCAGTTTCTTTGAAAGCAAATTTTAATAGTAATACCTTTAGTTTTGTAGGACTCAAGGCAGTGTTGCTTTCCTACAAACTGCACCAAATAATTTGTACATATCCTATTATTGTATGTATCTCAGAGTATAATATCAAAGATTTATTCTGGATTCTCTACTTGTTTATGAAAACTTTAATGACAAGTGACTGTGTTGACTACTCACTGTTTCCCTAGCACCTGACATAGGGCATGGCATAAAATAGATGTATACACTCGTATGCTGAGTAAGTACCTAATAAGTGTGTACTGAATGAATAGACAGTTATGTGTCTATTTCCTAGAAAGGTGCATGGGAAAGTACAGCTAGAGATACACAAATATTAATCTACAGAAATATTTTTATCTCTCAGTGAATGAACAATAAAGAAGAGTGAGAATTATAGTCACAAATGCAGCTTTGGATTCATTTGGTGACTGGATTTTATAGTGGACTAGGACAAATTCCAGAGTCAGTCTGTCTGTGTTTGGTATTAACCACATGCATATTTAAGATTATTGTATCTTCTTGATGAATTGAACTATGTTATTATTATTATTATGAGATGTCTATCTCTTGTAATACTGTTTGCCTTGAAGTCTACTCTATCAGATAATAATATAGTTCACACCAAATGTCTTATGTTTAGTGTTTGCATTGTGTATCTTCATTCTTTCTATTTCTACTGTGTCATTATATATAAAGTGCATTTTTTGTAAATACCATATACTTAGGTCTTGACTCATTATCCAGTCAGACAATCTTTGCTTTTTACAGGGTGTTTAATCTAATTATATTTAACATAATTAAGGTAGAGTTGGATTTAAATCTGTTATGCTGGTATTTGTTTTCTATCATTCTCTCTATTCTTGTTCCTCTATTTCACCTACACTAACTTTTTCTTTTCTTTTTTTTGTTAGCCAAGTACTCTCAGTAAAAAGGTCCCCTGGTCATCAAGAAACAATAAGAGTCCAGATTTGAACCTGGCCCCAGGTCCCTGTCTTTGGTATTCCTTATTACCAAGGTACTTTCCGTGGTACTCTTCTATTGATTTTGGCTATACTTTTTTGTTAATTTTTAAAGCTTGTTGTAGAAATGAGTTACGCACCTTGATTTATTACATTCTCCTCTCAAATGACATTATGCTACTTATATGATACGACTTTGTGAATAATATAAGAACTTACAAGTTTGTAATTCTGGTCACTCCCCTTGCCCTTTGTGCTCTACTGTTTATATTTTATTTCTCTATATGTTACAGACCCTACAATATGCTCTCATTATTTTTCATGTAAGATGCCAATAGTCCTTTAAAGAAGTATGTGTGTGCATTTTTAAAATATGTCATCTATCTGGTAGTAGTCCCCTTTAGCCTGAAAAACTTTCTTTAGCATTTCTTATAGTGTGATTTTGCTGGCAACAATAGTCTCCACTTACATTTATCTTCAAATGGATTTATTTTGCTTTCATTTTTAATAGTTTTACTGAAGACAGAATTTTAGGTTGACAGTGGTTTTCTTTTTTTGTATTTGAGCACTTTAAAGTATTCTGTTGTTTGATTTCCCATGGTTCCTTTGTGAGGTCTGCTATTAATCTTATATATTTCCCTTGCACATAACATGAGAAAGTTTTTGTTTGTCTGTTTTCCCATCTGCCACTTTTAAGATTTTCTCTTTATCTGTTTTCTCCAAAATTTAGCTAAGATGTACCTAGGTGTAAATTTCTCAGGAACCAGTTTCTTTCTCCATAAAAGATTCTGGATTCTCTTGCCTTGAATGAGGCAGGCATCCAGTTAGTGATATTCTCAGAACAGTCAGGGAATGGGATTAGGGGTGACGTCTAACACTTTAGGGTACCAATTTTACTTAGTCCCTTTGATTCCAGTGGGGCTTCTCCCCCTGCTCTTCATTATGCCTGATGTCCTCAAGTTTAGAACTTCTAGGGTGCAACGACTTTGTCAAAAGACCTTTATATCCTACACAGGCAAGAGAGAAATAGTCACCTGAACACCCAGGATAAGAAAGAGGCTCTGGTTTTCAAACTGGTCTGTATAGAGTCTTAGCCAGATGTCTTTTCATCCTGGAGCCTCATGCTTGCCTTCCTGGGACCATGACCTCCAAATCCCAGTTCTTTCTAGGGTGAGGTTTCTAACTCTGGGGTTAATAGTCTGTCTTCTCTTTGATATCCCTTCTGTAGGCATTCAGGGTTCAGCTTCTGCCCTGTTATCTCATTTCCGATCCATGTTCCAAAAACTTGAAGATATTCTCTGTATTAGCCACTTATTCCCCTACTGTTTTCTTTCTCTGTGTTTGTTTCTTTATCTGTACTATGTTTTTTAGGGCTAGTGTTTTGGGAGGGAAGGGAGATAAATGAACCCATTTTTGTCCACTAGTTTTACCTGAAAACCTTTACCAGACTGATTTTCTAAAATGAAACTTTGACCCTTTTTATTCCCATACTCCACATCCTCCAAAGCCTGCTCATAACTTTCAACATGAGATGAATATGGTTGCGCTTAGAAGACAAAACACTTTATGATCAGATGCCTCATTGCCTCTCAAGATTTATCACCAATTGCCTACATAGGTGAGGCCAATGGGATTGTCTATTTGCTACTCTCTTTTGTGGAATTGTTCCTCTGTGCAATATTCCCAATAGCATGGTTGCAGGCAAATCTGTATTTTCCCTAAAATTGACCTTGTCCCCCTGATCACCAATAACTGATTTGAGCTGAGTCACTTAATTTATTCCCTAGACATTTTGAGAACCTACAAAACTTGGCTGTTGTGGCCATGCTGTATATCTGTGGGTAAGCTTATCTGGAGAGACAGAAGTTTAGGCATTCCTAATGGGAATATCGATTTTCTGGGTCTAGTTCAATTCTGAGTTCTGTCTCTGCTCTTGCCCTTTGCTCCCTGGGTCTTCAAGCATCCCCATAATAAACCCCTGCTTAGAACAGTGTGCAGCCCATAGTTAGTACTCAAAAGGTGTCAGCTACTATTATTTATTCTCACCTCACTGAATGATTGTGATTTCTTCTCGTTTCTGGAAAACAGCTTTACATTTCACACCCACATATCTTCCCAATGTCTTTTCTGCCTGAATGTCCCTCTCCCCACCCCAGATGACTTATACATATGCTAAAACTCAGGGCCTGCTCTAGGAAGCTTTGTTTGAATTTCCAGCCTGTTCAGACATCTTTTTTCTGAGTGTGTTATCATAGAATTCATTACGAAAACTTGCCAAAATTATTAATTTACTCTCTTGACTTGATTGTGAGCTTCTAAGAAGAGGAGTATTAGGTACTTTGACCTTGCTTCTGCAATATATACAAAAAAAGGAAAAACTAAGTTCATTAAGGGAATATGCTGCTTCCTTTCAAATGGTAACAATAGAACAATATCTGATACACTTCTAAAATAATGTTTTTGTTCTCATTATTCCTTCCTATATTAAAATTTACTTTAAAAACAAATTTTGAAGGTCATGCAGAGTTCTGGCCAAGATGGAGGCATTGGTAGAAATACTTTCCTTCCTTGCACAACCAAAAGAAAGATAACAACCAATTTAAGAACAAAAAACAACCAGAAGTGCCAGAAAATCAAACTGCATGTAAGTCCGACAGCCAAGGAGTTAAAGAAGAAACATTCATCCAGACCTGTAGGAGGGGTGGAGATGGGAAGCCAGGGCCAAGAGGACCTGTGGCAAGGAGACAGCTGGAGGATGGGATTTCTCACATTTGCATGCAGATAAGCCAGGGGGAACAACTGGGGAGGGAGACAAAACCGTGCAATCCAGGGTTCCAGCACCGGAAATTAAAGCCTCAGACACTCTGGCTGTAAAAACCTGTGGGAGTTACAGTGTCAGGAGGAACTCACAGAATAAAAAGAAAGTCTATTGGAGAGGCCCACAGGATCCTAGAATGTATACAAACCCACCCATCTGTGAATCAGCACCTGAAAGGGCACAGTCAGCTTGGGGGAAGTAAGGGAAGTGACAGAAAATAGGATGAGAGCCGAGCAAATGAGTAAGCTGCATTTCTCCCTCTCTGATCCCTCCCCCACATACTGCACCAAAATGTAGCACATGGGTTGCCCCACCCTGATGAATACCTCAGGCTCCACCCTTACAACATAGCAGACCTGCCCAGGCAAAGATATATGGCCTAAATGAAAGAACAGGTCAAAACTCCAGAAAAAGAACTAAGCGTTGAGGGTATAGACAACCTATCAGATGTAGAGTTCAAAATACTGGTAATTAGAATGCTCACAGAAATAGTCGAGTACAGTCACAAAATGAAGGAGAACATGTAGGGTATACAAACTGAAATAAAGGAAAATGTACAGGGAAAAAACAGAGAAGGGAAGGAAACTGGGACTCAAATCAATGATTTGGACCAGAAGGAAGAACTAAACATCCAACAGGAACAAAATGAAGAAACAAGAATTCAGAAAAAATGAGAGGCTTAGGAACCTCTTGGACAACTTTAAACATTCCAACATCTGAATCATAGGGGTATCAGAAGGAGAAGAGGAAGAGCAAGAAATTGAAAACTTATTTGAACAAATAATGAAGGAAACCTTCCCTAATGTGGCAAAAGAAATAGACTTCCAGGAAGTCCAGGAAGCTCAGAGTGTCCCAAAAAAGTTGGACCCAAGGAAGCACACACCAAGGCACATCATAATTACATTATCCAAGATTAAAGGTAAGGAGAGAATCTTAAAAGCAGCAAGAGAAAAAGAGAGAGTTACTTACAAAGGAGTTCCCACAAGACTATCAGCTGATTTCTCAAAAGAAACCTCATAGGCAAGAAGGGGCTGGAAAGAAGTATTCCAAGTCATGAAAGGCAAGGACCTACCTCCAAGATTACTCTATGTAGTAGAGCAAAGCTGTCATTTAGAATGGAAGAACAGATAAAGTGCTTCTCAGATAAGGTGAAGTTAAAATAGTTCATCATTACCAACCCCTTATTGTATGAACTGTTAAAGGGACTTATTAAGAAAAAGAAGAAAATGAAAAACTATGAACAGTAACATGACAACACTCACAGCTATCAACAACTGAACCTAAAAAACAAAAGCTAAGCAAACAAGCAGAACAGGAACAGAATCACAGAAATGGACATCACATGGAAGGTCATCAGTGGGGAGAGGGAGAATGGGGAAAAAAGGTACAGAGAATAAGAAGCATAATTGGTAGGCACAAAGTAGACAGGGGAGGTTAAGAATACTATAGAAAATGGAGAAGCCAAAAAACTTATATGTATAACCCATGGACATGAACTAAGGGGGAGGGGGCTGGAGGGAGGAGGAGTACAAGGTGAAGGGGGATAAACAGGAGAGAAAAAATTGGGACAACTGTAATAGCATAATCAATAAATTATACTTAAAAAAGGATTTTGAGGCAATTTATTTTCCCCTAATATTGTAATAAATCTTATGAACTACAGATTTTTTAATCCTCAGATCTTTCTAGAAAAAGTACTGATATGAACTCACAGGAGAAACATTTAACCCCCAAGTCAAAGAAATTAATTTGTTCTTTAACTTCTGGAACCATATCAAAATGGAACTGGCCTATTAGTTGTGAACATGTGTATAGCAAAAGAAAGGAAGTGCCCATTGCCTTTACTCATTAAACAAATGTGAGTCTCAGAGTTAGAAAGGAAGGAAACAAAAAAGAAAATTAACCTTCACTGGGGACATACTATACCTCAGTGATCATGCTAGGTGTTACCATATCTGCTTGTTTGAACCCCAACTAATCATCATGACAGTCACTTTAAATGTATTGTTTATACTTGCCCAAGGACATTTTTTAAATTGCCTTTAGGGAGAAGGGAAGGGAGAGAAAGAAATGAAGAGAGAGAGACATCAGTTGCTTGCCTTCTTGTATGTGCCCCAACTGGGAACTGAACCCACAAGCTGGGCATGTGCCCTGACCAGGAACTGAACCCACCACCATTTGGTTTATGGGATGACACTCTAAGCAACTGAACCACACTGGCCAGGGCATGACAGGTGCTTAAATCTAGGTGTTTACTCCAAGAAACTGAGACTCAAAGAAATTAAATAACTTAAAGTCACACAGCTAGTTAGAAGAAAAATCAGAATTCAGCCTAAAGCTGTGTTAGGTATAAGGCTTAGCCTTACCAACTATTACACCTTTAAAAATTTTTCCTTTGTAATAAGTAGTTATAACTGGATGATGAACATATGAGTTATTCATAGTCTTCTCATAGTTTTCTCAATTGTCCCAGTTTTCTACAGTAAGCATATATTAATATTACAATAAAAATTACTCTTTTTCAAATAAAAAAGCAATTCTCTTAAATCAATAGAAGTTCCGGGGGATTACATTCCTTTGAACTGCTAAATGTTAATTATAAGCATCCTTATTTGTGATTAATGTGCAATAGGATATAGGACTCAGGCAATTTCCCCAAATCCTTACTGTTAGTTATCAGACAAGCCTCCTGGACAATTGACTTCTCAGCATAGGTATCTGTTCTGTGTTTCCAGTTTCATGGTCCTGAAGTCCTATGGGGTCTTTGGCCAAACTGCTATGTCCAGAGGAGTCCTCCAACCCTCTGAGCTATAGTTTCTTCAGCTGCAAGTGGAAGACAAAATACCCACCTTGAAGCCTGTTTCAGGACTGGAAGAGATGACTATGGGTTCTGGCATGGAGGGACTCCACATAGTAACAGCAGAACAGCAGTGACAGATAGTTCAGTCAGGTGCTTAGAAGGATGTATGGGACCCCATCACCTCATGCTAATCCTGACTCTGCTGCTTGGCATGTGATCTTGAGCAAATGAAGTCCCTGTGTCTCAACTTCTTTATCTGTAAAGTGAAAATAAGTGTTTATATGAGTAGAGTTGTTATGGGCAATAAAGGAATTAATTTAAGTAATTAATTCAGGCACCAAGAACAGTGTCTGGTACCTAATTTGCTGGCACTATAAGTAATAGTAATGGAGTCATTATTTGGGGCCATTATAACAAGATCTACTGCAAGAATTTCAGAATAATTTCTTCCTTCAACTGAGCCTTGACTTCAGGCAGTTACTTCTCTGTGCCCCACAGAGATGATAGAAAATCAGACCTTTCATTCCAGTAGGAGAGAAATATACCAAAGAGATAAACAACAAACAAATAAAGCAGATGTTGTCCCCACTTTTCAGGAACAGAATGGACTCCCACCAAACATTGGTTCAGACATTGAAACTGGGAATGACACACGTACACCAAAGTGGTCTGAAAAGGTTTATTACTCACACAAGGCTTTCTGGGACAATTAGGGCATGCCTCCCAAACTGGTCTGAAATGGCTTGAACAAGTCAGAAATGAGATTGATTTGGAGTTGTTATGGTGGGTAGGGGGTAGGGACAGAATGAGTGTTCCCACACACAGGTGAAGTCTTATGTGGCCTAAGCCTCCCATGAACAACAAAGGCTTTCTGATCAGCTGGCCCAGGTGTGGAGCAGAAGAGAGGGAGGTGAGGCTGAAAAGTTGTCAGCAGACAAACATGAAAAAGTACAATGGGACTCTATCACACTGGACAATTTCCGGTAGTTGTGGAGAAAAGTATCTGGAATTTGTAGGGGAAGATGGCATGAGGGTAGTTCTGTGTCAGCTAGAATGGCCAGATGAGACACCTCTGAAGAGGGTGTCTTTGAGTTGAGACCTGAATGATAAAATGGAAAGGAGGAAGTGGCATGCAAAAGTCATCTAGGGAGCCCTGATTTGAGTGTTGTCCCGTTGTCCCAATACACTGAGATTGAGGTTTCAAGCCCTGGTTGGGGCACATACAAAAATCAACCAATGAATGCATAAATAAGTAGAACAGCAAAACTCTCTCTCTTTCTCTGTCTCTACCTCTCTGTCTCTCTCTCCTCCCTCCCCACCCCCTTCCTCTATCTCTAAAATCAATCAATAATTTTTTTTAATCATCAAGGGAAAAGTGAACGCAGCAGATTTAAGTGAAAAGAGACAACAGTGTAAGAGAACAGTGTGCAACAGCTGAGAATCAGTACAGGGTAAAGATGTGATGATGACAACAATAACAACTACTATTAAGTTTGGCAAGGAGAAGAATCAGATAGTCCTAGTTAGGTGTCTGAACCGCTGTTTTATGGAAGAGAGCAATTTGGCTCTGTTCAGCTCCAGTGGCAACAAAGTTACAAGGAGTCAAATTTCTGTGCTCAATATCAGAAAGGCCTTGTGGATAGTGAGAGCACCTTTGATAGGTAATGAGCTCCCTGTCACTGGTGGTATGCCAAGAATGCCACTACCAGAGAGGATTTCAACCAAGAGATTGAATGAGCTGGATCAAGTGCTCTGTAAGATCTTTAAGTTACTTTAGCTCTCAGAGTCTAATCTTTAAGGAAAGAGGCTCTGGAAGAGGTAAATAGAACGTTTCAGAGGAGAATATGAAAATGCATGCCCTTTGCTGCTGTGGCTGTCATTGTCACTTCTACTGGTAATGCTAGCTTCTTTCTAAGTACAGGTCTCTGGATAGCTATGGGGATTTCTGTTTAAACACTACCGATTAAAGCCCAGCTCTAGTTAGCAGCTTATTTGCATGTCAAATTAGGGTTCAAAGAAATGCAAATATGGAAACTTATTTGCTCAGATAAATTTGCTTTAGTAACCTGGAGGAAACAGAAGGGTCTAAAACACTCAAACTGAAATTAGTGGGCAACTTTGGCCTCTCAGATCTTCTTTCCTTCACCTTTTTGTCTTTTCTCTGTTTCAATTAACTTATTTCAGCAAATATTTAGGATAACTCCTGTGTGGGAGGCTCTGTAAATAGAAGCATAGGGAAGCACTTAAGTCAAGCCCTATGCCTTCTGGTAGAGGAAATGGACATAAAGAAAAACTAGTTCAAGAATGCAAAAGCTCTTTAGTGTGATAATAGAGATACATAGAAATAACAAAATAATTAAGCAAATTAATACATGGTGCCTATTGTATATCTGCTGTATGGTGGGAATTTTGAAGGCAAAGGAGATTTATTTTGACTATGGGAAGAAATCAGAAAAATAATTTATCAAACTTGTGTTTACTTCCCTCGCTCCTCCACCTTTGACTAAGTCTGCAAATTCCCTAAACAAGACATCATTTTGCATTCATTTTGCTACTACCAAGGACTGACACTTAGTAGGGTCCACGATACATAATTTTTTGAGTAGACAGATGTATAAATGAGTAGCATTTGGGATGGACTCCAACTGGAGGTCACATTTCCATAAGGCAAGGTGATGGGTAAAGCATGCGGATAAAACTCCTCCCTGAGCAAGTATCAGGTGTGTGGAAATCAAGGTGGGCATTTACAGCAGCCCAAACAGTCCAGTGTGGTGCTTTCTAAGGTTCGTGAAAGGAGCAGCAGGAGAGAAAACGGAAAGAGGACTGAAGCCTTCTTGAGAGACTTGGAGAATTATGGTGAGGACTTTGAACTTCATTCTGCAGGAGATTGGCAGCTGATACAAGTTTTTGAGCAATCAGATAATAAAACCAGACTAATATGACTTTATTGTCTCTACCTGTCCTTATATAAGCAGTAGCTGTCATTAGTGATTAAAGGACCATCTAGTGAGAATCAAGTTTTAGAGTAAGTTGAAAAAGCAGTTAACTTTCAGGGGTGTGAATATGCCATTTTTGTATTTGTGAATTTGGAGATTGAAGAAAGCCTCTAGTTTTATGTCTTAGGATATCACTGGTCTAATCTTTTTTTTTTCTGTCTCTTTCATTGCCTATCACATCTTATGCACTCTTTTTTAGACTCTTAGGTGTTAATGATACATCCTAAGTTGCCCTCTGAAGGAGGTCTAACTTCATGCCATATCTAATGAGGAGTCTTACTCTTTGATCCCAATAGCCTGTCTCTAGTGTTTTCCTGAAGCTTCTCCTTCATTTAAAACACAGTTCTTGTCTGTGCCCCACCCTGAAGCCCCACACCTGTGTAAAATGTAACATATTAATGCATTTATATATTTACTTGTATGTATACTCCCCACCCCCATTTTAAATCTTATGTAGAGCAAGACAGACTCCATATCAGGGAAATAACTCAGCTCTAATCCCAAGCACTCAGGAGCAGAACCTGGCATGTTCTGCTCAACAAATCTTCAGTGGATAGATGGATCATTAGATGACAGGTAGGGATAGAAGGAAAGAGAGAGAATTATACTTCCTGGTAGAAAACCTAGTAACACAAAACAAAACAAAACAAAACAAAACAAAACAAAACAAAGCAAAACAAAACACCAGCCCATCATTTCAATCAGCATGAGAACATTTGAGACTGTAAATACCTGTAAGGGCAGGGATCTCTGCATCCCCAGTACTTAGCTCAGGGCCTGGCACAATGAAGGTGATGCATGAAAATTTGTTGAAAGAAAGAGCAAAGGAATACGTGAATGGTAGCAGGTAGCCCTACTCAGGTACATGTACTGGGGACAGTACCCCACAGGTCAGACACTTTCCAGTAACAATCTGGTTAATCGTCCAGTTTTCCCTGTCTTCCGGAAGAGAACTATTGAACTTCAGTGTTCAGCTGGTACCAACACTTTGCTCTAAATATTATATGTTGCTCTGGGTTATGAACTCCAGCCATGTCCTTGGTTCTGAGGAAATGAAGGGAATTGCCATGATGGTAATAAGCTAATAAGGCTCACTTATCTCCCTAAACAAGTCAAATTATCCCAGCATCATTGCCCTGTAATTTCTTACCTTTTTAACATTCCAGGGTCAGTCTAAATTGCCTCTTACAATCAGTGTCTAAGTGTCTGCACATATTGCTACAGGGCTTACTTTTTAACCCAGGATTGATAAGAAAGCTGAGCTTTTGGTTTGGTTTTGGTTGTTGCTTTGCTTTATTTTATTTTCTGTTTTTCTTTTCCTTTTCAGCATAATTTCAGCATGGTTGAGTGGTTCCCTAGGTGCCTGAAGAGATATATACCTTGTTTTAGGTATTTTCATGGGAAAAATTTACAACATTATGCTTCAAGGGAACTGATACTTAACTAGATAATGATAATAAAGACAAGTAATTATATATCACGATGTGCCAGGCAGTGTTTTAAATACCTTATACATAACAACTCGTTAATTCAAAAAAAAAAAAAGCCCTAATTCAAAAGGCACTTTTACCGTACCTGCTTTACAGATGAGGAGACTGAGGGTCAGAGAGGCCTAAGTCCTCACCCGAGGTGACAGAGCCAGTGGGGATGGGCGGACATTTCAGCCCAGGTGGTCTCACCCGTTCTCTACGTTATTCACTTTGCCAGACCTTTGTTCTCGCCTTTGTGGTCTTCATAAGTCTCCCCCACACCCAGAAACATGAACTTCATACTGATGTACTTGAACTGCATGTGTCCAAAGTGTTTGCTAGTTAAAACTATTCTTTCTTTAATGCATACTTATTGAACACTAACATTGTGCCAGAAGCTGGTTTAGGCTCTAGATGTGAATCAGTAAACAAAGGACAAAGTCACTGATTCCGTTGAGGTTACATTCTCATTTGAGGGAATAAGCAAAGATAGCCAAAGCAAATGTAGAAATATATTAGGTTAGAAGGTAATAAGTGTGATGGAAGAAAACTAAGAAAGGAAGAAGGTAAAGAGTAACAGTGGAGGCTGTTGGGAAGGCCATCACAGAGAAAGTAGCATTGATGTCAGAACTTGAAAGGAGCAATGGAGTGGGACACACAGAATCTGAGGGAAGGGTTAGGCAGGCATAAGTGAGAGCAAGCAGGAGAGTCCAGGGCAGGAACTATGGGGAGATTGAAGAGTAGCAAGGACACCAATATGGCAAGAGTGAAGTGAGAACCTAATCAAAAATATGATGGGTCCTGGCCAGGTGAGTCAGTTGATTGGAGCATCATCCCATACACCAGAAGGCTTCGAGTTTGAGTCCCAGTCAGGGCACATACCTAAGTTGCGGGTTCGATCCCCAGTCAGGGTGAATACAGGGGACAACCAATTGGTATTTCTCTCTCACTTCAATGTTTCTCTTTCTCTCTCTCCTCCTTCCTCTCTCTCTCAAATCAATAAATATATCCTCAGGTGTGGATTAAAAAATAATAATAATATGATGATGAAAAATTGGTATAGGTTTTATAGTCAAAGAAAACAGTGCTTACGTCTGATCTCTGCTGCTCATTATGTCATCTTAACGAATTATGTATGCCTGTGAGGTTTAGTTTTCTCATCTGCAGAATGGGAAGACCAATTACCTGTCAGGAACAATGAAAAAGTGTAACAAGCCTGGCACAGAAATGGGAGACACAGCCCTGGTCTGTCCTGACTTTGCAGGTGTTCCCAGACAGTCCTCAGAGAGAGAGAGTCCATTTTCACCATCTTTCTGGGTCACACCCCAGGGGGCAGGAGCCCACAGGCTTCACTGTCTCCTGATGTCATCTAAACACCATGCCCCAGACATAAACCGAGCATTTCATTTACCTTCTCATTCGTTTTCAACAGAACACAGCAAAAACCGGGGTCCAGACCATGCTTCCGGCAAGACCATGCCACTGGCTGCCAAGCAAAGAATGACTTGAGCAGTTACAAACAAGCAAAGCAAAACAGTTTCCAAGACATAGGCCTTTTGTGTGTGCGAACAGGGACATGAGCAAACACCGGCATGTTTCCATTTGAAATAGCTTCTGGAGTAATTGTTGGCACTGTGTTCCCTAATTGCATAATGTCTGTCTTCTTTGGCAGTGACCTTGGTATTGTCTTTGGTGTGAAAAACATAAAGTCTGGGACTCCACACACTTAGCCTAGTTAGCTATTTTGTGAACCTATTTCTTAGAGTCATTCAACTGAATTTCTTTCTGTTGCTATTTTTCTTTCTGGCTGTTAATATTTATTAATAGGTTCAGAAAGTGTTCAGATAAACTTATGAATGACCGATTTGTCTGCTCCACACATATTTCTTAAGCACCAATTCTGTGCCTAGTAGGGTGCCAGATCCTTGGGATGTAGGAGTTGTAAAAAACCCCCTGCCCTCAGGAAGGTGGGGAGAGGCATATATAAGGAATGACGGTACAACGAGATATAAGATATAAGTCAGTGCCGAAGAGTATAACCTTTGGAATCAGACAGACTGTGGTTTAAATCCCTGGTTCCACCTGTTTTGTGACCTTGGGCAAGTTGCTTAAATTCTCAGAGACTTGGTTTCATCACCTCTGCCATGAAAGGCATAACTCCCATTTCCTAGTGTGATTGTGTGGATTGAGTTAGACAATGTTTTTTAAACACTTGGCGCTATACCTGGCATAGAGTGGGTGCTCAGTAAACAGCAGTGATTGCAGTTATTACTAGTGCTGTGGGAGAGGTAGGAACAAAGAGTATGAAGGCACAGAAGAAGGGGAGACCCATTCCCAGGGGAACAGCTGGATTTGGACAATAAAGAGAGCTTTACAAAGCAGATAAAAAGAGGGGAGACATTTCAAACAGTTGAGCAGAGGTGTCAAGATGAGATTGTGTTGTTAGTTCATTTAACCAATATTTATTGAGCGTCTACCATATGCTAGGCATGGCACTAAGTTTTGGGAATATGCAGTAAACATGACAAGGTCTTGCCCTCCTGGAACTTGTATCCTTGATGGTGGAAGACAAACCATAAACTGTTATGAAAAAAAAGGTAATTAATAAATAAGGAATAGCTTGTTGTCACAGTGTCTATAAAGTGATTAAACAGAATGATATCAAATGGAATAATTTAGCACTTATATATATATATGCTATTATTTTAGACAAGGTCAAGGGAGGTCTCTCTGAAGAAGGGATGGTTAAGTTGGGTGCTAAAGGATAGAATGAGGCAGCCATGGAAAGAGTTGATGAAGAGCATTTCAGGCAGAGGAAGTGCAAACACAAAGGCCCAGTGGTAGGAAGTGGTTTGCTGGAAGAGCCTTGTGGATGCAACATCATGAGCTGGAAGAGTAGCACTTGTTGGGGTCAAGGGGGTAGGTAGAAGCTTAGTTTTTATTTTGTTTTTGCTTTGGTGTTTGCTTTTATCGATGGTAAGCAATGGGAAGGGTTTCCAACAAGGAAGGGACACACTCACATTCATATTTGTAGGTGGCTAGAGTGTAAGCAGAAAGCAGGAACTACTGCAGTGATGGTTTTTGCTTTGGTTTTAGAGGGGAAATGTGAGAGCATGTTTGCTGGGCAATGGTAATGATCCAAAGGGTTAGAGACTAATGATGCTGGAGAAAGAGGTTTTATCTTAAGATTGTTGCAAGCAACTGAGCTAGGCTGGTTTGTGGAGTTGGAGTGGAGATAGATCTTGAAAGTTCAACCAACAGAAGTTGATAATGGATTAGATTGGGGCAGAGAGAGTACAGAAAAAGGGAAAAATCAAGGACGACTCCAAAGGGTTTTGCTAAAGGAAGACGATGCCACTTACTGAGATGAGGAAGAGTAGAAGAAGAATTGGCCTGGGTGGCTCCAAAGAGCTTCACCAATGATATATTAAATTTGAGACCCCTAGTAGGAAACCAAATGATATCTAGGGCTCAGAATATTGGTTTGTGTGAAAATATAAACTTGGGAACCATTAGCATTTAAATGACACTTAAAGCTTTGGTGAGCTCACTTGGGGAGAATGCGTAGACAGAAAAGATATTTGAGCCCCAGGATTCAGGAGAGGATGAGAAAGAGCCAGCCAAGGAGATGGAAGAGGAGGAGAAGCCAATGAAGTATGAGGAAAACCAGGAGGAACGAAACTGTAATGTCAGCCAAGAGAAGAGAGCAATTCAGGAAGGAAGAAGAGGTCATATTTTGAATCCCAGTGACAATTAAAATGAGGATAGAGAGGTGTCCATTGGATTTGGCAACATGGAGGGCACTGGCGGCCTTGGGAGTGGTGAGGATGGAAGCTAACTTGGAATGGCTGAACACGTGATGGGAAAGGGAACTTCACTTGACTTCAGGGGATCTTTAAGTTTAAAATATGAAGTTAAAAAATAAATAAATAAATATTTGAAGTTAAAGAGACAAAATATTATCATCTGTGAATTATGAGACAGTATATATAAATGTTTCTTTGTCTTTTCACTTTTCTGTCCTTTTGACTTTTGTTTTCTGAAAATTGAAAAGTAATGGAAGACTTTGGAAACAATAGCACTAGACAATTCACGGGGGTAATCTGGCCGCACAAGTGGCAGAGACACGGGGCAATAAACGGGAGACAGACGTGGGAGTCAGGAGAGGTTTGGTTTGTCGTATTTGCTTTTAAACGGGAGCTATGAGAACATGTTTGTTGGGTGATCGACGATGCAAGACAGAAAGGTTATGTGTGAAAGACTAAAGTCTTTGTAAGGAAAAAGGGAGGGGACACAGAGGTGAGTGGTGGGGTCTGCCTTTGGTAGGTGTAGGGGTGCTGTACCAAGGGAGCAGGAGGGAAGGCAAGGAGCACAGGTACAAAGAGTTGAGGATGGTTTTGTATCATCCGTGGCAGAAAGTGAGAGAGTGCTGTGGTGGCTTCTATTTTCATTGAAACATGAGATGAAGTCATCAGCTATTAGAGTAAGGATGTGAGCAGGGAATATGGGCGGTGTGCAGATGATAAAAACAGTGCGGACAAGTACGGGAAGGCTGTCTCCAAGGACAGGAAAGTTAATGTATTGGGGAAAGAGTGAGTGAATTTGTGACTAGATCACATATCTCTTGACTCTTGAAATAGAATAGTTTCTACTCAAATACATTCTTCTCATTCACCTCAGACTTTCATTCAGTTCCAAGCAAGTTCCTTTAATATTGTAAACCACAATAAATGTCTGCTGAGTGCATTGTATAGTGGTTGGCAGTTCTGTTTTAAGGGAAAAAGAGAAGGAAGGTAAGAAATATTCAGCATGTGTTATAGATTAGGCACTATGTCAGGCACTTTATACATATTCTATAATGTTTGAGTAATAAGAAAACTAAGGATCAAAGAGTCTAAATATGCAGCCACAATCACTCGGTGTGGTGTGTATGTTTGTGGGTTTCATATATCTCTCTATAAAAATGTATATGTACGTATATGAACATCCATGCACACAGACACACATTTCTTTTCTAACAAGATTCTGTCCCTGACTCAAGGAATTTATGATCTAGGAATCTAGCCGCAGAGAGAAATGTGATACACAAATGAACGGAACAAGGGTCAGCAAAGGATAGTTTATGGGCCAAATCCAGCCCACCACCTGCCTGCTTTTTGGTGAATAAAGTTTTTTTTGGAGTGCAACTATACCAATTTGTTTAGAGATTGCTCTTGACTGCTTTTGCACTATAACAGCAGGGTTGAGTAGTTGCAACAGTGTCTGCAGGTCCTGTAAATCCTAAAATATTTATTTTTCTCTTTAACAGAAAAATTTTTACCAATCCATGGGATCAAGTGCAAAGAAAAAGGTGCTAAGATTGAGATGATGCGGCTATTTCTTTTGGTAGTGATCAAAGTCTGCTTCCAGGAAGCAGTGACATTTTAATTCTCTCTTGTCAGATTCATTCCTTCATTCAAGGAAGATTATTTTTAGCATGTCCGGTGTGTCAGGCACTATTCTAGGTGCTGAGGATACAACAGTAAACAAAACAGATGAAAGTCCCTGCCCTCATCAATCATTCATTCATGTGGATGGGTAGGATTTTGAGAGATGGGGATAGAAGGAAAGTTTCAGAAATATTGACCCAAAGGATATCACATAAAGGGAATAGGAATGAAGGGCTAGACTATAAAGTAGTGATTTTCAAAGTGTGGTCCTCAGATCATTATTAGAATCACCCAGGGAGCTGGTTAAAAATATGTGTTCTTGGGCCTTGGTGGTCTGGCCCTACTGACTCTGCATCTCTGGGGGTAGGACACAGGAATCTAACTTAACAAGTTCTTCAGGTGATCCTTAGCTCACTGTATTTTCGAATCTCTGTGGCAGCAGTTCACTGGAATCAGATTCAAAAGTGAATGTGCACGTGTGTGTTTGATGAGTTGTCAGTGGAGGGAAGGAGGTAGAAAAGGAAGTGAAGACCCCCAATTAAAACAACTTAGAATTCACTACTGAAATGCAGACTTTTCTGGGCACATGTGAGAAACGAGTGGATGAGGGTGCTTGTAATGGGGGAAGCCATTTACGAAAAAGACTGTGAAGCCTCCCAGAGGAAAGCATGACCTTAAATTAAGGACAGAAGGAAAGAGAAGCACTTGGTTGATTCAGACACCCAGGTGTCTGAGGGAAAGCGTGATGCTGAGCACATTTCGAGGACAACTGCCAGGTTTGTCTCAGAGTGCAGGTAACTAGATGGGGCTGGGTGGCTAGGAATAACCTTGAGGGTCATGTGGGACATAAATTTTAACAGCAAACAGAGAAAAATGAATAAGTCTACCCAGATATCAGAGATCGCTGGAGCAGAGAGGCCCATAGTCAGAGACATGCGTGCAGTAATGAGTGGATCCATTTGGCTGGAATAGAACACTCATGTGGGGCAGTCGTAGGAGGTAAGTCTGGAAAGGTTGTTTAGGACCAGGTGGGGAAGGGCCTTGAATGCCAAATGGAGGATTTTGTCATGCATCCTGGAGGCAGTGGGGAGCCATTTAACTTTTTCAGCAGTGGGGTTACAGGATGAGAGTTGCGCTTTAGGGAAACTAAACTAGTGGGAAGATGGACAATAGATAATGGATGTGGGGGACCAGAGGTGAGGAGACTAATTAGGGGACCATTGAAAAGGCTCAGAATAGAAATAATGAGAACGTGAATACAGTAGAAGCAGTGAGAATCAAAAGGAAAGGAAAGAAGGGTTTAAGTGGGGAGGGGGGAACAGGAACTAGCAATGGAACAGAAAAGTGGAGTGTGCCAAGGGAAGGGTCCAAGACCTCTCTAAACGTTCCCACCCAGATAACTGGACACATTGGTGCAATTTACAGAAACTGAGAGGACAGAGAGATAAGTGGAGAAAATGTGGAGCCTGTTGGTTTGAAATGCAAGAGGGTAGTTAAAATGGCAGGAGCTCCGACTGGGGGGGTCAGTGGTGGTGAGAGGGGCACACGCAAGAGTTCACTTCCCTTGTGGTTGAATGCAAGGTTGTTGATTGAATTTAACATGGTAAATCAGATGTTGCTATCCTCTCTCTCTCTCTCTCTCTCTCTCTCTCTCTCTCTCTCTCTCTCTTTCCCTCTCTCTCTCTCTCTCTCTCTCCATTATCCTCTAAACAAACATTCATACCTGATTCAATAAATATACACTGGGAAGAAAATCTTAGGTTACATGTGTGGACAGAGACTAGTTTTCTTCACTTGACCTCATGTGGTAAAACTCATGCCAGAAGCCCAGAAGACATAAAGCGGGGGGCGGGGGGTAGGGGATGGTTGGGGAAACCTGATGATAAAACAGTTAAAACAGTGTGAGTCCACCAGGGAAGAACAATCAAAAGCTGATTAGAAACCAATCACTTTCCCAAAGTTTGTTTTTTAAATACGGTACTTGAAAAAAATGACCAGTAATTCATGGAAATAATATAAATGAAATTGGAAATTGACATAAAATTTCCCCTTCCTTCCATTTTTCCTCCTTTTATTTCTTGACAATACAATGCAGAATTGAACAATTGTAAGAGCTGGGCTCTGGAGGACTCTGGCACATCAAGAAGTGCTTCCCCTCAGAACTTACCAAGCTGAAACCTCAGTGAAAGACTTTCCTTAAGTAAAAGCAGCATGGAAAATAAGTTATTGTTCCAAAAGTTATTTCTTAGAGTGGGCTCGTAAGCTGTTTAAGGCATTAAGTAGTTCTTTCTAAAGCAAAAGCATTGAAATCAGAACATGAGTGAGTCAAGAACCCTAGAAGCATAAGAATTATAGTAGGAAATGAAAAGTATTTCAATACCTATGGTTTGCAAACATGTACACCCACCATCTACCGCTCACATAATGACAGCCACCTATTGCCTTCTCTGGCCACTCACTGTCCCCAGGGAGAATCCTTCTCATCCTAGTGTTGTAATACAGTGTCATCAAATAATCACAAGGTTTGGAGGCAGTTACTCCCAGATTTGAATCCTGATTCTGACATTTAAAAGCTGTGTAGGATAATCCCTTAGTTTCTTTGCTGTTCGATATTCTCATCTCTTGCTAAGAGAATTAAATTAGCTAACGAGTGAAAAGGGCCTTGTAAAGCACCCGTCATGTCATGACACTTTAAAAAAATAACATCTTTATTTTAGAATAGTTACAAAAACTGCAAAGATTGAACATAGAGTTTCCATATAACTCAGACCTAGTTTCTCCTGCTCACATCTAACATTTAGGATATATTTGTCACATTCAGTGGACCAATATTAATACATTATTACTGACCAAAGCCCGCTTTACTCAGATGTCCTTAGTTTTTACCTAATCCCCTTTCTCTGTCCCAGGATCTTGTCCAGGATACTGCATAGCTTTTAGTCCTCAGGTCTCTGTAGGCTCCTCTCAGCTGTGACAGTGTCTCAGACTTACATTGGTTTTGATGGTCTTGATAGCTTTGAGGAGTAGTGGTCATTTATTCTGGAGAGTGTTCCTCAACGTCTCAGGCTTTGTCTGACATTTTTCTCATGATTCCACTCAGGTTACAGGTTTTTGGGGAAGATGACAAATGTAAAGTACCATTTTCATCGTTTCACATGAATGGTACTTAATATCAAGACTTACCTGCTGATGTTGACTTGATCACCTGGCTGAGGTCGCTTTTGTTCACTACCTGTTCTCCAGTGTGCTCTGGGGGGGAGATGATCATACCCAGACCGTACTTAAGGAGTATGGCATTTTGCTCTACCTCTCTGAGGGCCAAGTATTTACAGAAATTATTTGAAATTCTTCTGCACGAGGGCTTTATCTATTCTTTATCATTTATACATTCAATCACTTATTTGCATTATTATGGACATGGATATTAATTTTATACTTTGTGTTAAAATTTAATACTATTTCATTTATTTTGGTGTTCAAATTACAGGGTCTGGCAGAAGTAGCACCTGCTTGAGTGTGGTTGGTAGGGTAATAATATGGATGTAATAATTTATAGTTTTAATTTGAAAATTTCACCTAAAATGTCATGTGGTGTGCTTGAGTGTGATATTGTTCTGTTTCAGAATTACATGCTTATGGTTTTGTAATAAAAGATTTTGTAATAAAACGGGGGCATATTTGTGCCAGACCCAGCATTATGGTTTTGATCAATGGAAGCTCTTTCAGTTTTGTTGTTGTCATTGTTGTTTGTGTTTTTGCCCGTTTGACATACCTTGTGATTCTGTGCTTTGCTTTGTATTAGCACTTCCTTACTTTCTGGTGCTCTAAGGTGACTCAAGCTCATCTTGTGCACTGTCTGCCTCACACCTAGACTCAGCTGTTTCTCAAGGCAGTCCTGGTTTTTTTATTGAAATGGATACTTTTTTAAGGTCCTTTTTTTTCTTACTTGAACAACACACAATGAAGATTCTAGGACTTTATTATGGAATTTTTAAACAATGCTAACTGTAAAGGCAGTTCGGTGCTCAAAGTAAGTACATATTTACTCTAGTGCCTCCTATGTGGCAGATGTGGTACAAGTTTCTGAAGATATTAAGATGATACCTAGTACTTACTTCCCGTGAGCGCTGTAATTATACACACTGTTCTAAGTGCTTTATATGTAGCAAGGCATTTAAACCTTATAGCAATCCTATGAGGTGTAGATCCTATTTTCATTTTATGGGCATTTCATTCTCACTTTATGGACAACAATGACAGGATGCCATGCCACTGGGGATCCCCTTCTATTAGATGAAATAGACAAGTAGAGCATTGATACTAAGAGCAGAAAAGAGAGACACCCATTCAGCTCTGGGATTAGGGAGAACTTCCTGGAGGAGGTGTCACCTGAGGTGAGTCCTGGTGGGTTAAAAGGAATTGTGAGTAAAATTTGTGGCATACCATTCCAGGAAGAAGAAAGATCATGAGTCAATACACCAGTAAGTAACAAAGCCCCATGCGAGGGAAATGGTAACTGGTCAGATATTGCCTGGCAAAGAGTAACTAGTGTCGGTGGACAAGAAAATCAAGAGACTTGATCTTGGAGCATTATGTGTGCTCTGCTAGGTATCTTGGACTCCCTTGTAAATGACAGTAAAAGTGGGAGTGACATGGTAAGATATGAGTTCAAGACAAATTTTAACACAGTGCAGATGACAGGTGGTAGGTATGAGACAAGAGGCAAAAATACTAGTTAGGAGGTAACAGCGAAGGTCTATGGTGCAAATTTTAGGGCCTAAGCCCTAAACTGTCAGTGGCAGATAAAATTGGAGAAATTAGATGTATTCAATTGGCAGGACCTGGAGAAGCAATGCTCTTGCATTTTTTTTTCTTTCTAGAATATTCAGTCTGAGTCCCAGGGTGATAAAGTAATTCAAGGAAAATGCTCTGAGAAGTTCATGAATTTGACTAATGCATCCTGTCCTGTTAATTTTGGGAAACTGAGTTTTATAGGAAAGGGACAAAGATGACAGAATCTTAACATTCACGTACCACTGTGGCAGCATTCACAGGCAATAGTTATTAAATGCAATTATTATTATGCTTAAATGAGTATATGATTTGGACCCAACCCAGAAATTCCACCAAGGTTGAATCTACTTTCTCTACTTAGCTGGACTATCTTACCTAAGTCTCTGAGTCTTAGTTTTCTCATCTATAAAGTGGGAAACATGGTAGTACCTACATGTTGAGGTTGTTATAAGGGCAAGAGTTAATGCATGTGATGCTCTTGACAAATAGGTAAGTGCCACCAATTGTTATTAGTTTAAAATTGTCCAGGATTTATTGTTACTCTCTCATAAACTTTACTTAACTTTTCAGGTACATTTGAGCATAAATTTTAGCAATCCCTCTTCATAGCAAGAAACTTGTGTACAAAGAGGTGAAAAGACTTATCTAAAATTAAAATTAAAGAGCTCTTGGAACAGCATTTTTTAGACTCCAACACCAGGATTCTCTCCACTACATTTTCATTGTACAGCGACTTGTTAAATATAAAGCCAGTCTCTGGTCAATTACCTTGTTTATTCATTTAACAAATATTTAAGGTACTATTCTGTTGCAAACATCATTCTATGGGCAGGATATAGCAGGGATCAGATAGATAAAGCTCCCACCTCATTAATTTACCATTCTAGTTGGAGAGATATGCAAATGATGAAACAGACAAATAGATATAAAATAGGACATCAAGGAAGGCTGAGTGCTATGAATAAAATTAAACTGGAATATGCCTAACCTTCAATGTAGTCTTTATGAACCCTGTTCAACTATTTTGCCCAGATTAAATTTTCCACAAGTGTCTTTCATACCCCAGTGGGCTTCTTTCACTGTAAGACCTGTGTTCTCCACTGGTACTGCAAAGAGGCAAGAGCTGTGGGAGAAAGAAGGCAGAACCATACAAATACGGGCAATAATCTTCCTAAAAACACTCACAAAAGTCCTCCCTCAATTTGGGACCCAGTAAAAAAGCATTCATGATTGTTGACTTAGATAAAGGGAGGAGGCTGAAATACAGTTATAAAGAACAAAGTAGAGGAAAGCACAAGTGAAAAGATATAACCGATTACACCATTAATAGTCTTTAAAATGTTTTAGTGTCTTTTCTCCAGTAATATTCTGTCACTTAATAAGAGCCCTTCCTATATATTCCATATTGCTTTTCATTAAGTGTTGTAACACAAGCACATTCCCACACCAACAAAACCTCTGTGCAATTTTTTAATATCCACATTATAGTCCATTGTGTGAATATAGCATAATTTACTACTACTACTTAACATTGAAAAACATAAGGATTGTTTTCTTTTTTTTTTGGTGTATCAGTTATCTTTTGCTGGGTAGCTCTCTAATCCTCAGGCTACACCAACCTAAAGCTTAACTGGTTTAAAACATTTCTTTATTATTTATTACACTTCTGTTGGGTGGTCTGCTGGATTCCACTGGCTTACCCTGGGCTCACTCAGGCTGTTACTTTCAGCTGGATGGGAGGCTGAGTTTGAAGGTCCGAGATGGCCACATTCCCATGTCTGGCAGTGCTGCTGGCTGAGCACTGGCCTGCCTCTATTCTCCGCCATGCCTTTCATCCTCCTGTCAGCCAGATGATTTTCTCATGTGGAGGTCTCAGAGCAGCATGCCAAGAGGGCCGAGAAAGCTCTGAGACCTTTCGAGGTCTAGGCTCTGAAACTAGTAAAACTCCACTTCCATTATGTTCTTTTGGTCAAGACAAGTCACAAGACCAGTCCAAAATCAAGGGATGGATAAACAGACTCTACCTCTGGACAGAAGGAGAATGAAAGTCACATTCCCAGGAAGTATGCATGCCAGGACGTAAGGGATGTGTGGCTGTTAGTCTACCACAAGAGATTCTATACAGTACCATGCAAAGAGCATTTCTAAATTATTAATATAACATAAATTAGGTTTTATGTTTTCACGCCTAAAACATGATTTTATTTGAATCAACCCCTAGAATTTGATTTATCAGGAAAAAAGGATAAAATGCATTTTTAAGGCTCTTGCTTTCCAGAATGTACTTAATTAACCCTTCTCTATCTCTGCTTTCTAAGATAGAGGAAATCCAATTGGTCAACAATCCCAAATAAAAAAGCTAATTATAATGTGCAATCAGAATTAAAGGCAGGATTTTTTTTCTAAAGGAATAAAGCAGCTCAGTGGCAATGAGTTGGGTATTTCTATATCTGATTACATTCTCCTTGGCATAAATGAAATCTTAGGTGAGGAGTTGGAGGCAGACCAGATTTCAGATCCATCTACCAAACAAATCCCTTGTGATTTGAATGTATGAATTTGTTGAGATTTCCTGATGGCTAACAATATGCCTTCATGTTAGCAATGACAAAAAAACTAATAGCTGGGCATGGTATTAAAAAAAAGGGCCTCTTTTTCATGTAATTGAATTCTTCAATCTTGCACTGCATTCATTGAGAAGAACTCATGGGATGAATTTCTTTGAAGTCTCTGCTACTGATTTTATTTTCTGATATGTTGACCTTCTTCATCTTGAGACATGTTGCAAGATTGGCAGGCTTCGTTTTCTGTGCATCAGATCCAGTGAAAGCTGTGTTAAGGCTCCTGCCATTGAAATTTATTCAGTGTGGATGCTAATGAAGAATTTTAAAGCTATCTAGTCTGGTTCATTCCTCTTTTTCTCATTTCTCTGGAAGGGGGAGAAATAACATCTCCTCAGCAAAGAGAACTAAAAAAATAATGACCACATCTCTCATTCAGAGCTTAGGTTGGTTTCCAGCTCATTCTGTTTATTCTATTTTCAGAAGTAAACCATAAATCTGTAGCAAGGGTGGTGGTGATTATTATTTTTATTGTTAGAGAATATATAAATATCTTACTGGAATTGCCCTGTCTAAATGTCTTCCACATGCATCAATTTATACAACGTATTTATTTACCACTTATCAGTCATCTGCAACGTGAAAAATGCTGACCTAGGCATTGGTAATACAGACATGAATTAGTTATGGCCTCTTCCTTCAAAGCATCTCACAGTTAAATAGAAAGGGTGAACATGAACCAAAATGACCCAGGCAAGCATAAAATCTCACCTGAAAAAGTATTCTGAATAAGAATGAATGAAAGAGCCCTGGCTGGTGTGGCTCAACTGGTTGGAGCATCATCCCATGAACTGAAAGGTCACAGGTTCAATTCCCAATGGGGACACATGCCTATATTGTATGTTCAGTCCCTGGTCATGGACCATGGGAGAGGCAGCCCATTGATATTTCTCTCACACATCAATATTTCCCTCTCAATTTCTCACCATCCTCCTCTCTCTAAAGTCAAAGGGCATGTCCTTGGGTGAGGATAAAAAAATGAATGAATGAAAGAAAATCTCTGTCATCCAACTAGTAAACATAATGAGGAATACATTCTTTATTTAAGATAATGTCTGTAATGCATTTACCACAATCTTCAACTCTTTTGACTCTCTGGTTTTTCATCGCATGTATCTGGAAAGAAACCCACCTAGAATAAACCAAACCAAACCTTTACTTGGTGTTTATACTTGCACAGGTGACTGGAAGGTCCCTTTAGTGGGCAGACTGGTATGACCTTCAACCTCAAAAGGATCCACATCCTACCCAGTCTCTGTTTAACTTATTGTCACACTTTCTCCATTAAGCATTTCCTCCTTTTGCCACTATCCTCATACCCTGAACTCATTCCCAACACTTCTTTACCATCTATGACTGGCTCCTATTGTACATGCAAAATAAATCTGTGAAATGAGAACTCCCTTAACTTCTTCCCATTAAACATACAAACCTACCTATGTCTGCACCCTTTTCCTCCTAGTACAAAAGTGGTCTTAGTTCCTTTGCTAAGCCTAATTCTTTTACATAGGCTTTGAAATACGTCCTTTGAAAGGACATTCCTTCCCATCATATATACATGCTTCAGTCTTTTCAGTTTTTAATATGTTAAATAAATAATCTTCCAGAGACCCACCCCCCAAACCTCTCCCACCAACTATGACCTTTTCTTTTTCTCTCCCCTAACTTCACATCAATTTTTCCTAAAAGATCTGCCTTTTACTGCCATCTCCATTACAAATCTTGTTTTTCTCCATTTGGCTTATTCTAATCTGTTTTTGTTTAATCATTCAACTTGAACAGCCTTCACTAAAGTCAACAAATGGCCTCAGAGTCCATAACCAGATGCCCACTTCAGTACACACCTTTGGTCACCTGGCTGCCATGTTTGGCATTGCTGATCACTCCTTTTTCCATGGAACACCCACCTCCCACGGCCTCAGTGGACACATTTCTTCTGACTCTCATTAATTTCTGTCTATTCCTCTGTACCATTTTAGATCCATCCTTTTCTACCTAGCTATTAAATGTTGGAGTTTCTTAAAATGCCACTCTAATTCTCTTCTCAAACTATCCTCTACACTCTCCATGCCTGGAGCCTCGAGGACCATCTAAAACTGTCCAGATCTGTCTCCAATGCAGAGCCTTCCTCAGTTCCAGACCTGTATTTTTTGCTATTTCATATCTGCACTGAGATGTCTCAAAATCATTTCAAATTCAGCATGTCCAAAATAGCATTCATGACCTTGTTTCATACCAGGATTCTCCCTCTCTCTGTCACAACCTTTCATCCAATTTTACAAGTAGAAAAAATAAGTACCTTAGTTGTCCCTGACACACCCTCTTCCTCGATCCTCACATCTGATCACTGATGAAATCCTGTAAATTCTAAGATCTTGGTCCATCCATTCCTTTTCACTTCTACCATCTCCACTATAAGCCACTGTCACTTCCCCTGTGGGTCTATTATTGCAGTGACCTCCTGACTAATTATTCTGATTCTTACTCATTTCTACTTCATTTTCCAAATGATTACAAAGTTGACCATTTAAAAATACCCAACTAAACATATTACCTCTGTGATTAAAATCCTTCAGTGGCTTCCCATGCCCCACAAGATAAAGGCTTAAATCCCTCAAATGTCCTAAAAAGTCTCACATAGTCAGACTTTTACACATTTCTGTATCCTTCTGATACCTGCCCTCCACCATTACCCCTTCATATCACAAGAAAGTATTATTAGTGTTTTCTGTATTGGAATACTCATCCTCTACTCTCTTTGCCTAGTTTATAACCAAAATGTTATCTCTCACATGTGTACACAGAAAATTACCTGCTCAGAGAAATCTTCCCATAATCTCAATACTAGTTTAATCTCTCCTGATTACATGCTCTTACCATATATTCTGTGATTATTTAATCAATGTCTACTACATCCATCACTAGACTAAAACTACTTGAGAGTAGATGTGGATGGTTTTCTGACTTATGACTGTTTTCCCAGTGCCTGTTCCAGTGCTTGGAACATAGTCAACACTCAAAATATGTTTTCACTGAGTACATACTATGTGCAGGCATTCTTCTGGTAGTGACATGATGATGAACAAAACAAACACAGTCACTGCCCTTGTGAAGTCTACATCATAGTGGAAGAGACAAGACACTAAATATGTAAATACATAATATTAGTGCTATAAAGAAATATAAGTGCTATAAAGAAAATAGCAGAGCAAGGGAATTAGGAATGTTAGACAGTAGTGGATAGTGATTCTTTTAGGATCAAAAGGGAAAATTTGGATAGAGAAATCCTCCTTCAGGAGGTGACATTTGAGCAGAGACGAATTAAATAAGAAAAACAAACACGACAAAACATCAGGGGAAGAGCTTTCTGGACAGAGGGAAAGCAAGTACATCAGGGAATGAGTATGTGTGAGGGAGAGAACTAAAGGGATCGTGTGAAATGAGAGAACAGTGAGGTTTGAGAGGAAGGCAGGGCATATCCCATAGTACCAAAAAGTGTTTGCACTTAAGGGTTCATTCTTCAGAGCTGGACACCATATTGGGTGAACATACTGAAATGAGCATTTTTTCCAGAAACTAGATGTCTGGGTTGAGATCCCAGTTCTGCTTCCAGCAGCTAAATGGTACTGAAAGAAAATCACTTACTCTCTCTGTTCCTCAGTTTCCTTATATGATAAGTGAGAGTTTAGGACTAGATTATCTCTAACGTTCTGTCCAGACCATAAAATACTTTTTTAAAAATAGGAATGTCATTTGATATGGAGAACTAAGGTTAAGGGTCTTAGTCTGACTCTGTGACTTTGTGCAGGCAACCTTTTTCCCCAAGTCTGTATTAGTGTTTGAGAAATAGGAATAGAAGAGCTCTTCACAAAATTTCACAACAACTGAAAGATACAGTGGATGTGAAAGCTCCTTGTAGGTTGTAACATACATTATAAGCCTGTAGCTAAAACGCACTGAGAATGTATAGTATAGCAGGCACTGTGCAGGTTCTGTATATGTGTTACTCCATCCTCACAGCAATCTAAGGAAGTAAGGTCTATTCAACAGATCTACCAAGAGTAAAATCTCATGTTCTCTCAGGCAGTTAAATGGCAGAATTAGATTTATACCCAGTTAGCATCAAGGCTTGAAAGCTCTTCATCAGAACACAGGGTCAGACTTCTGGTCAAGATGCAGATATAGGTAAACAAACTTTGCCTTCTCATACAACTATAGAAAAAATTACAACCAGATCTCAAAACAAATAATACCCAGTACTGTCAGAAAAATGAGCTGTATGGAAATCTGACAACCAAGGATTTAAAAAAAGCCATATTCATTCAGACAGGTAGAAGGGGTAGAGATGCAAAGGTGGGAAGAAAGGCATGGAGACCTGGTGTGACACAGATGGGCAACAGAATGGGTGGTCCCACATTCATGTGGGGTGGATAAAAATTGGGAGGGATACCTCAGGAGCCAAGGACCCCAGCCCCAGGCCAGACCACACAGCCCAGGGTTCTAGCACCAGGAATATAAATCCCCATAACTTCTGGCTGTGAAAACCAGTGGAGGTTGGGGTGGCAGAAGAAACTGCTGGATTTTCAGGGTACTCTGTTTAATGGGCCCACAAGGGCTTAGAACTCACATAGACCCACCCCTCTGGGATTCAGCACCAGGACAAAAGCTGGAAGGGCACTAGTCACATACAGGGAGTAAGTAAAATGACTAGAAACAGGGCAAGTGCCAGGCAAACCTCCAAAAGCCAGGCAGCAACATTGGCCCCTCTGATCCCTCCCCCCACATAGAGCCATAAAGCCATGAATTGGGTTGCCCCATGCTGGTGATTACCTAAGGCTCCACCCCACACAATTTACAGGTGCCTTTTCTACAATAGGCCATGCTACTAAGACAGGCAGTCCAAGCAGTTCTACCTAATACACAGAAACAAACACATGGAGGCTGCCAATTTGAGGTGACAAAGAAATACAGCCCAAATGAAAGAACAGAACAAAACCCCAGTAAAATAACTAAATGAAATGGAGATAGCCAGCATAACAGATGCAGAGTTCAAAACACTGGTTATCAGGATGCTCAAAGAACTCATCGAGTATGGCAACAGCATATAAATGACCCATGAAGAAATGAAAGTTATGTTAAGTGAAATAAAGAAAAATCTACAGGAAACCAACAAGGATGGGAATGACACTGAGATTCAAATCAACAATTTGGAACATAAGGAAGAAATAAGCATTCAAGTAGAACAGCTAGAAGAAAAAAAGAATTAAAAAAAAAAACAAGGATAGTATAAGGAGCCTCTGGGACATCTCCAAATGTACCAACATCTGAATCGTAATGATGCCAGAAGAAAAAGATGAAGAGCAAGAAATAGAAAACTTATTTGAAAAAATAATGGAAGAAAACTTCCCTAATTTGGTTAAGGAAATAGATATACAAGTCCAGGAAACACAGAGAGTCCCAAACAAGATGGACTCAAAGAGGACCACACCAAGACACATCATAATTGAAATGTTAAAGGTTAAAGATAAGGAGAGAATCTTAAAAGCAGCAAAGGAAAAGCAGAGTTACCTACAAAGGAGTTCCCAAAAGACTGTCAGCTGATTTCTCAAAAGAAACTCTGTAGGCTAGAAGAGACTGGAAAGAAGTATTCAAAGTGATGAAAAGCAAGGGCCTATAACCTAGATTACTCTATCCTTCAAAGCTATCATTTAGAATGGAAGAGCAGATAAAGTGCTTCCTAGGTAAATCTAAAGGAAGGTTCATTACCACCAAGCTATTATTACATGGACTATTAAAGGAATTTATTTAAGAAAAAGAAGATCAAAATTATGAACATTAAAATGGCAAAAATTTCACAACTATCAACATCTGAATCTAAAAAACAAACTAAGCATACAACCAGAACAGGAACAGAATCACAGATATGAAGATCTTTGAAGGGTTATCAATGGGGAGGGGAAGAAGGAGAATGGGGGAAAGGTGCAGGGATTAAGAAGCATAATTGGTAGGTACAAAATAGACAGGGAGATAGCATAGGAAATAGAGAAGCCAAAGAACTTATATGCATGACCCATGGACATGAACTAAGGGGAGGAATGCTGGAGAGAATAGGGGTACCAGGTGGAAGGGGGCAAAGAGGGAAAACTGGGACAACTGTAATAGCATAATCAATAAAATATATTTAAAAATAAAGAAGACAGCAGAGAAAGAAAAAGAACACAGGGTCTACATATGTGAGTGCAGGGATGGAGTGGGGAGGTGAGGAGCGGTTTGCAATCTAATCCTATGGGCATTGTTGATGTAAAACATTTTGAAATGATTCTTTATGTGTATTTAAAAAATAAGACTGCTTGATCATCATCTACATCATAATAATGTTTTTAAAAATTCTTTTTAAAGAAAACTGTTTTGTGGTCCAGAATTCATCATGGTACAATAGTCATTCCTTCTTCCATTTATTCATTTATCTATTGAACATCTACTCTGTGTTAGGAACCATCCTAGTTGTTCATGGGGCAGAAATGAAGAAGGATCCCTTGACCCCAAGGACCATACATTTTCTGAAGTGAATGTGGGAATAAAAATGACATTGCGCTATGAAAGCTGGTATAGGCAGAGCCATACAAAATATTCAGAGAAAACTGAGGGGAGGGTGTACATAAATCAGAGAGAGGCTTGCACAAGGTATGTTGCTCAGAGCTCAGTGCCCTACCTAAGATATGGAACTCACTGACACTAAAGAGAGCAATGTTATCGATATATCTTGCTTTGAACCCTATACTATATTGCATAAACCCTAACATATATATTTATTCTGCATTTTAATATCTGAAAAGTGTGGCTACATTGTAGAATTGCTGACACCTTATAATTGCTGTTGGCTAGCAGGCAGTCATTGCTACTTCTGCTCACGCATTTGGTCAGAGCTCATGGCTTCCACTGAGTTATGCACATTGCTGTGACTCCATATGCTGAGTTGAGTTGACAGTTAAAGGAGCTTAACAAAGATTATACCATGATTCAGCTTTGAAATGTAAAGTACTCAGGAAACAGGGAACTAGAGTAGCATGATATAGGATACAAATGCACCCAAGAGATTGCTCACTATGTATAAAATACAAATTCTGAATGACAAGAAAGCATTGGCTTAACTTTTAATCGGTAGCACTTTCTTTTCCCTAGGGGTACATAAAATAATAGTACTCCTTATAACTAATACCTATTAGGTTAGGTGAGATGTTGAATTTAGATTAACCCAGGCAAATCTTGTACTTTTTGAAGCCATATTGACTCATGTTGAGCTGTGGGCCCACTTTATATAATCCAATCTGTTTTGCGAAGTCCTGCCATCCAATCTCTATGCAATTAATTTTTTGAACCTACATTCAGGACTTTACTTTTTTTTTCCTCGTGAAATTGCACCAAGTTAAAGTCAGTTCCATGGTCCAGGATGTTAGGAATGACTCAAATTATAATTCAGTTATGCCATATATTAGCCACAGCTTGTGTCATCCAAGTTGACAGTTCCTGGTCACCCAAGGATGATCTTATTATCTAAGCATGTTATTTATAAGGAATTTCACAGCTGAAGCGAGGTACAGAATGACCTACTCTAAAACAAGAGCGATTAACAAGTTTGGAGCAGAGCCAAACTCGAGAACAAGGTTGTTATTGGCATGATTTTAATCATGATAGACAATTAGCCAAGCTTAATTATATTGAGACGGAAAACCAGAATGAGTGGCAGTAATGAATTTCTCTGGGAACTCTCCTGTGTCTCCAACTCAAACTGGCTGACCTATAAAGGGTGTAAAATGATAAAAGATGTTTGCCCACATGAACAAGCTGTGTTTACCTCGAGGAGCTGCCTGTGTGGGCAAAGGGGTCTAAAGGACTCCCCTTCCTGTGGGGGACTCAGAACAGAACGCAAATGCAATCCTCCAGTTCCACGGGTATTTTTCGCTTCAGGAAAGAGATGCAGAAGAGAGGAAACATATTTTAGCTGAACTTGGGCACATTAAATGTTAATGTGATTATGTAGCTGGGGATTCTTTAAATGTCGCCGATGGCTGAAGTGTTACTGTAGTTGTGTTAGCAACTTTTTAGTGTTATAAAGGCTTAATATTTTCACCGACTGTGTCAAGCCCAGATAGAATGTCAGAAACTTCAATAGGAGTGATTAGAATGTAAAAATTTTGACAATTTGACTCTCCCTGCCTCTAGGTTTAGAAAGAGAATTTTAAAAGAAAGTCTCCTTAAGTCTCAAGTCTCTTTTCCACTATGGATTTGAATTGACTTATAATTAAGACACAGAAGAAAGAAAGATTCTGGAGAATTAAAACCTCTATAGTTCCTACATTTTTTGTTTTTTGTTTTTCCTTTTGATTCACAGACTATTCTGATAATCAAGTCTCACATCAAATACTCATGCATGGGACTGGAAAGAAGGTCGTCCCATTCTAAAGTCGAGGAAGCTCAGGTTCCAGGTTTGTGACTGATCTAGTCAAATGGCAGAAATATGCACAAGGCTTCTGATTCCAAGATTAGGTTTTAAAAATCAATAAAGAAGGAAGGAGAGAAGCCTGGCTGGAAGGCTCAGTTGGAGTGTCGTCCTGTACACTAAAGGTCACAGGTTCCTGTTCAGGGCACATACATAGGTTGTGCATTTGATCCCTGGTCAGCGTGTCTACGGGAGGCAACTGATTGATGTTCCTCTCTCACATGGATGTTCCTCTCTCTTCTCCCCACCTCTAAAATCGATAAACATATTCTCGGGTTAGGATTAAAAAATTTTTTTAACAGGAAAAGGAAGGAAGGAAGGAAGGAAGGAAGGAAGGAAGGAAGGAAGGAAGGAAGGACAGTATTGGGAGAGATTCTCTAAAATATCTCCCATGCTAATGGTCTATGAGTCATATTTTCAATTTATCTGCATTTATAAAAAAAATGTTCTGAGTATAGAAGGAGGCTTGTATTTTAAATTAGAGTATTTAATCAGTGTAACTATATTAAACAACAATTACACAATTCCTTTTCACTCAGCAAAGTTTTCTTGGGCTCCTCCTAGGCAAAAGAAAGACCCTGGCCCCCACATTCTGGGACTACAACAATCAGTTAGATGTGAGGGCTGAATGTTGAGTGTAGACACATGTAACTAGACCACAGAACAGATTGTGGGGTCATGGATTCTGGAGGCTTTGGGAGTGTGTTGGGGAAGAAGGACCTGCCTGGAGGATTGGCGTGGTGGGACTGGCTCTTTGAAAACTGTTTAGAGACCAATCTATCCTAATCCCCAGTCCCTGCAGAGATGCTTACTGACCCTCTTTGTAATGAGAAAGTTTGAGAACCTAGTAGATATGGTGCAACAGCTGAGAACTGCCAACAGCTGAGATCCCAGGGGGGATGTGCCTTCTTTAGGGCCCAACTGTGTTTCTCCAACATGTATTTAAGAGCCTGGCCTGGGATGTTTATTTATTTATTTTTCTAATTTTCTAATCTTGCCTTTGTGTCAGTGTGAAGGATCTGTATAGATCTGAAAGTCCAATAGCTTCTGTCTGCTAATGCTCTGGAAATAAAATAACCAATTATAGAAATTGCGGAATGGCAAAGGAACCTAGTGGCAGCTTATTGTGATCCCCTGTCAATAATTGCAGATTTAGAGTCCCAGAAGATTCAAATGATTTGCACAGCCTAACACTAAGCAACGGGAGAGCTGGATTAGACTATGGGTCTTTCAGCCATGTGCCCTTGGTTTTTATTTTTTTGCTCATTGTAACTTTAGGATGTGCTTTTTAATAACAGTAAAATAAGTTAAAAAGATGCAACTTAAGTATTAAGCTTCGATTTTACGCCAGATGGCATATATTGGTTACCTTTATGCTTCAAAATACATCTTACTGAACCATTTTGTAGATGAAGAAACTGAAGTTTAGAAACCAAAATAATTTGCCCCATTTCAACAGCTAGAGAGTGACAAGTGAGTCTAGCTATAAATTTTACTCTCTTACCCTGGCAGTAGAGCACCTATCAAAATTTTAGATACACCTATCAATACCCATGCACCCATGAACCCTCTGGAATAACTGCATATCTTCCATAGAAATGAAAGTTGTAGCATGAGTCACATGGGTACAAAGATGCGTATTACAATATTACCTATCATGGTTAGAGAAAGAATCGAACCTCAATGATCAGTATGGTAATGGTTGAATACATTATGATAATTTATATTATGGAATATTGTAGGTGTTAAAAGAATGTATTGATTCTCTGTATATTGATCTAGAAAAATGTTCATGACTTACTGCCCAAGTGGGAGAAAACAAGTTGCAGAGCAATGACTATTTCGCCATCTCATTTTCTAAAAAAAATCTATATCATCTATATCTATATCTATATCTATATATCTGCATGTGTGTATGTGTGTGTGTGTTTAAAGGATAGATGAAGAAATGGAAGGAGAGTATTAATAACAAACTGTTACCACAGTTTACAAGGGATGGAGGGGGGAGAATGTGGCTAAGCTTGAGTCCTTGAGTGGATAACCAGGAGGTGAGAGCCAGAGACACGAAATACAAAAGCTAGCTGCCAGAACTAGAGCAGATATTAATCCTGAGGCAGCGTCAAGGTCTGAAATGAGATGCGGTCCATACAGAACAAGAGCAGGGCCAGAAGCAGTGAAGTCTGGGCCATTGTCCGCCTGGCAGTCTATGGCTGAAGCTGGGGACTGGTAATGAGTGTTCACCATGAGCCTCCAGTGGGTACCCACCCAGGCAAGAGTGGAGTGAAGAGGAGCCAACGTCTGCACTCTGCCCCAGTGCTTTCTATCTCCCGACTGGGCCCATCCCATCATCCCCAAAATTAAGTATACAGACTTGAGCTTGCAGGGATACTGGGGTGCCATCCAACTTGCCCTTCTGGGCCTCTCCCAGGGAAGTCTGTGTTTGGTTCCTTGGAGCCTCTGCATTGTTCCTCAGGACCTGTTCCTGACATTATAGAGCCACAAAGTACAAAGGCCCCTGTCTTCTTTGACCTCCCTTCCCATAAGTGGCTGGAGCTCAGCCTGTCATATATTTTCTTCAGTACTATGCATGAACATTTATGATCTCTGTCCCCTTAGCTCTTCCTCTCTCAAGCCTACTAAGGAGTGGGACCCTCCCCTCTGCTTTCTCCTTCATTGTTGTCCTGAAGCGAGCCCCTGGGTTCATTCCATGGAAGGGGTTCACCATATTGATCAGGAGAGTAACAAAGGAACAAATTAAGAAGAAAAAATTCTAAGACTATCACGTTGCTCTTTAGTTTCACAATTTTTTGCTGGTGTGAGTAAAATACCCCCAAGTCCCCACTTTTGGTATCCAGTTTACAGCCATGCCAGGAGGTTCATCCTTTCCATCACAGAGAGGCACTGAGGACTGTACAACAGGTACCAACTGCTTTGCTTGTCAAAAATCAGCTTGGCGGTCCACCTACCTCTGAGCCCCACCTAGCACAACAGCCCTTTGATGTATTTCCTCCTTGAAGGCAATGAAAACTAAAGTCAGAGTCCCCTCCTTTGGGAATTTAACAGGAAATCCTAGAAGAGTTCAGGCCAATTTTGAAGATTAGCACAGCAATGTTTAACATATGTGCATTAAATAGCCTAAACCAAATCTGGACCTTAATTTGGGGCAATAGTGATATTCCAGAGCCCCTGAGTGTTAATCAAATGTTTGTAAATGGCATGTGGTTCAAATGTACTTTGGGAGTGCCTGATTTAAAGCAATCCTGAGAATCCTCTAGTGCTACAACTAATTAACCCTAATTCATCTGCTTGGTAAATCTGAATTTAATAGTAAGGATTTACTAGAAGGAATTGCATGTTTGGAGAATGAAAGAGTAGGTAGACACAGTACAATTAATTAGGGATGGCTTCCTGGAGGGAGTGTGCCTGGGCCAAACCTTAGAGGACACAGTGATCACAGATCCTGTAAAGGACCGAAAGGAGAAATTCAGCAAGTTTCAGAGAATGGCAGCCTCCTCGTATTCTCGAAGCAATGAAACTTCTGTGAATAACCATTAAATAACCATTGAAACATCTCTTCCAGGTGTGTAATCATTTATGGTTTATGAAGGGCTTGCTCTCTGGCACATCACAGAGATGATCACAACAATGAGGATTTATTGAGTGCATGCAGTGCACCAATGCAAAGGGCTCAAATGCATTTCACAATTATCCTACCAACAACAGCATATTCGGTATATGGTGTTCCTCTCCCCACTTTCCAGAAGGAGAAACTAAGCCACGTGAAGCTAAAAGAGAAACATGTGATGTGGCAGTCAGCTGGTAAACAGAGGGGTGAAGATCTGAATTCAGGTCTACCTGACCCTGTGGTTCTAATCCTATCATCCTTCTGACACTCAGAGCAGGATGGAGAAGGGGAGACAGTGGGTCACGGAAGAGATCCAACACAAATATCGATAACGTATTCCCTACTAGCTAGTACCAAGCACTATGCTAAGCACTTTACATGCATTATCTCATTCTGATATAGGTGTCAGGTTTCATTTCCCCATCAGGAAACTGAGGCTCATAGAGTGTCCAGTCATGTGTCCAGATTTACACTGTTAGTGAAAATATTGGCGCTCCTATCCTAGATCTGACTCCAAAGAGCAAGATCTGAACTCGTACTACACACTTAGGACCCATCATACATACAACAGTGTCCTTGCCCCTCAGATCGCTCATGCCCTAGAAACACAGTCAGACCTGGAAGCTGCACATTTTGATACAATGCGGTGCGAGAAGAAGAGTCACAGGTGATGGTTGCACAGAGGAGGGGTGCTTTGCTAAGCCTGTAGGTTTTGCTGTTGACTGCTGTCCCTGCCCCCACCCTTCCGGTAGTACAGATGACAAGGCCAAGTTACCTCCAGTTTCTGATGTGTTCAAGTTGAGAGAAGTTGTAAGAGGTTGGGTCAGGACTTTTTACCAAGTTCAGTCTCTCCCTCAGCAGTCAGTGTCACCTTTCTTATAGTCTTGTCATGAATTTCCAGGAAATGTTAAGAAAAATTTTTGAGGTAATTTGTTTACTGGCATCATAAAATTATTTTGCATGTAGACACCAATGCCTAATATCAATTCTCTCTCTCTCATTCTCAAAGAAAACTTACAATAAATTCCCAGTTTACTTTTACCTTTTATTTCATGCCTATTCATTTGTAGTCTTCTCTTCTAGCTCCTTGCTCTTCCTTTAGAGACTTTTAAAGTCTGAAGAAGTCCAGGGCTCAACTCTGAGTCCTATTCAATTGCCCTCTCCCTGGGCAATCTTAGTCTAGCACAAGGCTTTAAATGTCATTTACATGCCCATGACTTTCAAATATATGTCTTCAGACCTGACCTCTCCCCCAGGCTTGAGACTGCCTACTGCCTACTTGGAAGCCCCCACTTAGAAGTCTAATGTTTCCTAAACAGGACTCTTTTATGATTTCCTAATATGTCCCCTCCCTAGTCTTCCTCACTTAATAAATGGCAGCATGATTTGAACTCAGGGAAAAAAATCTTGGATCAAATTATTTCTCACCATCTCTAGGCCTCCTATACTGACCAAGCAATTGTCTATTCTTGCTTTCACTGAATAATTAGACAATCACCATCAGGCCTAGATTTTTCTTCTTCCCCCTACAAGCTATTTTCTATACAGAGTGGTATTTGCAACATGTAAATTAGGTCATTCACAATTCCTGACCCCAAAACACATATTCAAGAAACTCCAATGCTACTCATCACATTTAAAGAAAATTCAAACAACTTTCTCAGTCCCTGAGGCCCAGCACGGTCTGGCCCCTGATCACCTATTTCCACAGCCCCCTTGCCTCCCGCTTTGCTCTATGACACTGACTTTTAGGTTGTTCTTCCAGCACTTGCGGTTCATTCCTACCTCAGGCTTCCATCCTTACTGTTGCCTGTCCTGAGATGCTTCTCTCTGAGATTCTGTGTAGTGTGCTCTTTCACAGCCTTCTCAAATTTATGCTCAAATTTTCCCACTCTGCCTCCACGCTCACCTTGTACATTTCTATCATCTTATTTATGCCTTCATCATACCACTTTTCACTACAGGAAATATTTTTGATTGATGGATTGATTTACCTATTTATTGTCCATTTCACCTCTAGAATGCATGCTGCATAAGGACAGGGGTTTTATCTGTCCTCTCCACTGCTAAAGCCCAGTGTCTGAGAACAATGCCTGGTATATAGGACATACTCAACGTGAAAGTTGAAGTGACAAATTATTTCTTTTCAATTGTAAAAATAATACATGTTTATAACAGAAAATTGGGAAATAATGGTATAATAATGAACATTTTGGTATGTTTTCTTCTCGTCTTTTTCCTATACGTCGTCTTTTTAAGTTGACGTTATTAGGTAAAACCAATTTACATCCTATCTTTCAGACTTAACATACCATAAGCAAGTCTCCACATTGTGTTCAATATTTCACATAATACATGCTCCATAGTTATTAATTTCTTTCTTTCTATCTTGATTTTCTTTATGAAAACACACGAATATCCATTCTGTGCTGCAGTTTGTGTTTAACTGTGACAGAGCCATACATTTGAAAGACTGTGTGAACGTGAGCAATTATTAACCTTCCTAGACCTCAATGTCTTTATCTACAAAATGGGAACAATGAAACCCGTCTTGCCTAATTTTTAGCATTGTGCAAAGGTCTAATGAGGTATTGGGGCAAACATCTCATTAGATAGTAGGGTGAGTGTCTTTTTTAAAAACCATAGTGCTATATAAGTGTAAAATTTACAGGAGGGAATATGACATCAAGTCATTTGTAAAGCAATTTGAAA
This sequence comes from Trachops cirrhosus, assembly GCA_028533065.1. NCBI lineage: Eukaryota > Metazoa > Chordata > Mammalia > Chiroptera > Phyllostomidae > Trachops > Trachops cirrhosus. Next base: position 36,674,942 of record CM052542.1, on the reverse strand, counting down.
TTTGTGAATAAAAAACCCATCGGCAATTGTTCTGTGCTGAGTGAGACAAGTCCTAATGTTTGTATTTAATATGCAAAACAGTTGCCAATCTCTAATTCTAGGTTCATACCCTGCAATAGCTTTTGGGGAATTTTTTTTTTACAACTTTCAGCTGTAAAACTGGGGTCAATTATTTTTAGCCATTTTTTTTAGCCTATCTCATTAGCAAAGTACTTTGAGGTAATGACTTGGGCATATTTGATGATTGTTCATTTTAAAAGATGTCATTTAAAGACTTTTCTGGAAGTTTTAAATCTGCCTATGGGAGATCTGTTTTATGCCAAAATGTCATTTCAAATTCAAGCCTACATACTGCCTTACACTCGGCCCTTATAAATGTTTCACGGCACCTGCATTTTTTATCGTGCGAACTTGGGTTTCCTGTGGCTCACCTCCGCTCTCTGTCTGAAGGGGAGAAAGGAATATCTTGAAATGGCTTTTTTATTTTTTTTGTCAGAGGAGATAAAACTCCCCAATTATTTCCCCCTTGTGCATAGATATTTATATTAATATTTTAAAGAATGGTTTCTTTATAGTGTTATTCATGAACCCATGTATTAAATTTAAAGCAAATGTGTCCTAGAAATGAATATTTAATCCATGTTTAATACCTGAAACTCGATTCATGTTGACTTAATTTCTTTGGTCATAAAAGAAATTTATGAAATGATTCAGACTCTTTCATTCATTCTACATTATCTCTTTTAATCTTTACAACAATATGTCAATGGAGGTATCATCACCGTCATCATCATCATCACCTCCCAACACACACACATTATGGATGAGAAAAAAGACTTAGACAGTAAAGACACTGTTTAAATAGCTCTTGGCTACAGTTTAGGGTCTGGGGTTTGGGCAGAGTATGCTACCTGAGTTAAATTCTTGGGGTAAGCACTTTGGAGAAAGTATAGTAGCAAGAATAAGGGAGGAAGGGAGAAGAGAGAGAGAGAGAGAAAGAGGCAAGACTTCATAGAAGTCTGGAATGGGGAGAGATTAGATTGGGAGAATCTAGGTCATAGCTCCCTAACTTTGCTTCACATTGAGATCATCTGGGAATCTTTAAAAATTACTGATGCCTGGCTTCCACCCCCAGACATTGTGATTTAATTGCTATGGGATACAACCTGGGCACTAGGACTTTTTTTTAAAACCTTTCCCTGATGATTCTAATGTGCAGAAAAGTTTGGGAGCCATTTGTCTAGGTGGTGTCTGGACTGTTAAGTGTAATGAAACTGAAATAGCCCAAACTCCATTTTCTTCATCACTGGTTCTCAGTGTTCCAATGGGTTCTGCTAGTTTATAGGCCTTGGATTGGACATAATGCTTACAAATAGAAAACACAAGTCCCAGATCCCTCTGTTAGGCAGTGAGTTTTAATGGGAAGAGGGCAGCATTAGTCACTCAGCTTCTCTGAGCCTCAGCTTCCAGGCCCCTAGAATGGCTATTCTGATGCCTGTCTACTAGGTTTGTTGTAAGAATTAAACTAATTACAATGAAATCCCTCTTTCCAATGATATCAGAAATGTTTAGTCAGTTATTTGAAAAAAAAAAAACCACAAAACAAAACAGTAAGTTAAAGCAGGTGTAGCAGATTGTATTTTCCAAAGATGGCCAAAGTATCTCCCATCGCTCATGTTCTTCTTGTAATGTGATGCTGACACTCTTCCATCTGAGACAGGGTCTGTGTTCCGTCTTCTTGAACTGATAAATACCGCAGTTGGTACACTACAGTGGAAAGGACACTATGGGTCTTAGGAGGTTAGATCATAAAAGGCAATACAGCTTCAACCTGGCTCACTCTCCCTTGCCACATGTGCCTCAGGAGCCCAGAAAAGACCTGTGTGAAGCCTGGCTACCCCAAAGCCACCATGCTGGAGGTGACAGGGAGAAGGCACATAGAGATGGAAGGAGATGGCCAAAGGGTCCCTGCTGTGCCAGCCCATGGCTGTTTGAGTCTTCTCAGCATCACCTGCTAGATACACGAATTTGTCAGCCTTCTCACAATTCTAGTCCCATCCATTGAGCTGCCGCAGCTGACAAAGAGTACACCAGAGGTGAGCTGTCTCACCCAGCACTGCCCAAAATGCAGATTCATGAACACAATAAATATTATTGCTACTTTAAGCCACTGACTTTTGAGTATTTCACTCTGCTGCATTAGGTAATTAGAATATCAAGGTATAATAATGAATATTATATGCAGATGTTAAATAGCTTATTTTAAATATAACATTTTTTAAAAATTAACAAACTTCTTAGAGAATGTGACCAGAACCCTAGCATAAAACACACCCATGAGGCATTTTATTATGGTTTTCAGTGTCAGTTACTGTCAAATAGAATGAGTGCTTAAAAACATTTTCTAAAAAATTACCACTTCCCTTTGTCCTTACAGTTATCCTAGCCCAATTTAATTCTATGTTTTAGGCAGTTCATTGATTTCATCATGTCTTTTCAAAGTATTCAACTTAGAATTCATTAAAAATGTTTATTTTTGTAAATATATTGCATCAATGTACATGTTACTTAGTAGACAGCAGGATAAAAATAAGCTTAATGAATAAAAAATATTCAGTGAGCATATAGCTCATCTGATGTGAGAAGAAATACACAGTTAATCTAAAGAGAAGTCTACTAGCCACTTGTTTAGATCTTTAAAACATTTGCATACAGTAAGCACTCATTAAATGTTAGTTTCTCTAACCATGAAACCCTAATTTGCAAAAAAAATAAAATAAAATCTGCTTGCAAATAAATGGTCTCTGCCACCAAATTTTTATTTACAGCAGAATTTTATTTACAAAGTAGCTTTTGGTAGCCACCTAAATTTCATACTATTTCAGAAAATGCGTTATATTTCTATTTATGAAAAATCATTTCCCATGGGTTAGAGTTCAGATCAGGTGCATAATTTTTTTCAAATCACTTTCTAAAAATAAAATACATCATGACATCCTTAATACTGTAACAATTGAATACAGTTAGAAAGCAAATCTACTGATGCATCCCTGAGATGGAGCCTTCTCTAGCTCTCAAACATATCTTCGTACAACCATTAGTGGGATGGAGGGTCCAGCGTCCTGGGAAGGGCGCTGAATTTTAGGATGAAGTATGTAATTTACTGCAAAGTTTGTCACAGTAGAATCGAACAGCTATTCGGAGCTTTCATCAAAGTGTAACTCCATAATGCCCCTCCAGTCCTGGCCTCTCTCTGCTGCGTCATCCTGCAGACACCACCAGAGTGATCCCCTAGATGCTGCAAACCGATGGTGTCAGAATCCTGCAGTTGCCTCGGCACCTGCTGATCAAGACGGACCTCTGTACCACGGTTTATGAGAGTCTGTAGGAAAAGTACCCTGAATATCTTTTCAGCCTCACCCTAATCCTCCTCGTTTATATTAGGGCCCAGGAGCCCTACCACAATGTGTAGTGTGGTCAAGCTTTGCCCTCCTTATGGTCAATACTTCAGCATTTAGAGTGACCTAAAATCAGTGTTTTCCAAATTGTGGGTCCTGGTCCAATAAGGGGTTATGAAATCAATTTAATGGACTTTAATTATTATTTTAAAAAATTAGAATAGAAGGAAATGGTATGGGTCAGATATTATTATATAATGCACAGCAACAGTAAATACTGTTTTCTGAAACTTCAGTTTCAGCTGTGTGTGTGTGTAGACCAAATCGTGATGCAAAGTATATTTTTTACAGTGTGTTGTAAATTCAAAACACCAAAACCCGCAAACCGCTCAACCATATTGCAGGCTGTTTGTCCCACCTGGAAGGCCTTCTGCATGGAATACTTCTCTTTGTCTCTCTGAAAAATTCCTAACGCACTGTCCAAAGATACAGTCCAAAAAGTCTTCCATGAAGTCTTTTTCAGGCTTTTACTGTGTGTTGGCAATAAACTAAATACTTTAGATGTGTGACATTTTCATCTTCAGAATAAACTTACAAAGTTGGAATAATTATTATCCCATTTTATCAGCAGGGAAATGGAAGGTGAGAGATGTATTAAATAAATGGCCTGAAGTCACACGGGTGATGCGTGGCCAGGCTGAAATTTGAATGAAGCCTTCAAATCCAGAACCTGTGCCCTTAGCCATTACATTGAACAGCTAGTTCTCCCTAACCCCTCAGGCTAAACCCAGCAGTTTTCTTCTGTGCCCACCGTCACATAGAGCCTGCAGAATGGCACTTTCTACGCTGTTGCAATTACCTGTTTACACGTCTGTCTCACACACTAATTTATAAAATTCCCAAGAAAATGAACTCTGTCTTATTTCTCTCCTCTGCTTTAGGAGTATGCTTATATGTGTGCCATATAGAAAGTGCTGGATAAATATTAAATCAATAAGGGTCAGTGTGAGAAATTATCACCATTTCACAGATGAAGAAACTGATATTTATCTAAGAAGAAGGTAGGCCAATTGTTCTTTGTGGCCTCTTTCTAGTATAATGAACTTGTTAGAGTTTAGTAGGAGTGATAACTTTGGACCAAGGTCAGGGAGATCTTTGCAAAGGTATGAGAAAGTTTATAGGTAGATAAAGGCACTATGGGAAATATTACACATAATATAAAATATACATTTTTTCATTTTCTATTCATGACCACACTTTTTATCAGCATGTCTAAGAACCAAGTTTTTCTTAGATGCCATTCTATTCGGTCCATTCGCTCATTCATTCATTCAGCAAATATATTTAAGCCAATTCCTGTGGTTTGTCCTAGAATGTAGTATAGCAAGACAGTTTCTTCCCTCGAGGAGCTCCCAGTCTAAGAAGGAACTGAGGTAATACACAGGTGATTATAAAGTGGTGTCGGCCAGTATCAGCAGCTGTTCAAGGCCAGGACTTAGGAACTGGTCAGCCTTGGACACAAAGCTGGGCTCCATTACTGAAGACCTGTAACCCCTTAAAGCTATTTCAACTAGGACTTCAGAGCTCTGTTTTCTCATCTCATTGGGTCACTGCCAGACAATATGCATAAAGCACATGGCACTCTACAGGGCAGGTTGATGACCAACAATAACATTTTATATGTGGGACCCCTGGCAAGTTACTTGACACTTCTCTCCCTGCCTTGATTTTTTTATACAAAGTATAAGCCTATGAATCTGAATGCTAATTACTACTTATTGGCTACCCTCCAAGTATCAGACATAGGCAGGCCTTGTGCTAAGCCTTTTCCATATGTTATCTCACTAAATCCTGATAGTAACTCTGGAAACAGAGGCAGGCTCTATCATCTTGTGATGCTAGTTTTTTCCTGGCAGCGGGGGGAGGGGAGCCCAGGCCCCCCCAGGGGGTCCTCCTTGTTTTTCATCTTTCCTACTTCTTGTAGGCCACACTTCTTGTCTTCTCAACTCAATTCCTCCCCTCTTAGTCCCCCAACACTCCCAGGTTTCCATTCCATATTTTTCAGAGCGTCTAGCATCATTGTATTACATATTAATTGACATTTTCATGTTATCAAACCTTTCTGCTGACACTCCCAAATATGCTCAAGAGTCCTTATACTTTTTTCCACCTGAAACACTAAAGTTTCTAAAGGAGAATCATTTTATTGGAATGTGCCCTTCTTTTTATGGAGAATACCCTTCTTTTGCCCGATGGTTGAATTTCTTTATGGACACAGACACTTTTATCTCTCACAACAGGACATTTCTTTTTGGCTAAAAACTGTATGGCTGAGCTGGGAGGCTGAGCCACTCCTCCCTGACACCCTGGCCTGGACTTGTCATACTCTCTGGAACAAACAATGGGGGGTGTAAGCAAAAAGTGAACCCATATTCATCAAGTTAGCTCACTATATGTTTCCTCCTTTTGGATTGAATAAGGTTTAAGCTATTTAGCAGACATAGGTGGGGACAGTAGAATGAGGGGGGACAGACATGTTTTTATATCTGTGAAAATGGGAACAACCCAGAAGCACCACTAATTTCTTTAGCAAAAGTGTCCCATGAGTGATGACATTGACTCACCAAGTGTCAAGATCTTGTTTAATTTCATTATGTATTTACAATAGCCTACTCTCTGCTTCACAGGGGAATTACACGTTTTAAAGGTTCAAGTTCAGCTATTTGAATTCATCAGAGCATATACTCAGTGTTATCATTGCTCTAGTATTTGAAAGACAAGAAGCAAGGAGCTACTTTAAATATGCCAATAGCCCATGAATGTCATTACTTATAAAGCTACAGTTTAAACTACAAACCTATAAACAGTTTAATGCTTTCCCCTACATACTTCCAAAATCTATAAAAATATGAATTGTTTTTAAATTTTATATTGATAGTAAATCTGAGAATAATTTATATTTCTTAAGAACGTTTTTCTTCTCTCCACTATGGGCATCTTGTCTTTAGGAATACCACAGATATTTTTATGGCTATTATGGTTCAAGGAAATATAGAGAAATAAGTAGAGGTGGCAATGTTATTTGGAGATGATACAGAGATCAGTGCAGACACTTCTATGGGATATTCAAAGTACTCAGATCAGACACATAGATGGCAAGACATGATATCCTGTGGCCTCACTTTGTGTAACTTACTGAGTAGCTCCAAGTGCCAGCAATTGGGATAAAGGCTCCAGATATATGGCTAATAATATGATAATAGCTACTATTTGGCAATGCTTCCCCCATGTGAGGTAGTGTGCAAACTAATGCATCATTTGATCCTCACAACTCTGCCTTAAGTTAGATCCCTAGAATCAGAGCCTTAGGGAATTTTTGTTCAAGTGATTAACCAGGGGCATGTCATTAGGAAGAGGGGATTGAAAGAAGCAGGGTAGGGCAGGAGGAAAGGACTAAGCAAGGAGAGGGCTCTGGAGTCTGCACACAGTTGGCCTTGCCTTGCATTAGTGGCTGCAGGGGAAACCTCCCGGGAAAGGGGCTTCCCAGTGGGGGAGGTTACCTGGGGATGGGTGCCCAGCCCTGGCGCCAAGGGTATCTACTACAAACTCTCCCAGGTAGCTGTTGTTGTTCCCATTTTTAGAAGAGAAAACAAAGGCACAAAGAGTTGAACTTGCCCAAAATCACTTTTAGTACATTGAAATTTGAACCCAGATCTGTTTGACTGTAAGCTCTTGACCACTATAAATACAATCAGGGTGATGATTTCTAAGCTAAAGTCATAGACAGAGTCTAGAACTAACACAGAGGAGAGGGCGATGAACTTTCCAGAGAGATTCAGTGCTACATAGAAAAATAAAGCAAATCCTTCCTGCTCTATACATTATATAGTAGATGACTATGTTCTTAAAAACCAAAGTCATAATGGCAAGGAAGAAAGATTTTAGCATATTTTTTGCTGCAGAATCCAATTCCTTTGTGGACCGTAAATATAAGGTATGAACATACTTAGCAAAATGAGAGTAGAGTATTGTTTCTAAGTAAAAAATATGTCCCTAATTATATCAAGCTGGTAACAGCTTTGCTTCTCTTCCCCTGGAATGACCCTCCATAGGTCTTAGGAGTTGAGATGGCAAATGCCAATTCCCCTATAGCTGAACTGTTCTAAAACCTCACAGGCCACAGTCTGGCTGGAGACCAATAAAGTATGCAGGAAAGAGAACCAGCCTAAGAGTTCATTCTTAGCTGTCATTCTGGCTCTGACACTTATTCACTGAGTGACTTACAGCATGTGTCTGTGGGCTTCATTATCTCATTTATAGAAAGGAAACAATATTTGTTCCAGTCTCCTGCTTCCTCTGGTTTTCACTGCTGTCATCTTTCTTTCCTTCTGCAATCCCGGATTTTCTCTTCTGCGTGGCTCGGTTTCCCCAACCTACACGATAAGGCCCTCTCCAGCCATAGCTACATTTCTCATGTGTTAACCTTGACAGACACCTACATTTACATTGAGCTCATCTAAAATGGCTATTAACTATATCCACAGTGGTGCATAACACAGACAGACAGGTGACACTTTTGGAAGTGTCTGAACACATTGTGTCACAATTCTAATCCCAAACATTATCCAACAATTCTGAAATGCACTACACATTTTGATGTGTGCATTATGGAAATTTTAACTTCATCTCCAGTTAGAACACTTTTTAAAAAAATTGCACAGAATGTAGTCATTTTATAGAGTGCCTCCCTCTCTTTGCCCCCACGTGGAAGGAGTGGGTTTGTTTTACAAGTAATTTTAGTCTTCACCATCACAGATGATAGCTTTGAAGGTGGGTGATAGACTATAATACTGGGTAAGAATAGACTATCTTGCCAATCTTTCTTTGAAATTTGATTCATTACCTTCTCCTCAAATATCTGGTTTAAAAAAGTAAAGTATGAGAAAATAGGAACCAGTAGTCAACTCTCTGCTTCCTTGACTCAACTCCAGTGCGGTGATTAAATGAGTGTTTGTCTTGCTGCAGATCAATTATTTTGAGGACTCAGAATTTCTTGCTGTGTCTTGAATTGTGTTGATGGTTTTTAAGTAGGTCATAAAAATTCCTACGAATGATTTGTTTAATTATTGTCTTGTTCCTCATTTACATTTTTATCTAAAACTCTGAGCACTGAATCTGCATTCAATTCCATTTCCTATAGCTACAGTTTGCCTGGTTGGGAGAAGTATCTGGGCTGTGCTTTATGTATGGAATGACATCATCCAGACAGAGTCTGTGATGATGCTCTGATGGCTACAGACATAGCTCTTTTTGCTGAGTTCTCTAGGGCTTATGGTGATATTGGATGGCTATTTAATAGCCTTTACATCAGCTGAGTAATCATCAGAGTTTAAATGTGTTCAGACTTTGCTTTTTGGGACGAGGCCTTCTGACAGTGAGGGATTATGACACTGCAAGACTGGTTTTTACTGACTCTTTTGAGGGCTTTCCCTCCGTGATGCACAAATAACCAAGTGAAAAGTAACACATTCAACCCATCCTAAAACCTCAGTTCTGAAGATACCTTCCCTACTATCATATTACTACGGCAGACTATAGGGTGATATACTGGAACGAACATTAAAAATGGTATAATTTTGCTTCATGAACATTTCTGTGCAGTTCAACACAAGTGCCTTTGACATTCTGGAGTCTTGACTGAAATAAAAACTGTGAAGTAGTAAAATTCTGGGGGTGAAAGCTGCCGTTGCAAAAGAAACAAAGCACAACATTCCTGAGATATTTCTTTCCAAACTGCCAAGATTGCTCATGTTGATGAAAATAGTTTGAGTGTACATCGGAGTCAGATTTGCATTAGGGAAAACAGACCAATTCTCCAACTCCTCCATGGAGATAGAGTTCCAGTGGGGTGAGGTGTCTGCCCAAGGCCTTCCATGAGTTAGTGGCAGATTCAGGACAAGAATTAGCAAATCTTGATTCCATGTCCAATGTTCTTTCGACCTCAAAGAGCTATAAATGTGACAAATTATCTTATTAGTTTAGCCTAGTTCAGCATTTCCTCAAGAGTGAAATGTTAATAGGTGTTACATGAAATAATAGTTTCATGGTCAAATGAGTATAGAAAACGCTGTTAAATAAAATTAAACACATTTCTTCATTTTAGGATTCTTTGAACCTTTAATATGTTAATATGTTTTGTGACTCTCAAAGAGGGAAATCAAATAGACAGCATTTTCCAAACTCATTTGACCATAAAAACTTCTTTTTCACAGAAAACTCACGAAGACACTTTTAGAAGTAAAAGTAGAAGTTAATGTCTTTTTACAAATCAAAGCACTGATAGAAATTATAGTTCAACCTAGATGGTTCTGAAGATGAGGCTGATATAATATTGTATATCAACTGTAATTGAAAAATAAAAAGTGATTTAAATATAGAAAAACAACAACAAAAAGATGAGGCTAACAAAGAGATGACATACAGAGGTCTGAGCAGAGTTAAGGAATCCAGTAAAGGGTAGTGAATCAGCCAGGTGGGGATCAGCAACGCAGGAAGCATTACCACTGCACTGAAGGAGCAAGGAGAGGAGCCCAGTGCCAGCTCCAGAGTGGAGCAGGGGCAGTAGGTGGGACCTAGCATCTCAGGGGTGTGGCTTCTGTCAGGGGCATTATGATGAAGAAGGCAGGAACAGGGAATCAACTGGGAAGAAATATCCCATTTTTTTTGTCTTTCCCCCTCTGATCTTTTTGGTGCTTCCTGTTGGCCAAATGTGGCTGATAGCTTGGGATTTGCAGTTTCTAAGTTAAACCTCTCAAACTCACAGGGGTGCTATGCACTTACCTGGGTTGTGTTGATCAGTTCCTTGAATTTCACAACCCTGAAATGTAGGGACTGTGCCCATTTCTACATGAGGAAACAGACATACACTCAACATAGCTAGCAAAAGATGAATTCAGCCCCAGGTTCATCTGTCTGCCTTCCATTTTGCCACGTTGCTGAGCCAGAAAATATCAAACTTTTAATGAAAGCTTAAAGAACTTGCAGAAGGAGTTTTTCATCTCCAATTTTGAGCAATTCCATCTTATCACTAACATGATTGCTCCTCTAACAGAGTGAATAAGTTTAATTTGGAGGGTTCTTCCTCTGCCCCACAGGAGAGGAGACCTTATTTTATTCATCTCTGTAATCCCAGACCTTAGCACAGTGCCCAGCACTGAGTTAATATTTGTTGAATGAATGCAAGAATGAATGCATAAGTGAGTAAACTGTAAATCAGCATTCCAAGGACATTTTCTCACAGCTCTGTTGGGACAGATTTGGCCTATCAATCTATTTTTAAATGTTCTGGCTTATTTGAAACGGGAAATTTTCCATATTGAGCATCTGCTCATGACATTTTTTCTTGGATGGCTATGATACCTCTTTCCTTACAATCCCCAAACACACACATTAAATGAATGTGTGTGCATGCACACCAATACACTCATTGCTTTTCTGCCTCCATCTCTGCTGTAGCAACCCTTTCTGTTCAGAGCCATCAGATCTATAAGATTTACCTTTAGAAGTACCAAAGATTATCAACATATGCCAAATTTCTTCCATTTTTCTCAAAAAATTATTGTGCATCAGCTTAATTCATATTTATTGAACTTAACTGAAAAGTTAATTTTCCATTCTAAATATTCCAATTGTTTCTATTCTCTAGCCCAATGAACTCTGCTCCATCAACTGTCCTAAAATGAACCCTTCTTTCAGATCAGGCTGGGAATCTCTATCATAGATGCTGTGGTTATTCTTTCCTCCATACCCTTGTCCATGCATGTTTCCCATGCAATAGCCTTTTTCTTTCTTGCATTTATTCATTTGTTAATTTATTCATGTACTCATTGAGTTCTTACTATATGCCAAGCACTGTTATGCTAAAGCCAATACCAAGAAAAACATAGCTTGGTCTCCAAAAGTGCCAAACCTTTCATGGGAATCTGAGACACTGAGTAAGAACATACATTATAGTGTGGTGAATGCTGCAATAAAGGCATGAGCCAGGGGAGAGAGCCAGGGAGGGACAGCCCAGCCATTCAGGAACCATGTCTATTTCCAGTGCCCAACACACTGTGGGAGCTGAACAAATAATGAATGAAGTAACATTTGAACTAGGTTTTAAACATAAATGTCTATAACCTTCAAGAAACAACTCAAAGTCTTCTCCCTGCCTACTCTGAAATAAAATGCCCTTACAGTTCTCAGACGGTTTTAATAAATTTGCTGCCTTGAATTGTTCTGTATTTTATGCATCCAATAACGGTGAGCTTCTATTAAACTCTGATTATAACTTTTAGTGATTTTTCATATATCATCTAGCGCTGAGCAGGGTATAAAATAAATGTGGGGAAATGGTCTGGAATTCAGCTGGTTTGATTCTAAAACAATTGAAATATTTACATATGGACACCAAATTGGAAATGGTAAGTTTGAATAGCATTTTAGGTTTGATGATATAGGTCCATCCTAGGAGAGCTTCCTAAAGCAATGTTACAAATGACCTGGAGAGCTTGTTACAGTACAGAGTCTGGATCTATAAGTTTGTATCAGAGTGTCTATATTTCTAAGATTCTGGCCTATGGACCACACCTTGAGTAGCAAAATGTTAGAGGAAAGGGAGTCAGAAAATAACACTTACTGAGTTCATGTCACATATAAGGCACTGCCCAAAGCTCTTTGAGTATATTAAGTTAATGCTTTCTATGTACATTCCTAGACTTGGTATGGTCAGATTATCTGAGGCTGTTTTTAATTATACAAATTCTCAGGACATACTTCTAGAGATTCTGATTCAGAGAGCCTGCAGTAGAGACAGAAAGATCTGTATTTTTTAACAGCTCCAAGATAATTCTGAGACAGTATAGTAGTCAGAATTCTCAGGATGACCTTCAGTAGCCCTGACTTTTGTGTAATTTCTGCCCCCTGAGTGTGGGTGGAACCTGTGAATACAATGAGATGCTTCACTGTCATGATTATGTTACATTATATGGCATTGAGGAGATTATATGGTGAGTCTAATCTAACCACACATGCTCTTTAAAAGAAGTGTTTACTGTGGCTTGTGGAAGAAGAGGTTGGGGGATTTCAAATGTGAGAAGTCGATGTGTCATGTTGCTGACTAGGAGGAGGAAAGCGTCAGGGGCTGAAAGCAGGGTTCAGTGGACACCCAGCAAGGAAACTGTAACCTTGGTCCTATAACCACATGGAATTGAACTTTGCCAACAACCTGAATGAGTCTGAAAGCTGATTCTTCTCCAGAGCCTCCAGATAAGAACATGGCCTGGTCAACACCTTGACTTTGGTCTTATGAAATCCAGATTAGAATTCTTATCTACAGAACTGTGAGAGAATAAGAGGGTGTTGTTTTCATCTGGTAAAGGCATGGTAATTTGTTATGCAGCAATCAAAAGCTAATGCATACAGCCCTAGCTGGTAGCTCAGTTGGTTAGAGCATGGTCCCCATACACCAAAGTTGTGGGTTCAATCCCTGGTCAGGGCACATACAAGAATCAACCAGTGAATGCATAATCAGTGGAACAACAAAACTGATCTCTCTCTCTCTCTCTCTCTCTCTCTCTCTCTCTCTCTCTCTCTCTCTCTCTCAATCTCTCTCTCTCTCTCCCCGCCTCTCTCTTTAAAATCAACTTTAAAAATTAATGCATAAACATCTAGGTTTGAGAAGGCCTAATTAACATGATTCTTCCTTAAAAGCTCTGATACAGAAGCATTACTATCCTCACATTGTGGATGACCAGATGGGCTCAAAGGGCATATGTTTGTGTTCCACAATCTGGTACCTAATGGTAGAACCATAATTTGAATTTATATATATATATAAATTTTACTTGCAAAAAATTTTTAAAAAGCAGGGGTGAGATTAAGCACATGGGAAATAGGAAGACTAGATAAAAGAAGAAAGATGCTAGTCAGTAGACATTGAAAAAATGAGTTCTCTTTCTTTGATGTACCCATAGATATTACAAACTCCAACTTTAAGATAGCTGAATAGTTTGATCAAATTGGTGGGGGGGATATTTTCTCAGACCTAAGAGAGCCCCAGTTCATGGATTGGAGATGATTGTGCAGTCAGATTGTCCCGACAGTGGCTCTTAAGGTTGCCACTATGCCTGGGGGCCAGGAACAAATAACTGGGCTCTGCTTTTACCCAGGCTCTTACATTCTCCTGGCTCACTAGCGATAAAGAGAACACTTAGATCAGACCCTCAGTGATGTTTCATCAGCCCCCAAGAAGAGAACTGAGTACATAGTGATGTCAGCTGGGGTGTAAAACGTTTAGAGTCTAGGAAGCTCTGTCCACTGGCTATTGAATCAAAAGTGGTCCATCCCATGCAGGCACAAAGTGTGATGTGTGCTTGATTTAAATGGGTCTTTTCATTCATCATGTCCCTCTGCTTTCTCAGACTCTGAGGAAAGTTGAGACAACAGGAAGACCTGTTCATTCATTCATTTGTTCATTCATTCTTCTTACAAGCATGTGTTAAGCTTCTCTTGTTGGGTTCAGTGGGATGCAGAGACAACTGGGCTTTATCAGATTGCAGTTTTACCACAAAATTAAAAGCATCTTCTCTTCAGAAAGAATAAAACTAAAATCTGTTCCCAATTTTGATTCCATCTTTTGAAAAGAGTTTTTTTAACTATGTTAATATGTTTGCATAGGCAAGTTCCAAGTTACATAATAGAAATGCTACAGAAATCCATCCAAGAATAATTGAGTTAGCTCTTCCAAGCAGGGGCTGCACTGGCTTCACTCATTAAATGTACATTCATGTCAGTCACTCATTTGCTTGAGCAATTTACAGTGGGCACCTTCTCTATGTGTTACCCAGGGAGGAAAAGGTACAAAGGTGAATGAAGCAAAGTATTGCCCTCAAAATCTAGCCCAGGTGACTCAAACTTATTAAAAATAATCACACATTTGATGTGCCAACTACTCTGATAAAAGAAAATCTATGTCTCCACCCATAAACTTTTTTTTAAAAAATTTATTTTTGTTCATTATAGTTGTCCCCATTATTCCCCCATTGTTCTCCCCTTCCCTGACCACCCCTGCCCCACTCCAGCTATAAAGCCTTGTTTATGGAAGTAGAATCTGAAAACCAGAGGGCTGTGCAAGGAGATTTTTCTGCTGGGCTGAATTTTTCTTACTTAAACTGCTTGTAAAACCCTCACTTTCCATTTCTACAGCCACTCCATCAGGAATTTTGATGAACTGGAGGACAGAAAGACTATCTGTATGTAAAAAGGCTGAGGTATTGCTTAGTGCCTTTTGGATTTTTCCTCTGACAAGTGGTTGGCATCTGCTAACAACACTTTTTTTTTTTTTTTGAGCTTTGTAACGTTGCCAGACTGAGAACTGAGCTTTGAAAAAGGAGATGGAGCTGTTAACAAATGCCTTTGTTATCTCTGGAATTGATTACTGTACAGTGGTTCACAGGAAAAAACTTGATGTGTATCTTGTCTCAATATTTACCTGCTCCTCCCAGGAAATATTGTACTAGGAGAAATTCCCTGCAGTACAACAAATGTCAACATGCCCGAGATAACGGGTGCCACTCACCAATTGACTGTCCTTTTCCCATCTGTGGAAACCATATGATAAGACCCCAGAAAGAATTTCTTAGTAAGTGCTTAGAGATCTTTAGAATTCAATGGCTGTTTTAAGTATTTGATATACATCCCCCTTTCTTTCATTTGAGAAATATTTATTGAAAACTTCAATGTGCCACGCAAGCCCTTTGCTGGCCTCTTAAATGTACTAATGAATAAAATAAAACCAAGCAGGATGGTGATCGTGGAGATTATGCTGGGCAGAGAAGAGGAGCATTTTACAAGCAATTCCAGTGCATGATGATAAGCGAAGCTTGTGGAATACATGTGCTATGAGACATAGTGTCGTAGGAGATCACAGACAGCTATTTTGAAAAACTAATTTTTAAATTAAAACTGGAAGGATGGTGGGAATTAGGAGTAATCCAGACATTTGGGATGGATAGGTAAGGGGGGGACAGTGAAGAATAGAGACATGGCATTTTCTAAGCAGAGAGGACAGCACACAAGAAAGTGTTAAGAGGTGAGAGAGTACAGCAAATAAGCTTGGGCAAGTTGTTTAAATTCTCGAAGCCTCGGTGTCCACATCTCTAAAATGAGGCTAACGATAAGACCTATATGATAGTGTTGTAGGATTAATTGGATAGTCCATGTGAAACATTTAGTTTAGTGTTTATTACTATGTACTCATGACATGTTAGCATTTTTTTTTTTATTTCTCGAAGAGCTAAGAAAAATACAAGATCAAGATGGCTGAGCTTTCTGGTATTTTCTCCCAAATTTGTATGCCAGGCTTCCTTTATAACTAGCATGTAGCCTATGTTGTACATAAGAAGCTCTCCAATATATAGATATAGCAAACATTTGTTGTTTACATGTCTGCATCTGACTCAAAATTATCAGTTCTTTGCAGACAAGTGCTAGGTCTTACTTATTTCTGTATCCATGGACATAATATAGTGCCTGGAACAAAATAGTTTTCAATAAATATTTCATGAATGAATAGAAGAGAATAGAAACAATAGACTAGACTGGAATGGAATAGATAGAATAGAATAGAATAGAATAGAATAGAATAGAATAGAATAGAATAGAACAGAACAGTAAAGTAAAATCTCCTTGAGTCTTGATGCTAAGCTGAGTGCTACAGGCAAGTCAAAATAGATTAGCTCTTGGATTCAGTCACTGAGATATTTACTGTTCAAGGGCTCCAAGAAAACTGCTGCCCAGGCCACCAGAAATTTGGGGCAGCAGGGTAGCCAAAAGCACACTCATCCTACAGCTCTTCCCTCTTGCCTCTGAGAATAAATTTTGGGCATTTGATATCTTCTCGGTGCCTCTCTTGAGGCTAAACTGTATTACATGCTAATAAAAATTTAAGACCCTCAAAATGTACATTTTTATATTGTTACTTCAAGAATTATGTGTACACACTTTTTACAATATAGGTAATTTTGAAACTATTTGAAATATGCCCACACATAGCAATAACCTTGATGCCTTTGCACTTTATTATAAACTGTGTATTCTATCACACACCAGTCACTATCATTAATCCTGCTCTAAAGATGGGTGAGACTGAGTTTCATCACAGCCAAGAGAGCCGAGTAACACAGTCGGTAAGCAATACAGCTGGGACTCAGACCCTGACTAGGTCCTGTGTATGCTGTGACAAGGGGACATGGATGCCCTTTAAAGACAGAATAGGAAGACCTTGCTATCTCTGGGTTTGGCAAACATATTTGCTTTATATATTCTATTCTATTCTATTCTATTCTATTCTATTCTATTCTATTCTATTCTATTCTATTCTATTATTTCATTCCATTCCATTCTATCCTATTCCATTCTATCCTATTCCATTCTGTTCCCTTTCTCCTAGTCTAATGGGTCTCCCTCACTCTTCTATTTCTCTGGATCCCACTCTTGTTTGGGAATTTAGCTAAAGTTGACCTCCTCTGAGCAGCCTTCTTGAACATGCCTGGCCAGACTGATCACAGCCTCTTCAAGACTCTGCTTGCATCACTGGCTTAGTGCTTTGTAAACACTATGTTGCATACTTAGCTATCTTTTCATTTACGTGCTATATTCTCAGCTCAATGTTAAAATCAGCAGATATAAGACCTGGGAGGCCCCTTACTCAGAGCTCAAATCTTAGTTCTATCACTCAGAGCTGTGTGTTCAGGTTGTTTAACTTCTCTGTGCTTCAGTTCCTCATTTTAAAAATGAGAACAATATTACCTTGACATATGATTGTTGTAAGAAGGAAGTGAGTTAATGCATTTAGAGCATCTGGCAGTTTTCTGTAGTTGTTAACTATTTTCTGAGGCCAATGGTTAAAGATTAAGGTGAGTCTGAGGAAAGAAGGTACTGGAGTTCCGTTTTACCCACCTTCCTTATTGGCAACCCTCAATGCCACCAGAATCCCTGCAGCTCCAAAGATCATAATTCAAAAAACACCAATTCACCCAACATTTTGTATGGACTAAAGAATAAAGGCCTAAAGAGGCAGAGTGACTTGTTTAAGCTCACACAGCCAATAATCAGCGGGGAAATCTGTTTTGGGGCCAGTGTTCTCTATACCTGCACCACACAAGACCATGTCTTATCATCAATGATCCTTTATGTGTTCCCTTCTCCTCCACCCAGTCACCTCTCCACCTTCCAGCCAAAAACAAAGCATGGTTTTATTAATCCAGTGAGGATACAGATATGATTAAACCTAGTCCCTGCATTTACAGAGTTCACACTACTGGGGGCAGGGCATAGAAACATTAATAATTATGACAGAAAAGAATCAGTGTGATGATATAGGTATGCACAGGAGCATGAATGGAAGGTAATCAATCATCCTCGAGCAAAATGTGAATGCATGAGTAAGAGGTAACAAGGCAAACTGAGCAATAGGTGGCATTCCTGGAAGAGGGCAGAGCTTGGGTGAACACACAGTGGCAGGGAATAGCATGACATCCGAGAGGAACTACAAACAGTTTCCTTTTCCTAGCAGGGGTGTCCAACATGTGACCTGCAGGCCACATGTGGCTCAGGCTGGCTATGAATGTGGCCCAACACAACATTATAAATTTACTCAAAACATTATGAGATTTTTTTGTGGTTACATGTTGCAATGTATTTAATGCCTGGCCCATGACAACTCTTCTTCCAGCGTGACCCAGAGATGCCATAAGGTCAACACCCTTGTTAATATGAAGCCACAAGACTGGAAGTGGGAGAGATGGGCCTGGAAGAGCAAGCCAGGGTGGGGTGAGGGTAACTTGCTGAGGCAGTGGGGAAGGACATGTGCTGGGACATCTGTAGATTGATTTTGGTTTTCGGAACTACATATTTCAGCTTGAAGTTGAGTGGGTTATATTTGTGGGGGAATAAAGAATAACAACCCATGTTTTTGAAGGGGCATTAAAACGGAGTGTTACAAAAACAAATGTTTGTATCTTCTAAAGTGATGGAAAAGGGAAAATTCTCTCCAACATTAGGCTGGGGCAGAAATGCTGAGAGTCAACAAAATAAAGACATTGACCAATCGCTCTGGGTGTTGCTGTGGTACAGATCCACTTTGATAAATGGAGATTCAGCCTTGAGGAGAGTTACCAAAGCTCAACTGTGTTCCATTTCTAACTGAGAAAAAAATTTTCAGATCAAATAAGGTAGAAAGTCTAGAGAGCTTGAGAAGAGACAGTTGATGCGCTTAACTCTGGCCAGATGTGGGAGCTGACGGTGTGAGAGGCACTGTGTCTGCAGGGCCACCCCAGTGAGACCGAGGGCTGGGGAGAAAGGGGAGAGAAGGAAAGGGCCTCTGTGGCTACAACAAGGAGTCCTGGCAGCTAAATTCTATTTATTAGTGTCTCTGCTCTTCCCCTGCTGTTATATTAATATAATGAATTGTTCACAGGTGCATCAAATGAGGTTTAGATGATCGCTGGGAGCTTTGTTACCCAAACAGGCCAAATTAGGAAGAACAGATGCATCAGGCAAACTACAATCCCTCAGCAGAAGTACAAAGCTTGAATTAATGAAGGTCGGTGCTCACATTTGGCCTTGCTGGCCTTCACAGCAGTGGGGTTCAGCCCTCTGTTTAACTCTGGATTGCCAAGAAGTACTCTCTGCCTTCACTTTTGTGGATATGGGACAGATGGGGTGAGTGTCCCAAGGAGATTGTATTCTCCCCCCAGGTAATGATGAGAATAAGAATGATGGCTGCCATGGATCAGGTCTCACTGTATGGTTGTACAGATTTTATCCTGGACACGAAGGCTCCAGAACAAAGGGAAAAATAAGGGCTGATAGCGCCCTGTGTTATGCTCCCTACCCTGCGTGCTCTGTGTGGGCTGCATCCCCTGCAGGAGGGAGCACTTTTTTCTAACCATTTAACCATTAGTGTAAAGTTACTGTCTACTCTGCCAAGGGTTCACTGTAGCCTTTGCACCTTGTCAGGGGGAGAGATTCTTTCTAACCTTCATAAAAGTGCCATATGAACTACCAGTGGCCCACAAATATTACCCCTCATCCTTACAGAAACCCTGTGAGGTGGTCATAGTGTTAGGATCTTCGACTAACGGACAGAAAGATTGAGCAACATGATAATAGGTGCACATGATAATAGGCAGAGCAAGAATTTGATCTGAAGCAAATTCCACTTCCCCTGCTGCCTTAAGCTAAAATAAACAGTTTTATCCTCTTCATCTGTAGCTCCAGGAAGAGAAATGAGAAAGCAGGAAGAGAATACATTGGCCTGGTGGCGTGAGTGGGGCTCTGTAGTCAAGAGACCTAAGGCTGACCTTTGTTTTCTGTGAAACTTGCTTTGAGTCCTGGAGTCAGTGACAGCTCTGAATTTCTGCCTCTTCCTTTAAAATCAGAATTGCACTAGACGGCTGATCTCCAAAGTCTCTTCTAAAGTTTAATGTCCAAGAACTCCAGTGAGCTTTTCCTGTGGTTCATTCTTTTCTGTAAGAATATATTAATAATACATAGACTCCATGTATTTTAGAGGGTGATCTGGACATATACCAAAAATCATAAAAATGCTTATGCATTCCCTCATGTATAATAATTGCCATTCCAGAGAATATCCCAAGGAAAGTATGAGGAGAAGAAAAAAGCCCTGACTACAAAGTTGAGGCATTTGTCATTGTGACAAACTGACAACACCTAAATGCCCCACAGTGCGGAAAATGGGCATATAAATTAGAGCATGTACATGGATGGCATGATTCACACACCGAATGTGATACTGCTCCAAGTGGAAATGCGCATATGTGTTTATGAAGTAAAACTGAGTGGAAAATAGAGAATTTAAATTCAAGGATTTATGGCTATTTTTAACTGTAAGGAAAATGCTAATGTAAAATGCCATAATTCAAACACACAAATAAACTGTAAAATATTTTTTAAAAATTGTATGTGAACTATATTATAGGCATAAAAAACACTTAAAGGTTGATTGATTGATTGAAAGAGAACCCCCCCAAAATAGTTTATTTTAATAGGTTTATGAGTAATTTATAAAAATTATAATTTTTAAGTCTCACCATCACTTTGATCAGTTAAAAGTATTTCATCAAAACTTTTTAACTTACATAATTCTGTTGTGATTACAAAAGTGATGCTCATTAAACAAATTTTGTAAATTAAGCCCTGGCTGGTGTGGCTTAGTGGGTTGAATGCTGACCTGAAAAGCAAAGGGTCTCTGGTTCAATTCCCAGTCAGGGCACATGCCTGGGTTGCAGGCCAGGTCCCCAGTAGGGGGCACACAATAGGCAACCACACAAGATGCTTCTCACCCTCTCTCCCTCCCTTTCCATCTAAAAATAAATGAATAAAATCTTTTAAAAAAAGAAATGTTTAAACAAATTTTGTAAATTAAGAAAAGTGTAAAGAAAGGGAAAACCATTGAAATTCCACTAATCAAAGACAACCTTTCAAGATTTTGATCTATTGTGGGAGTGGGGAAGTGGGTGAGGCAGGGGAAAACAACAGGAGAAACTTGGAACAACTGTAATAGAACGACAAAAAAAAAAGATTTTGGTTTTTTTCTGGTCTTTTAAACATTGATTTTAGTTTTCCTTTACATGGGTAGATCATTCTCTTTATATAAATCTGAGTCATCTTTTGTTTCTTTTTTATTTGTCTATGTCCTATTTTTCCATGTCATTAAAAATATTTATAAACATATAATGCATTATTTAATCTATCACTTAATTCTAATTTAGAGAATAACTGAAAGTGACCAGAGTGGAGGGCAGAGGGGAATGATGGTGGAAAGATGAGGAAGGGACTAGACAAAGAACATGTATGAGGGACAGAGGGACATGGACAGCAGTGTGGGGATGGACTGTAGGGGCCAGGGGTGGGGATGGGTTGGGCAGTGGAGGGCAAAGGGGGAAAAATGGGACAGCCATAATAGAATAGCAATAAAAAATGATTTAATAAAAAAGATTATTTCCAACATTTCTAAAAAAATCTGGAATGGCTTTTATAATGTACATCACTGTTTTAATTTTGGATTAAGAGTAAATGCCTTTTAAATCAAAGCTTCTCATTCTTGGGCCTTATAGCCTATGTAATTTGAAGTTAGTAAGGGTTATTCTTCAGGAAATTTTTATTTTTATCTTTAGATAGGGACACATAAGTAGGATATTATTTGAGCCCTTACACAGCTTGTTTTTTAATTTTTTTATTTTTGCCTTCACACATCATAACAGTTTAGCTCGTCATAAAAATCTTGAGTTGCAGCTTTTTATCCTGAGAACTCTATGGGCTTTTCTTCATCATCTTCTGGCTTGAAATATTGGGGAGAAGTTTGAGGCAAATCTGCAGGTGGTCATCTTGAAGGTAACCGAAGTTTTTGTTTGGTCAGGGGACATTTAGGATTTTAAAGTTTATAATTCAAATTTGTTGCCTGTATCATTTAATCTAGCAATTTAAGTCTGGCAAGTTTGCCTGATAGGAATAAACAGAGATGTGATTGTTTGTAGCAAAGTTTATAACAAAGTTATATTTATAATTATAAAAAATAGAATTATTTAATAACCAACAATAAAGCATTAAATAATTTATGACATGATGGACTGCTATAAAATATTTTAGAGTTCTTATGGACTCTAGAAAATGCAACCCATTATTAGCTAAAAAAGAAAGTTATAAAAGAATATGTGTAGGAAATAGATGGGCAGGCTATGTATAAATTTATGAAATATGCTTATTATAAAATGTCTTAGTGGAAGGAGAAGGAACACACGTGCAAACACCAAAACATTTACCACAATTTATTAGTAAAGTTGTGTGTAAACCACCTTTCCAGGCTCTACATAGTTGTGAATCTGTTCTGAACTGATTTAACCTAAAATATAGTAAGCCTTTCTAATTTATAGGCTCAAATTGTCATTTTTTGTTTCTCTCTCAGAAAAATTATCCTTGATAATATCTTTGATCATTTCTTCTGTTCCTCAATTATGCCTTCTTAGTATGTTTTCTTCAGTTGCCCTCACTTGCTCCTCAGACAACCTGTAATTCATAGATTGGATGCTGCTCTGCGGTCCTCTGTCATCTTCTTTGTGATTGTTTTTATCTGTTTTGTCCTTTTTCTCCCTCTGAAAATTTTCCAATCTATCCTCTTCGCCACAAATCCCTTTTTTCTCAGCATCTATTCTATTCTTTACTACTTCCAAAGTAGACTCTGATTTTTTTACGTTTTTAGTTTACTTCCATTTTTCTCTTCTTGTGGTTCTTGGCTCTTGTTTTAGGGAGAGCATACTTTTTTTGCATAGATGGAGGCTGGTAAATAGATTCCCAAAATTATTTCTTCTAAAGTTATTGTGGTAAATAATTTTCAGAAGTCTTCTGAATACATAATTCCTTTTCCTTTATTCTATAGCACTTTTTCTTACAGTACTCATGTCGATATAGTTGTTTCCCGTTATTCCTTTTTTAACTGAAAGCTCCATTCAGATCTAGTGTTTGCCAACCAATGTGATACATAGATTGCCCTTGACCCCAATTTCTGTCAACTGGCAATCTGGGCTAATAATGCCTTCAACACATCTGCAGCCGGATGGCAGATTGATGCACAGAGTTCTTAGTACAGCTCTTGTGTCTACCTCACATTTGTTTAGTGCTGAACAAAGGCAGACTCCTTCCTTTTCACCCTGCTCTCCAGGATCCTGGACACCCCAATCAGATGAAGCGTATATGAACAATAGTCTTCAGAGTTCATTGCTATGGAACTCCTTGTTTTCTCTTCTATCATCTCTGGCAACTTTAAAATCTCATTCGTGGAAATCATACCTCTTCAGATTCATTGCACCACCATTAACATTTTGTCTTTCTTCCTGATTCCACTTTTATTTGTTTGTTTTTACTTCTGGAAATGGTGGTTTGCAGTGGTTATAAAAAGAGAATGCTGATATGGAAGGAACTCATCTAGGAGGAGGATGTCTGCTCAGTGTTCAAGTTGAAAAGTAACTTCCTTTTGGGAATCAGAGTGGAGACAGCTGGGAAAGGCTGAAGGATCGTCCTTTTTAGGGTCAGATGGGCATGATATGGTGAGAACATTGATTATATTCTCAAACAGTTCAATGCTTATAGTTAATGAGCAATTGCTGAATAATTTGTCACTGTCTGGACAGTAGTTACTGATGTGTTTTTAGGAGTGTTTGGATTTTCTGTCTTTATTGGAAGATTGAGAGAGGCTTCCTCCAACCAGTTTCTAATATTATTTTTAACCAAAGGCCTCTAAATTCCATATAACTTTGTTTTAATATTTAAATTTAATATTTAATATTGAGCACACATTTTAAGGCATTCATTATTTTAAATTTACCCTATTATTTCACTTCTAATACAGAGTCCATTTCCAGTGATCAGATACCTCAACGTACCAACATCTGCAATCTTTCTAATTATAACTGATTTGATTTCTGTGTTGGTCTTAGGCTTTGCTAATAGTGAGAGATGCTGTATTCTTTCAATATTTTTTTACAATTCATTCATTACAAACTGAGTAATAGCCATTGGCAGCTTTGACTGCCTTATATGAAAAACTGTTGAAAAAACTGTTCAGCTTAAAAAAGAGAAAAATGAAGAAACACTTGAGAGCTGACCTTTCAGTACTTGAAGTGCTGCCATACATAAGAGAAGAAACTTACTCTGATTCTAGGGATCAGAACTAGGGAAAATTGGTGGATGTTATAGGGAAAGAAGTTTTAATATTAGTTTAATATTTAAACTAATATTTAAACTAATATTTAAACTTAATATTTAATTGCAAGTTCCCATTTTAATAAAATCATATAAGTTTCAGATGTACAATTCTTTAATACATCATCTGTATATTGTGTTGTGTGTTTATCACCCCAAGTCATGTCTCTTTCCATCACCATGTAACCCCTTTTACCCTCTCCTACCTCTCCCCACCCCCCCACCCCTTTCCCTCTGACAAGTTCCTGAAGGGTTCTATTGGCTTTGTTCACTGTATCTACAGCAACAACACAATGACTAACCACAACAGATGCTTAATAAATGTTTACTGAGCAAGTGTTGTTAATCATTTGAAAGACATCCTATGATAATGAATTCAGGCAAAGAATGTACCATCATCCAACATGGATAGTCTATAAGAAATCCCTGACCGAAGAAGATAGATATACTGAATCAATCTAAGGTTCCTTCCAACTCTAAGTTTTGTGCCTCTGGGCCCCAACTTCAGATTATAATAGAGGGTGTTTAGATTTAATTCACATTTAGTAGAATCACGAATAATACAGCATGGTGGAGCAGAGTCCAGGGCCCTGCTTTCTGGTCCCACCTTAGCTGACTATGTCACCCTGGGTAAATCACTTGATAGTGCTGGGGAAACCATACCTCCTGTACTCATTTAGGTCTTCATTGTATTGCCCTGATGATTAATTGTGGTCTTCTAAGTGGTTTTCTGCCTCCAGGCAGCCTTCTCTGATCTATTCCATATCCCGTGGTTTGAGGTGTCTTTATTAAACCTACTCTGACCATAACATTTCTTTCTGGAACTCTTCCCCATGGTCTAAGGATAAAGTCCAAACTTTCATATAATGATAAAGAGACAAAGCTCTAGAATCAAATTAGACTTTCCTGCTGTTAATCCCTAGCTATGTAGCTTTGATGTGTTTCAGTGCCCTTTTCTATAAATTAAAGATAATGAATATTACTGCTTCAGGTTTATGAAAATTAAATTATTCTCTCTCCATATGTAATATATTAAAAAGTTGGCTGCTGTCTAAACTGACTCATCTTTTCCTATCCAATTTTAGTACTGCTACCCACTATGAACTACTTACAGTCCCCTCTACATACCAAGGAATGGTCTTTATCTTTGAACATGCTTTTCCTATCTACCTGAAATCTCCTTGGATCTTCCCTTGGATCATGATGTCCTCTCATCTAAGGCCCAGTTCTGCATCTTCTCTTCTTTCTCTAATTGTCCTCTCCCAGCTCAGTGAGTTGTCCTCTCTCTCCTTTACTATTCTTTTCACATATCTTTATTAAAGCACTTGCAACACAATGTTGACATAATTTAATTATATTCTGCCTCCTCTACCAAACTGATCTCTCTTTGAAGACAGAGATGTTTTTGTGTATTCATCTTATAATTCCCAGGGCTCAACTTAAGTCTTGGTGCCTGGGAGGCATACACTAAAGGTCTGTTCAGTGAGTGAAAGAATGAACAAAGTATCATATTCTGAGGTCTCTACCACAAAGGTGGTTTATGGATAGCTACCTCATACTCCTCATAACTCTACTTCCAAGACAGGTAGGACTTAGCTCTGTCACTATAACATGGAATAAAACAGAGGCCCCATTTGCCTTTATTCATCTGAGAATCTGAAGAAGGGCAGTTGCAACTGGGTGTAGTAAACCTGGCCCACAGACACCTTACTAGAGGTTTGTAATACGTAAGGTAACTGGCTCATAAGCATTCTGTCTTCTAGGTTGTCAGGGAGACCAGATAGCGGGGAAGACTTGTACAGGAGTCCAGGAGGAGCTGCTTCAGTATCTGTTGAAGAACTAGTAGAATTCAGAATATTATCTTCTTCCAATGACACCATTTCCTAAACCAATCAGCCAGATTTTGATTTTTTTATGTGTTTGGAGAAATAAAGTCATATCTACCATAAGCAGCTCTAACTTTTTTAATGTGATAAACTAAAAATACATACAATACTACATAATGCCTTGTATCTTATGTTGTAATTAATGCAAATTATGCAAGATTCATATACAATGTGATTAGACTCCTTTGACACATAATTTATGGTTGAATTAACAAAGATGCTGATTAAATGAGAAAACTGATTTCTGTCATTATAATTTTTTGGGTTATGTTTTCAGTAAGAACATGTCTGAGGACTCGAAAAAATTGGATTACAATGTTGCAGTTGTGGTTCAAGGTATGCATTCCAGTTCTTCTTACAGATCAGCAAGCCTGCGGAGCTATGTTGTGCTTTCTGCTAATATAACTGTGAGATAAGTTTCAGTGAAACGACATTGGGCTCTCATAGCTCTGAAATACGAGCACATGGATGTTTCACTAGCTGATTTGATCAGAATACATTTTTTTCATAGCTTATTGACCAGGGGCATTTTCTTGAGACTTACTCAAAGTTATTTCGCACATTTTCTCAGATACAAGTATAGACATTTTTTGTAGGGTTAAATTAAATAATTTTCTTGCTTGTAATTTGAGTGCTAGAACTGAATACAAGCTTTGGAATAAAAAATAATGGGAATTCTTTCTCATTTATTAAAAGAATATACTCTGTAAACGTATGATAAATATTCACAGACATAACTTTCATCTCCTAGACAATAAGATTCTTGATGGCCCATGTCTGCCTCTTCTTAGTTTTCTTTCTTTAACTCCTTCCCATCCAATCAGTTCCCAAATTATACCAGTTTACTTTTACTTCTAAAATATTTTCCTTCCTTCCTTCCATCCTTCCTTCCTCCCTTACTTCATTCTCTTCCTTTTTCCCTCCCTCCTCTCATATTTATTGAGTGCCTACTCTGGATAAGGCACTGAAAATACAATGATACATAGAACAGACAAGGTATTGTCTTTATTCACAAGATGCGCATTACAGTGTCCTTTACATTTTGTATTTTCTTTAGAAGTACAATGAGATGCTTTTACTGTACCAGGTAGAGCCTGGGACATTGGATAGTAAGAGTCTATGAGCAGGAAGAGTACTTGCTAGAAATAGTGGTTACATAAATTTAAACTTGCTAACCTTTATAGGAGTTGTAAGCTGCCTGAAAATGGACATGAACAAGCTAAGCCAAGGGTCTGCTGAGGTTCTGGGAAAGGATAGCCTTGCTCTGAAATCCTAGCTCCAGCATTTGTAAGCTATGAGACTGTATGCTGGTTGGTTAACTTAATTTCAGTTTCTTCATCTGTAGTTCTCACCTTGCAAGGTTGTTGAGAGGATTCTGGGGAATTATGAACATGTTTGCCCATCACAGGGGCTCAGGAAATGTTCAGTCCTGACCTCTGATTTTCCCTCCTTCCCCTGGAAGTTGACAGCATCTTTCCAAACCAGAGGAACATTTATTTGAGTTTCTTCTATTACAGTAACTGCCTGTACTGGCTTCTGAGCTGTCAGCTGGATATTGTGGCTGGGAGTAATTGAATTAAGGGCTTCATGGGAATGGCATTTCAAAAACAAACACTCAGAAAACTCTTTTTTGAAATGTTCCCCACATTCTGTCTGCTAAACATGGATTATTCTGGCATTTGATAGTCTGGTTCAATTGCAGATTTGAAGTCTTCACATCTGGGAAAATGATACCTTCAGGAGGAGGGAGTTGGGAGTGGAGGGGTGGGATTGTGACCTCAATGAAATGTTTATGTCCTTGGAGCAATCATGCAATGGTAGAAAGAGCATTGATTTGGGAGCCAGACAGACCAGACTTTGAATTCTTATCTCTCCACTGCAAGCTGTGTAGTGTTGCAAATGTTATTTTGCTCACTGGGTTAATAATAATAATGACTGCACTAGATGGAAGTGAGGATCCCAGAGAGTAGATATAAAGTTTCTCCTTGTTTGGGACTCTTAGATCTAGAGGTTGAGCTTCCGTCCCTTTGTGGGATCCTGGTGTGGTATACTCTCCATTCATGAAACCTTCATCTCCTCGGGTATTCCACTACACTAGTACGTGAGTAATTGATGGGTAACTATTTGCATTTTTAGAAGCTAGACAACCTTCTACAAACCAGAATGAGACCTCAGTGTTGGAATAGTAGCCTTGGTCAATAGATGAGAAAAGGACATTTGCCTAAGCCAAGACCCTCCTGGCATTCTCTGAAACTCCTCCCATGAAAGATAGGTTTTTTTCTTCTTCTACTTGTGGGGATACATTTAAAAGGACAGACTCTGGGGCCAAACAGCCTGAGTTTAAATTCAGGTGCCACTTACTCACTGTGTGACCTTGAACTAGTTAGTTGGTTTCTCTATGCCACCATTTCATCATGTATAAAATTAAAATAATAATAGTAAGAACTGCTTTATAGAGCTGCTGTGATGTTCAAATGAATGAGTACATTGAAAACATTTAGAACAGTGTTCATTGAATACCATGATTATTGTTATCCATAGGCATTGTAGTGTAGTAGAAGGGGCACAAGACCTGAAGCCCAAAGTATAGATTCAAGTCTGGAACCTCTGCTTATCACTGTATGATCTTCACTGGGCTATATAAATTCCCTATGCCAGTTCCTCATATGAAAAGTGGGGCTAATAATTGTGACCTCAACTACTAGAGGAGTCATGTCCTGTTAAAAAGGGCAGGTTGTAGGGTGGTTGCTGCCTTGGCCTAGGAAGTAAGGATACTGTTTGAGGGTCTAACTCGAAACCAACACGTATCAGATCAAAGCAGAAATATACAAGGTCACCTTGAAGTAACAGCTTTCATCTTCCAAACCAGAATGAAGCTGAAGCTACACCTTACTAATTTGTGGTAGGCATGGGGAATCAGTCAAAGAAAGACAGTAAAAAGAGAGCCCTAAGAGCAGGTCTCTATGGGGCCCATCCAAGCACTAACCAGGACAGGGACAGCGACCTAGCTCAAGGACCACCAGCCCCTCCACCCCGTTAAAACTTGTTTTCTCTACTTTCAAGGTGAATGACTTAGAGAGTTATTTCATCTCATCTTGAGAATCAAACCAACTTCTGATACCTCGGCTCTCTTGGAACAAGATGTCCTAGTCATGCTGATTTAACAGTCATTACCTACTGGCCATTCTATTTCTCATCCTAAAATCTTCGGTTGGAATCCCCATGTATTCACCAGTCTGTCGTAAGTTTTGTTGTCAGGAGTCAATATTCCCAAGCCTGCTCACTTCTAAGACAGACAAGATGTATTTTATGACTAAGTCTTAGGGTCAAATATTAGCTTTTGGATGATTTATCCAAGGTAAATGCCACCTCACGATTCCTATGGGTAGCCAATCTGTCTTCAGGTGATGGCCTGAAAGAATGTGCCGTCTTCCAAACTTCTGCAGGTGGCCGTGAGGGCCACATGCAATAATGAATGTAAAAAGGGCTTTGTAAACTGAAAGCACTTTGTACATGTAAAGTGGGGCGTGGCTGCAAATAAAGGGATGGTGCTGGCAGGAGCATCAGCTTTCGGTTGCAAAATGGTCTGGATGGCTCTTCTAGTATATGACAGATGCCACAGTGAAGTGATAGCTTAGGGAGAGTTCCAGTTGACAATTCTACCCTCTCCCTTCAGAATATGGAGAGAGAGAGAGAGAGAGAGATCGTTTTAAATACCAAATCAAATCCTCCCTGCTGATTCCTTGAAGGCCTGGCAACAGCAGGTAACAACGTGTAAGTGACTTTGAATTAAAACTGAACTCTCTGTGTCCTTCCCTTCTCCCTCAAATGTGGAATGATTTTCTAAGAATTTAATTATCTAAGAACACAGCATCAAAGCTGTTAGACCCTTGTTAGTGTTAATTCAAACTTAATGTGCATGAGATTTAGAGATCTTGGATACTAGGAAAATGATTTCAATTTAAATAGCCCTCTTTGTCCTACACATCACAAAACATCTTTTAACATAGTTTCTTTTGTTTAATAGTCTACTATAACCCAGGTCTTTCCCACTAAAAAAAATGATTCTCACTGTGCTGTGGAGAAATCAGATGCTCTATAATTAGCTGGGTGTGGTAGAAAGAACAAATATGGGCTTTAGTACCTTAGAAACCCAAGTTCAAATCTTAGAGATTCACCTTTCTTCATGTGTAGAAAGGTTCATAGAAAGGTAGAAGCTTACCTTCTTTGAACCCCAGTAAATTAACTTCTCAGCAAGGGCTGGGAGATGTTAGAGGGCAGGTGGGGAGGGTTACAGAAGTGGGACAAATGCAGAGGTGTCTCTGGAAGCTGCTGGTCCTGGTGGAGCCTGGGGGTCTAGAATTAGCTGAGCCATCCCAAGACAAGGAGGAGGCATGGAATGAATACTGCCGTGGAGGACTTAACAAACCCACTGGGTTTTGTGACTTGCAATTAAATCATGGCTAATATAAAACAAGAAGCAACCCTGTCTTAGGAAAACATAACTGCTTTAAAAGCATTATGGCATTTTAAATGAAATGTGCATCACACATGTTAACTGTGGGATGATTGGTCAAGAGCCAGTCCTACTGGAACACCTTTATTTCCAAAAGTGAGAGAGAAGCTCTGTGATGTGTTAACTCCTTTGAAAGGCATGAAGGAATCCTCTGTTCCTATAATCTGAAAGCATGGCTTTGGGTAAATTGAGGTTCACTGTTCTAAAGTTTGAGGTTAGAACATTGTAGTTGAACCAACAAAGATGTGTGTGTGTGTATAATTAATTTTAAATCAGTGCCCCAGCTTACACTTCTTTCATTTGTGTTTTAGATTAGAAATAATTTGAGGTATCCACTGTAGTGGAACAGTGTCCCTGCCTTATTAACACCTTACCTCTGGATAACCCATGATCAATGTTACCTTCCTAGTAAATTTGTAAGAGAGCAGGGACACTGCTCTCTAAAAATTATCCTTTTTTAAAAACAAATAACCAAAGTTTCAGAGAGAGTAGAGGCCTTTTCCAGAGCTACACAGGGAAATAGTAGAGCCCAGACAAGAACCCAGAACTTCTGATTCTAAACTTAATATTCTTTTCAGCAAAAAATATTGTAAAGGACCCAAAACCAGTTTATTCAGTAGGCGATTTCCCCCTTGTCACACTGTTCCCCTCTGCTGTGACTGCCCTAATTCGGAACCTAGTGTACCCTCCTCTTGGCCCTGCCCTCTTCAAGAGCTTTGTTCATAAAATAACATCCAACGTCAGTTGTTTACATTTTAGTGTGAATTTAGGCCACTGCAGCCTCTCTCCCTTAATCTTTTATATTTTAGCCATTTTCTTCCAGTTAAATAATACCAAGGCTTTGCCTCCTATTATATCAATTTTAGGAGCATAAGGAGTTTTAAGAGTAAAGGCAACTAAAACTGTTGCCTCTGCTAGAAGCCCCTAGTGAAAAACAAGCAAGCAAACAAACAAAAAACCTGGGGGATATATAGCCACAAACCTAATTTATAAAGTGTCTTTGACCAAAAGATTAAAAACTACCTCAAGGAAAGGATCATAGTTATCTTGTCAGCTCTTGTATCCTCAGTGCTTGGATACAGAGGTCTGTCATGTACTGAATACTCTAAATGACTCTAGAATCAATAAACTCAACCTAAAAGATATAGCAAGTCATATCAAATACGTTACATTTTCATAAGCTGAGTTAAAATAAACAACAACATTAAACGGCAGACATATTTGAAAAGAGCTTCATAGCCATTGGAAAGACTGGAAAAGAGTTTCTTAAGCTGCCTAAACAGTCCACCCTGTGCCTACAAACCACTTATGGAGTCGGGTCCAAAAGACCATAAAATGGTAAAGGAAGAAAGAGGTGGGGGCTCCAGAAGACATGGTGGCAGTAGGGATCTTCACAAGATGACACACTAAGCTTTTGGTTTTGGTCAGTATTTTGATGTAATATTTGCATGTTTTAAAAGTGTCACAGAAAAGTAGAATTCTGACTTAGGTTTTATGTTCTATCATATTTCTTACATTTCTACATGTATTTTCTGAAGGGTGGGGTTATTCTGGGCTTTTGATGGGGGCTTGTTATCACATGGCGATCAGGTTGGGATGTTGTTTCTCCTCTCCTGATACTCAGCAGTGGCTCTGGACCACAGATCAGATGGGGCAAAATGTTCATCCAAGACAAATTGAACTGATATGGCTTTGGAAGAATCAAAATCCTAGTTAGAAATTTATATATATATACACATATATATATACCTCAGTGTGTATGTGTGTGTGTATATATATATAAACTTCAGTATATATATAAACTATATATGTATAAAGTTCCCATGGAAAAAATGAGCCTTAAGTCATAAGTGGAAAAATGAGGACCAAATCAACATTTAGAGCATATAGTATATCAGGTTTAGTCATTTAGGACTGGGGTCAATAACAGTGAAAAGCCAATTCTTAATCAGTGTTTTCAGTGTGTGTGTGTGTGTGTGTGTGTGAGAGAGAGAGAGAGAGAGAGAGAGAGAGAGAGAGAGAGAGAGAGTGGCTTAATAACACGATAGAATAAGGCAGATTGAATTATGTCTTGTGCTGGCTTTTATTTTGTGCTAGTGAACCTCAGAATAAATGAAAATACTTTGCTCCTTGAAGGCAAGGACAGTATCTTGGACACCACTTTGTTTTGCTGTCTCTAATAGATGCTCGATAACTATTGATTGTATTAATTAATTCATTAAAGGAGACAAATGCAGTGGTTATTTCTTCAATATAATAAAACAACACTCAAATGTTATTGTTATAGATTAGACTATTTGAAATTTCACTATCCAAGTTGTTGAGGGTTTTTTTTGCCCCATGTAACTAGTTTATTGCCTAATAGAGAAGAGTAGTTTAGTCATGTCTCAACTGGTTTGAGATTTTTGTGTTTTGTATTTTATTTTTCACAAAGGAAGGAAATAGCCCTGGCTGGTGTGGCTCAGTGGATTGAGCACAAGCCTGTGAACAGAAAGGTCATAAGTGCAATTCCCAGTTGGGACATATGCCTGGGTTGAGTGCCAGGTCCCCAGTTGGGGGCATGCGAGAGGCAACTGATCAAAGTCTTTCTCACATGTCAATGTTTCTCTCCCTCTCTTTCTCCCTCCCTTCCTGTCTCTCTGAAAACAAAATAAATAAAGTCCTTTTTAAAAAGAAAATAACACCAACATCTGAATTCAAGGCACGCTACATAAACAAGTGAGTAAAAAGTGTGACAATAGCTAAGCAGTCACAATAATTTGCACACACTCACTCACATGCATGTGTGCATGGCAGGTGGGGCATGCAGTGCACCATTTTTATTAACAATCAGGCAACTCAGTGTCTGTCGAGATTCCCAGTTATCCAAGACTACATAATGGATTGTCCCTGGGCTGACTCAGGGAGGCCGAGGGCAAACCCCCTGACTGACATGTTTACAGAGGTAATAATATATATAGCGGGGGTCCTTCATAGTTGTATTTTTAAGGGAGGGTTATGTGAACATTTTTGTTACTTCCTCTTCATTTTTTGTTTCCTGATTTATGGCCTGCCTCATTAGAATGAAGGTTTTTTTAAAATTTTTTTTATTTTAGTTTATTCAGTACAGTTTCTATCCTTTATTCCCATTCCAGCCCGCCCACCCATTCCTCCCCTCCTCCCTCCCCTTTCCAACCCCCCTAGTTTTGTCCGTGTGTCCTCTATATTTGTTCCTGTAAACCCTTCCTTTCTCTCCTGAAATTCTCTCCCCTCTCCCCTCTGGTCACTGACTACCTGTCCTCTATTTCAGTGTCTTTTGTTATATTTTACTTGTTTCTTTGTTTTGTTGTTAGAATGAGGGTTTTGAGGAAGGAAACTGAATTATATATGGATTTTCCTGAGACAGTTGGTTCATTCAGGGACTGCAGAGGAGCCTCTGAAAGTGTAGATCAGCTCTCAGCCCTTCTCCACTACAGCCCCTCAGTGATTCGTCTGCCCACACCCTAAAAGAGTTCCGCCTGTGGTCTGCAATGTGTGAGGGAATCTTCACAAGTGAGGCTGCTGCAGACAATGGAAGTTCTCACCTTGGAGAGCCCATACATGAGGTTACAGACACTGGATTTTATTCTGTAGGCACGGGACAGCCATTAAATCCTCTGAAATAAGGGTCTGGTATAAGTAGATTTGGGTTTCAGATTATGTAGCCATCATACAATATTGTTTTTTCTTTTGGAATTCAGTGCTTTATTGACCTCTTTGAAAACAAAGCTTGCAGAAGCAGTACATCTTTCTCTAAAAACTGATGAAATACATTGAGGCATTCACAAACTGAACACAAATTTGAGCACACAAAAAAATGGTGCATTAGTTATACCTCATTTGGGCAGTAGCACATGGTCCCCCAAAGAGCTGTAAATCTTCACAAGGGTTTCACTCTTTGGAACGTCTTTGAGAATTTTAACAGGGCAACTGGTGTCACTGGAAAGGAATTAGTTGGAGAAACCCTTTGAGAAGTGAGGAATCCGGTGGGTGAGTGACCTTTGTCCCAATAGACTCAGAAGCCCCCTTCTTTTGAAGCCTGCTGATCACTCTTTGGAGAGTTGGGAGGAGACATTTAAGACTCTCAATAGTTACAGCTCTTACGGTATTTAGGACATCATTTTGCAACACTATGTGTTTACTTATCTGCAAGTTACTTTGAAGCTGAACTAATCTGTCATTTCTTTAGTACCTAGCACTGCATCATTCACATAGAAGACACTCAGGATTTTTTTTTAAATAAATGAACATATGAATAATAAAAATGGGTACTTTCTAAGTGGAGTAAAATAGTTGTTCAGAGAAATAGATTTCAAGGGAGATTTTGAAAGCTCCAGTCCCAAGGATGCTTAAAGGTTATAATGGATACACTTACGTAGGTATGAGTAATTAAGAATAGATCTGCAGCTGTGCACTTGACTAGAACGGCTTTCTGGGTTCTCCAACTACAACTGCGCTCTCCAAATTTAGGCACATACAATAACTCCCAAGGAAGTAATGTGTCAAATTTTAGCAGTTGTCATTCAGTTCATTTTACAGACCTGTTAAT
Organism: Trachops cirrhosus; assembly: GCA_028533065.1. NCBI lineage: Eukaryota > Metazoa > Chordata > Mammalia > Chiroptera > Phyllostomidae > Trachops > Trachops cirrhosus. The sequence continues at coordinate 36,639,752 of CM052542.1, read as the reverse complement.
AGTACATCTATACCGAAAATGGAAATACTGGGGACACAATGACAAAAATGAATCTGTTTTGGAACCAGATGATGTAGGTTGGCATTAATACTTATTAATTAATACCTGACTGGCCGGATAGCCAGGTGGGTGAGTGACACACAAATAGGTCAAGTTGCCTAAATTATAAAATTAGACCAGTGAAATAAAAACAAATTCTGATTCCCAGAGCTACAGTGAGTGATCATTCACATGTAGAGGCAGGGGAAGGAAAGAAGGGCTGATTAAAGAGATTCCTTTTATATTGAGGGAAACAGGTGCAGTCTTTGAGGCCATGTAGCAGGTAATATATAGGAAGGTATTAAATTTAAACCACAATCATTAGGGACTCCTCAAGTGGAATTATCCCTAAGTCAGAAATTAAGTGGGAAAGGCCTTAATTCTGAAATGAGTTGGTTTATTCTATGCATTTTAATATATTTTGGGGTAAATTCTTAAATGATGAAATGGTACCTGATAAGCTGCTTAAGTATCTGAATGCCAGTAATGAAATCATAACTAAATCAAGTCAAATGTAATAGTAAATGTCTATCTAATGTTGATATTCCCTCTTGGATTCTTGGAATTTGAAGGGATGAAACTTTTTATCTTACAATTTTGGGGGATTCAGTTCAATATTTATTGTATTATTAGACCTACACATACTAACTAGTTTAGTAAGAGTGAATGCTGGTGTCTTTGACTAAAGACAGCAACATATCAAATGGTTTTAATTAGAATTATAAAATTGTACTTGGGAAGAGAGTCTGGTAGATGTTGGCATAGGAATTATATAAATAAATGCAATTTCCCCCAGCCTGAACTTGCTGTGTAGACTTAGGTAAGTCAGATAAGCTTTCTCAACTCTATTGTTCTCACTTATAAAACAAGGAATTTGCTAAGTCTAATCTGTAAGTTTCTTTTGCATATGGAAGCTCTAAAGATATTATATGCCTACATTTTGTAAAATGCATTTCAATTAGATACAATTTAATATATGATTTCTTTTTAGTTTTAAAAATAAACTTTATTTCTTCTCTTTCTTTATTAAATTGTTATTCTATTACAGTTGTCCCAATTTTACCCCTTTTGCCTTCCTCCACCCAGCCCACCCCCGACTTCCATTGTCAGTTCCCACATTATTGCCCATGTCCACGGGTCATTCATTGATGTCCTTTGACTAGTCCTTTCCCCGGCACCTACAGCGTTCTAATTACTGTGGTAAGTTCTGCTACATAACGATGAATGTGCATGTCTTTTTTCCGTGGATGTTCACTCGTTCATTCATTTACTATGTAGTTTCTGATCAGCACTAGGAAAGTATAGGTGACTGTATTCATTTACTAGGGCTGCTGTAACTAATAATCACAAAGTAGGTAACCTAAAACAATGCATATTTATTCTCTCATAGTTCTAGAGGCCAAAAGTTCAAATTCTAGGTGTTCGCATAGCTGTGCTCCCTTTAAAGGCTTTAGGGAAGAATCCATCCAGCTTCTCCTGACTGCACGTGTTCCTTGGCCTATCTCTGCCCCTGTGGGCACACTGCCTCCTCCTTTTCTCAGTGGCTCCTCTATGTGTCTTATCAGGATACTTGAAATTGAATTTAGGATTCACCTGCATAATCCAAGATTATCTTCTTATCTCAAGATCGTAACTGGATGCAAAAACTGAAAATTCTTTTCAAATAGGTCATGATCACAGATTCTGGGGAAGTGAAGGGGAACTTATGAGAATATTTTGGGGAGCCACCTTTCAGCCCACTACAGTGACCAAACAAGTACAAAAACAACAAGCAAACAAAAACAACAAGCAAGCAAAAACACTGCTTTGCCCTTGTAGATCTTATAGTCTGCTGGGGTAATAGGTATTAAGTCAAAACATAATTTAAAAATATAATTAAACTTTATAGTTATACATAGTTATAAATTGTAATTGGGTCTACAAGGGAAACTACAGAGTGCTTGGAAACTTTAACCAGGGGACCGCATTAAAGATGGGGTCATGTCAGTATCATTGTTCATACCCTGAACAAGTATCATTTAAGGTATCAGTGAGTATGTAGGAGTTGGGGAGACCATTCCAAGAAAATAACATTACTTGCAAAAGCCTTGAGATGGGGCCTTGTAAAACTGAATGAAGACCATGGTGGCTGAAGTAGCCTGAGCAGGGGGAGAGTGGAGGGAGTTGAGGCTGGGTCAGATCATGGAAGGACTTTAAAGCCTTTATCAAGATTTGTAGAAACCTAAATACAGTAAGAAACCATTGACATGGGATTTAAATAGGAAGATCTGAATTATGTTTTTTTAAATGTATCTGCAGCTAGTACTTGGAATATCTGTTCTAGGGAAGCAAGAGTGAAAATAGGGGGAAAAGAAGTGCCAGGCAAGAGGTGACTGTGGCTTGGTCAAGGGTGTTGCCAGGAGAAATGATGGAAGTAAATGGGTTTGGGTTACATGCCGATGGCAGAATTGACATGGTTTGGGAAAGGACTGACTAGTGGGAAGCTTCAAGGATGGCTTTCAGTCTGCTGTAGGAGTAGGCATTAAACAAATGACCATAATAGAGGGATTCATGTAATGATTAAATAATATAAATGAGAGAAGTGATAGCACCTGGAACAGGGTGGGATGGGGTGGGTCGGATGCCAAAGTTTGAATTGGGCTTCAAGGAATGTTAGTAACATTACATAAAGTGCTAGAGAGGGGTATTTCATAAACAGAACAAGGGAAAAAATGTCCAGGAGTGTGAAGATGTAGGAGGTGGAGATGGAATAGGAGGAAATACCTGAAGTAAGGGTGAATTGAATATGCTACTCAGCCTTCTTTCTGCCATCAGAATGATGTGTCTAATGACAGAAGTTTGATCCTATCACTCAAATGTTCAAAACTCTTTGATGGTTTTCATTCACCTGCATCAGTAGTTTCCGAAATACTTGCCACTGACACACATGTGACATTCACTGTGGCAGCAGTCTTCCATGGGTGACACCAGAGTCTTTGACACTTCTGGGCATGCCAGCAGTATGTCTACCATTTCTCAGCCAATCAGGAAACATATGGAAATACAAGAGCATGAGTAATATTTTTATAGGGATAACTTTGAATCCTACCTGCTATAATATACCCACCCAAGTAAATGGTGGCAAACACGGGAAATTTTCTGATCAGTACCTACTGGTTGTAGAGAAAAGAAGCTCACTAAAATAAGAAAATATGTACCAATGTCTTAATGCTTTTCTAGCATGGCCAAGGTGATTATTTTAGGAAGTTTCAGTACCAGGATTGACAGTGGTATTGCCAAAGCCATTCAAGGCTATGCACTGGAATACAAGCGCTTATTATGTCAACGATCACTTTTCTAGAGACAGCTGAGTGAACCAAAGGGAGATAGCCCTGTCCAAATTAATAATTACACTGCAACATCTACTGCTAACAGCCACTGATTTGTTGTTTCTTACCATATACCAGTACAATGACAAAAATTTACAGAAGTTATTTTATTTAATAATTTATTTAATAAAATAGATACTAGAGCCAGGTATTATTACTCCCATCATACAGGAAAGATTAGTGCAGCTGAGACTTGAGGACCCAATTCACACCCGCATTGTGTCAGAACTAAAATTAGACATGAAGCTGCCATTTAAAATTGTGTGCTCTTAATCACTATTCATGTTTTATTCTATGATTACAAACATACAATAATGCTTCTATCTCACACTCATATAGGAGATTATATACTTCTAGTTAGCCTGGAGATATCTCTTGGTACTGGAGATAGCAGTGGTACTAGAACACTGTGGCCATGTCTTATCTCCCTAAGAACAGGAAGGTAGATAAGAACTGTGGAGAATTTTGCCCTAGCATCCTTTGGCAACATCACCCAAACCATACTCCTGTCTTACTTACTTCCTTTTTTCCTCCCTTCCTTTCTTCCTTTCTTCTCTCCTTCCTACTTCTTTCTTTTGTTCTGTCATCCATTCTCCGGTCTTTCCTCACAACTCCAAGTTATACTGTTATCTAAGCATTTCTAATTATAAGGAGTTTCCATTTTTTCATAAGATGCTCCTCAAATGCTTTTGTCTGACTGTTCAATGGTGGAATTACGACCACATTGGCTGAGTCATCCTTGATATTAGCGTAGTTTCAGATGTTGCTTATATCTTTTTCTCTCCGCTGTTTGTAAGGAGCATAGCATCTACTCTAACAGATTATAATCTTTGTGGGGGATCCAGACATGTGAAAAATCACCCCAACACATGGCAGTGGTCAGGATTATAAATAGGCACAGTGTAAAAAGGAAGCGAAAGACAGAATGAAGGGGGTGAGAGGCTTCATTTAAACTAGGTCCTGCAGATTGGAAAGGATTTTAATAAATAGGAAAGGGGAAGGGTAATCCTGGAAGAGGAAGTCAGATGGAAAGGAATGGAGGCAAACAGGTAGAAGGCATGGTCAGAAAAACACCCATCGTCTGTTGTGATTTGACCAGGGGTCTATACAAGTATGCTGCTATAAGATTGTAAGATAAATTGGGGAAACAAGAGGAAATGAACTTTTTCAATCTCTGAAGGAAGCTTCTGATCTATGTGAAATGCCAGCACGGTATTTGTTCAAAGACACTCACCTCCTCCTTCACTTCTGTCCTTATTGTCATTGCCATCATAATTACCGTTATTAAACTTTATGACGGTGTAACTTTTTTACAATTTCTCATTCATTAGTTCATTGCACACTTAAAACCTCTTCTCCAAGTTGATGGCATGGTTTTGGTGGAAAGTCACAAATAATGCTGGCTTATACAATAGAAAGGATATATTGGTTCTTGTTATTGTTAAGGTGATGCTGGGTGACTTTAGGTAGTGACTCAGTCATATGACGAGATGTGATTTCTTTTTGTGTCTCTGCCTTGACCTCCTTGGGTCCAGCTTCATCATAAGGTCTATTACCTTTAGGAGCCTAGCTGTTGCTTTCTGGGCTATGGGCTATTTTTGTCTCAGTATTTCCAGCCTAAGTCTGACTGGGCAAGGTTAAGTTCTCTGCCACCCCCTGAATCAACCTCTCTAGCCAAGGGATGAAGTGTGTTGACTGGCTTAGCCTGCTTAGGTCTTGTGCTCCATCCCAGGGCTGAGAGGGGAGTCAGCATCTGAGAAATTGCATACTTCCCCAAATAGGAATTGGGATTTGTAAGAAGAGAAAAATGGGGATAGGTAGGACAAATGGTATAGTAGAAACTAAAGATTATCTTTTAGAGAAATGTAGGTACTTTTATTCCCATTTTATAGCAGAGGAATGGAGGTCCATAATATTATTTGTTGCACAAAGATGAAACTTTCTCTAAGAACACCATGTATGTCAGGAGAAAAAAATTACCTATACTATATGTGTTATCATAAAATCCAGAAGCTGAAGGGATGTTCCTCTCTCTTCCAGACAACCCAAGTGTCATGGGCTATGATCCTGAGGAAGTCATTTAATTTCTTAGCTCCTTTTTCTTTTCCTTTCTCTCCTCCTCCTTTCCCACCCTGCCGTCCTCTTTCTTCTTCTCTAGAAAACTAGAGATAATAATAACACCTACTTCACAGGGTCATTGAGATATTTACAAATATAGGTGACCAAATGCCTTTCCATTCGTTATGTGTTTAATCCTCAAAACATCCAGGGAATTAGCTGAGTACATCCAGTCTAAGGGATGGAATTATTGAGGCCTGGTGTGGTTCCCAGCCACAGGAAATACCAAAGCAAGGGTTGTGAGTCCAAGCCTTACCCATTCTCTTCCCACAGCCCCATGCTGATTCTTAATGAGATCCCCAGCTCCCTGTGTCTTTGCCTTGCAGTTAACGGAATCCGCATTGACAGACGACATATAAAAATTATTATTAGCATGAAAATGTGTAATTACTATCTTTTTAAATATTTGCATCATCACAGATGATCTTTGTGTTGGACATTCTTTAGAAATGAATATCTGAACTAAAGGGCTTGTGGTTCATTCAGGCCATGATTAATTCTAAATAAATTCATTTACTGTCACTCAGATGTTGCTTAAACAATGCAAGCAGAGTGACTACAGAGCAATCTGAGCCTGGAAGGGCCAGGAAGGAAGCTGGAAATCACCTACCTCGACCTTTTAATTTACATATGAGGGAAAAAGGGCCACAGTAGGGAAGGCCTCACAATTAATTAGTGGCAGAGCTGGGGCTAGAACTCATTTTCTTTACTTCTGTGCCAAACTCTTGTCATTAAAGCATGAATGCTGATCATCAGATTCTTATTTGCTTAGGAATTACCCGATAAGTTACACCACATTTAGGGCTTATGGTAGAGAGACAATGTGCTAAAGATTCCAAAAGAAAAATATATTATGAATCCTTCACAAATTCCCTTGTGCTAGATCAAGTTTATCATATAATTTGCACAGTGCACTTGTGGGGGGGAATGGGTATCTGTATATATTGAACAGTGTCATCTGAATCCTGTCAATGCAAAGGTATGAACTAAAAACATTCTACATTAAAACAGAGCAAATTGCTTATGGTAACCATTGCATAATGAAGGAACACAATGAAGAATTACAGTTCAAATTACTTATCAGGTCTCTTCCATTTTCTAAGTTTTTAAAGTAGAAAATTGCACAGTATAATTACACTAAGTTAATTTGCATTCATATTACAATTCAATGAGCAATTACATTTTTTATTAAAAAAATATAAAGTGTGATTTGCATCAGTATGTTTCCAGAAAGAGTGGCAACTTTTTTCCTTATGTGGTTTACATACAAATTAAACTGTGCAGGACTGTCTGATACAGAACTGTAGCCTCTTACTTGCTGTTTGGAGTGTGACTATGGTTTCCGTGCTTTTGGACAAGAGCTCTTCTAGGGATCAGAATACTGTGGTTTGCAAGGAGAACTTCAAGGTCTTAGCACTCAAGATGCCTTTCTTTCATTCCCTTCCACCATCTGAGGCTAAAGTTTCTCTACTGAACTCCAGTCAGGCCATCACCCAACCTGCATCTGATTAACTCCTCTGTCAGGAGATTCTCAACCTTCTGGTGACATCCACATCATTGCTGGGTGGTGCTTTTATTTTTGGGGTGGTGCTGCACTTTGGTCTAACCATTCTTTCCACCCCCCCAATATTATTTTATATTAGTTTCAGATGTACAGCATAGTGGTTAGACACTTATGTAACTTATGAAGTGCTCTCCCTGGTACGTCTAGTACCCACTTGGCACCATACATAGTTATTGCAATATTGTTGACTATATACCCCATGCTGTGCTTTACATCCCTGTGACGATTTTGTAACTGCCAGTTTGCACTTCTTAATCCATCACCGTTTTCACCCATCCCCCAATCCCCCTCCCATCCGGCAACCATCCGTTCATTCTTGGTGTTTATGAGTCTGTTTCTGTTTTGTTTCTTTACTTTGTTCTTTAAATTCCACATATAAGTGAAATAATATGGTATTTTGCTTACACTGCCTGCCTTATTTCACTTAGCATAACAGCCTCTAGGTGCATCCATGTCATTGCAATGGTAAGCTTTTGTTCTTTTTTATGGCCAAGTAATATTTCATTGTATGTAAGTACCACAATTTCTTTATCCAATCATCTATTGTTGAGCACTTGGGTTACTTCTATATTTGCCCATTGTAAATAATGCTTCAATGAACATAAACATGAATGTATCTTTTCAAATTGGCATTTTATATTTCTTCAGATAAATACCCAGAAGTGGAATTGCTGGGTCATAATGTAGTTCTATTCTTAACTTTTTTGAGAACCCCCCATGCTGTATATCACCTCACACCTGTCAGAGTAGTTATCATCAATAAATCAAGAAACAACAAGTGTTGGTGAGAATGTAGAGAAAAGGGAATCCTCCTGCATTACTGGTCTAACCATTCTTGGATTAATGTAATTTGAAGGATACCTTTTTTTTTTACACATTGATTGCTTTGGCAGTGCCATGCATGGCATAGAGTACTCTTTTTATATTGAGAATATAATATGCTCCATCTTTTCTGTGTCTACTTTTTAATTTTCTAAAAAATTAAGATAACAGATAGCTAGTTGTGGGGAGGTTAGGGGGTGGAGGGATTGAGCAAAAAGGAAAAAGGACTCATGGACATGGACAACAGTGTGGTGATTGCTGGGTGCAGAGGGGTATGAGGGGAATAAATGGTAATGGAAAAAATACAATAAAGATTAAATTTTAAAAAGACATTAAAATGCACAGTTCTTAAGAGTAGTTTGATCTGTGTGGCTTCTTTTACTCAATATCTTTTTTAAGATTCAACCATTTTTGTGTATATATCAGTAGTATGTTTTGTTTCTTGCTTAGTAGTATTCCACCGCATGATATTCTGCAATCTGTTTATCCATTCTACTGAGGAAAGACATTGTTTCCAGTTAGACCTAGTATGAACAAAGCTTCTATAAAGTTTGTAGTGTGTGTGTATGCGTGCTTTATTTCTCTTTGGTAAATACCTAGGAGTGCAATGCCTGTAATTGCACATAGGGTAGATGTATGCTTAATTTGATAAGAAGGTGCCAGGCAGTTTTCCAAAATGGTGATACTGTTTTACACCAGCAATTTATGAGAGCTCTACATTCTCACCAATATTTAATGTGGTCAGTCTTTCCAATTTTAGCCCTTTGAGTCAGTGTGAAGTCATATCTCCTTATTGTTTTATTTGCATATCCTTTAGATGTTGAGCACCGTTTCCTCTGCCTCCTGGCCATTCATATATCTTCTTTTGTAAAGTGTCTGAGTGTCTTGTCCATTTTAATTAGTTTGTTTATCTTTTTATTACTAACTAGTAAGAGCCCTTTATATTTTCTGGATTCAAGTAACTTGTTAGATATATGTATTGTGAACATTTTCTCCAGGTTTGTGATATGCCATTAATTTCCTTAATGTTGTCTTTTGATTAACACATAGTTTAAATTTTAATAAAGTCCAATTTATTATATTTTTCTTTTATATTCAATTATTTTTTGTCTGCTCTAAGAAATCTGTTCATACCTCTAAATTGTGAAGAGATGCTCCAAGATTTTCCTCCAGAACTTTTATTGTTTCAGCAATTATACTTTGTTCCATATATGGTGTGGGGTAGTGGTTGAGGTTAATTTTTTTTCATATATTTATACGGTTATTTTAGTACCATGTTTTAAAGACTTTTATTTCCTCTGTAAGTTGCACTGGCATCTTTGTAAAAGCCAACGAGCAGACAAACAAACCAACGGGTAACAGGTCAATTGACTGCATGTGTTGTTCTGTTTCTGGACACTCTATCCTGATCAGTTTATCTGTCCTTAGTGTGGATACTAATGCCATACTGTCTTAATCACTGCAGCTTTATGCTAAGTGTTGAAATCAGGTAGGATAAACTCTCTGATTTTGCTCTTCTCTCTCAGGATTGTTTTGGCTATTCCAGGCCCCATTGCCTTTCTGTATGCATTTTAGAATTAGCTTACCAATTCAGAAAGCAAGCTGAAAATTTTATTAGGATTGTGTTAAATGAATAGTTTAATTTGGGGAGAACTGACATCTTATCAGTATCGAATTTTCCAAACCATGGACATGATATGCCTTTCCATTTATTTGGGTCTTCTTTAATTGTTTTCATTGATATCTTGCAAATTTTGGTGCATTAACTTTGTACACCTTTTGTTCAATTCATTCCTAAGTATTTTGTGTTTACACTGTTGTAAATGACATTTTAATTTTTTCCAACTGTCTGTTGGACCAACTGTATAACTCTGAGTAAAATATTTAACCTTCTGAGTTTATTTCTAACCTGTAAAATGTGAGTTCATGTTCTTCTTAGAAAAAAGTGAAGTATAAATGTATACAAATTGCTTCGTGGTTAAGAATTAAATTGGATAACATATAGCAAGTTTCTTATGCAGTATTTGGAATATTCTTTTGGTCAGAATTCAGACAGAATTCTTTTGGTCAAAAATGGCGCAAAAAAACTCAAACTGGCTTAAGTTATAGAGGGAATATTTTGGCTGATGAGACTGAAAAATCTGTGGGGGTAACGTAGTTGGTTTCAGGCATGGCTAAACTAAAGCCCTTCAACAATGTCCTCATAAATCTCTCTCTTTTTTAATCTCTTAGTCTTTTTTTTTTTTTCCTTCTCTGTTAGTTTCATGCTCTGAAGGAGTTTTCTTATGAAATGGGTTTCTGAGGATACAGGCTGAATATCTTTTCAATGTCCAATTTAGTGGTAAAGAGAAAGCACTTTTCCCAGCTGCAGTGTCAGAAGCACACAGGTTACCGATTTGACCATCCCTGAATTGTGGCCAAGAAATGTGTTGCACTGTGCATCCCCTGAGCTGGAGGATAGAGTCAGCTCTACCAGAACTAAATAAAAAAATATTATTTGGTGGGGGACTGGTTCTCCAACGAAAGCTGAGGATTGTTTACAAGAGGAGGAGGAATGGCACCATAGAGGCGAAGGTATGACATATCTGTCATACCTTTAACATAGTAGCTGCAAAACACACTGCACCTAGGTCCCATGGGGTGCCGCTTCTTCTCTCTGCCCCTCGTGCGCCCTAGGCATCACAAACTCAGTCATTTCTCATGGCGTTTAGTCTACTCCTATTTTCAAGTACTAATATCACCTTAAGCTCCACTTTATGAGTGAAAAAAATGGGGGGTTATAATTGGACTTAAGAGCCCTTTGACAATCACTTCAGCTCTCCACTTTGTTTCTCCTGTGCATTCAGCTGAAAAGAGTAGATTGATGGCATAAATGCAATTGCATTGTTGCTACTCTCCTCTACTTGCTCCTTGGAAAAAGAAAAGGAGTGTTGTTTACCGTGACTATAAGCCAGAGTTAAGTTCAGTAATACTGTCACACGACCTTTTCCTGGAATCAAGCAAGGCAGTATCATGAAAGAAGGGACCTTCTATTTTGATGAAGCCACATACAAAATTTTTTATTGCTCTTTTGACCTCAGAAGAAAAATATCAAATGGATATTTTATTGGGTTGGCCAAAATGTCCATTACATTTTTTCCATAGGTTGGCTCTAGTAGTGCTTGGTTGTCTTTAGCTTCATTTGAAACAAGGTTGTTAAATTGTATTGTGATGGCTGTCATATCAATGTGCATTTAAAAAAAACATCAAAATTGGTGAATTTTTGTGCAGCCATCTTAATATTGAAGATGTAAGAAAATGTGCAACATTTTATTACTTCAAGAAAGGTAAAACACAACAGAAATGCAAAAAAAGATTTCTGCAGTGTATGGAGAAGGTTCTGTGACTGATCAAATGTGTCAAAAGTGGTTTGTGAAGTTTCTTAGAATTATTGACATTTTGACCAAATAATTCTTTGCTCTGGGGCTGCCTTACACATTGGGAGATGTTTTGCAGCAGCCCTGGCCTCTACCAATTAGAAGTCAATAGCAGGAGATAACCAACATACTCAAACTATTCAAATCAAGAAAATTATTGCTGAAACTGAAAAATGTGTCTTTTACTTCACAGGAACATCGTAACAGGCTTTTTGGCTAACCCAATACTTGTGTCTAGGGCATACAAGAAAAGTATCTGAAATGTGGTTCATGTAAGGTTTGCAAAATAGTTTTCTTTTTCTTTTAAGTAGTCCTCTTCTTTTACCAGAGTCTAAATTCCAGAGCCCTAAACATGGCAAACCAGAACATTTACAATTTATCCGTTTTTTTTTTAGAGTCAACTATAGCCACCCCCAGAGAAGAATCTCTTCTGTGCCTTCACACATTCTCTTTTCTTTGGCTGAAATATCCTTCCTCTCCTCATCTGGTTGCTTGTTATCTTTCAGGACGACATCCCTTCTTTTATGAACTCTTCTTAGCATCCTACCCTGGGTTAAATATCCCTATCTGATGTGCCTCCAGCATCCTGTAGTTAGCACTATCTTAGCATTTGTCACAATGCAGTGTGTTGGTGGGTTTCCTTCATGTGGCTATGAGTTGTTTAAGTTATTTTTGATTTTTCTTTTTTTTTTCCTGTGCCAATGCCTAACATTGTGTCTGGCACAATGTAAGCAATCATTAAACATTTTCTGAATAAATTGCTATAATCTGAGTTTGAACTTGAACTTGAGTGAAAAGGACTATGTGAGAGGCTTATGTACCTTTAGTATTAATATTTGATATTTGTGCATTCTATTGTTAGTATGCTTTGAACACATGATGTGTCTAATAAACTTGGCAGAAATGTTCCTACTGAACATTATTAAAAAATTTTATTAATTTGAGAGCCTTATGTGTATAGAAACATTATCATATTCCTGGCATATGCAAGCACTATAAACTATTTAATAAACAGTGGCTATGTAGTAATTTGTGTTTGAAACCCTCAGATCTTACAGCACAAACTCATTTTATTATGCTCCATCTGATGAGAGGTATATTTCAAACAATTGTAGAAAGAAACATAATTTTAAATAATATAGAATACACAAAATGAGCTATTTTGCATTCCTTTCTTTGGAAGAGGAGTTATTACTAGTTGGATTTATGATTTCTGACATTTGGTTTTGCATTCAATCATGGGTCAGCCTCAAACAGCACTTAAATAGGTTGCCCCTCTGAGTGTCTTGAGAATCGAGTGCACAGGGATGAATTATGTGACGTTCACTTGAACTCCTTTTTGCTCATCTGCATGCTACTGATGTTCATGTTTTTTATTCAACTGACTGAGCTTCTCAAAGGCAGGATCTGTTTCTGATTTGTCATCATTATTCCCAATGCCCAGCATAGTGCCTGAGATATAGAATGGACTCTGTAAATGTTGTTGATTTACAATGAACTGGTTTGGAATTATTCTGGAAAGAGAAGTTTTACATGTTACTTATCCTCTTCCTGCTGTGTCCAATGCATCATCTCATTTAAGGCTCACAGCAATCTCATGAAGCAGGTGTCTTACCAAGCTGTTATGAGCACTGAGGAACTGAGAATTTTGAGGTTCAGAGAGGTAAGCAACTTGTCAAAGATGACTCAGGCCCATCAGATTCCAGTGCATATTTTATCCAGTATACAGCAATACAGTGAGCTATTGTGAAGGTTAAATAAGTTAAGGTATGTAAATACCCAAAAAGTGTCTGGAACATAATAAACAATACACATGAGATCTGTCTTCTGACTGAGTCACCTGGGTGATTTGATGTTTCCCTAAAAAACTCTGCTGGAGATGTGACGCATGAGCAGGCACATTGTCGTGATGAAGCTGCCAGTCACCAGTTGTCCATAGCTGTGGCCTTCTGAATCATCCAAATAGTTTCCGTGGAGGAACGTTCAAGCTTAAGGCAAGATGTGATGAAGATTCATTGCCCTGCTCACTCAGTCATTTTGAATGTGATTGCCACACAGTACACATGCTCACTCAATGTGTCTACTGTCTCCACTCACTAGTACAATGATGCTGTCACTGTTCACACATGTGCATTCCAGTCCACTCTCCTTGGCTGCCAGGTTACATCGATAAGGCGCAAACCATTCTCGTTTAACTAACAATGGCTGGACTTTTTCTGGACAGATCTCGTACACTTTTGCTGTTCTTATTACTTTGTTGTTTCTCAGAGTAGATGATAAGGGAAATGCATATTGATTTTTTTCCTTATGCCATGCTTAATACAAATGACATTGTTACTCAAATGAGAAGAAAAGAAACAATACCCTAAAACGGAGATGAGTTTCTTAACATATTTAGCATAGTAAGTTAAAACAGTACTTTAAAATTTGGGTTGACTTAAACCAGTAGACCATTAGGTCCTTGGGCAGCTGTACGCAGTTAGAATCTCCATATATGCTCTTTTTCAGCTTGGAGTTGGGAACAGCTGCAGCTTGTTGCCCCTGTTGGATTTAATGGGAATTTGCTCAGTTTCATGGTGGACCCTGTCCAACACTGAATAGAGATAGAGTTTTACATGAGCCTCTTCCGTTTCTATTACTCTGCCAACTCAGTGTCTCACACTCCCTTCAATTCTGTAATCATAATGTCAATTAAAAACACAACAAGGGAGAGGTGTGGGGAGAGCAACAAGTCTCATACACAGGATCTTAAAATGTACATAAGTGGTTTTGGTGTTCCCTGGCTGTCCCCTAAAGCAGCGAGAAACTTTAGAGTGTTTTTTGGTAGAGGCAATAAAGAGCTGGACTTTGTTTGATTACCTAAGTTTCCTTTTACCCCAGTCACCTGAAGTGCATGATAGTTTTCTACACTCTTTCTTCTTATGCCAACCAAGTCTTCCTGATTTGTCAATGTTCCCTGTTATCTTTGTACTGAGTTCAGATTCCTGAGGTCTGTCTTTGTAGATGAGAAAACTGAAATGATTTATTAATCTTTATTAACAGAGTTGCCTGGTGAGCCTGAACTTCCTACTAAATGAATCTTCATTGTTTGTTGTTGGCAATTCTGGCCACTGTTTAAAACTTTGGAAAAGTTGGAGAGACTTGAGCCAGTTTTGGGGTCCTCACCATTAGATTCACTGGCCACACCAGGAAGTCAATAGAAACAGTCTATCAAGGGGCGGGGGTGGGGGGTGGGGGGAACCTTGCTCCTGCCTAGTTGGGAGTTTCCTCTGATCAACTGTTCTCCTAAGATTGCATCCTGCCAGTGACCTCACACATTTTTCTTGATTCTGTGTAAATTGCTATCTTTTCAGGAGGTGCATGACAGCCTCCGTTTGCTGGTGCCTCCATTTGTACAGAAGCTGTTATTACGGAATAAGTTTAATGGGTCGTGAATTTTGTGGAGATAGGGAGGGTCTCTCCATGACTTTGTGTGTACCAGCCACGGACCTATTGGCTCCACAAGGAGTGCATTAGGCTAAATATTTTTAGCCCATTGACTCTGGAAGTAATAACCCTTGATGCTTCATTAAATTTTCATGGGTGAGTGACAAAAGCTATGAGGGGAAAAAAAACAAAACTCAAATCCACCACATTAGCTTTATTATTACGCAGCTGGAGGACAGACATGTGGCCCCTAAAAAGGATGAAAATAAACTTTTTAAGGAACCGTTGTTGCCTGTCTCTTTTTTCCACTCCTTGCTCCAGTGGGTCAGCCCTTGATTTGCTTTTTTTTTTTCTTTTTTCCCCTCCCACACCTGGCATTTTGGCCTCTGGAGGCCAGTATAGACAACGGGCATTTACTGGAGTTGAATCTAGTGTCAGGGTACAAAAAACATTCTAGACAGACACAATGCTTTCTGCCATTTATTGGATCTTTGTAAATTAGGACCAGAAGTAGGGAGCTGGGGCCTTCTGCTCCTGTTTTAATTTGAGGCTTGTCCTCTCCTGGACATTCTAAGAAAGCGAGTGGGGAGGTGAAGGGGAAAAGGAAGAGCTGGGGTTTAACTGCGTATCGTTAGGGACAAGAATCCCTCCTAAGGCAGCTGAAAACGTGTCAGGTGCAGTCCTTCCCCAACCTCCGCCCAAGTTAGCCTGGTAACCCTCAGTCAGGACCCGAGCTCCCAAACCAGGTTTGGCTGCTGGGAGCTAGCGCCCCCTCCTGCCAAGGGGCGTGGGGGCAACAAGCCCTCGCAGGACTTCCGTTCTAGTTTCCGCCCTCTGGCACTCCTGATAGTTGGGTGTGTGTTTGCTGGGAGGCTTGGGTAGAATAGGCTCCAGAGAAAAATGAGGGGGACCAGGCTAGGGTGATGGTGACTAAAACACGGGACACTTTGTGAAGCCCTAGTCCCCCTTCTCTCCCTTGCACTCTCCCCGCCCGCACAGCCGGGGCGGGGACCCCGTGCTCTCTGCTTGTCTCTCCCTCTCCGGGGCGCCAGAATGGGCAGTCAGCGCAAGGGCTCCAGAGGGGCGACTGCGAACCGAGGCGCCCCCGCTCGCTCGCTGGCTCGCTGTTCCTCCTCCTCCTCCTCTCCGCCGCGACTCCGCTAAGCTCTCGGAGCGCGCTCCGCAGCGCAGAGAGCGCCCGGGCGGGAGTGGGAGCGGGAGCGGGAGTAGGAGCCGCCAGGCCCGGGCGAGGGGCGGGCGGCGGGAGGCTAGGAGGCGACGGTTGGAGAGTCAGCAGGTGAGCATCTCCAAAAGGCCCCGGCGGGTGTGGGGGTGGTTGGGGCGGGGGCTGAGGGAAGAGGCGGGTCTGCACGCC
Organism: Trachops cirrhosus; assembly: GCA_028533065.1. Lineage (NCBI taxonomy): Eukaryota > Metazoa > Chordata > Mammalia > Chiroptera > Phyllostomidae > Trachops > Trachops cirrhosus. Next base: position 36,623,624 of record CM052542.1, on the reverse strand, counting down.
AGGCGGTCTCCTCCCCTTTGCTCTGATGCTCGGCCCGTGGCTCTCGGGGAGGATGGACCTAGGTCTGCGCTCGCCCGGGCTTTCCCCGGCTGGAGAGCGCGCCTGAGTACCGCCGCCCGCCGGGCATGGGGTGCCGCTTCCCGGGCGGCTGCGACAGCGGAGGAGGATGCTCATGGCGAGCCGAGGTGAGGCGTGGCGGGGACAGGAGTTCAGCGCTGGCAGGTGCCCGCCGGGGACTCGGCGTCCGGACACCTGGAGCCCTCAGGCGCGGAGGAAGGCTCCTGGGGCGCCTCTCTTAGGAGTTTGGCTAGGGGTGCCGCGGGGACGGTGACTGCAGTTTTCCTCCACTTGCTGGGGGTAAGGGGCGACCTTTGCGCCTTCCTTGTCGGGCTCCTGTAACCCCCGATCTCTTTACTTCTGGCAACGCGCGGTCCTCTCTGCAGACCTGCTCACCCCAAACGTCCGTCTCCAGGACGCCCTGCACCCCTCTTCCTCCTGGGCTTTCGGCTCTACTCATCCATGTATCTTCCTTCTCCCACTCTAAAAGCTACCCGGTACTCTCGAGCCCTTCTCCCTGCCTCGCTCACGGCGTTCCCGGGCCGGGCCCGCTTATCACTTCCCTGCATCTCGGCAGCGCTGCGGTTCTGCCCCGACTTGTGGAAAAGCCGTATCTATCTCACTATCTCAGGAACCCCTATCCTTTCGCAAGACACCATCAGAGTTATACCGACCCTAATCCTTCCGCGGGTCCTCCACAGATTCAGTTCTCCGTCGTGCTCCTCCCTCCATGCCACCCCCAATGGCCCCACCACCCTGACAGGTCGCTTCCCCAGCCCTCCCCTTTGGCTTCTCTCTCTGCTCGAGACCAGACGCTGTACTACGCGTGCAGAGCTCAGTTCCTTCCCCGCTCCCCCGCCCCAGGGAAACTTTAAAATCCTCCTGGTTTGGCCCATAAAGAAGCCAGGAAAAGAGAAAAATCTGGAGTCAGGGAGTTAGAGATGGGGGAGGTTGTGTCGCGGCTTCGGAAAGGGGCCATTGGATGACTGTACAAAGTAAATTTCAAAACGTCGGAGGTTGCTGCAGCCGGGACTCTCCTCCCGCTGCCTTCGTCCCGCGAAGTATTATTGTGACCCCTGGTGGGAGGGCGCGTCTGTTCTGTGCACTTTTTAAAGCGTCTTTTTTTTTTTTTTTTTTTTTTTTGGTGGTGCTCGTGAACCTAGAGGGGAGATGGGGGACGCAAGGGAGTTGCGTCAGGGAAAGCTGACTCTCGGCTGCTGCCTGTTAGCTCCTGCTTAGCACCCTCCGGGACCCGCCGGACTGTGTGTGCTTCACTCCCTGTAAACTCCCCTCCACCCCCAACTGCATCACACAAGTCTTCATTGTTGGGGCTCTGCCTGGGCACTTCCGCCTGGACCAAGAGAGTCTAAACGAACGGGGTGGGGGTGGGGAGGCCCGGGGCGCCTGGCGACGGGGGTCTGGCTCTTGCTGGATTCTCCGCGTGGGCGGTGGGTGGAGCGGAGAGCGCCGCGGTGCGGGCATCTGTGTGCTGCGACGTGTGTCCGGAGGGTGGAGGTGGGTGTCCGCGTGGGTCCGTGCCTCCGGGTGTATTTGGATGCCAGCGGTCGCTTGGGCTTATCTCCTTTAGAAAGAGAGGCCAGTGGAAAGCTTGTGGAAACGAGCGTGCCTTTTGCTGCCCCAGAGTGGGGCGGACGGGTGGGTCCTCGGAGATGGAAGCTACAATGCAGCTCTCAGCCAGTCGCTGGGACCCCGGAGCGAGGAGCCTCCCTCCATCCCTTGTCCCTCCCTCCTCTCCTCTAAAACTGGACCTTTCGATACACTTTCACAATGTTTATGGTTTTGAATAGAGGCCTTGTTGGGGTTCCGCTGACACTTCATAACACTTAACATGTTTTTAAGTAATCATACAAATTAAAGGTAGCTTACTTTCAGAACCCCCTAATTATCCTGTTCACGTTTGTACATTTATGCTCCAATTATAGGTCTTTGGGAAATCCACAACATTATAAACCATCCCCACCCCCTGAATTAGCACCCATTGTTTTTTATTATCTCAGCGGCTATGAGTGATTCTGCACGGAATCCTGAACTGCAGAGGCTTGAAGACAGATGGGGGAGGGCAAAGTTGTATGGCGTTGGAACGCTCCACCCAGCCACCCCACCCATCTCTTTCACTTCCTATCCTGACAAGGCTTGGTGACAGTTCTGGAATCTAAAAGGCATCAAGGATTTTCTTGATTTCCTATTGAGAAGGGCGACCTAATCAAAGCTGTATAAAAGTCAACTTCTAAGCAATCAGAAATTGTCTGCTGATGTCCTTGATTGAAACCCCAGCATTCAAATGGAGTATTGAAGAACTCGCAGACATGGCTTTTGAAGGGCTATTGTTCTTTTTCATACACAGAGGCCCTCTTAAAGGTTTAGGAAGTTCAAAATGCAGTGATTTGAAAGACTGACATTGTAACTATTTGGCAACGCTGGGAGGATCTGAAGGGATGAGAGAAAAGGCCAAGGTGGGAAGTACAAATGTGTTACTATCTTCTTGGGAACAGTGCGGCTATCAAATGTGGGAATTCAGTTCTACACATCAAGTTGGCAATTAAAGCTCTTCCTAAAGCAGATTTAGAAGATGGCTTTTTCAGTAGGGTTTTTTTTTTTTTTTGGTGGTTTGCTTAAGGTCTGAATAGGCATATCTGAAACATTTAATCATGTTCATTGTACTCAACAATAAAATCTGAATAAAAATTACTTATTGTTGATGAAGCTCATCTCTCAAGCTGTTTCACAGTATGTTTCATTTGCAAGACATACCATTGTGTGAGGCTGCCAGGAAGAGATGGTATCACTTATTGTTCATTTTCTCCTCCCAAAGCAAAGAGGAATATGCTGCTTTACTCCTCTTTGCCCTCCAAAGTAGTTTTTCTGAAATGGGTGGGTGTTTGGCGTGGTACCTGATAGTACCCATGTTGCAAATTGCAGCTGGTGGATTTTGGATGCCTGGAGCCACCCTGCAGGCAAATGAAGAATCTAATTGAGGCAGCATTTCATTTTGATAATTCACTCAAGTCAAACATTTTGTTTTTGCTGGGATTTAATCCTTCTCTCAAACTAATAAAGCTAACAAAGCGAGAAAAATCACAGTTTATGTCTTTTAGATGGCACTTTTAAAAATTGCATAAATTGAAGGCTGCTGTCAGGAACTTTAAATGTTATGTAGGGCTAACAAAGAAGGTTCACTAGTTAAGTGATTGAGGACAAATCACTCTTAGAACCTGTTTCATCATTTGCAAAGCAGGGGCAATATTGTCTACCTGTGAGTCTTTGAGCAATTTTATAGGGGAAAATGTCTGGTTGGATGCTTTAGCACGTAGAAGAATTTCAGGAGAAGGATAACTTTTAGCAACAGAGAGCGTGGAATTCTGCTATGGAGAGAGGATGGCATTTGGAATTGGAAGGCCAGGGTTGAATTCAGGTACTTTCTGACTTTGTCATGTTTGGCAAATCACTTCCCTTATTAATCAAAACAAGAATAATTAACCTCAATGGAGTAGTTATTAATAGGTACCCTTTTAAGCACTTCGCATGTATTTATTTTTTAATAAATTAAAGTGGATATTTCTAATTCTCATCCATTTAATTGATAAGGAAACTGGGTAACAGAGAGAGTTGGTAACTGGCCCAAGGTCACTCAGCTAGGAAGGTATAAAACTAGGATCTGAATATAAGCATTCTGATCCCAAGATCTGCCCTACTCGCTGTATAATGCTTCCTCTGAGTGGAGAGGTGATCTTGGCTATCTCTCATGTGGGTTGTTAAATTTGTAAAATTTAATGGGGAACAGTGGTGTAATAGGTGATTAGGAGTCTGGATGTGTGTGCGGGGCTGCCTGGGTTCAGACCTCACCTCCCCCAGCCCTGCCAGCTGGGTTGCCGGGACCAACTTATTCAACTTCTCTGTGCTTCAGTTTTCTTTACACTGAAATGATAGTGCCTGCCCCAAAGATTGTCGTGGGGATTAGGGGACTTAACACAAAGTGCTTAGAATAGTATCTAGCATGTAATGCTGTTTAGCTATTAATATTACCTTCAATTGAGATAAAAATTCTTCCCTTTGATAATAAAATGTTGTTTGTTTGTCATTAATATCCTGAGCCTTAAGCATCCTAATAGTATCTTCCTCCTCCCTAACCAGGGGGTACAGAATAAGAGATATATTTTGACATTTCAGGCAAAAGTTTTGTTTTTTTAGCATATTGGAAATATTTTCTTGGACATTCTTCCTCCTTGTGAAAGGAATTGTGACACACACCATGCTTAAGTCTCGATGCGATTGTGCTTCTCACCAATATTTTCAGGGAAATAAAATGACCGTTTGATGGGCTGTATTCTAGAAGCAGATTAGTCAACTCTCCCAATTTACAGATTGGAAAACAAACCAGACTTGGGGAGATATGTAACTTTACACCTAAGAGGCACTGTCGGAACACAGAATTATTGGACTCTTTGTCCAGTGCTCCTTCCTCAGGACCAGATTGCCTCTTAATACTGGGACAAAGAAGTGGCTTGAAAATATAAATAAAACTTGGAGGTGGGGAGGTATAGCCAGGCTCAGAGCAGGAGCTAGCCAGATGTTCTGTTCTGAAAAACGAATATCCAGTTGGAAAAGGAAACCCCGCTTCTGGCAGTACATTTATATACATGAAAACTAGCACTAAACTCAGTCTATGAAATGTGTATCAGGATAGGAACCTGTGTTAAAACAAACAAGCAAACAAACATTAAGTCAATGAATCACTTGAACACTTCCCTTAGGTTGGAGAGCAAATGATCAGATTTCTTCTTCTGCGAAATGCTCTTTGTATATTTCTTCCATTTAGTCCTCCGCTATGAAAAGGTTTTGCTTCAGGAATCACAAAACTCCTCTGGCTTCTAGTTCATGAAATATGCAGCATATTCTATTGGAAAGAAATTGCCAGCTTGCTTTTATTATTATTATTTTATTTTATTTGAACCTGACATACAGCCAATCTACAATGCCAGTGGGGGTTTCTCATAAAGAGAAAGGAAAACAGAAATAAAATTCTGCTGAATAGAACTCACAGCTAAAATGATAAAAAGTTTTGTGGTGGCAAAGAAGGGTTGTTTAGCTTAGGGAGTAAAAACAAGAGGAGTGCCCTCTCAGACAGGGGTGACAAGGTCAGAGTGAACCCAGGTCAGCTGTGTTGACCGCCTGCGGTGAGTCTTGCAGTATTACCAACCCTGTGTATTGGCTGCGAGCTTCATACCAATTTCTTACTCTCTCTGATGGTCAGTCTTTCTGATTCTTCACTGGACTCATGATTTATCTGTTCACTAGCCATCGGTTAGGCCATTCCTTTGTCTTCCTTTTTCTCTCCTTGCTTCTGCTGCAGAGTTTGTCTTTCAGTCGTTATTGTTGTTGTTTTTTGTTGTCGTTGATAATTGACAAGAGACTGAAAAGTTAGGAGGGCGCATTGAGAGTATCTGGGAAATTGAGGAAGCCAACTTCAGGCATGCACACAGACATCACATCCATGTCCATTCCACACATGTTTGCTGAGCACCTACCCTGTGTCTAACTCTGGTCCTGGGCTAGGGTGCTGGGCATTATGAGCAGTGCCCCAAATGCAAAGGGGCAACCTCTGCCATCTAGGCACCTGGCTTCCTGCGTGAATAAGTGCTCCAGTGTGAGATGTGCTACAGAAAATGTCTGCACAGCACTGGAAGCTTCCAGAGGAGTCATTTGTTCCACCTGGAGAAAGGAAAGGGTGGGGAAGTTATCGAGGAAGAGATTGCATTTCAGCTGGAAGTGGAAGGGTGACCAGGAGTTTCTCAGGGGTGGGAGGCATTTCAGACTGGAAAATTCCTTTACACGGATAAAGACAGGTAGGGCCCGCAAGTTCATTATTTTCGTGGAGTTGGGCATAGCTGGGTGTGTCTATAATGTAGAGTATGTGGCTGAAATGGATGATTTTATACAGTATTTTCCAAAACTATGTTCCAGGGAACATGAGTGTTCCCCAAGATGGTTGTATTTCAAAGGAAGAGCATTGGAAGGGAAAAACGTTCTGTGCTAAAAAATACTCAGTGAAGTGCTGGGTTATAGATCCCACTCTCAGTAAGACTTGGTATCTACTGACATATTAGAGCTTCAGAGAGTTCCTCCAGTAAAGACACTCATTTTCCAAACTTATTTGCCATAGAACCTTCGATTTCAAGGAGCACCCCCCGCCCCAGTGTCTTAAGAAATAGATTAAGGGAAATGTTTGTAGGTAATCACTTATTTATAAGAATAACATTTAATTTTATCATGAAAGTAATATGTGTGATTTGAAATGTAGTGTATTCAACACATATAAAGAATATAAATAACAATACTGTAAAAAAGAAACCCAAAACAAACCTCTGTACCTACCTCTTAGCTTAAGAAGTAAAGCCATGTAATTGAAGCCCCTTAGTAACCTCTCCCTGATCACATCTCCTCCCCGCCTGCCAGAGATAACCACTATCCTAACTTTGATGTTTGTCATTCCATACATTTCTTTTGAATATGCTTTGCAGAAGGACGAACTTAAAAAGAATCCCATTGGATTTTCATCCAGTTTATAGCTCATCGTGACAGAGATAATCAGGAAAAATAGTATTTTATATAATAAACATCCAAAAAAGGACACTTATATGTTCTTTAGGGGAAGGAAATGTAGCTTCTCCTTTTAGCAACAGCCCCTGAAATGTAGTAGATACTCAATAAGTTTCTGCTGGGTTGAATTGAATTAAATGTGTGTAGTCTGATGCGGTTCATTAAGTTTGTGTGGATAAAAAGATTGGGGTAAATTGTTATCCATTGACAGTATTGAAATTCTTTGTGATCAGTGATCTTGAAAACATATTTTTTTGTTGCAGTTCTTTATTTTTTAATCTGGACTTGGAAATAAATAGTAACAGTCATCTATTGAAAGTCACATCTATGTTTTCTTGATATCTTTAGAATCATTGACAATAACTACTTACCTGAGTCTGACCTATTAAATAGCTGATTCAGTGGAGGTATCTACTTCCATTATAGAACAAAATAATAAATGTCAATGCTTTTGATCAAGAAGAAAAATTGTGAATTACAATGCTAATTAATTACTCCGTACCTGGACACTAAATACTTTGAGGGTCCTATCCTCAGGGTCCTTGAGAAATAACTTATTATCAGGAACAGAGTGTTACAATTAGGCACTCTCATACCAACACAAACATTTCTCTTGATACACGTGAGGGACATCCTCTTGAAAAAGCTCATATAATCTAAAACATATGACATATTTGGGTGACATTTTCCTTTTCTGTTATCCTACCCTATCATATATCATTGTGTATATGTCAACATGTTTGAAGATTGCTGAGGAATGCATGGTAGAAAGAATGAGAGGAGAAAGTGGAAGACTTCCAGGCTCACTGTGAGAGGCTTTTTGTCCCAAATAATGGTCATCATGGGACACAGTAGATTCGCTTTTCCCACGGGGATTGAAGTTGATCGTGGCCAAGAATCTACCCTGAGGGTTTCTGCCCTTGATTTCACTGGTACAGATTTGTCCTGTGTTTTTGGGAGTGGGAGTAAAATCCCAGCAATATTGGAACGAGCATTAAGTTGCCCAGTGGTGCCCACGCACTGACGGTGACCTGTGGTGGTGCTGGTCTTGAGCTGTGGGACACGTTCTGAGCAGTACTGCATGCTCACAAAAGTTCTAAATATAAAATACAGTCATTCGATATACTCAAGTTAAACCATACGTGCCAATAATCCAACTGTTGATGGAGTTGAAGATGGGCCAGCCGTGTGCTGAATCCAGCTGTGGCATGTATCACTGGAACATAGTTCCAATGAATGCAAAAAGGTTACTGTAATGTATTCCTTTGGGATGTTGAATGCATTCACAGACCACATAGAAGTTGGATTCCTGCCAGCCTGCTGCCATCTAACTTCCTAATTTTAATACAGTTGAATTTATCAATCTTTTCTTTTATGGTTAGTGCTTTTTATGTCTTGCTTAAGAAACCTTTTTTTTAAAACCCTGATGTCTTAAAGATATTCCTTTTTATTATCTTCTAAAAGCTTTATTGTTTGGCCTTTCACTTAGGACCCACAGTCCATGTGGGTGGGTGGGTATGCGAGTATGTGGGCATGTGAGTGTCTGCATGTATGTGGTGTGAGGCAGCAGTGGGTTCTGGTTTTCTTCTGCATGGGAAAAAATCATCATCCTGGCACTCAGGGTCAGTTTCTAGCCATAGATTTTGTCCACTCTTTTGCCTGAATCACACTTCTTTGTTATAGCTTTATAATAAGGCTTGGTATTTGGCTGGACAATTCTCCTACAACATTCTTCAAAGATGTCTTGGTTTTTCTTGGCCTTTTGTCTTCCATATACGTTTTATAATCATATTTTAAAGTTACATGATACTACTCTTGAAATTTGGAGTTACCATCATTTAGAGGTTAATTTAGGAAGAATGACATCATTATGATATTGAGTATTTTTACTCATGAATACTTCTTTCCATTTATTTAGTTCTTATTTTTAACTGTCTTCCCATACATACTATAATTTTCTTCATAAAGATACGCACTTTTGTTAAATATATTTCCAGGTGCTTTATATATTTTAGTTGCTATTGTAAATGCTATCTTTAAAAATTATATTTCTTAATTATATGTTAGTTTTCCTCACATTCTGCCTGTATTTGTTATTCTGGATGGTGGGGTTTAGGAAGGGAGGACAGAAACTCGTGCTTGTCGAGTGCTTACTGAGCACTAGGTGCTTTACAAGCTCTCATTTGATACTTAGAACAGCCTCGAGGAAAAGGCTGTGGGTAGCTGAGCACCGCTCTTGACTGGATCACTTCCTTTCTTTATAGGCTGATGGCGTAGGGGATGATGTCCTTTGTCCCAGTGGGCCCGTGGGAGTACAGAAGTGACACACGAGGCTAGTGAGGATGTGATCAGTCCAAGCAGCAGCCAGTCACCTGGTTCAGTTGGCAGAGGTCTTTGAAAGACATCTCCGGTTTTCCCAGGGGAGTGAGGAGATGTGCGCAGGGGGCGCAGACCTCTCCTGGTCAGTCGCCCTGTCTGACCTAACACGAGCCAGGGCCTGGGGACCAGAGTCTGGCTCCAGACACACTGGTCCAGCACTGCAGGCCGGCCATAGTCACTGGGCTGCCTGAGCGACAAATTTTGGCTGGCAGCTGCAGTCTAATTGGACTTTTTAGGCTTCACTCACATCAGTGAGTGTGATTCGCACTTTGACATGGGAGCCGCCAGTCAGGACACATGAAGACGTGTCCAGGTCATCAAGCTGAGAGGGAACAGAACCCAGGTCCCTTTGCACCCACATCAGTGCTCTTTCCACCTCGTGTTGACTTAAAATCCTCAGATGTACTGTGATGACATTGCAGTGGAGTACTGGAAGCACTTTTCACCTGGGGAGGACCGTTATGCATGGCAACCATAACGTATCTGTAAAAAAGGGATCATGGGAGACATGTCCGATTGTGGCATCATGTGTCGTTGATGACGACTTGCCAATTGTATCCTCTTCCCTCCCTCCTCCTCCCCCTCCTCCTCCTTCTCTCTCTCACTCCTCACCACATTAATTCTTTCATAAGCCCACTCCCACTTATTTCTTCTCATTCAAATACTATTTAGTTTTCAGGATGTAGGATAGATACTTATTTCTCTCCAAAAGTTACCCCTATGAAATCAATGTTGATAAAATTTCAAATTGTCAAGTGGTCTACCTCTGTCCCTGTTCTCTCCTATCTGTCATCAGTGCGTTTCATTGTATTTTCCTGGAATGAAGATAATAACACATACCGTACTAGTTTAGCTTGGTATAAAAGAGGATCTCTCATAGAAAGCAAGATTAGGGGATACACCACTTGGTTAATTTGATAACACTATGTATTTTCTCTTTGTTCTATATGTGGGTTCATAGCTTTGGGGCCAGATGTCATTCTGGATACATTTGAGAGCAGAGTCACTCAAAGATACACTGAAGTGTATCAGTGGAGAGCGAAGTCTTGATTGAGGAGCCATAAATCAACATGGCTGGGAGGAAGCGGGTTGAAAACTGGACTAACATGGCCTTCTTTAAAAAAAATAAATGAAAGCCATTCCATATAGGCTTAATCTAAGTTTGCTGCTTCCTTCTGCCTGCTTTTTCCAAGCATACGTATCTTTCTCAGGCTTCCTGAGCCGAGTCTCTATTAAACACCACACTTCATTATGCCTTCAATTGTTCTGCTCCTTGCCTGCTCCTGTGCCACCGTCTGAAGACTGAGAGCTCCTAGGGGCGCTGTGGACTTGTCCTCCATGCCCCGCATGCTCGCTTTGTGAGGAAGTTCACCTTAACTACTTGCTGCCTTTTGTGTTTAAAGCCCACCGTAGTTCCTTTGCAGTGGAGGTCAAAGGGTCCCTACAGTGAACTCTTTTGAGTCTATGAAAACGAAATTAGTGCTTTCTGTTATAATTTTAAACATTACCTTTTGGGACATGTTTTTAGGTCCTTATATTCCAAAACTGTCTTTTCTGTCCTGTCCTCCCTCCCTCTCTTCCTTTTTTCCTTCCAGTTTTATCAAATCAACCTCAGAAAAAGGGTTCTCAACCTGAAGGTTCATAGCATGATTTGACAGTTTCTAGAATGCACTATGTCCCCCACATTCTTACACGCATCATTTCCATGCAGCAGGAAGGATTTGGGGAGGGTCAGGAGGTGGACTTTGTAGTTCTTGTCAAATCCCTTAGTAACAGAAGTGTTTTATGTGGGCGATTCTTTGCATGGTGGACTGTCTGCAGCTGATTTAAAATTACATCTGAATGAGGAAACTGCCAACCAGTGTCTGTCAGGGGTTCAGACTGCCTCTCTGTGCTATCGCTCAACACACCCACATCCACATCAGCCACACCATGGCGCCCAAGCAGAATGGAATCATTTTAATGATACATGTTGTATCAGTGAGAGTCTAGTCAGGAGACACACGCGGGTCACTTAATGGGAAGAATTCAGTGCAGGAAACTTGCTAGGAGGTGTTGGAAGAGCTGAAAGTAAGTGTGACAACAAAACCAAGGACTGAGAGTAGCCACCTGGGTTTAGATCTGCAGGCACTGAGGGAGGGTATAGTGCTACCAGAGCCCACCCCTGGGCTGTTGGAAGCGTAGCAAAGGCTGCACCGGGAAACACAGGGATGGGCCAGAACCTCAGCACAGCCTTGGCCGATTCTGGGGATGAGGTCTTGAAGCAGAAAGGAAGGGAGAAGAGGAGAGAGAGACCCTAGCTGCTCCTCCCCTTTCCTTCCCATCTCCTGCCAGTCTTTCCCATTGAGCACATCTAACTGGAAGTCATTGGCCAGGGAGCCTGGGAAATGTAGTTGGGGTGGGGCTCTTGCCAGACTCAACAGAGATGGGAAGGGACCAGGAGGCAGAGGACTAGTTCATGTGCCAGGAAAAGAAATCTCTGACACAAATGTTCGCTACTATTGCAGGGCTAAAGGATAACAATGAAGTGAAACATTTATTCCTCCGCTTCCCTCTCCCCCCACCCCAGCCTACCCGACTCCCTTTGCAGAAATCTGAGAGGGACTCTGCTGGCAGTAATCTCTGTCCAGCCAGGGTGAGGCGTTTCAGTGTTGGGTGCCTGGTGATTCGTCTGTTAGAAGTAGGACTGAATAGTCTCTCCTTTTCTGCAATTCCAAAATCTGAAAGCCACTGAGAACTCAGGGTGGTTTTTTAAATTTTTTTATTTTTTAGAATTCATTTAGTGGCAATATCTGACCTGATCTGACCTGAACTTTCATGAGACTACTTAAAATCTTTATTGATCTCTCTGAGTGCAAATAGTGATACATATGGCTCAAGAAGCACTAATGAATTTGATTGCAGGGTGTCACCCCAAACCCAGGGAGGGATATTACAAATCAAAGGTAAGTGTATGGCGTAGGGTATGCTGCCTTTCTAAGATGCGAAATAGAATCTGTGTTCTTAACACATCAGACGAAGTGAATTTGAATATGGGATTGCGAACCTGTATTTTAACGTGACAGAGGGAGAGTGAATGGAAACAAGCCCCGTAAGCACGCGGTTTGGGGCAGTGCTTCTCTGGAATCACGGGGCGCTGAGCTGGACCTGCCCCTGCAGCCTGGCAGAACAGCCTGCTGGTTGTGTGGAAGGGGAGACTTGGCTTAGGTTGGAGGCCTGGCACAAAGGACATAGGGGCACCAAGGGGTTAATAGGGGAGCTGGAACCATTTCTTTCCTCTTTGCAGTGAATGACGTTTCAGGTCTGAATCTTTGGTTCGTTCAAACATTGAAATGCTTGACATTTAGGTGGAATAAAGGAAGCCAGCAGGTGCACGTACGGGTGGATCTGCTCTCTAGGCATCTCATATGTAGCATTTTCCGTAGCATTTTGTTTGTGTGTGTGCACGTGTGCACATACATGAACCATTCAGGTATCTTCTCCTTTGATCTTGAGAAGAGTCAGATAGGCAGGGTGGGTGTTATTATCCCCATTTTACAGATGGTCAAACCATGGCTTAGTTTGGCCAATAACTAGCTCTTTGGCCATTGCAGAGACCCTTAACTCTCAAAGTCTCAATTTGAAAAAATGAGTTCTTACAGGTTTGTTTCATAAATCAAAAGAAGTAACATCTGCAACACAATTAGACCTGGACCGGGTGCACACCGACATGGCACAAATGGCGCTTCTTTCTGCCTCACCCCTCCACCTGCAGACACGTGAGATGGATTGCAGGAAGTCACACAGGCATTCGCCTTGAAAGGACACACTTCAGTATAATGAAGAGAATTCGGACTTCAGTGATGACAGACATCTGCTCTCTGTGTCTCCCTTCCCCCCCCCTCAGTTTTAGAAGGAGGATCTTGAACTAATGCCACCCTCTGCTAATTTTCTCTTACTTTCTTCAGAAATTGAGTCATGGTTTGCTGTGACCTTGGTGGCCTCACTTGTCTTCACAGGCCAGGATACAGTTTGCTATTTTGTTTACTCCAAATCTGACTGGAGGGAAAAAGCCAGCACTGTACACACACACTTTGCTACAGAAAGCAACTTTATTTCTTGTCCCCACCCTGGGGACTTGGTTTATCATAATTCACTTTAGATGGGCATAATAAAATATTTCCCTTTTCTGAATATTTTGTAAGATTAATAAAGTTGCATTCTTAGGGAAAGTTTATTAATCCATAACTTACAGAAAACTCCAGAGAAAGAAGATATGAGCTATGTTCTGTAGGTACAGACACCGGGCATGCCACTGCTGGAATTGAATTATGCATACATTATTCAGCTAGCTACCTTCTAGGTGCATTACAGGTTGCTGATATGATGGCGGCTTTGTCTTGGACATGATCTAAACAAGGAATTGTTTGATTTTATTTTTAAATTGGGAGAGTGTGAAAGGGTGGGTGGCAACAGGTAGAATGATCACGGTCGTCAGGATGCTGATGTTTCCCATCCCCCTGGCTGCACTGCAGCTGCCTTAGACACAGGCAGGCATGTGGACCCTGGCTCCTTGCAGAAAGCCACATGCACCGGGTTTCTGCTCTCTGTCTAATGGAGATGGTGATGCTGGTGGGAATGATGGTAGTGAGGCTGAGGGTCACGGTGATGGTGATGAAGAGATAATGGTGCCTCTGTGTCTGTTACAAGGAGTAATGATTTATGGGAGAGGACTTTGTGCTCTATCATTTCATCCCTTTACTCATTTATTGAGTACCCTACAGGTACTGGAACTATGGTGGGCTCCATGGTTATAGCCATTAAGAAAACAGGCTCCCTCCTTAAGATCTAGAATGAATCTAAGAAGCACAAATAAACAGATAATCATGCAGTGGCTAAGTATAACCAAAAACGTACTAGCTGAGGTGAAAAAAAAAATAAGACAGATAAATCTTGCCAGGGTAAGGAAGGGTCAGTATCTAAGTTAAATATTTCGAAGGCAACTTGAAATTTGCGGGTGAGTGTTTTTATGCAGTAACTATATTCTGGGTACTGTGCCAGGCTTACAGGGTAAGTGTGACAGAAACTATAGTTGCTTGTATAGTGTGTGCAGTCTTCTGGGGAAGATGCAAAATCGATGAAAGCATGAAGGAGGCATGTCCTGGGTCAGGGGCCCATGGCAAAAGTAGAGATGGGACTTCCAGGTGTGGGGAGTCCTCAGTAAGTACCTGTGAAGGGATCACGTAATGGTGGGGTGGCCAGAGCCAGAGAAAGTGAGGCTGGGAAGGTAAGCAGGGCCAGTTCATGGACACCTTGCCACCCGGTGTTAGCCCTGAGATTGTGACTGGGTGAAATGGCTTTTTCTTAGTGCCACCTTCTCTGCAGTTCCCTCAATTCTTCTATTGCCTTTGGTCAAATAGCAGTCTAAGGAGAAATATGGGTATTTTTAACTAGGTGAAATGAGGATTGTGTGTGGTGCATTTTAAGGGCCTTTCAGGTGCCTTCAATTCTGCAAGATCAGGTGCCTTCAAGAGCCGTGCGGTGGACACTGGTGAGTGAAACAGTGGGTGGTCGGGGGGCGGGTTGGGGAGCCCCCATTCAGCTTAGCCGATAGTTGCAATATAGGAATGCTGGACCAAAGTAGCCAGGTCCTCAGCTAGAAATCTTGATTTTTAAATGTGAATTCCCTCTGTTTAAAGTTTGGGCACTAATATAACATTGAATGTCAGCTGTAATTGAAAAATTAAAAAGAAAAAGTTGGCACTAAATCAGGTGAGACAAGAAACAAAAACACATTTGCAGGCTAAAGATAGTTGGTCTGTGGGCTTTGTTTTTTAAAAATCAGGAACCACTCTTTGGTGAATTCTGGCCTATTCTTTATAATCAGTACATTATGATTACATAAATCTCCGTCAAGTGGATGTTCAGTCAATATACCAAGCGGTATATTGGGCCATTTTCGGTAAAGGAAAGTTTCTGCAAGACGGTTGCATGGCGGAAGTCGGTCCTCATTTACCTTTGTTTCCTCAATCACCTTGTTTGTTGTTCTGATCAAACACTTCTGATACAGGCTGAAACTACAGTAAAACGGGCGTCCAGCGCAATTCTGGTGTGCCCTTAGCAGTTTGCTGGACAGCACTGAGGTTTGTTGTCTAAGTCTACAGCTGCCGTAATGAAGCTTGCTTTGCACTGCTCCCCAGGAACATCCCTGCAGTGAGTCAAATGAGTAGTTTTAGGGTCTGAAAATGACAGTGTTCTGTGGCTTTCTCATCTAGGGTTGAGACTCCCAGCCCCTGAAATATGCACATTTCAAACCAGAGTGAGAACATGAGCAACTTAGTAGTTATTGTGGATTTGAGTGAATGTCATAAATATTTATTTATCTTTTTCATAGCCCGCATAAAAATGGTAGGATATAAAAAAGTTGTTCACTATAAAAACAACAGAAAATTCATTGGCTATACATCTCCTGAATGCATGTGTCTCCTTGGGTTTTCATTAGCGTCTAGCAATATACTTTGAGAAATTAGATTTGAGCAGAAGCTTCCTCAGAATATGAAAGCTCCTCGTGTTCATAATTAACCCCTTATCAGCAAGGACCTGCTGCAGGCTGCAGTCATCTCTAGCCACGTAGTGATCGTAGTCAAACGCAATGAATTCTTCTTTCAGAATTTTTTTTAAGAAATAATCTTTTGTTTACCGAATCTGAAAAATACAAAAGAGTATACAAGAGAAAAAAGTCTCGTATAGTGTTTCTACCCAGAGGCACCCCCTGCTGTGGTTCGGCACTGCAGAGAGGAGGACGCTGGGCCCGTGGGCAGGCCGGCGCTGGCTCCGTGCGGGCCCCTCCTTTTAGTTCATCTTGGCAAGTCTTACTCTTCTCACCTGTAAAATGGGAATAAGTACATTATCTATTTTATTTGATATTTTGATGATTAAACCAGATAATGCCTCGTCAGCATTTAGCATATTACTTGGCACACAGGAAACATTTTTAAAATGAGCTATTGTGATTATTTTTCTATTCTTTTTGTATAAACATCTTGGTGGAGTTCATGTTATCAATACACTATTTTTTCTTTTGTAAAAAAAAACTTACATTGTTCTCATAGCTTTAAAAAAATTCCCTAAATGTCCTTGTTAACAGTTATATAATATTTCTTTACATGCGTGCATCATCATTTAACTCTTTCCCTGTGTATTTAAGGTGTTGCTCATTTTTTTTTTAGATTTTAGCTTTTTAGACAAGAGGGGAAGGGAGCGAGGAAGAGAGGGAGAGAAACGTCAGTGTGTGGTTGCCCCTTGTGTGCCCCCTACTGGGGACTTGGCCCACAACCCAGGCATGTGCCCTGACTGGGAATTGAACTGGTGACCCTTTGGTTGGCAGACTGGGATTCAATCCACAGAGCCACACCAGCCAGGGCTCATTCTTTTTTATCATAAATTATTCTTTGGTGAATATTTCCATTCCTTAGTTTTTTGTGGCAACTCGATTTCTGGTTCGCAGAGTGACTGCGTCCCACACATGGAGTGGGCAGAATACTGCCAGCATGCTCCATTGGGACTTCCGTTAATGATGGGAATGTTCTGTGTCTGCTGCACTGTCCAATTAGCCACACATGGCTAGTGAGCACTTGAACTGTAGTTAGTGTGCTGACAAACTGAAATTTAAAAAAAAAATTAACACTATTCAATTTTAGTTTAAATAGCCCCACGTGGCCAGTGGCCACCACATCACACGGCGTGGGCTTACACTGTCCTCATTCAAAGTATGGAGTGGACTCAGGCTGTGATTTTGTTTTTTATGCAGACATACCCAGAGAACACTTAGCTTTTCTTCTGGTCTTTTAATCTCTGGCGTACAGTCTCAGTGTAGTATATTTCCCCTTTCTGTATATGCATTCTTTTTTTGGATGGAAGGTCGATAGAGGAAGTCTCACATGCCAGCTACCATGTTAAGTTAGAAGTCTGAATTTAAACTGTTGACTACTTGAAGACCCCTCAGATTGTTCTCAAATAGTAACCATGTCTGGGTGTGGTCTGGCTGCAGGCATGGTCGGAGCTGAGGGCCTGGTCAGCCTTGGTTTTACATGCCAGCTTACCTTCCCTGGTTGGCCATGTTAGAAAGCTCTCCTGAAGCAGTGACAACACCAACAATACAGGATTCCATCCTGCTAGCATGCAACCCTGGCGCAGGAGAAGGAGCTCTTTCCCCAGTAGAGCTACAGAATGGTGTTGAGCTGGCTCTCAGGAGACTTGTGCTCATTCCCAAGTAAGTCATTCTGGTCAGGACTGGGGAGGTAGAATTCATGCCCATTGGCCACCTAAGGTGCTGGATGGTGAGGTCGACCCCATTAAACTACATGGACTACAATTGGAATAAGAAGGTGATACTCCAAAAGAAAATCAAAGTGGGAAATACTTGCTTGGCACGTGAGCAGATGCTATGCGATTGATGCTCACTGCTGTGTAATTTTGAAGCATTCTTGGTTCCCTCGATTCTCTTCATAAGAAAGTCACTTTGTTGGATGAGGAGGGTAATTTTCTGTCCTGTGAATTGCTATCAATTTACATAGCAGGCTTCTATCATTGAATCAGATCATTCCCTTATCCAGAGGGTGGTCCTGATATGTGTCTTCCAATTATAAAAGCATTGGGATGTTTGGATTCTGTCTGGTCTTCCTCTGCCTGTGTTTGTGACAGTATGTTCACAAGCTCATTCCTCCTCTCCAGGAAGTAGGTAACTGTGCCCCAGAGAGGTAACAAGGTAAGTAAATCGATGCAGCTATTGTGATTATTTTTCTTTATGAATAAGGCAAAAGATATATTGCCTAAATCCCTTCCTAGAAGTATTTGAATCAAAGCTGATGGGATTTGCATGTCAGAGTCGAGATAATCTAGGAATCTGTTAGAGTGGGCACTTCAGCCCCCAGCTGGTATATTGCAGCAGTGTCTTGGGACTTATGTGTGTAATTAAACCATCCCTATTAGTAATTACAAAAAGGGATTCACTGCCCTTAAAGGTGGCTGCAACATACCAGATCTTCATAAGAGCATGAAGCTATGTATTTCATCAGCAAAATTCATGTAAAATATTTTATTAATATTCCAATTTTCTGATTCAGCTCTTTGTGCAATAAAACATGGTGACTAAACCAGGTTCCTTTTTACTGTTCTCGCTCAGCTCCGTGAGAGAGGTTGACATTTTGTAGCGCCATTCGTGCCCATTTCCCTTTAAGCTCTCCAGCATAAAGCATGCCGGCAAATTAGTATTCCCTGACTCTATGATGAGACTGACCTCACAGGTGTAAGTTCCCTTCTTGTCCTAACATCTACTGTACCGTGAAATTAGGGGCCTTTTCTTTATCTAGCTATATATTTTGACTTCATTTTCACTGTGGCAGGAGTGGTAGTAGGGACCGCAATTTAGATATTGTGTCGCCCTACCATATTATCAGCTTTTAACTAGCCAGTCATTACTGTACAATGGGGTAGGCAGTGCCAGGAGTGCCGCTCACGTTTTAGTGCTCTTTTACTCCAGCTGGACTCACAGAGAAGGTCTCCATATTAAAAAGGGACTGAGTGAAACTTGGGGGTCACCACTGCTGAGTTGCCTATGCTGATTTGAGTTCCCTGTGTCCAGGTGAAAGAAATGAACCACTGATAGGCTGTATAGCAGGGAGTCCTAGGATGTGATAGAACATGGGGGTTCTGTTATCAGGTCAGTTAGAAGACCTGTGTGCCTGGAGCTACTTACGTGACTTCCCAGGACCTACAAGTTCTCAACCAAGAAAGAACGGTTTGGATGAATGATCTGAAATCCCTGCCCTCTGTAACCCTCTGATTTTATATTCACTGTACTTTGTTCATCTGTAGTAGTACCTGATGATTGGCATACAGTTCAGAGCTACCCACACATACTCTCCCCTCTTTCCTATTAGCATTCCCAGACTACCCTCAACCTAGGCTCTGTTCGTCTCTATTGTTATTGCACATTTTTAACAAGTGATTCTGTATATCAGAATGGGTGCTTTTATGTGTCTTCTCCTTGAGGGCAGGTGCCTTTTCATATATATATGTATCCATATATGGAAAGTATTTTTCAGTGAGACACTCAGTACATATTTGGCAACCATAATTTAGGGATCTTACAGGGAAAGACAAAAACAAATACAGATACGGATACATCGGAAAACTCCTATATAGTTGTGGTGAAATTGCTTAGATACTGACACCATGTAAAGTTAACTCTGTAGTTTCTCAGGGAGATTTCATTTTAATGTATATGACATGCTACATTTTTGCAGTTGAGTAGAGAGGTAAATCATTTCATGCACATAATGGAGTCCTTTTATACATTTCTGATTATTCAGCGCCTTACAGTAAGTATAGCCATGCTATGTTACTTCCCATCATGTCAGAATGTGGCCTTTTGGCAGTAAGGTCATTTCAGTGCTTTTAAGAAAGAAAAGAGAGCTCCCGCCATTCTCACTGGTGTTTTGATGTTTTGAGATTGTTTTTGCATGGACTCTGGGAAAGCTAGTCTGCAAAGCAAGACAATGTGAATACATCTCCCCAAATCAATGAGAATTGTGCTGTCCTCTAGAAAATTAGGTTTGAGCCACATCAACGTCAGTGCCTGAGACTGAATAAATCCCATTTCGTGATTGCACTGTGTAAGAATTGTGTAATATGTCTAGATGGGCACAAGCTATGATTGCTTCTCTTTCCTCAGCATTACTAAATGGTAATGCAGTGGATTCATGTGAGAAGTGTCTCAAATAAACAGCCCAGGCTACGTGAGATCATTTAGGGCCCCGCACTAGGGAGGTCTCCGTGGACCAGTGTAAGACATGTTGCTATTAACCAGAAACAATGGGAAAAACATCCATTGTGGCTTTTTTTTTAAAGACTGATACTGGCATGAGGCATTTAAATAATCTTGTTTCGTGCAGTGTCATGTGTAGGTTCACCTGCAGCCTGGTACTTCCAGCTGGGGAGTTCATGGGTAGGCCAGGTGACCTTTCATAACCTGTGTTCACTCAGCCTCTTAAGTAAGTGCCTACTGCGTGCCAAGCACTGTTTTAGGTACACCTCCACAGACTGAAAGCCTGCTGTTTTTTCATTCTCTGCACCTCAGGTGTTGAAAATTAACCAGAAAATAAATGCTGCCGAATGATGCCCTGTTCACATCTCATGTGGACTTGCAGCCTCTCAGTGATGGTGTCTCAGGTCTCCAGCAGCCACATTGGGAAGTGAGCTCTCCAGGGGTGAGGCCTTGGGGCTGTCACACACCAGCACTATTTTAAGTTTGAATGAAATTCAAATGATAATTTTAAAGGCCCTCTTATCTCCTGATCCATTGGAAACTGCCCATAATTTGAATTCAGTGAGTGCTGTGCCTGGGCAGCCACACAGTCCATCCATGAGTGAGAAGCCTTGGGAAGGCAGGCCACGCCCTGAGGACTCAGTGCTGCCCTCCTCAGCACAGCCATCTTTCTCATTCCAGCTCTGGCCCCTGACATCCTAGATTTGCTGGGTCTTCATTGCAAGGCGAGAACCTTGGGGTTAATTGAGTCCGTTAGGTCTATTATGGCTGGAGTTGATGCATATTATTTTTCTGCCTTGAATGTGAATGATCAGCTTTCATGGAGAAGCAATAATATATTCAGCCTGAGCTATTCAGGTGACTAGGTATGTGACCTTGGTCAAGTCACCTTACATATCTCAGTCTCGCTTTTCCTATCTGTAAAGTGAAGGTATTTTACCTTTAACATTCTAGGATATATAGATGGGATTCTGGCCCTCAGCACTGTGCTCGTTAGACCAGTGAGCTGATGAGAAGCATCGGGGTCGTGGGCACTGTACAGGCGGCTGAGGTTCTCAGCCTTGGCCTGCCTTCTAAAGCATGTATACTTGTGACCCAAGTAAATATGCTTGTCGGTATCCTACTTTAGCTCACAAAATGATGCAAGCCTAGAATCTCAGGCTTGAATTAATATTACCTAATATTAAAGCATATTAATACTGCCTTAATATTAATTAGGGCAGCCCCATTTTGAGATCAGGAAGCTGTGCCACCCTTCCATTCGTCATGGTATTCTTTCATTCGGCATTTATTAATATTAAACACCTGCTGTACGCTTGGCGCTACGCACAGTGCTAGGAAAACAAAGAAGAGTAAGGTACAGTCCCTGTCCACAAGGCCCTCCTCGTCCTTTACAGTGGAGAAAACCCTTGCACTTCACACCATTTGCTCTTCATTGCTTTGCCTTTTGGGTTCTCTGTGGCTGCAAGTCTGTTCGTGGTGAGTCGGTGGCCACAAGCAGAAAAGAAGGGGAGAAAAATTCTTATTTCTGGCTTCTGCCAACATCTTTAATCATTTCAAGCTTAAACTGGAGACTGAATTAGAGGGAAGAACCGTGAAAAGTCTGTTTATAAACGAAAGCCCCACCAGGAGTCAGAAAGCATTTCCCCTGATGAAAGACTTTAATATTGGAAGGACACACAATCAAAACTGTAACCCAGCCTTCAAGTCAGTGTTCAAAGGAAGTCGTGGCGACACAGAAAGTGAAATGTAACAGGGCGCCCCGTGAGGAATGGGATGAAACCCCGGAAGCCTTGAAAAGCCTCGGTGTGGCTAGTCCCCGAGGCCAGAGCTGGCAACTGTGCATGCCCCCTCTGACCGTAGCAGGCGTACGTGTTGTTGAGACATCCACAGTTGTGAAACAAAGGGGAGAAGCATTTGCCCCAGACTTGTAAACATGGAGAATTTTTTTGCTTTGTATTTTAAGATAGAAAAGAAATACATTTCCCTGTAAACCCTGAAATCAAAAGTTGGAAGTGGAATGAACTATTGTCATTGAGGAGAGGTTTGTGAGATTTAACATACTGAGTCATTCTCGGGCAGGTTTCCAGAAGGGAGAAAAATATTCCCAAACAACCAGAGAAAAGTAGTTTTGTCGCTTGCATCATTAAAAACCCTGTAAGTTTCTGTGAGCTCCCTTTCCCTCCCCACTGCCTGCTGAGCTCCTGCTCCCCTGTCAGGGCCTTGGCCCTCCCCTCTCTCAGCCTCCTGGAGCCTAGCCCCGGGGCAGAATCGGCGGCTCGCCTGATCATGCTCCACGGCACCAACATTAGGCTATGCATTCTGGTTATTCATCTACACACAGTTACTTCCTTAAGGCTCTTATGTCTCAAATGCAGTGACCACGTCTCCTTCGCTTTATAATCTTCTCCCTTGCCTAGGGGCCCTGCTCAAAGAGGCACTCCATCATGTCGACTGCAGGAATGAATGGACAGCCTTTCACGGGTGGTATCTGTGGTGAGCTTGAGCAATCCTGTGGAAGTGGTTTTGTTGGGAACAATTTCTCAGGGATTGGGTGTAAGTGGACAACATATGCCTGCCCGACTGACAGATAACACAGAGACCGAAGGGCCAAAATAACAGTCATAGGACAGATTGTCCCACATGAGAAGGGTCGAATGAGTCAAATAAGGTAAAATGTAAAGGAGTTAAATGTAAAGTCTTGCACTAGGTGCAAACCATTATTTAGAGCGAAATAGAATGTAGTGACTATCAGGCTGCTCTTATGAAGGAACTGGGGGAGGAAGGCAATTGATTTAAGTTAATATAAGTCACCAACAGGCTATTCAAATGCCCAATCAGCCTTAGGGTGGATTAACGGAAGAATTTAGTGAATTCTTTAGTTAATAGTGAATTCCTGGCTCTGCCCTCTGGGGGGCCAGTCAAAAGTTCAAGTATGTGTGGGCACATCTGTCTCCCACACCAAGTAGCGACTCCATGAATGTGGCATGGTGTCATGTAACTCAGCTCCTTTTCCTAGAGCTTAGCACTAGACCTGGAATGTAGTAGATTAGATAAATGTTAGTGCCATGGGAACTGATGAAACTAGAGTGTTCCTAGAGGAATATATTTAGTTGAATGGTAAAAGAAAGAAAGAAAGGAAGGAAGGAAGGAAGGAAGGAAGGAAGGAAGGAAGGAAGGAAGGAAGGAAGGAAGGAAGGAAGGAAAGTGAGTCCCGGCCAGTGTGGCTCAGTTGGAGCATCGTCATGCAAAGCCAAAGGTCATGGGTTTGATTCCTGGTCAGGGCACATCCCTAAGTTGTGGGTTTGGCTTCCAGTCAGGGCATGTACAGGAGGCAACCAATTGGTGTTTCTCTCTCATATTGATATTTCTCTTCCTCTTTATCTCTCTTCCTTTTCCTCCCTCCGTTCCTTCCCCTCTCTAAGCATGTCCTCTCATGATGATTAAAAAAAGAAAAGAAAAGATGGTCCCTCAAAGAATTAGAAAAGTAGTAGAAGCAACCAGAGACATTTATACTTACAAGTGTTTGTTGGCACAGGTGGGTGTATGGTGAAAATGTGGAGTATAATTGCCATTTTTGAACATTTTAAAAACTGCCACGTGAAATGGGAATTAGAATTCTTCTGTTTACCATCCAGGGTGTGGAGGTCAGAAAAAGCAAGGTTGGTTCAAAGAATTGTCTGTGTGAAATGCTTTATGTGAGGTAATGTGCTCCCTCTCCCAAATTTCATAGGCTGAAACAATCGAAGGCAAAGGGTACTGTGGCATTGGATCTGCCACATTGGATCAGAGGACTGGATACAGTGATTGCTGAGCATCCTTCTAATTGTAACATTTTATTATTTCTTTGCCGTTTTTTTTTTACCTCAGGAAAAAAACATTTATTTTATTAAGAGAAACTATTGCTGTATTGCTTTATCTTCTTATTGCAAATGAACATCAGAAAAGAGAGACATATATAGAGGAAACATTGTATAGAGGAAAATTTTTGCCATTCTGTAGATTCAAAACCCCACTGATGTGGCATGGACAAATGACTTGTTCAAGGTCTTAGAGGAGCTGGGCCCTTGACTTAATAACAAGAGCTTACAGCCTGGCTGTGTGAGCAGTTAGAAGATCCCTAAGAGGTAGATTCTATCCTTGTCCTAACTTTAAGATGAGAAAACCAAGGCATAGAGATGTTAAGTACTCATACATCGTCAAGGTCACATGGCTATTAAGTGACAAAACCAGTGTTTGAACCAGACAGTGTGATTTCAAAGCTCATCTTTTTAATCTCTGTGGTGGCTTGCATTTCTATAATCAGTGTGATATCTCTGATGACAAATTGCTAAAGTAGTCAAGTCAAAGAGAAACCAATAATTAACTTTTCTATCAACCATTCAAATAATCAAGATACAAAAGTAACAACTAAAACCATGTTTTGTATTCTTTCCTCCAAATGTGTCATGGGATCTGTGTCAGAGGTTAGCAAGAAGAAATGAAAAACACACGAGTTCCAAAGGGTCCCAGAAAGTCAGTTGTACATCATTCACCTTCCCTGTGTAGCAGGAAGCTGTTAGGTTAAATGGATTTTTCTAAACCTGCATCTAATGTTTTGAGCATCCAGACCCTTTGTGTGCTTCAGCAACTGGACAAAAGAATGGAAGCATAACAGTGTCTTGGAGCCTATTGGCCCTTCTCTGCTTCACCTAGACTTCTGGGTGCTCTTGACCTTGCTGTGCCTTTTTGCCTAGCCCGCCTTAGAACTTACTAAAATGCTTTGGGTGGTTTGACCTTAACAATGAATACCCCTAGCTGGCAATGCTCCTTTAGCTTGTGCTGTGTCTTTCCCCTATTTCCTGCTTTCACTTCTTTTCTCTACTATATTCACCATGCCCCATGTCCCTTTTCCCTCTGACCTACTGTCTCTGGGACCTGTTAGCTCCTGGATTGGGAATATAAGGTAAAACTTGAGGTTGACAGTGGAAAACTGATAGGTTGGTGGTGTCTGTAAAATTGAGTAGCGTGGCCTCTGTGTTTAAGAAAGGAATGGTATCAATCTATACTCTCCAGTATGGTAGCTGTGGGCACCCATGGTTGTTTAAATTTAAACTAAAATCTAATGAAACATCCAGTTGCTCAGTCACTCTGGCCACATTGCAATTGCTCAGTAGCCTCACGTGGCTAGTAGCTGCTGTAATAGAGTAGTGGACAGCACAGATACACACCATTTCCATCATTGCACAAGGTTCTCTCAGCACTGGTCAAGCATGTGGAATCACTTCGTGTTATTGAGACCCGGGTATAGATAAATGTGAGTTCAGTGCTTGTTGTGTTGGGAAACTTTCTGGCCACCAAGTTCCTCATTTACAAAATGGGAATAAAAAGTAATTCTGTGGCAGTTCTTGGTTTGCAGTAGTGGCTCAAGAGACATTCATTCCTGAAATTACACTTGCTGTATGACATCCAATTTGATAGCTTATAGGCAATTTGGTAGGCTGAGGTTTGCAAAGATGGTCTCCTAGAAGTTGTCTCCATTGATGCTGAGTGATAAGATTTAATATGTAAATTAGTAATTGTTTGCTCCTGTAATAGGCAGAATGGCCAAAAAAAAAAAAACTAATTTTTAATGAGTAGATGCTAAGAGATTATGTAAAGTAGGTCACATTCTATCAGGAAATGCTTTCAGAATCTAAAGACTGCATTTTCCAAGCTACATTTCTACAAAAATCAGACCCATAATGGCTTTCTTTCATTAAATAAATTTGGGAACCTCTGAATTTTCTGTTCGCTCTTGGAGATTCATAATGCACAAAGTAAAGGCTCTGAGAAGTTGCCCTGGGAAGAAAGTGTTTAACCCTTTTAAACTCCAGTGTTTTAAGCTTTTATGGACATGGACCCCCTCCCTGTTCTTAAAAGCACCTTAAAACAGTTTTCACAGAAACCCTTTGGGAGCTCACTGCTCTAAGGGCCCGGACAACCACCATTTTCCGGAGGCCTCTGCAGCGAAGGCTCATTGAAAAGCACCAGGGCACTTTCTTCTGCACTAACCCTTACTTCTAACATAATAAAAGGGATGTGGTGCATACAAGCTCGGCGTCTTTTGTAGTTCCTTAAGGAAAGGATAAGTCTGAAGCTAGGACTTAGTTTAGGACCTGAAAGTAACCTATTTTATCAAGGTTTAAGGTTCAGTAAACAGCGATTGCGGATCTCTTGTATTTCAGACAACCACAAAGACTGTTTTTGTACTTCAAGACTAGAGGCTAATGTAACTGTGTGTTTCCAGGGGAAGGCCAGCATTTTCGAAGCTCTCTGCCTTCAGCAGTTTGTCTTTGCAACTTAATACCCATTGGGTCTGACGTCTGTCTGATAGAAAAAAAGGGGAATGTAATTTAACCTGTGTTAGTGAAATGATTGCTTTGAATAAAGCTGTCCCTGGGTTGGCTCCCACAAGCTGCTAAAACCTAAGGTAATAGTTTTAACTTTGTTCTCTGCTGCACCATAAATGATACAGGCTGACAGATGAATCCACTCATGTGAGCAAGTCACAGGACAGTAGAACGTTGAGAACTGCTAGTCCAAGCTAATGACCAAAGCAGGAAAGGATAATGAGCTAATCCTTGCATCAAGTTTCTGGATTATAGATACACGTGTTTATCTATTTATGTGTATGACACCTTTCTTTATATCATTAAGTCACTTATATTCAGCAAACTTTTTCTGAAAGGAGCATGATCGTAAATATTTCTGGCTCAATAGGCCATCAACACACTGTTGTAGCTAAAAAGTAGCCACGGACAATACACAAATGAGTGTGTTCCAATAAAACTCACAAGAACAGTCGGTGAACAAGATCTGGCCTGCCGGCAGGAGTTTGCTGACCCCCATCTGTGTCTTTGATAATCTGTATAAGCACCAGTTACGGGAAGTGCCTGAAATGCTTGTCTGAAGTGGAACTTCGGCAAAACCAAAACCCCTTTCAATGAATCACTGGCAGTGATGACTTTGTTAGAGATGGGTCCTCACTGCAAATATTTCGTGATCAGGCATTGTTCCAAGTGCTCCTTTGGCTGTCACAACACCCTGTGCATTAGTTGCTGTTATTATCCCCTTCACTGCGCAGAAGAAACCGGGACTGAGGAGTTAGCCTTCCTGGGTCACACCCACTCCTGGAGGCAGTGGCAGGTCCTGAAAGTGCAGTGCCGGCAGTGTGGTGGCAAGGAATGAACCCTGCCCTCCCACCCCCACACTGTCTCACAGGGGAATTTCAGTAAAAACAAGTCTCCCTGGTTAATGGACAGCGCGGCACGGGGCTTTGTGACTTGGCATCCTACTGTCTTCATCTCTGTCTCCGCAGCCCGTGTACAATTTTGCTTGAACCACATTGATCTTCTGGTTATTTCGTGACCATACCAGGCCCACTCACAAATCCAGGTTTGGAAATGCTCCTCCATATAATGGGATTACATTGTCCTAACTTTCTTTACCTTCTTCACCATTTTTACTTATCTTTCAAGGCCCACCCAGATCATCTCCTTTTCTGTCTTATTAGACTTCTCTGGGCAGAGAGACTACCTCTCTCCCTTTCGTGCAGCTGCATTTGCTGAAATTTAACACACTAGTTTGGCAGTTTTCCTCTAGAAGATTCTGAGCCCCTGGTGGCCAGGAGCATTGTCTCACCCATCACCCAGTGACTGTTCAACAAATATATTTTGAATGCAGGAATAAATGAGTGAATGGATTTACAATATGCCCGATACGTAGGAGTGTTTATCACAAGCATGCCTTACTTTATGGCGCTTCACAGATGTTGGAGTTTTTACAAATTGGAGGCAAAACCCTCCACGCGCTTTATGGTGCCACTCGCTTATTTGTGGCGCCCTGAAACTGAAGCCACAGTGTCCCCGAGCTGTGCCTGTACATAGTTTACGTTAAACGACTAGGGAAGTTTGGGCTGATTTCTGTTTGGTGAAAGTGTCTTTAACATGTACCTAAAAAAAGCCTGTCTGATTTATTTAAATTTCATTAAGGAAATAAGTGGACCCTGATACAAACTCAACTAACTAGGAGAAGCAAATGAATATAAAAAATTGTGATCGGCTTTACTCTTGGCATTAGCACTGCATTTTTCTTTACAAATGTAACTTTCTAGCCATGTAAGGTTGCATCGTGTTATGTGCTTATCTGCCCCTAAAAATACCGTGTAGGCTGCTCACACAGGACAGTGCTTCAGACATCTGTAAAGTTACGTTTGATAGCATCGAGACACATCTCTGGGATCATGAACTGTCTTCATCCTTTCTGATTCCTACAGCCTATCTTTGCACATAGTACGTGGTCAGTAGATGGTTTGTTTTAATGTGAATAAATGAACCATGAAACACGCAGGACTCTTGGAGCTTCCAGCTCCACTAAGTATATGGAAGCATTAATTAATTGATTTTTAAAAATTTTTGTTTTTTAGTATGTCTTCCATGTGCCAAGCGGGGAGCTAGATCTTAAAGATATAGCTGCTAACATGACTTGCTGGCTCTTCCTGATTATCTTATGTATGAAAAATTCTATAATAAATGCTTGTGATTTATTATTCTATAATAAATGTTCATGAGTACTACATCCTTCGGACAAAATATATCATGAAGTAAGAGGTGCTTCTGTTATAGCCTCTTCTTTGTTCATACCTCTCTGAGTACATTTTTTATCCCTATTTCCTCCTAAAGGTATCAGAGTATCCCCAGTACCAGGCAAAGTGCTGGGCTGTGAATGAATGAACATTCTTGAAACCCCAAATTTCCAGCTACTGTGTTATTCTGGAATGAGCTTTGGTTATGGGTAGGGACCTGGGTTCAAATGCCAGCTCTGTCACTGACTGGTTCTGGTGAGGATTGGATGAGCTTCTCCCACACAGCTGGAGAAGAAGCATGGCTGCCGGGAACAGGGTTGAAGGACTTACAAACTATTTCCAAGAAATAAGCATATTGATCCTTTGAGGAGGGAAGGAAGGATGCCCTTGAGATGGTCTTGGGGCCTGCAGACGTTAAAGCAAAACTTTCCAGGAGTGTAGGTTAGGTAATTGGATATACAGAAAGCAGGGTTCCTCTCTGGCATCAGCTGGGCTCCGTAGTAAGCAGGGTTCAAGTTCATGAGTGGGAAGTTGGGAGAAGAGGGAAAACAGCAAAAAAGTTTAAAAAACTTACATGTATCATGATAGGTTGAAAAGATGAAAAGGGGCCAAAGCCAGCTATTCTTTCTTTCTCTCCTTGATTTCTCCTTGTCTCATTCTTGGGGGAAGCTGCAATCATGTCTGCAGGGCCCTTTCAAGGGAAGATTTGAGAGGAGTAACGTAATGCAGGATAAAACTGATATAGTCAAGAAAAGGGTATGTGCCAGGGCTCTGAGCATTCACGCCACCCGGATCCATTCCGGGCACATGCTTGCAGTAGTTCAGAGTCCGTGGGTTAAGGAGCTCCAGGTGATCTTCATGTGAGGAGAATAATCACGGTTATTTTGGTATCTGACTAGAGCTGCTAGAATTGGAATGAGTACCTTTTGCAAATATTTTTATAGACATTATCTAATTTATACTTTAGAACATTCCTATGGGAGTAGGTGTGATTATCTCCATTATAGGCAGAAATTGAAGTCCAAGTTAAATGATTTGCCTAAGGCCATGCAGCTAATGAGTAACAGAGATAGAACTTGAATCCCATCAGGACTTCTGATTCACACTCCTTAATTTTTTTCACCATGATGAGCTTCTGGAAGAACCTTATGGTCTTCTTAAGAGGGCCATGCAGGGCCAAAACTTTTATCTATAATAAGATAGTGAGCATGCAAGATATTGAGGACTTGTTGAAGGAAGTTTAGTGTGTGTTAGTAGTACCACATAAAATAGCAGACACAGGTGCAGTCAGTGGCTTTGGTTTTGGGGTTGACACTGGCCCTACACTAAACGCTGCTTGGCTTTGAGCAAGTTCAGTAATGTGTGTGCCTTCTCACCATCTACTGAGGCATAAAAGAGTTAATACAGATAAAGAACTCAGAAATGTTCTGGAATATGATATATTACATATTATTTTTATTGGTGTAATTATCATGCTGGTTTGTATTGGGGCATCTATGCTTCCAGATGACTGTGTCAGGGGAAGTACAGTAAGTCCTCCCAAATGGCATCGGTAAGTTCTGCGACTTTAAGTGAAACATGTGTAGTGAAACCGGTTTTACTGTAGGCTAATTGATATAAGCAAGAGTTAAGTTTCTATGGCATCTCATCAGTGTTTTAATAAAATGCATACCAAAACAGGCTTATTTGAGGACCTGCTGTTTAGGGCTAGTTGCCTAGTATACCTTTCATTTCGGAAATAAGTTAGTTATAATTGACCTATAATTGGTCAAGAAATTACCTGAGTGTACCATGCAATTGCTTTCTCCCTCCTTGCCTCCTTCCCTCCCTGTCTTTCTCTTTCCATCTGCCCTTCATTTCTTTTGTTGAATTGAGGCTCAAAGGATAAGAGGACCAAAGATGAAGGATGATAAGAGTACACTGTATCTGTAATGACCTGGGAAGGGCATTCCCAACAGAAGAATGTCATTAGAGGCAGGGCAGCATGAACTGTCAAGTATGTTTCAAAGTGGTACCCGCGTAGGTGCAAAGGGGTCCCATGTTACTGTTCTCTGGTGAACGTGGATGGTGGTGAGTAGAGGACTGTGAGCTTGTAGTGGTAGACAGGGATCAGATCATGAAGTGCTTTGCATTTCATACTGGAGAGTTTTGACTTTATGTTGAAAGTAATGGGAAGCCATTGGAGCCTTGTACTCTGGGAAATCATTTGATCAAATTTGCTTTTTGAAATCCATCTACAGCAGAGGGCATGAAGGGCAGATGGAAATCAACCAAAAATAAATCAGGGAGGTGGGTTGGGGGAGTCGGAGAAGAATAGTTAGGATCAGAGTCCGGATAGCCACAACAGGAGAAGTGAATGGAAGATGAGTGTTTGGGGCGCATAGAAAAGGTTCCAGCGATGTTTCCTATTTAAAATGGGGTAGAGGGTTGAGGCATGAACTGACAGTTACCCTGTGGTGTGAAAGAAGATCTCTTTGAACATTTTTCCAAAAGATGACACAGAAAGCAGGCAGGCACACCTGGAATAGCTTCAAGGGTCCTGAATGAAAGAAGCAGTACGGAGCTGGTGACATGTTTTGAAATAATGTTGAGGCTTGAGAGTAGGTAAGACAAGGGCAAGTTTGTGAGAAGATGCAGCATTCAGTGCAGATTAGAGACTTAGGGTCATGGAGAAGGAAGGTGATAAAATAATGAGAGATAAGCAAGAGGCATAAGAAGAAAGCCAGAGGGGGAAATGAGTTGTAGGAGTAGGAAGTTGAGCTCACGTCACACACGGCTGTCTTTGTCTGAAGTGCACAGAGGAAGAAAGAAATGGGAGGGGAGGGGAGCTTTCACAGAAAGAGATGGAGGCAGAAATTAAAGCAGATGGACATAACAGGCCCCCTGTAGGTTGGGCACGAGTTGCAGAATGTGGAGACACAGAGAGGAGGGAGCACTGAGCTTGGGACAAAGCTGGTGAGTTGTCAAGGACAGCTGGAGAAGGAAGAGGGGGCTATGAAAGAGCCTGGAGGAATTCAATGAGATCCCATCAATATGGGACAGCTTGGCCTACACAAGGATGGGGAAGCACACATAGCATGAAATGCCAAAAGCCCGTGGGGCTCCACGAGAGGAGGAACCAGGTATGAATTTAGCATGATGAGCACAGCTGGCTAGGATACTGGAAGTGTTCGGCTGTATGTAGACTGAAGGGCTAGGCAAGAGAAGGATCCTATAGGGACAGGATTCTTGTTTAAAAAACATCAGGAGGATGTGAAAGGAAAGAAATCTTTGTTGAGAGATGTATGATACCAGGGTTTATTCACTCCGAAGGGGAAATAATCATATTTATGAAAGCACATTCCCCGCCCCCCTCCCCGGGGATAAATGTGTAAGGGAAAACGGGGGCAAGGTTATGAGGCCGTAACTGCAGGAGAGGAGAGGGTGGTGACTGGGAGGGGATTCCAGCAGTTTAGTAATGTACCTGGAAATGGAGAGGAAGTAAACCTTTGAAGCTTTTGTCTAGAATCTGCTGTAGGACCCCAGGAAGAGCATGGGATGAGACAGACAGATGGATCGTGGGCTTAGTGGCAGATACCTAATTTCACATCTGTTTCTTGACTTTGTAGGGGATTGACATGGTGCCAGGCATTTAGACCTTGGGTCCTTAGTTTCCTGTTGGGTTTACAGTGTTACCCTGTGATTAGAAGAAGAAGGATGATGATGATGATGGTGATGTGTGTATGTGTGTACACAGATACACAGCAAACATGATTTGGCAACAGTGCCTTCTATCACTAAATGCAAAAGGTATGAAGTTCAAAAATCAAAGGTTGGCCAGTGAGAATTTTATTTGTATACTTTGGAGAAGATAAAATTCTGATACTACTACTAATGCTAACACTAACCTCCTCCTCTCTCTCCCCTCTCCTGGTGGCTAAAGTTATTGAGGTTTGCCCTTTCCCAGCCCCATGCTGCTCATCACACACAGCCTCCTAGTTTTCCTGGTGATGTACAGAGGTAGGTGGTATAGACCCATTTTTCACATGAGGAAACTGAGGCTTAGATAGGTTGAGTGACATTCCTGAGGTCTCTCACCTAGTAAGTGGAGCAGCAGGATTCAAACCTCCGGCTGCCTAAATCCAAAGGTTTACTCCCACCCTCCAAGTGGGAAAAACATGAGGAGCTAGACAATATCATTAGAAAAGAGGGTCAGACTGCTTATGCTGATGTCACCACCGAGATGCCCATGACTTGGCTCCATGCGCCTCCTCACCACCACTGCAGGCCGGGGGAAGTTCATACGGCCTCCTGAACCACAGAGCCTGTGTGAGCAGAACTAGCGGGCAGTTTTTGGTTTCTCCTCTTCATTTGAAAACTCTGGTGTGAAGATACTGTTCTTGAGACAGAGAGAGAAATATGTATATAAAAAGAGCAGATGGTAATGAGGAATGGGAACGAGGTTGTGCTGCGTGGTGAGGGTTAAGAACACTATCTCAGGAGCAAAGACCCAACTAATGGAGGGACCTAAGGCGACCCTGGTCTTTTCAGTCTCATTTGCTCATCTGCAAAGTGAAGAAATGGATCCACTTGGTCTAGGTTTTTTTCTTTGCTAGTTTAAACAGGCTTTGTTATAGAATATAGAACTATAACAGGTTCTGTTCAGTCTCTGGTTCTTGTGGTCACCAGTTTTCCAGGACCATTCTTAGTCCCTGTAGATGCCATTAAAACTGATAAGAATTCTGTCCCATCCCTGTTATGGAGATAAACTAGACAGGACCCCCTTTTCAGGGGGCCTGAGTGGTAGAGAGAGAAAACATATTGGCATTCTATTGTTCTGTTGTATAATTTTGTCTATTTGACCCACTAGCCTGAGGGCTTCTTGAGGAAGAGGACTGTGCCGTATTTATCTTAAACCTCCAGTGTGTAGAACAGTACCCATTAAATCTCTGATGAAAGAAGGAATGAGTGGATGAATACTGTTTATGAAGTGCTTACCATGTGCTAAGCACTTGACATCCATTACTTCACTTAACCCTCACAACAGCCCAGTGAGATATAGGAGCCATTCTTTTTCCCCATGTTACACAGTAGAAACAGACTCTGGGCAGCTCAGTCACTCACCTGAGACCTCGCACCTAGGGAGTGACAGATGCGGCTGGGATAAACACCTCGGCTGTTGCTAACTCTATAACCCATGCTCTTAACTCACTGGAATGTGCATATCTCAAGAGGTGGCTAAGGACATATTTAAATGCCTCCCAACAGGAGTGATCAATGGACCATCTATTTTTTGTAAGCAAAATGAAATCAGCAATGAAGTGAAGCACCATTTGGTGGTCTCCGTGGCACCATGCCATTTCAGGGACAGTTTTTAAAAAATGGAGCACACAGTCGTATGGCCAGAGTTAAATCGCACTTTGTTCTAACCCAGTAACTTCTTAGTCTCTTTTCTGTCTAGCATTCTTTCTTGAAGCCCGAATTCACTCTTACTGAGCTATTTACTCTTTTCTCTGAGTGTGTTGTGTTGTCTTTTGCCTCTGGATGCTGCACATCCTGAAATGTAGTTACAGGTTCTGGTCTCTGATTCCTCAGCTGGACTGAGTCCGCTCGAAGGCTGGGGCTGTTTCTTACGAATCCGCGTTATCACCAGGGCCTGGCCAAAGGCTAGTCGAGGACAGAGGCTAACTAATTGTTTGCTGAGTGAATGTGTTACAGATGATCCAAAGGTGATTTTTCTAATGCCCAGCACCTGCACAGAGAAATGAGTGTGCGAAGCTGTTTTCTGCCTCACATCTTGTTTTATATAGACTAGGCCACGCCTCTGACTATGCATTTCTCTGGAATTCTGAAGAACAAAAAGGGGCCAACACAAATCCAAGGGAGAGTTTTACGTGGAGCACCTAGACTCAGGGTTGCCCAGTTTCTACCTTTTCAGAATGCGGTAACATGCTTTATTTGTGATGATGCACAGTGTTTGAATAGTAGCTCATCCGTCAGTTCTTCATTTGGGCAGTGGGAGTACGTGGGCTGCCACGGAAGCCTCAAGAGACTCTGTCCTGTGGCTGCTGTGACCCTGGGCAAACAGTCGTCCTTATCTGGGTGCTGTTCATTATCTGGGAGGGGGCTTGTGTCTCCGTATAAACCGCCACGTCTCCTCAAAGAGCACCTCACAGCGCGGGGGCAGTGCCTACATTTCTGACGTGCTCTGCAGACATCCTACAGGCACATCCTTTCCCATCTTCCACGATCATTTTTAAGTTCAAAAATTTAATTGTGGTGAAATACATATAACGTAAAATTTACTACCTTAACCATTATATTTTTAAGTGTTAAAGATATTCACACTTTTGTGTAACCAATATCTAGAATTTTTTTCTCCCGCAAAACTGAAACTGACCTGTTACACCACTCCCTGTTTCTCCCAACCCCTAGACCCTGGCTACCACACTCTGTTTTCTGCTTCTATGAATATGACAGCTCTAGATGCCTCGTATAAATGGAATTGTACCATATTTGTCATTTTGTGACAGGCTTATTTCTCTTAGCATACTGTCCTCAAGGTACATCCATATTGTATGATACTTCAAAATTTCCTTCCTTTCTAAGGCTAATTGATATTCCACTGTGCGTATATACTACATTTGTTTACTTATTCATCCATCAGTGGACACTGGATTGCTTCTACCTCTTGACTATTGTGAATAATGCTGCTGTAAACATGGATATACAGACATCTCTTAAGACTTTGGTTTTAATTCTTTTGGATATATACCCAAGTATATATTGCTGGATAATATAGTAATTTTATTTTTAGTAGTTTGAGGAACACCATACTGTTTTCCATAGTAAATGAATAATTTTAAATTCCCAGCAACAGTACACAAAGGTTCCAGTTTCTCCACATCTACCCTAAAACTTATTATTATTATTATTATAGCAGCCATCCTAATGGATGTGAGGTGATACCTCATTGTGGTTTTGAATTGCATTTCCTTAATGAGTACTAATGTTGGCCATTTGTGTATCTTATTTGGAGAAATGTCTATGCAAGTCATTTGCCCATTTTTAATTGGGTTATTTTTGTTGTTGTTGTTGTTGTTGTTATTGTTGTTGTTGAGTGATAGGGGATCTTTATGTATTCTGCATATTAACCCCTTATGAGATTTATGATTTGCAAATGTTTTCTCCCATGCCTTGTTAGTCTGGTGAGTGTGTCCTTTGAATGTAGTTTAATTGTTTGTTTTTACTTCTGTTGCCTGTGACCTTGGTGTCATATCCGAGAACTCATTTCCAAATTCAGTGTCATTAAAACCATGTTGTATTTTATGAGTTTTATAGTTTAAAGTTTTACATTTAGGCCTTTCATCTATTTGAGGTGATTTTTGTGTATAGTATAAGGTAGGAATCCAACGTTATTCTTTTGCATGTGGAGGTCCAGTTTTCCCAACACCATGTGTTTTAGAGACGGTCTTCTCCCCATTGAATGGTCTTGGCACTCCTGGCAAAAATCATTTGACCATATATACATATAAAGGTTTTTTTTTCTGGTCTCTGTATTTTTTTTTGTCTGTAGGTTTGTCTTTATTTCAGTACCACACTTACTGATCTTTAGTCTCCAAATAGCATAAGACTCCAGGGCAAGTGTCAATGAACCCATGACAACTTTGAGGTCTGAGAAGCAAAAGATATCTCTAAGTCTTTCACTTGGTAGTTTGCAGAGCTGGGCCTCTGGATTCCTCTCTATGCTACAGAAAGCCTACTCCATCCTGGGCCAAGATACCCCCACCTACGAGTCAGAGGGACAAACTTTAACAGGCCATTTTTCATTGAAAAATAATTGCCCTTGGGAGGGACAAAAATGAACTAGTCTGTGCCTGGCTTTCTAAATACATTTTTGAAAATTAATGACCTTGTTATTCCCCAATAAATGTAACCCTTTCATAACCTCAGTTTCACATGTTCCACCCTCTGACCAGCAGCTCACTCTCTCTAATAGACACTAAAACCATCTGTAATACTACAGTCTGCTCCCCTATACCTTCCTCTATTTCTGTTTTTTTTTTTCCTAGCGCTCATACCTTCTAATGTACTGAATTCTTTGCTGATTTTTTATGTCTGTTGTTTATCATTTGCCCTAGAATCTTGACGCCTTGAAGCAGGAATCTTCCTTTGTTCACTGATGTGCACAGTGTGTGCTTGATGTAAGCAGAGCGATGGCGCCCCAAAGGTTCCCATGCCCCAACCCTCTGAGCCCATGAATATGTTACTTTATATGGCAAAGAGTGTGCAGATAGCATTAAGGTTAAAGACCTTAAAATGAGGTGCTATTCTGGATTATCCAAGTGGGCCCAATATAATCACACAAGCCCTTAAAAGCTAAGAATCTTTCCCAGCTGCAGAGAACCAGTGATTACAGTATGAGAAGGACTCAGCCTACCATCGCTGCAAGAAGGGGCCACAAGCCAAGGAATCAGTGGCCTCTAGAAGCTAGCAAAGGCTAGAAGGTGGATTCTTCTCCAGAGGCTCCAGAAAGGAATGCAGCCCACTTGACATTTGATTTTTAGCCCCATGAGACCTTCGTTGGATCTCCATAGCCCTGAAAACCATGAAATTGTGTTGTTTCACGCCATTATGTTGGTTAGGGCAGCAATAGAAAACTCGTATATCACTCAATAAATATTTGTTGAAAGAATGAATGAATGAGCCTCACATCGACATTGGCAGGTAAGGACTCATCCTCATTAAGGGGAACAGACTCAGTGAGGTGAAGCAACCTGGCCAGCGGTAGGCAGTCAGCGATGAGCAGAGCAGGGTCTCTCCTCTCCCTGTCACTCAGCTATAGCCCTACACTTCCTTCCTTGCTGTTGCATGAGAGACTCTTGGCTTGGTATCGCTCACCCCAACAACACAGAGCACCTTGCCATGTTGGTTCACTTTCAGATAAGGTGGGCAGCAATGTGGGCGTGTCTCACAACTGAGGGAGAGCGGAGGAAAATGAACACATTAGTATGTCCTGTATATTAGAGATACTTTGCAAAACCTCAGCCTCAGAGCATAGGCTCCATTCCTTGTGCAAACAAACAAGCCATCCAGGGGCTGCTTTGCTGTGACCTTCAAGGAGCAGCCACATCTGTCTTCAGCATCTCGACTTGGGAGCCAGTGTGGGGAGGCTCTCAGGGCCAGGCCATGCCAGGACCAGAGGCTATCATTAGTTCTGGGAAAGCAGTGAGCTAGAAGTTTTAATTTCACACCATCAGTTCTGAGATGAATCTCGAAACCCATGCTCAGTTGTTAACATTAAGGGCTTGGTATGGGCAGAGGAGCTGTGAAGTCATATTCTTCGAGAATTGATTGTACATACACAGATTTATTTCAGTGGATTTTGGAGCCGTTGTGCATGGCAGGCTAGCCAAGGCAGATGGTGTGTGCAGGAGAAAATCGTGGGATACTGGTTGCCTCATAAAATTTTTCCACTGAAAGCTTTGCTCGGATGTGGTGGGGCTGCTTCCTGGACCTAAACAAAATAGAGACCATCCGTATGGAAGGAAAGAGAACAAGTAAGCAGTCTGCATGAGTGACATACACAGCTCTATGATTCAGGCAGTATTTAATCTACAGACGTTGACACATCAGTACTTTAAGAGTAACATCTTCTATATGAAAATACGCAAGAGCCTTATGCTTTATGCTCTGGATGCCAAAATGATTGCACTATCTCCATGAACAGATGTAAGAAGCCTGGATTGATTACCCAAGGCTTGTTTCCTGCATTTCTGTTTCCCTCTCATTTGACAGGTACCAGTATCCATTTGTTACATTATCTTCTGAGTTTGAATTGGAAAAAATAAGCTAAATCAGAGCAGTCTTTCCTGAGTTATAAAACCAACCATGTGAAGACGCTTTGAATGCTGTTCTGCTTGTACATAACTAAGAACCAGCTCCTTGCGGTAATTTTGCAAGTGATTAGCCTGTCATGTAGAAGCCTCCCTTTGGGAATGACAAAGGAACATTCCGTCTTGTTGCTTTAAAGTAAGCAGATTACTCAAGAGAATTTCTCTTTCCTCACCACTCCCTGGCAGTTTCTGGGGTGAAGAGATTTTAGGAGAGGGGTGAAGTATAATCTTGGAGGAGGTATAGGGAACTCATAATCCTCACCTCTTGATATTTTAAGTGGAATCATCATGCTGTTATGTGTGTGCTAGGGTTGGGGATTTGAGGAGGATTTAGACATAGCCTCTCTTTTGGGATGCCCTTTAAGTTGTATTTGATAAACTTCTCTACATCCTATATACCATAAATCAAAGGCTGCCTCCTCTATGAAGCCTTTGGTGATTTTTCCTGCCAGACCTGGGTCTTATCTTTTGCTGTAACATGTTCAGTAGTGTGCTTGGCACTGGTTTCTGTGTCCCCACCCCTTCTCCCTGCCACCAGACTTAGTCTTGCATGATCGAGAGGCTTTTACTCTATTACCTTTTTATCCCTAGTATTGGCACACAATAAAAATAATAGTAAAATGCATTATGATCATCATGCTCATTCTTATCACTGTGTTCCAGGCTTTGTACTAAGCAGTTTATCTAAATTATCTAAATGCTGCTCACATTAAGTAAAATTATTCGGTAAGCAAAGACTCAGTGTCAGATATAATATAGATACAGAGGTGTTACGTTTGAAATTGGGGAAACAATGTGTTGAGCAGTATGGTGATGTAAGTGATTGTGTTAATGATAGCAGGTACTGTGCATTAGTACTTACTCTGGGCAGCTAGGTGCTTTATTTACACAGCACCATCTCAGCTTCACAGCCGCCTCAAGCAAAAAGATAAAGCCTACTAGCTTTGGGTCAGCCAATTTTAATACTTAGTTTGTTACTACTTTTGTTAAGTATCAGTTTTCATATTTATACAATGGAAATAATGACACATACTTTGGACGGTTGTTGTGGGACTCAGTGACATGAAGGATAGCGAGCGTCCAGCACTTCATAGGTGCTCAATAAATGTTTGTTGGGTGGTATGTTAAAACTTTTCCCAAGTGCTTGGCATATATTAACTTACTGACAACTAAAATAGTAAAAGCAATAACTGGTATTAATTGAGTGTTTACTATTGGGTTGGCCAAAAAGTCCATATGGTTTTTTCCATAAAATAAAAGACACATTTTTTTATTTTCACCGATAACTTTATTGATTTGGATATTTTGAGTATGTTGGCTGTTTCCCACGTGGTAGAATGTTGATTGTTCTCAATTACCGTCTCAGTTGATCACTCTGAACTTTGACTGGTCTACTGCTCATGGAGCATCGTCCAGCAAGAAATCTCCAGCATGAAGCTTCGCAGGCCACTTTTGACATGTTCCATCAGTCATGGCACCTTCTCCACACACTGCACAGGTCTTTTTTTGCATTTTTACCTTTCTTGATATAATATAGCATAATATGCTAAAATGTTGCTTATTTTCTTCCATTTTCAATATTAAAATGGCTATATAAAAGTTCATCAATTTTAATTTTTTAAGTGCACACTGATATGACAGCTGTCACTATATATTCTAACAAAATTGTTTCAAATGAAGTTAAAGACAACTAAGTGCTACTAGAGCCATCTTAAAGGAAAAAAACAAATGAACTTAATAGCCAACCCGATATGTGCCGAATACTTGTCTAAGAGAGCCACATGGATTTACATATGAACCACTGTCACCGTTTCCATTTAGTGAGTAGAAAAACTGGAATCAGAATTGTGCAATAACTTACCTAAAGTCATGACATTAATGAGTGGTGGGCCACATTTGAAAGCAAGTTCTTGACCTTGTTTCTTTCTATTATGTCTCAATTTTCCTGTCTGCAAAATGCTGAGAGTAATAAATTATGTTGTACATGCGACTTGGAGATCAGCTTTTATCCCATGAGCAATGCTGAATCTGTCCTCATGTGCGTCATGTGGGAGGAGGTTGTACCAGCTGGCCAGTGAGCAAACAGCCTTGCTTGTGTTAGCTGGGGCACCCTCTTGGTTGAAGGATGGGGTCCGGCTCACCTGTTTCCAACCACAGACAGTGGCTAACACGTAATGATCAAATTATTACTAAAGTAGCTAACCCATGCCTGGGGGAGAAAGACCCAATTCACCTTTATTCTAACAAATATTCATACAAACCTGCCTGTGAGCCATAGTATTAATTTCACTCTAAATAGATGATTCTTGCTGTGTAGCTTCATTTAATATGTACATTGGTTTGTGCTTTGTAACTAGAAGGTAGATTTGGGCAAGTACTCCTTATCTTGGCAGCTCCTAATTGCAATGGGATGCGACTGAGTTCATAAAATTACCTTATGTCACAATTTGAAGAATCTTAGAGACCTTCTACTTCAAAGTGGTTTTTGCTTGTTGTGTTTGAAGCAGTGGAGGCCGGTTTTAAAGTGAGATTTCACGTGTAACTCCACTGAATGTAATTGGTAGAAACTTGGGGATGGTTCTCAGCTGAATGCTTCTTCTGTTAGGCCCTGAGACGTGTAAAAAAAAAATCACCCCAGGGCCACACACATCAGTTTGGAAACTCCAGGTTAGCTTCAGTCCCCAAAGTTTATAGCTTAGCTTGTGACAGAGGCAGTATCTTGGAGCCAGGTCTTTTGATATTTCTTCCAGTGCTTTTTTTCTTTTTTATTCTACTACAATTCATTTACTTTAAAGGGGAGCTGATCAAAGGCAGGAAATGCTTAAAGTAGCAACAATTTTAGTAAGCAGGGACAGTCCTCACTAGTCTCCTTTTGGGTTCATGGAAAAGGCTGTTAACATATGTTCTTAACCCACCTCCAAGTTGCTGAGGCATTCTCTGATGCTTTGCCAAGTTGTGTCCATTCCAGTGACTCCTTCTTCTCCCTGACGCATTGCTAAAAATAAGAAAACTCGCACAGAAGCATATGTTGTGGTTTGCCTTTGATTTGGGCACAGATCATCCAAGTGTGAAAACAAAATTGGTCGCTCCATCCTCCAAATGCACAGATTTGCTCATCTGTACTGTACTTAGTTGGGGCAATTACAGCTTACCTTTTATAGGGCTTGGCAATTTCACAAAGACACTTACTACCCAGTATCCAATGTAATAAGAGTGGCGATAACAGACATCCCTGTCTTATTCCTGATCTTATAGGAAACCATTTTAGTTTTTCCTGTTGAGTGTATTAGCTGCGGGTTTTTCATATGTGGCCTTTATTATGTTGAGGTCACGTTCCCTCTGTTCCCAGTTTGCTGAGAGTTTTTATCATAAAAATGCTGCTGAGTTTTATCAAACGTGTTTTCTGTATCAATTGATGTGATCATGTGATTTTTACCCTTCATTTTGTTTATGCGGTGTATCTCGTTACTTGATTTGCAGATATTGTACCAACCTTGCATCCCTGGAGTACATCCCACTTTATCAGGGAATGTGATTTTTTTTTAATGTATTGTTGAATCCAGTCTGCTAATGTTTTGTTGAGGATTTTAGCATCTCTGTTCATCAGGGATATTGGCCAATAATTTCTTTCTTTGTAGTGTCTTTATCTGGTTTTGGAATTAGGATAACGCTTGCCTTGTAAGATGAGCTTGGGAGTCTTCCCTTTTCTTGAACATTTTGGAACAATTTGAGAAGAGAGTTGTTAGTTCTCCTTTGAATGTTTGGTAAAATTCACTTGTGTAGACATCTGCTCCAGGACGTTTGTTCGCTGGTAGTTTTTTGACTCCTGCTTTGATTTCATGAGTTGTAATTACTCTGTTCAGGTTTTCTGGTTCTTCTTGATGCAGTTTTGGAAGATTGTGTCTCGAGGAATTTATCCATTTCGACCAGTTTGTTGGCATATCGTTGTTCATAATATTTTGTTACAGTCCTTTTATATCTGTGCTGTCAGTTGTTACTTCCCCTCTTTCATTTCTGATATTTATTTGGGTGCTTTCTCTTTTTTTCCATCTTGTTTATTGTTTTAAAGAACTAGTTCTTAGTTTATTGACCTTTGCATTTTTTTACACTCTATTTTGTTTATTTCTGCTCTGATCTGTATTATTTCCTTTCTTCAACTTGCTTGGGCCTTGTTTTTTCTTTTTCTGGTTCTTTAAATGTAGATTAAGTTGTTCATTTGAGATTTTTTTCTTGCTTCTTGAGGTAGGCCTGTATTATTACAACTTCTCACAGGATTGCTTTTGTTATGTGCTGTAAAATTTGGTTTGCTATGTGTTCATTTTCATGTGTCTCAAGGTATCTTTCGATTTCTTTGTCAATCTCATTGTTGACGCAGTCACTGTTTAGTGACATGCTATTTAGCCTCCATGTGTTTGTGTGGTTTTGTTTTTTTCTTGTAATTGATTTCTGTTTTGTACCATTTTTGTCAGAGAAGATGCTTGATATGACTTCAGTCTCTTTAAACTTATTGAGACTTGTTTTGTGTCCTAACATGT
This sequence comes from Trachops cirrhosus, assembly GCA_028533065.1. Lineage (NCBI taxonomy): Eukaryota > Metazoa > Chordata > Mammalia > Chiroptera > Phyllostomidae > Trachops > Trachops cirrhosus. The sequence continues at coordinate 36,580,748 of CM052542.1, read as the reverse complement.
GGTCTATCCTAGAAAATGTTCTATGCACTTGAAAAGAATATATTTCTGCTGCTTTGGGGTGAAATGCTCTGGAAGTATCAATTAAATTCATCTGGTCTAGTGTGTGGTGGAAAGCTCCTGTTTGCTTGTTGATTTTTTTTTCTGGAAGATCTATCCATTGATGTTAATGTGGTATTAAAATCCACTGTGACCGTATTATTGTCAGTCTTTCCCTATTTATCTGTCAAGATTTGCAGTATGTATTTAGGTGTTCCTGGGTTGGGTGCATAACTGTTTATAAGGGTTATTGCCTCTTGTTAGGTCGATACCTTTATCATTATGTAATGTCTTTATTTATCTCTTATTATAGCCTTTTTAAAACCGTCTCTTTTCTCTCATGTAAATGCTTCTTCCCTGGCTTTGTTGTTGTTGTTGTTTGTTTCCATTTGCATGATGATTTCCATCTCTTTGCTTTCAGTCTGTGTGTGTCTTTTGTTCTGAGGTGGGTCTCTTGTAGATGGTATGTATAAGGATCTTATTTTCTTATCCATTTCGCTGCCCACTGTCTTTTGATTGAAGCATTTAAGCCATTTACATTTAAGGTAACTATTGATAGGTATGTATTTATTACCATTTTATTCTTTATATCTATGTTTTTCTTTTTTTCCTTCCTCTTAAAGAAGGACTTCTAACATTTTTTGTAATACTGGTTTGGTGGTAATGAACCTTTTTAACTTCTTGTCTTGGAAGCTCCTTATTTCACCTTCAATTCTGAATAACAGCCTTGCTGGGCCAAGTGAACCTAACATAATTCACTGAGGTCCTGTGTGTGCATGCACATGCGTGTGTGTGGGGGGATGTGTGTTCAATAAGGCGAATTTTGTTGAAAAGATAGTGCTCTATTTTTTCCTTTAATAAATCTAGGTGGTGATGGCGATTTCTCAGTTGGCTGTGTGTTTTGGTAAGTCTCTATCTTAGAACAGTTTTCTCTCTCCATCTATTCATCCATTTACCCACTCATTCATGAAACATTTATTAAGCATCTGTTGTGTGCCAGGCACTTTGCTAGGTCCTGGAGAAAATCCGGGGCGGGGAGTCGAGAGGGCTCAACTACTGGCTGCACATCTCAGAAGCACAGTGTTTCAGAGTCAGTTCTAGCACAGAAAGCGGTTTGGGGGAAATATTTCAGAGAAATGCCAGATTGGTTGAGTTGCCGTGGAACACAAGGCAGTGGGGCCCCAATAAAAGGAGACTGGGGTTTCTATGTTTCTGCTGAGTCACTGGCAGCACATTCCCAGCATTCCGTTCATACCTCTGTTAGTGCACTCATTATAAAATTATTATAGAATATTGTGTCCATATCTCTGTGGTTATAACAAACTTCTAAAGACAGGAACTCCGATCAGTTGATCTTGCTATCCCTGGAGACTCATGGACAGTAATATAGAAAATGTTTGTTGAATGAATACATGGGTTGAACAACTCTCATTACATTTCTGCTGTGTGTCAGTTACTGTATGATTGGAAGGATATGGAACTAAGATGTCTTGTTACATTCACTTCTCTTCAGCCTGTGGTGGAAGCAACCATGCACTTATGTTGTGTGTTGTGTTACTGTGTTGTGTGCTGAGGGTAGTAACAGAGGGTCACGGCAGCTGTTGTCACCTCAGTGACAACCTGATATGGTGGCTGAGAAGAAAATGGGACCGAGAGTTTTAGAGTTTGGACTCCAGAGCCAGATGACCTGGATTCAAATTTTGCCTCTGACATTTACTAGCTCTGTGACCTAGGGCACGTCTCATGTATTGTCCATGTCCCACTCTCCTTGTCTGACCCACCCACCCTCACAGCAGTCTGGTAGGACTAAACGTGTTGATTTATTACGTTGGAAGCGTAGAGCAGTGTGTGGGTCGGAGCCAGCATTCTGTACCTGTTGCCTGTTGTGGCAGTTAACTAACAAAGGGTGGTTAGAAGCATGGCTGCTGTAGACTGAATGTTTGTGTTCTCCCCAAGTTCATATGTTGAAACATAACCCCCCAATCTTGTGGTATTTGCAGATGGGGTTTTGGCAGGTGCTAAGGTCATGAGAACAGAGTCCTCATGAATGAGATTAGTACCCTTACAAAAGAGACTCCGGAGAGATTTATTTGCTCTTGCACCAGGTGAGGATACAACGAGAAGGTAGCTTTCTGTGAACTAGAAAGTGGGCCCCACTAGACACTGAATCTGCTGGGACTTTGACCTTGGACTCCCCAGCCTCTAGAACTGTGAGGAATACATTCCTGTTGTCTACAAGGTACCTAGCATATGGTTTTTTTTTATTATAGCAGATCTGACTCAGACAGTGGCCTTTGTCATCACAACTGGATTCAAGTTCCACCTCTGTTTCTTCCTGGCTCTATGACTTGAGGCAAGGATGTCACCTCAGTTTCTTCTACTACTTAAGTGGTGCAGTAATGTTGCCTGACTTAGAGGGCAGTTGTGAGGGTTTGGTAAAAATCCCATTGATCAAGCACTTAGCACAGTACTAAGAACATATCACCAAGCCTGTTTGGCTGTGGTGGAGGAAATGAGTAGGCGATCAGATAGCTACTTGCTTATGTGGAGACCTTTTTTTAGGGTAAGCTGAAGAACTAGGGCCTTGATAATTTCTTTGTTCCCTTCAGATGCTACATATGCTGCTCGGTGACACAACCTTGGGTACAGAAGTGTTGGGGCCTGTAAATAGGTGGTAGAATGAGTCCTAAATGAAGGTATAGTATTGGGATTAGTGTCCCTAAATCCCGGCAGAAGCCTGTGATCTAGGATAGGGTGGCAGGTCATAGCAGGACCAGCTATAGGAAGTGGGATGTGGAACCCTGTGAGAATTAGGTAGGGACTTTGAGAGTTCCAGTTCTAACTGGTGAGCTTCTGCTGTACTTGTGGGACAAGGCAGAGCCCCCCAAGCAGTGATTACACATTAAGTCTTCTTTAATAAATACCTCTGCACAGGTCGATTGAGTAATTGCATCATTGTCCTGGGGAAGGTGCATCCAGGTATTTTTATAAAAGATCCATAAATGATTGCAGTGTGCAGCCAGGGTTTGAGAGCTACGCAGGCAGAACCTGCAGGCAGGGCCAGGTCGTTCTGTTTTGAGATGAGAGGTCAAAGTGTCCAAAGAGGGCAGGGGAAGAGGAAGGACTTGGTTAGGTCACTCAGAAAGGTTAAAGCTCTTTGCAACTTAAACACTCTATTATTTTCCATGAATGATGCAACTTTGAATTTATTCAGTGAAATTGGAAAGGTGGTTTACTCTGGGATGAACTTCCTTTTATATCAAATATTAGTAGAATGGTAATTTGTAGGATTATTCACTTCCATCAAAAGCTTATTTCCAGGCAAGAAATAATGTTTTGCTTAATATAGAAGTTTTACAGAAATTAATAATAGTTCACGTGTTCTTGATTTATTAGGGAATAAGGCTTTCCAGGCAAGAAATAATGTTTTGCTTAATTTAGAAGTTTTAAAGAAATTAGTAAAGGTTTACATGCTTTCGATTTATTAGCAAATAAGGCATTAAAATTGCAAAACTTTTCCTGTTAGGTGATCTATATTATAAATGCTTTTGACAGAAATGCTCATTCATTCTTAGGACTTCTTTGTTTATTCTTTTCTTGTTTACTTTTCTGCCAAAGCATTTAGCCTTGTCATCAATCATAAAATAGCTATTTATTTATTCAAGAAATATTTACTGTTAAAACAAAAGTTTGTATTTGTTGATTGTTTCATGTGTTCCAATTTGTCATGAGTACACTTAGCGTATCTGTATCAGCAAATTCAATTTCCAGCAAAGGGACTTGTCTCCGTGGTTGTGCCATGGAAAGTCTTTGCAAGCAAGAATTTTTCTGGTTTAAAAAAAATGCACACATACTTATTTTCCTCCTTTGGGATATGCTTCCTGGAGGGGTCAGAAATAAGGCTACAAAAATTATATCCGATTTTTCTTCACTAATCCTTTAAGTATCTTCCAATATGCATTTCAGAATGGTGCCACAGATACATAATTTTCAATGGGAGAAAATGAACTTGAATTTTATAAGAATGTAGCGATTATGTTCTTGGAGTCTGTTCATGGCTATGCTGGTGGTGAGGGGAACCACCCTCCCCCGTTCTTCCGCAGGACCAGAATTTGCAACTGCTGCCTTCTTTGCATTCACTTTCGCTAATAGATTCAGAAGGTAACCCACAGATGTGCAAACAGTGGAACATAGATAATAAAGATAGAGCACAGACAATTTGGGAGGTAGATAAATTTGTATAGTTGAGATCTCTTCACCATTTTGCACTTGTAGCTGCTATGAAATATTATTGTCTTTTATCTTCCATTAGATACAAATGCTTTCAACTAGGCTTGGAGGGACAGGGAGTTGTGCCAGACTGCTTTTGTCACACATACACACACACACACACACACACACACACAATTTTTTTCTGTCCTCAGGGAACTTTACATGCGCTTAACTACCAGCTTGGCTTATCAGTCCAGTTACCTGTCGTTAACCTTTTAGCACTGTTCAGCATCATTGCGTGGTCATGGTCAGAGGAGGCAGAGGGATGGAGCAAACCTACGAGCAGCTAAGTATGTCAACCAGCGGGCATCTTGATTTATTTTCTTAAGGTACCATGGAAGGGGAGAGAGACTGTTTTTTGCTTGCAATGGGGAGAACCCAGAAGGTATATTATATATTCATCTTAAACGTCACATTTATAAGCGGAACGGTTTCTTGAGGACAGTATCATATTATAAGGTAATCTACTCTGCATACTGTGTATGTAGGTACTCTGAAAGCAAAAAGATATTTTGGTCGGGGCTCTGTGAAACAGGAACTTCAGTGTGTTTTCTTGAAGGCAAGATCTGTGAAAACCCTCTCTGGAGCTTAGGTGCCGCAGCGTGCTGTGTGAAGTCAGCCAGAGGCCATTATTGTTTTTATTCGGTGATTACATTATAAATAGGAGTTGGACCTCAATCATAAGCAGATCCTTTATGTGTGCTTCTGAACATTCTGGCTCCAAAGTGCTAAATTCCAAATTGGAATATTGATCGTCTGATGTCTGAGTTACGGCCTTCTCCCAACCCTGAATTAGGCCTCAGGGCCCATGTGTCTTTCTGGAGATAAGTTCTGCTTGTAACTGGGAGATGGAAGGTCTTAAACTGGGTCCCACCAGGTGGAAAACCAAAGGCAGACTCAGGCACTGGCCTCCCCCGGTGAAGCAGGAGGTAGGACAGCATTGTACGGAATGTATTATATAAAGACATTGTCATAAGTTGTAAATGTCCCCGAATTTCCTCCCGGGGAAGGCAAACATTAATGTCGTCCTGCAAATGTTCATTATTTCCATGCAAATTCAATTGAATCGCTTTTCTTTGATTCTTCAGATTTTTCTTTTTCCCTTAACCTCAGGCTTCTTTCCTTAAATTTTCTGATTTGATAAATATCCCTGAGTTTTAAAGTTTAACCCAAATATTTTGAGAATGCACAAACACACTTTAATCAGAATTTCTCAGTTGCAGGACCATGAACATTTTGTGCCTGGTGATTTTTTGCCGCAGGACGGTTAGCGTTCCGGGCCTCTGCCCAGCACATGTCAGTCACACCCCCTCCCCCGTGTGGTGACAACCCCCGGACATCTTCAGGCCTTGTCCCCCTGTGGGGAAAATTGGCTCTGGTTGAGAGTCAATGCCTTAAAGTGGCGTCCCATCAAGGCTCTTCCACATTCTAAACACAGAATGAAGAGAATCTCCAAGTTTAAGACGAGAAGCAGACGCAAACCCCAGGGTTACAAATATTGCAAATATGTCGACCTCCCCTCTAGGGTGTGAGGGGAGGGCAGGGCCGTGAGTTTTCTGTACCCCTGTGGCCTGGACACCCGACCAGTATTTGTTGGATGAAAAAGCGAACCCCAGTACTGGTCACTAAGTGTATCTTTAACTTAAATAAATGCATGTTTTTATGCATACATGTGTATTATGTGTATTGTGAATGTACTTAAAAAACTTAACTGAGCATCTTTATTATTCTTTTCTAGCCAGTGTCTGAACAGTGGACACAAAGCAGGTATTCAGTAGCTGTTGGCTGAATGGTTGCCTGGAATATAAAAGTACATTAAAATGACTCATTAACAGAACATTCATGATACCATGCCGTCAGAGACGTGTTTTGGGGGCGATTACAGGATCTGCTCTTGGATGCGGGTGCTCCCAAATGGGCACCTGAGGGGCCTGTTTGCTTTGTTTCCTTTGAGCCTCACGTTCGATGCCCCAGGTGTCCAGGTCCAAGGAAGCCTACGGGGCATTTCTGGGCCTACACTGGCAAGACGGAGAACGTTCTGGTTCGGTAGGGGGGTGAAATATCTTGTTTTACGTTCCCAGACCATCCCAGCTGTGCATATTGGTGCTTCTTGTTCCTAGAGCTCCCCTGGCCGCCCCGCAGAGCTCTGGCCAGTCGTCCCAAGATGAGTCTGTTTCAAGGGTCTGCGTTTAAAGTTCTAAAAATGTCAGAGGATAGCAGCCTTTTCCCCAAGATTTACGCTGAAACAGCACAAAAGTTAGTGTTATTGGAAGGTATTTGAAATCACTTTTTAAACTTTAGATTTAAATTTGTTCCCTAGGCTTTGACCGCTTACAATGGTGTGAATTTTGAAAGGACTGTAAAAAACATTTACAAGGTACAGTGGATTTCTAGGTCAGGACTCAAGGCTTGAGGAGGAAAGTAGAATTAAAAGGCACTACAGTTAAAATCAGAAAAGATGGTAGAAATGACCTCGTTCAACCTTCTCAGTTTACAGATGGGGAAACTGGAAGTCACTGGGAGATTAAATGACGAGTCCAAGGTCACAGAATTTGTCAGACTTATCCTTTAGATCTCTCTTCCCCTCCCTCCCCTTCTTTCTCTCTCTTTCCTTCTCTCTCTCTCCGTCCCATCACCAATAAAATTAGAAGAGATTCACAGGCACAGATAAATAGTGGTTTTCCTAGACTGCCGGGAGATATGGCAGTCCAGGACAACTACTTTATTTTATTTGTGAGTAAACAGAAATCCAGAGATAAGGGATTATTATGCTGTTGGGTGAAAAAGAGCCAGTGACTAGCAAAGCTACAACTTGAACCTGGGCATTCTCTCTGTTCAGTTAGCCTTTCACCAAAGCATGCAACTTCCTTACTATTCTATTTTGCACTATCCTTTTTGGAATCATTTGTGTATTTGTTAGCTAATATTTCCTAAGCAGCTGCTTTAGGTTGGGTAACAAGACACAGCAGTCAGCAGGACATGATCTCTGCCCTCGTGAGCTCACACTGTGGTGCGGGAACTGAGAAACGAGCAGACGATGCCCTTTGAGCACAGTGTCAGAGGTAAGGAGCCCATGTCATGGGGCTGTGAGCCTGGGCTGCCAGTGAGGGTTCCTGTGGAAGGGGACACCAGGAACGTGATGATCAGTGCATGCGGAGTGCTGTTCATCACAGTGGCCGAGAGTAAACACTGAACCAGGCAGAAAGTCTGGAAGGAGAGGTGGCAGAGTGTCGTGGAATAACATAGGTGCAGATTCAAGGCCTGGCTCTATGACTTCTTTGCCAGATAGTCTTGGTTCAATCACTCAGTGTTCATGTCCTCATTGTGTATCATGAGGATGATCCTTATAATAACACTTACTTTCACTATATTCACATATATCCTTTTCTGAGAGCCACGTGACCACATGAGGTTCCTCCGTGTTGCAGAGAGGGAGGTTTCCTGTGGGTTCAGAGCAGAGCCTCGATTCCATCCCAAGCTTGGCACCTGGGCTGCCTCTGGGCATGCAGGACCATTCTGACATTCTGAGTATTCAGTGGGCTGATATTATTACAGAGAAGTATACACTATATAAATGGTAATTGTTCTGTATAATACATTTTCCTCTATGTCACTTTGTAGGCCCACGCCTGAGAATATATGTGTATCATTCATATTTCTTACCCACTAATGTTCTATTCATAGTGGATGGGTAAGTCATGCAAAGGAAAATGCTTATAAAGAATATCAAGTGCTTGGGCTTGTAAGGGGAAAGGTATATATATTTTTCTCCAATTCTTTCTTTCTTAAATAATCCCATGAGTTGGTGTCACCTTGAGGCTACATGAGCACCAACCCCAGAGAGAGAGATTTGGGATCTTCTTCCTGTCCCTCCCTCATCCCATGGGGTTTTGTTTTTTCCCACGTGCTAGCCTTTGGGGTAAATCCTCACAGTGTGTGTATGGAGCAGGAATGAAGACGTCAAGGCCTGGAGAGGTTGCCTGACCTGTGTTAGCAAGTGGACGAGGCAGGGTGCAGTCCTGGATCTGTCTAGCTTCAACATCCGAGCTTTAAGCACTAAGCAATATTGCCCATCCCCTTGATTTGAGTTATTCTTTGGGATGTTTTCTGGCACCACAATGGAGCAAATGAAATGTTTACTCTCCTAGAGTCCTAAGATACATCCTTTCAATGCTCACTCACCTACCTATTCCCCACCTTTCTGTGTGACTTTTTTCTAAAGCTGTTCCTAGTGTAAACCTTTTACTAGTTCTGGGAGGTGAGATGTAAAAATACGTCTTGGGTAAATTGACCCATATCCAGTGAGAGGGCTAATGCATGGCACAATACTTAGACTTGAACTTACATGGTCTTTTTAGGTGGCTGCCATTCAGGGAGCATTTGCTGCTTTGCTTATTTCATTCTCACTGGTGTCATTTTACAGTGAGGAAATGGAAACATGCAAATACAAGACTGACACTACTCCTACATTCTTGGAATCACTGGTGCCTGACCCCAGAAAGCCCCTGGAAATACATATTGTTCAGGTCCCCAAATATGTACGTAGGGCAGCTAGCTCAGACTGGAACTGTCTTTCAGACTCCAAGCCTCTTGCTTTTCTCCAGAGTATTACCTTGTGTGACCATTATAGTCATTTTGCATTCCTGGGCTTCATTCTTTCCATCTCTCCTAAGAAATGTTCAGGATAATGTGGGGGTTGAAAGCACAGATGCCAACAGCCTGGATCCCAGCTCTGTTGCTCCCCAGGTGTGTGATGTTGGGCAAGTGCCATAACCATACTGAGCCCCAGTTTCCTGTCTTTGAAATGAGGATAATAATGATACCAAACTTTTGGTATTATTGTAAGATTAAATGAGTCAATGTATGTAGGTATAATGTTTAGAACCATATTTGACACACAATATGCTTTTTTCTATATATATTAGCTACTATAACTATGAGCAATTATTACTTAGTTTTCAAACATTTAATAAGCCATTGCCATGTGCCAAACACTGTGCTAGGGAACGGGCTGGATTCCCAGTGTTCCTTTCAGCTCTGACGTTTGGTGATGGATGTAAACAACCAAATCCTCCATCACTGGGGGAAGAAGCACTGGATGGTTAGCTTCAGGGGACTTTCTGACTTTGCTTACAGATTGTTATGTGTGAAATGAAAAATTCATTTAGCTTTTACTTTCTTTTACCCATCTTCTTCACGTAGGTGGATTGTATTTTACTACCTAATTAACAGTAATGGAAAAAAATGGAAGGAAGCACATTTTGTAGCTTATGTGTGGGTTGAAATTTCCCGAGATGTGAAACAAACTCATAAACAGGAAAGATAATGGCCCTGTTTAAATTAGAAAATCCATGGATATAAGAAAATGGAGTCATGCCATTTTGCTGTTTGGGGCTGGGAGAAGCAAGGCATGAACATATTTGCACATATTTGCACATAATGTCCTTGGAGAAAATTGGTCCTTCAAAAAGCAAGACACATTTGGATATGAAAATTATATTCAGACTGTTGTATTAGCATAGTCCTATCTTTCTGTACATCTTTCCAGTGTTGCATGTATTGGAGACAAAGTCCCTGACCTCATGCAAACCAGATCAGAGGGGATAAACAGAAGGGGCTTAGTATATTTTCTCTCTTTTGGGACTGGCGCATAAATACCAGTTTCTCCTTGCCTATAGTTTACGCGATTTAGCCAGACACCCTGCAAGGAATCTGGATTTTAGAATCAGATTACGGACTTCTGCCATTTTAATTATAAATTCCAGGGCAACCTTGAGCAAGACACAGCATCTTTCTGGGACTCCTTCCATCCTGGTAGCATGGGGAAAGTAATTACAGTTGCCCTGCCTACCCCAAGCCTGATATGGTGGGGTGGAAAGTACATGGGCTTTGCACACAAAGAGACCCCATCTGACCCGTGGTCCCTCCTCTTAACTGAACTGCTCAGAACCAGTTTCCTGGTCTGTAAAATAAAGACAGCGTCACCTGTGTTGCCAAGTTGTTTTGGGGCTTAATGGTATATCATGTGTTTGTTTGCAATGTGGTAGTCCTTTTTAATTAAAGTATAGGGGCCCTTTAGACCTGCTTTTTAATTGTGATAGAGAATATGTACAAAAGAGCCTATGACCACATATGCGTACAATATGAACAATAATAAGATAAAACTAAAATAAAAACCCAAGTGCCCACTCCTCAAGCCACACAGTAGAATGTCATGTGTCTCTGGAAGGTTCCTAAGGGCTCCTCCTTGATGCAACCTCCTCCCTCTTTCCCAGGTAACTTCTAGCCTAAATTTCATGCCAGTTGTTTTCTTGATGTCTTTCCGTGGCTGCCCCTAAACAATTTATTATTTATTTTTATTCTGCTTGCTTTTGAACTTTAAAATTATATTTTAAAATATTCTTATGACTTTGCTTCTCATTCTCTTTCCAAGATTTTTGGACATTGATGCATGTAGATACAGTTCATTCATTTTCGTGGTTGTGTAGTATTCCATTCCAAGAGTATCCTTTTATCTCATCTGGTAATGGGAGGCATTTGGCTAGTTTCTGTTATGAAATGTGGTGCTGTGAATATGAACTATTCTATCCCTTTAATTTTTAAACTGAAAGAGTCTTTGTAGACCGTTTGGCCTGACATCTTGCTGCTGCCTAACTGTTTTACTTTTTGTGGACAGCCAAGACCTAAGAGATCAGGGCAATTCCCATAGTTGCTCAGTTAGTAAATGGAAATATGGGGCCAGTAACTCAGGTCTCTTGTCCCAGTTTGGCTCATTGCTGTGCCTAAACAATGTCTGATAGTTTGTCTTTTTATTTTAAAGTTTTTCATGCTGTTAATATGATAAGTTGGGAATTTTTATTTGGAATAGCTCATCAATACTCTCCTAGGAATATGCTTTACAGTTGCTGTTGAATTGATTTGCTCCCTGTCCAAAGTTGGGGACTGTGCTGCCTTCTCTTGGGCCCTGTCCCATTAATGCTGGCCCTGGGCACACCCACATCCATGGGCCTCTGAGTAAGCTTCTGTGCCTTTCAGCAGTGCGAGCCTCTGAGACATGTTTCAATCAGGGAAGGAATCAACATAGACCCAAAACGGCCAGGGGGAAAAACTGCTGAGGAAAGAGGATCTGAATCCTTACAAGGCACTTTCTTAGGAAATGTCCCTTTACTATAAATATGAATGGATATTCAATTTTAGGCCTACTTAAAAAAAAAGAAAAGAAAAAACCTCTCTAGTATTGAAATTAGATTTGAGGCTGATGGAATGAATATAGGATGGGGTGTTTCTGTGCCACGCTAACAAACGTCTGAAAGTTTTGAGCAGCTGGTGCAGTGGAACAGCTGAGCCGCAAACAAATATCAGCTGATTTTAGCACTTCTTATTTCTAGATGCCCTGGTTTGTTAACTCCAGCATTTGGCCCACTTGTAAGTTCTATTCTTGAACATTTCATCTTACTCTGCCACCGACACACTGTGCAACCTTGGGCAAGTTATTCCCCTTTCTGAGCCTCAGAGTCCTGCATCCCAACATGGAAATAGTAGCTGCTGTTTAACAAGAGCTTCTATTGTGGGAGCAGTGTGCCATGTACTTTTCATGGATCGCCTCTTTTAGATTTCACAACACCATGAAATAGGAACTACTATTATCCCCACTTTATAATGAGAAAATTAAGCACAGAAAATTGAGGCACAGTTGGCCCACTGATCCCCATTAAATAGGGGATTTGGAAACTTGTTCTCAGAGAGATCTGTTTGGGCCTCTGTTATGCATACTTTGAATTGGGAATTATTGTACATATTTTATAGGTGTCCCCCTTCCCCCATACCGCTTTCACCACTGACGCCTGGTCACCACATTGTCTATCAGTTGTGGAACCAAAGAGGAGCATGTGGTGAGGATTCTGAATTCTTGATGTGCATTTTTCTGGAGAGAGTGTCCAAGGTTTCTGTCACTCTCGAAGGCTTTAGAAACACTCCATGACTTTGATGTTAAAGTCACTAGGACAGCAAACCATGCAACCAGCCTTTTGAAGATAGGAGATCTATTTTGCTTATGAATAAGCTTTCAAAAGCTTATGTTGATTACTTTTTAATCTTCTTACTTATTGATCTGAACAAATATTTTGGAGTTCTGAAAGTATAATGAAAATTCTTTGTAAGGAATTTGCGTAAGAAACCAAAAATAGTAACCTATCTAGTGAGATATGCTGTACTTTGTCCAAATATTTCACCACTATGTCTTTTCTCTGGGAGTTTTCAAATGAATTGAAAACGACTTTTCTTATTACTTATACAGATACATTGATAGAAGTTCTGTAAAGGATAAAGGATTGTGTGTGCATGTGTTTATGTGTTTGTGTGCAAATGCATACTGTATTTTGGGTGGGTCATCAGTTTATGGTTACAGTATTGAGAAGGTGTAGGAGTAACCTCAGTAAATTATAAAAAGTGTTTGTTATTGAATAGTAATATTAATACTAACAATGGTTTACATTTATTGAGCACATATTGTGTTAGGCTCTCTTTGAAGGACTTGAAATGGATTAACTAATATGATTATCACAGCTGCTGTTTGAAGAAGTTACAGCGCTAACTATTTTACAGATGAGAAAATTGAGGTGCAAAGAGCTTAAGGATTTGCCCAAGGTTAGTACAATCTGAGAGTCAAGCTAGAACATGTCCAATTAATTGTGATGGCAGGTATCTTGTATGGAACAAATGAATATATTCATGCTTTGGCGTGACCTCCATTATAATTGCTTAATGCTGAGACTATTGTCTCTTCCTGGGAGGTCCAAGGTGAAGGAATCAAGCATTAATTAAATGCCTAATTTGGGGCAAGTGTCTTACATATGTTATTGGTTCTTCAGTACTATCCCATGCACGTATTTATCATGGCACTTTTCTGATTGTTGTATTATTAGCTGTTTGACTTCCTCTTAGCCTATGAGCTATTCATTCATCTATGTATTGGTGAACTTTTGCTGTAGTAACAAGTTTCCCTCAAATTTTAGTAGTTATTCAGGTATGCTGCAGTTTTGCTCAGCTCTGTTCCAAGAGTCCTTTCATTCCAGGAACCTAGGCTCTGGGAATAGTCCCATTTGGGCCATGTGCTCCTCATGGCAGAGGGCAGAAATACAACAGTCTGAACTGAACAAGATAAGTGCATTTCAGATTTCTGCTCAGTTCTGGTGCACATTATGTCCACTCATATCCCATGGGCCAAAGCCATGTGGCCAAACAGTGGGGCAGGGGATATTCTCCCTATGCTTTGAGGTACTGCAGTCACGTGGCAAAAGGCGTGGATGGGTAAACCTCTCACTGGGAAGGACAGAGATAGTTGGGAACCATAACACAGTCTACTACCATCTGGGTGTTCCTAAAACTCCATTTTTATTCCAGAGAAAACTGAAGCCTGGAGATGTTACATACATACAAGCTTACATAATTACATGAGTTGAACTAGCACTCTTTTTCCATCTGGTTTCCGACTTCATCTTTTCCTGCTCTGAAACATATACTCTGTTCTTGGGACACACTGGATTTTATGTAATTTACCAAAGTAATTCATGTATTTGTGACATAGCAGATGATGTTATGTCTGCAATTGCATTGTCCTCTTTGTATCCTGTTAAACAAGCTTCTGAAAGCATTATTGGTTTTTTCTGGCAGGGTTGGGAGCCCTCCCTCACGGCTCCATAGTGTCGTCCCTTGCCTCATAGTGTTTATCTCTCTGTATTTTAGTTGTGTGTGGACTTCTCTCTTTCCCTAACTAGACTTAGAGTTTCTGGAAGGCAGAGGGAAAGGGGCTGCTTTTTACCTATGGGTCCCTGCAGTGGGACAGAGAAGGTACTGTAAACGTGCAATGGAAGTAACGAATAAATGAAGTTTTCCTACAGAAGAATGGCACTTGTCATTGCAGGGCCAGCAATCCTGCCTTTCACGGACACGTCAGGTCGGTTGGATTTAAATCCTTCCAGAACAAAGGGCCTGGGAAATCGGGCCACTATCATGACTTACATGTGTTCTGCTGCAGATTGTTCTTTCTTTTAAAACTCAGCCATTTTTACACAATGTGTTTCCTAAGTGATTTTTATCCCTCCATTTTCTGGTGTAAAATAGACTCCAATTATTCTCTTTAATTAAGTGGTTTTATTTTATTAATTGTTTCTAACTTACAGAATTCCCTAGAGACCCTTTACATGTTTCCAAATGGAGCCAGGAAGAAAGGCGCATTAATTATACACACAAACTCCTTTTGGCGAATTAAACATGATGCACAGTGAACATGAAACAGCTCGCCCTCCTGAGCTATCAATCTTGTCATTAGTGATGGCTTATATTAGTCGTATTGACATGGGCTTATCCAAATTGGATTTTGTAAAGAGTCATTTTAATTTTGCGCAAATGTAGGAAGACAGAGTAGTTTGATGTGCTTTATTTTTTTAAACCTTCTCTTTTGCTGAGTGACTTGAGCTTTACTACATGTAATTCCAACTTAATATTTTATAGTGCTCTAGGATTTGTAAAACACCAGATGTTACCTTATCAAGCCACAGGGTAATGCTAGGAGATAGGTGAGTTTCACAGGTAAAGAAATTGGGACTCTGCAGCTGAAGGTTATGCCTCAAATCACATAAGCAGAAAGGGACGGGGCCTTTTGAGTTAGTGTGTATGTACACACACACACATATATATGTATTTTAACATTTCTCTGAGCAGGGGTAGGGGTTGAGTTGTACCTAAGCCCCTTTACTATCATTTTTAATGGGCAACTAAAAGAAAATTGGGATGTGTTTATGTTATACTGTCTATTCAACAAGCATTGTTCAGGCACCTGTTATGTTCTAAACTGTATTGATAAGAAATCATAACATTTTTTGAACACGTACTATGTGCCAGGCATTGTTCTAAGTGCTTCACAGGATGGACTCGGCGAATCCACTCAGTAGCCCTGTGAGATAGGGTCCTTATTCTTCTGATGTGCAGTCAAGGTGCAGAGAGATTAAGTCACTCCCTTGAAGTCATACGGTGAGGAAGTGGCGGAGTTGGGATCCAAACCCCGAAGTTGGGCCCTAGATCACAGGCTCTTAACTGTACATCTTAGTGCTTCCCTCCCCAGCAGTGGTGCCCTTCTGTTAAGATGTATGTGGTCTCCTGTGGGAGGCAGTCGGAATTTCAAAGCAATATTGTAAATTGCTGTGGTAGCTGTATGATGATGTCACAGAAGATGATCATCAGCTCCCCTGGGAAGCATGGATACACGGCTCTGGGGCCCTCGGTGACCCCAGCTGTGCACTGGTTCTATGAACTGCATTGTTTGTAAAACACATTACATCTCCAAGTCTTCTTTCTCTCTGAAAAGAGTGTGCAGGATGGGGCAAAAATGGGTTTCCAGTTGTTCGTATGGAAAATAATACAATTAATAAGTAATAATACCAGAATAAACTCTGTTTTGCATACTCACAACTGTAAACCTGTTTTTGCCATACCCTGTGTTGTCATGCCTAGAATACTCGAGGAAAATTACTCATCTTTGGACCTAAAGAGTGAATCCTTTGGGTTAATGGTTCAGATGTCTGGTCAATCAGAAGCCATTCATTAAGCCCCTAGTGTGTGCTGGATGGCTAAGACCTGGTCCTTGTCTTCAGGTGCTTCCCAGGCAGTGAGAGTTTATATATCAACAAAAATAGAAAGCAGTTGTTGACATGGATGTAGGACTTAATACAAGTCAGTGATTGTTAAAAGTTTTTTTAAACAACTTTTTATTGTAACTACTTTTAAAGTAGGCATTTCACCTGCATTCTGCAGGGAAATGAGACTGACCAAGTGTAAGTGATATGTCCACTTTAAAGGCAAAGTCTTTAGTTTAAATAAAATGTTGAGATGATTGGGTTTTTCTGTCTTTGAAAAGACAATATTATTCAATAATATTCATGAAAAATCTACTATGTGCTAAATGATATTCTAGGTCCAAAGGATAGAGCAGTGGACAAAACACAAATCCCTGCTCTCAAAATGGACTTGTGTTTCAGTGGAGGCAGATGGATGATAAATAAAATTAATAAGCAAATCTTATTAACTTAAAAAATAAAAGGCCTTTCAAAGGGAGAGGCAACAAGCATTTATTTAGATCCAAAAAAGAGTAGATATTCAGGAAGCACTGATCGGGTAGGAGCCCACATAGTGCTCCTGTTAGTAGGCAAAGGCAAGGTGAATTTTTAACAAAGGGGAGGGGAACAGTTAAGTCTACAGAAGGCAGGCATCTCTGTTGCTGCAGATAAGCTAACACAGTGATGCTGTTATTTTAAACAGTGTTTTTAATTTTCAATCTCACAGCCATCAGTCAGGTAGTCACAATATCTGCTTTCTTGTTATCCTTACAAACAGTTCTTTGGACATAGTGTTGCTTTAGGCCCAGTCCAAAGGTTATTTTGCTCAGTTTTAAACCATATTCAAGACCCAAAGGATACAGCAATGGACAAAACTCAAATCCCTGCTCTCAAAATGGAATTTACGTTTCAGCGGAGGCAGACAGATGATAAATAAAGTTAATAAGGTTTGGAGGCACGAGACATGCAAGGCAGTTCCTCTGGCATGGCAGCTCTGACTCCATTTGAAAGTGGCCTGTTTATATTATTTTCTTTTTACAACCTGGCACTAGATGGTGATAAGTGTGATGGAGAAAAATAAAGTAGGGAAGGGGCGTAACTAGTGAGTTAGGTTGCTATTTTAAATAGTGTGCTGAGAGAGGACTTCTCTGTGTGTGTGTGTGTGTGTGTGTGTGTGTGTGTGTGTGTGTGTTTAATGAGGTTTAATTACAAATCTAGTCCCCACCACCACTTCTGTTTAGGGCCTATTATTTCTCTCCATTGCCTCCCTAAATTCCTTTTATACAAAGCTTTTCATGACAGGGGTTCTTCTACTTCTCCAGAGTCTTTTAATATCACTCCCCCATAAACTCGGCTCCAACTTCACTGACCTACCTAGTGTTCCTTGAAAATACCATATCCTTCTGTCTTTATGCCACTCCATGTACTGTATTCCTCTGCTGGCAACACATTCCCACTTCACCTGGGAAGCTTTTCTGAGCATCACTTACTCCCTCCCCGCAATTCCACTGCATTCCAGAGCACTACTGTTTTATTTCTCACTATATTGGGGTTGTCTAGGTGTGGGTGTGTATCTCCCAGTAGACTGAATTCTTCCCTTAGGAAATGTTTTTATTTTTTTTTTGTAAGTGCTTAATGAATATGGGAGGAAGGAAAGTATAGTGATAAGTAGGCAGGTAAGAAAGGAGGGGAAACAGGAAGATGAGCCAGAAAGGAAAGGAAAGGAAGTTAAAGGAGGAAGGGAGAAGGAAAGGAATGGAAGACGGGAAAATAGGAGGAGGAGGGGAAGGAGGAAAGAAAGGAAGCACTGTTTTGATCAGGCATGACAAGATCAGAACTGTACAGTTATTTTAGAGATATTAATCTGGACATTGTGGGGAGGAGGCTGTTTAATCCTGGCACACATCTTCCTCACTTAACAGGTCTTTTCAAATTTCATTCTTTGGGTCAGTAAGACACTGAGTTTTCTGTGGCCCTAGGACTTAAGTCAGCTAATAGAAGGGAAGGCGGAGCTGATGGGGGCATATGCCTCCACAAACTTCTCTCCCCCACACCTCCTCCAACTCCCATAGCATGATGAATCCTGGAAGTCCTGATTGAGAATTCTAATCACAGCTTTGCCATCCCTCAGACCCCCAGCCGTTGACAGTTGATTCACTCTTTTTCATGCCTGCTGCCTCTCTCTAGTTATGGTAGCTCTTATGCATGAGTCTATCATTAGCAGACAAAGCATGATGGATTGGCCAGGGTTCCCTTCGTCCTTAGAACCTGGGAAATGCCTCTTTTCTCAGACTCTCAGGGCCCGTGTGGGACATTGTCATGAGTGAAAGGAGAAAGTAACACAATATTGGATGTGCCTGTTTGCTGCCAGTATTTAGAAAGAGAATGATGCATTATGGGGAATGTAAGTATATAGCGTGCATCTCAACCCCCACCCCCAACCTAACAGCAACTGATGTGGAAAATCATCGATCACAATCAATGCCCCAACTGAGTCCGGCGATTTCCTTGAAAATGTCTAGCCCTTTCAAAATGAAATAGTAAACACTTTCTAAAATTGAATCTCAAAACAGAAAAATCAACCCACATAAAGTCTTTGGACTTTTGAAATGATCTAAGATCCAAAAGGGTTAGGATTGATTGATTTTTATCTTGGAAGTAGGTTCACAATAATTCTTAAATCTGTGGTCTCTTTGGATATGATGCTATGAATGTCAGCCCAATGCTAGTTTATTTTATTTTTAATTTGATTCTAGGACCCTGGCTCTGTATTTAATGTTTCAGTGCACAAAACAGTTATGTTTGACTCCAATGAAAGATTGATAGAAGCGATTTTTCAGATGTGGAATCAAAGCAGAGTGAAAAAATGTCACGTTTAAATAAAATGCAGTACTTGCAGGCATCATGTGGTCTCATAATAAATGAATTCATGGCACAAAGTTGACATATTTTGAAGGAGAATTTCTTTTAAAAATTTGAGGTGATTCATTTTTATGATTAACTGCAGTAAAAACAATTACTAGAGAATTTTTAAGTGAAAGGAAAAGAAGCTTTGAGGTATTTATAGATAACATTCCATTGCCTTCATTTTTTAATACTTTGCCTCCTGTAAGCTCTGAAGTTGGATGGTTGTGGGATTTGGCTGAAGGCCCTGGAGCTCTGGGGGATGCTCATTCGTGCTGGGCCTCATCTCTTATTTGGGGGCTGGGCAGGGTAAGAGCAAGGAGCGGAAACAAAAGCAGTGGTGAGACGTCCACTGGCTGTGGGCTCAGATCTGGGGTGCGAATCACCCTTTGTGACTGTGGAAAGGTAATTTAACTTCCCAGTGTCTCCCAATTTGTTCCTTCAAATTGGGATAAAGTGAGATAGAAATGAATGCTGAGCATCTAGCATGGGGCCTTGCACAAACTCAGTAAAGAGTAAAATAAGCAATGTTGAGCATAAATAGTGTTCATTTTATCAGTATTTATGGGCATTTACTCTATTGTCTATTGGAAGCTCTGTACTTGATGTTCTACAAAGACTGGTCCCAGATCTCAAGGATCTTGCAATTTAGAGAGGATATCAGTGGACTAACAGGGATAGAAACCATGGGCAGAATGGGACTGAATGGAGAGAGTCGTCTCAACCTGTCAATCAAGTCTAGTGCAGTGCCTGGTTCATGTGGAGCACTAAGAAAACATCTGCTAAATAAATTGAGTTGAGAGATGAGGAATAGTTAGGGGGAAGTAGAATAACAAGAAACCTATATATTAGTTAGGGTTCTCCAGAGAAACAGAACCCATAGGATGTGTATAGAAAGAGATTTATTATAAAGAATTGACTTGTACAGTTATGGAGTCTGGCAAGTTCAAAATCTGCAGTGTGGGTTGCCAGGCCAAAGACCAGGGAGAGCCAGTGATGTAGATGAAGACCAAAAGCTGTCTTCTGGAAAATTCTTTCTTGCTTGGAGAGGCTGATCCCTTTGATTCTAACTTGACCTTCACCTGATTGGACGAGACCCACCCACATTAGGGAAGGGCCTTCTGCCTAGTCTAATTTCACCAGTTTAAATGTTATTTGCATCCAAAAACATCTTTCAAGTTGACACATAAAATTAACCATCACACCCTGGAAGTAATTAATTCTAAACAGATGCATTAGGAAAGACTCTAAGTTAGTAGAATATCTGAGTTTAAATCTTACTCTTTCAGTTTCTATTTGTGTTATTTTTGGGCAAACTAGTTTAATTATTTCTGTGACTGTGTTTCTTTGCCTGTAAAATGGAAGTAATGGTAGTGCCTACTCCACAGAGTGGTTTGGGAAGTTTAAACAAGATAGTTCAAGGCATTATGTTGAGTACTTCATAAACCAGAGTTGCTATGATTGGAGCTATTAGAAATATTCAAGCATTTAAACATAGGCATACCCAATCCAAGCCTAAACTCTTCTTATGGTTTAAAAACATATTTTAGGCAGAGGTATTTTTAAATATATTATATTGATTATGTTATTACAGTTGTCCCAATTTTTCCCCTTTGCCTCCCCACTCGGTATACCTTTTCCCTCCAGCAATTCCCCCCACCCTTTGCTCATGTCCATGGGTTGTGCTTTGGCTTCTTAATTTCCTATATTATTCTTAACATTCCCCTGTCTATTTTGTATTTATCAATTATGCTTTTTAATCTCTTCACCCTTTCCTCCATTCTTTCCCTTCCCCATCCCAGCCGATAACCCTCCAAATCATTTCCATACCTACAAGTCTGTTCCTGTTCTTGTTGTTTGCCTAGTTAGTTAGTTTATTTGTTTTTTGATTCAGTTGTTGATAATTGTGAATTTGTTGCCTTTTTAATGTTCATAGTTTTGATCTTTTTCTTAAATAAGACCCTTTAACATTTCATATAGTAGTGGCTTGGTAATGATAAATTCCTTTAGTTTTACTTTGTCTTGGAAGCATTTTATCTGCCCTTCCATTCTAAATGATAGCTTTGCTGGATAGAGTAATCTAGGTTGCAGGTCCTTACTTTTCATCATTTTGAATACTTCTTGCCAGTCCCTTCTTGCCTGCAGAGTTCCTTTTGAGAAATCAGCTGATAATCTTAGGGGTACTCCTTTGTAGGTAACTCTCTGCTTTTCTCTTGCTGCTTTTAAGAGTCTCTCTTTATCTTTAAACTTTGGCATTTTAATTATATTGTGTCTTGGTGTGGTCCTCTTTGTGTCCAACTTGTTTGGGACTTTCTGTGCTTCTGGACTTGTATGTCTCTTTCCTTCACCAAATTAGGGGAGTTTTCTTTCATTATTTTTCCAAATAAGTTTTCAATTTCTTGCTCTTCTTTTTCTCCTTCTGGCATCCCTGTGATTCAGATGTTGGCAAGTTTGGAGATTTCCTAGAGTCTTATACTTGCCTTGACTTTTTGAATTCTTGTTTCTTCTTTCTGTTTTGGTTGAATGTTTATTTCTTCCTTATGTCCCAAATCACTGATTTGAGTCCCATCTTACTTCCTTTTCTTGTTGGTTCCCTGTAGATTTTCCTTTATTTCACTTGGTGTAACCTTCATTTCTTCCTTTATGTTGTTGCCATACTCAGTGAGTTCTGTGAGCATCCTGATCACCAGTGTTTTGAAGTCTGCATCTGATAGGTTGGCTCTCTCTGTTTTGTTTAGTTCTTTTTCTGGGGTTTTGTTCTGTACTTTCATTTGGGCCATATTTCTTTGTCTTATCAATTTGGCAGCCTCCCTGTTTTTGTTTCTGTGTATTAGGTAGAGCTGCTTTGACTCCCTGTCTTAGTAGCATGGCCTATTGAAGAAAAGACATCTGTAAATTGGGGGTGCAGAGCCTTAGGTCATCACCAGGGTGAGGCAACTCTCTTCACTGCTTTGTGGTTCTGTGGGGGAAGGATTCAGAGAGGAAACTGTGCTGCTTCCTGGTGTCTGGAGGTTTGCCTGGCACTCACCTTGTTTCTAGTCACTTCACTTACTCCCCGTATGCCACTGACGCCCTTCTAGCTGTTGCCCTGGTGTTGAGTCCCAGAGTGGGTGGGTTTGTGTACATTTTCAGACCTTGCGGGCTATTTAAGCAGAGTGTCCTGAAAATCCTGTAGTTTCTTCTGTCACCCCAACTCCCACTGGTTACAGCCAGAAGTTATGGGGATTTATCTTCCTGGTGCAAGAACCCTGGGCTGTGCAGTCTGGCCTGTGGCTGGGATCACTCACTCCCAGGGTTATCCTCCAGATTTTTATCCACTACAGGTGAACGTGGGACCACCCATGCCAGTTCCACCACCACCCCTGCCCCCTCTCCATGCCACACCACATCTCCTTGCCTCTATGCCCATCTCTGCCCCTCCTACCCATCTGGACAAATGTGGCTTCTTTAAATCCTTGGTTGTCAGACTTCCGTACAGTTCATTTTCTGACAGTTCTGGGCGTTACTTGTTTTGAGACTTAGTTGTAATTCTTTGTGTGGTTGCGTGAGAAGAGGAAGCAGGCCTACCTACACCTCCATCTTGACCAGAAGTTTTCAGAAGTATTTTTAGATTGTATTTTTCATGTTGCCATGTGAGGATTGTCATCTACTGTGCTAAAGTACTTTTGTATGAATTTTATAGGATTTAATCTTTATCCAAAAAATGGCATTAGGTATATTATTGAGCCTATTTTCTGATGGTAAATTGAGGCTTGGAGGCGTTGAATGATGTCTTCCACATCATGCGGTTATGCGGTCATTCAGTGGCAGAATGAGGTCTCCAGCAGAGTTCTTCTTTTTTTTTTTTTTTTTTTTTTTTGTTATTTTTTTTTATTTTATTTTTTATTTTTTTTTTTATAATTTTTATTTTAGTTTATTCAGTACAGTTTCTATCCTTTATTCCCTTTCCAGCCCACCCACCCATTCCTCCCCTCCTCCCTCCCCTTTCCAACACCCCTAGTTTTGTCCATGTGTCCTCTATATTTGTTCCTGTAAACCCTTCCCTTCTCCCCTGAAATTCCC
>CM052542.1:36537635-36557362 GCA_028533065.1 Trachops cirrhosus | reverse complement strand
TTCTCCTACCTGCGGGGCCTGGGCCTCACAGGTCCCGGGGAGTGCCTGGGCTTTTCTGGATCCACGGGTGCGCAGTCTCTGGGTCCCGAAGGGCGCTCACTTCTCCTACCTCTGGGGCCTGGGCCGCCAGCAGAGTTCTTCTTAAGTCTTCTTCATCTGGCTCCTTTTCCATTGTATCATGCCTCTGTGTTGTTGGATGAGGAAAAGTCAGCCAGTTCTATGTTTGCTGCCTCCTTGCATTTGGAAATACAGTCATTTGGGGGGCTGTACTCTGATAGTTTCCTTCATGTAAAAAGATTGTAGATACTCACAGTTTACATTTATTTTGCATTCTTTCTCTACTTTGCTTCATTTTGTCTTTGACTATAGCTAGGCCCCCTAGAAAATGACAGGTGCAAAACATGCCGCATTTTACGTGCTTGGTAGCTGGGTACTTCTGAACAGGAAGAAATGACAGGTAAACAAATGCATGTGGATATTTGATATAAGTTTAATGTCAGTAGACTGGGTTCTTTGCAGCTGAATGTCCCCATGAAACTGTCATAGCCTTAGCTGAATTCTGCTTGTTTTCATTCATAAGAGTGGGCCAATAAAACTCAAGTTTCTCCCTGCTTTGGGAAAATCACGTAAAAAGGCAGTGTATAATGTTTGTGCATACATGTATATGTATGATCCTTCAGCCTGGTCCCTGCCTGCATTTCAGCCAACTTGTTATCTCAGTCCCCAGTACCACTTCATATAATTTCTGTACAGAATTCCTTGCAGCTCCTTATTGGACTGAGATCTCTCATGCCTCTGGGCTACTGAGTTCCTCCTGCCTTGAATGTTCAACTCCTTCCTTTATCTGCCTGATGAACCCACAGGTTGGCTTCAAAACCTAATTTGGATAACAGCCCTGTAAAGGATAGTCTGCCTTTCCTTTGTGCCCCCAAATGAATTCCTTTCTCTTTGATGACTCCTCTTGGACTTGTGTCTTTGTTGTTGCTCTTAAGATGCTGCAATAGAACTTCTTAGCATGGAGCCAGTACAACTTAGTGCTTAAGATAGAAGTCTTTGAAATCTGAAAAGCCTGGGTTTGAGTCCCAGATGTGCTATTTACTAGTTTTTGAAACTTGAGCAAGTGACTCATAGATGCAGAGAACAGCCTGATGGTTACCAGAGGGGAGGGGGTTTAGGGAGCTGGGTGAAAAAGGTGAAGGGATTAAGTATAAATTGGTAGTTACAAAATAGTCATGGGGGTATAAAGTACAGCACATGGAATATAGTCTGTGATATTGTAATTACAGTGTATGGTGCCAGGTGGATACTTGAAATATTGGGGAAAATCACTCTGTAAAATATATGATTATCTAACCATTATGCTATACACTTGAAACTAATACAAAGTAATGTAAAATGTAAGCCATAATTGAAAAGTAAAACTTAAAATAAAGAGGTAATAAACATGAAGCAGCTAGCACAATACCTGGCCCGTGGTGAGTATACAAGAAGTGGGATGCTGGTGTGGCTACAACATGTATGTCACTTCTGTCTCATTCAAGCTTTTTGAGGTCAGAGGCTTTGTCCTATTTATTTCTGTCTCTCTAGCTCTAGCACAGAATGCTCAGGAAATCTCTAGTAAATTGTGTGTGGACTGAGTGCATAGAATCATTTTCCAAACCCACACACCGTGGTTTACAGAGTTCACCATACTCTTTCATTAGGGAGACATTCATTTTATCTTAGTATTGGACATGAAACAGCTATTCTTCTTTGAAGACACCCGAGGCCAGATATTTTGACTTTGTGTGGAGTCACCTGGAATTTGAGATTTACTTTCCTTTTCTTCCCAAGGTCATTGTCCCTTTCTAGTGTCAGTAGAAGTAGAGGCATTCCTTTGATTGGCTCAGCCAGGCAGGAACTTATAATTATTGCTTCTCTCCCTGAGAGTCATTCTACAAATAGAGAAAGCTCGTTGCATTTAGGTCCAGGGACCGCATGGGGGCTGCACTGTGCCTTTCCTCGGTACTTTTCACTAAACATTTAACACAATCAAACAGGCATTAGCATGTGGTTTGTTATTACACAGCTTTGAACCTACAGGAGTGGTCAGCTCTGTCTATGGATGCTAATGGCACAGAGGGAAGTAGTAGAGAGTGATGGAGTCCAACAGATCTGTGTTCAAATCCTGGCTGTGCCCCTTGGAAGACCAGTCCTTATGTTCTGTGTGCCTCCGTGTCATCAAACCAAAAAGGATGACAATAATGTCTGCCTTATAAAGATGGTAGTTAAATGACTTGGTAGCTATTTAGTTTATCCCAAGGCTCAGCATATGGGAAATTCTCAATAAAAGATTGCTGATCAGCACAGCCCTTCAGGCTACGGGCAAGTGCCCTGGGCTCTTGGCAATGTGGCTGTTTAAGGAGTTAGTTCCATTTCTAAATATTTGTACCAGTTGCAGTGGTTTACTACTGTAGAGCTGTAGTATTCTATGCCTGTCACTCCTTGCCCATGAATAAATGTGTGTACCTCAGAATAGCCACCCAATGGGAAGATGCTACAGTCGTAATTGTTAAGGAAAAGAGGCCACAATCAGCATTTTAGTCGAAGAGTGTATTCTTTTGGAGTGACCCTTGGAGAAAGTACAGATGAACATAATTCATTTTTGGCCATACCTTTATGCTTTGTTTCTCTCCCCTAGGAGGGAACCCCCTCCACATGTTGCGAAATTCCCACATGCAGAATTGCTGTGAAGACCCTGAAGTGACGCATGTCGCATGTCGCTTTTTCCTTGAGGGTGCCTAAGTGGTACGACTCCATGTTAATCATCAGTCCTGAAAGGTGCTATTTAACAGCAGGGGAAATGTGTTCCTCTTGCATTAATGGAAAAAAGATTATTTTCAAACATTTCAAAACCCCAAGGATTCTCTTCAGGGAATTTCCTTTTTTTTTCTTCTTTTTCTTTCTTACCCATTTAGAGAAAAGGTACCACAGCTGTCTGTAATTTAGAAATATGGTTTTAAGTGTAGTAGAGGAAGCTTAATGTCACAAAATTAAAGGCTAAATGTGGGATGGTCAGTCAGTGTGGGGTCTGCTATAACCCAGACCACAGAGCCCTGCCACACACATGCAAATAATAATAATAATAATAATAATAATAAATAATAATCCTTTATCCAACATGTGGTTGTTATTTTACAAAAGCAAGACAAGGGTTAGAGAAGTGCTTAAAAAGCCTACTGATACCTGATGGTTTGGGATGGAAGCTCTCTCAATTTGGTTATGAAGGAGAGGTGAAATCGAAGGAAAATGAAACAGAGGGGAGCTGTGTCAAAGGTCTTGGGGTCACGGGACTAGTGATTACAACAGGATGAAGAAAGTTCGACCCTCTTTAGAATGGGGGGTGGGCAGGATCACTCGCCCAGAAGTTGCTTTCAGTGAGCAAAACACATTTTCAGTTGCGTTTAGAATGAGAGGCTGAAGTTTTCTGTTCCCAGGTGGGAAGGAAATGGGTCTGAATTACACAGGAGGGCAAAAATAGGGCTGCTGTTGTGAGTACCTGAAACACAGAGTTTATTCTCGTATTATTATTTATTAAGTATTGTGTTATTTTCCATATGAACAACCATTAACCTGTTTGTGCCCAGCCCTGTCTATGCTGGTTCTTGTGGCTTCTCGGATGATTGGACCCACCTCTTTCACTGTCTTTGGGAAGAGTAAGGGGCCAGGCCATGAGCAGGAGATCTTCCCTGGAGATCTTTGGAGTCTTCTAAAAGGGAGAAAAGAACTCCAACCACAGGGAGAGAGCTAAACAAGATACGTGTTTCCAGAGGGGGAAAACTGAGTGACATGGCTCAGTCTTTGCCTGGTTGGTTCTGGCCAGGCAGGCAGCCGCTCAGACACTGAGAGGGCATCACGGAGGAGCTTGTGGGGGTGGAGAAAGGTATTCCAGCCCCTTCTTATGGGAAGATAGGCTTTCATTTCTGACTCTGGCAGGGGGAGTGACGTGGTAGAGTTATATCACCTTTGTGTCTGTGACTTCACCTATGCAATGGGGTGATAAAAACCCACGTCACCTGCACGTAGGGGCTTTAATGAGGGAATGGTTATAAGATGTATAATACTGTGCCTCACGCATAAATACCAGTTCCTGCTTCTCAGCTACCCTCCAAGTATGTCTTAACCATTTATTTGCATTGTAAGCTATAGATCAAGGGTCACCTCCTACATGAAGAATTCTCTTTCATCTTCTTTTTTTCAAAATTTATTTTATTTTTTATTGAATTTATTGGGGTGGCACTGGTTAATAAAATTATATAGGTTTTAGGTGTACAATTCTGTAACACATCATCTGTGTGTTGTGTTGTGTGTTCACCACCCCAAGTCAAGTCTCCCTCCATCACCATTTATCCCCCCTTTACCCTCGTCTACCTGCCTGCCAACCCCCCTTTCCCTCTGGTAATCACCATACTGTTGTCTCTGACTACGAGGTTTATTGTTTTTCTTTTCTTGCTTGCTTTTTGTTTGTTTGTTTAACCCTTTCGCCTTTTTTCACCCAGCCCCGCAACCCCGCTCCCTTCTTTCACTTTCTGAACCCAGACACAGGCACCCCTTCTCCCCGGCTCTCTCTTCACCCGCTTCACAGCTTTACTGTAGCCCTGTGCCAGTTCGTCAGATTTCTAGCGTGTGGGTGGTCTGTTTCCTGCAGTAGACAGTGAGCTTCCAGAGAGCAGGGTAAGTCTTCACAGTACTTCCTCCTTTTCTTGGGTGCTGCTTGGCCCGCTTTCGGTTACCTGTGGTCAGTCGCGGTCAGACAGTGCATGTGGTGTTCCTGTCACTGCATCTCCCCGCGCAGGCATTGTGTCACCTCTCCTCATCAGAGACAGGTGCATATGGTACAGTGAGGTGCTGTAAGAGCAAGAGAACACACTCATATAACTTTTATTGTAGTGTATTTTTATAATCTATTTTATTATGTGTCTAATTTATTAATTAAACTTCATCATAAGTATGTAAGTATAGGAAAACATATAGTATATGGAGAATTTAGTACTACCTGTGGTTTTAGGTATCCGCTGGAGGTCTTGGAACGTAGGCCCCGTGGATAAGGGGGGCAACTCTGCTTCTCTCTCTATTCCTGTCTCTCGGTAACTTGTTTGCAGAGAAAACACTGGGTACGTTTTGAATGCATCAGATTGTCTCCTTTGGGCTCGTGTTGATAGGTCATCTGGGGTGAGTTTTTATTCCTGCTTGCCCCCAGGTACCCTCCCTGACTGATGGAGGTCACGGGACAAAGGGCCAAGGGCTTCGTTTAGGAGGGGACCTGAAAAGTTTTCAGATTTAATTTGCTTCCTCAGGGTTAAATAAAAACAAGGACGTTTTGCTGTGGTGTCAGACAGAGAAGTGATGGACGCTGAAGCTGATCCCGGGGCTGCAGTGTGGAGACGCCCCTCGTTCTACTCTGAGCCCCTTGCTTACCTGGAATTGGCTCTTTTTAGCAGTCACACAGGCACACTAGGACTGGGAAGGCGGATCTGGTACTTAAAACAAAAATCCTGAAATACAGCCTAAAAACAAATTAGAATAGGTCTTTTGGATTAGCTATTCTTGTCTTTCATTAGTGCTGATAATTAGCAGAATTAAAGATGGGCATTTAAATTAGGCTTAGACAACAAAACATCTCTAGTAATGAAATTACCATTCAACTTACATTTTCAGTGAGATCTTGAAATCACTTAAATAAAATGAGTCTGAAGAATGCTTTGATGCTGGGGGCTCTGAACTCCAGAACCAAAGGGGATCATTGGAATAATGACAAAACTCTTTGTGATGACCATTATCTCACACATTTGTGCAGCAAATTAGAGTTTTTAAGGCTCTTTCATATCAATGGAATCTTAGAAAACTAGGGCAGGAAGGGATCACAGAAATCATGTAATGCAATCCCTTCATCTTATGACTGAGGAAATTTTTTTCTTTTCTCTTGCTTTAAAGCACTTTAAAATGCCTAGAAAACTACAACTATTACTTCAAAACAGCTTTACTTGTATATTCTTATTACAGATGTTTTTTATGAATCATTTTGAACCTGGCCATTGATATTTTAAATCTAAGTGCTAACAATACAATAAAAAAACACAATGAGGAATCCTTTTTTGATTGAGATGTAATTGACACATAACATTGTATGAGTTTCAGGTGTACAACATGATTTGGTATTTGTATGTATTGGAAAATAATCACCACAATCAATTTAGTTAACAGCCATCACCACACATAGTTACAAATATTTTTTTTAAGATTTTATGTATTTAGTTTTAGAGAGAGGAAAAGGGAGAGAAGAGAGGGAGAGAAACATCAATGTGTGGTTGCTTCTCACATGGCCCCCACTGGGCACCTGGCCTGCAACCCAAGCATGTGCCCTGACTGGGAATTGAACTGGCGACCCTTTGGTTCACAGCCTGCACTCAATCCACTGAGCTACACCAGTCACAGCTACAAATTTTTTTTTTAATCCTCACCTGAGGACATGTTCATTGATTTTAGAGAAAGAGGTAGGGAAGGAGAGAAAGAGAGAGACAGAGACAGAGCCATTGGTGTGAGAGAGAAACATCCATCAGTTGCCTTCCATACGTGCCCCGACCAGAGATTGAGCCCACCACCTCATTATGTGCCCTGACTGGGACTTGAACCTGCAACCTTTTAGTGTATAGGATAATGCTCCAAGCAACTGATCCAGTAGGGCAGTTACAATGTTTTTTTTTTTCTTTTGGTGAGAACTTTTAAGATCAACTCCCTTAGCAACTTTCAAATATACTATGTAGTATTGTTAACTGTAGTAGAAGTTTGTACCTTTTGACCACCTTCACTCATTTCCTCCTCTTGCCCTAAGAACTGGGATATTTATTTGGTGGTCATGGCAGACCTGTTTTACAAGGTAAGCAGGACAAGTATTATTGTCACTGTGCCAGATGAGGAAGCCAAGGATGGAAGATGAGAACTGTTTGGGCCTTTTAAACACAGCGGAGTGGGACTTTGCCACTGTCCTGCGGACCCAAAGTCCGCTCCTGGTTTGAATAACCCATTTTGTTGATAGATTCATCTGCTATAGGGGCCTTCCCTGACATTGAACTGAATTAGCCCCTCATCTCCCTGCCTTCCCATCACTTACCCTGTTTGATGTCATTGATCTTAGCAACCTCTTAATGTTATAGAAGGTGTATTTCCTTTTATTTGTTGTTCTCTACACAAGAATAGCTTCATGAACTTAATCTGTGTTAACAAATAGAGTCCACACACCTGAAACAGTGCCTAGCACATGATAGGCACTCACTAAATCAAGGGTGTCAAACTCATTTTCACTGGGGCCATGTCAGCCTCGTAGCTGCCTTCAAAGGGCCGAATGTAATTTTAGGACTGTATAAATGTAACTGCTCCTTAACAGTTAAGCGAGAGCTCGGTGCTGCCACCAGGTAAAAACAAGGTGGAGGACTGGATAAAACAAGGTGGAAGGCCAGAGTCAGCCCGCGGGCCTTGTGTTTGCCACCTGTGCAATAAATACTTGTTAAATGATTGAATTAATAATTGAGAGAGGGAGGTGGCAATTTAGGTTGTCTGAAGGAAAGAGAATTAAAAAAAAACCCTCACTGTATTTTGAGAACTTGACACATGGTTCAATAAAATGGCCTTTTCATATGCTCTGTTGTAACATCTGTTTTTAATTCATTTGCTCATCTAGGAAACAAATATTTCAGGCGGTTTTCTGTGTTCTGCACACT
Organism: Trachops cirrhosus; assembly: GCA_028533065.1. Classification (NCBI taxonomy): domain Eukaryota; kingdom Metazoa; phylum Chordata; class Mammalia; order Chiroptera; family Phyllostomidae; genus Trachops; species Trachops cirrhosus. The sequence continues at coordinate 36,549,605 of CM052542.1, read as the reverse complement.
GTTCCAGGTACTGGGGAACCACAGTGACAAAGCAGATTAGAAATTCTGGTCAGAGGACAGCTTCCATTTTTGGTAGTTGAGATGACAATAAATAAATGTATAAATGAATTTATAAATTTGCATCTGTATGTCTACTGTAATAATTAAAATGTAAGAAAAGCAAAGCAGAGCTGAGAAGTGTGGGGGCTTCATTTCACATGGGGTGGCCAAGAAGGGCTCTGAAAATTGACATTTCAATATTTGATGAGTGGATGAATATTTTATCACTCACTGTTTGTTGAAAGGATGAATGTTTTAAAATACTAATTGTTTCCGCATCAGATTACCTGTGAAGTAATATTGTTCAAGTGAAATTCGTACAAGGCTTTTAAGCTCCCACTTATGAAATCAAGTTGAAGGTGAAATTACATGGCATGTTGCGGATTCCTCCTCCACCTTCTCCTCCCTGCTTTCTCCTGGGAACTTGGGAAGAACTGCCTCTCTGCAGCCGATGACTGGGAGCCTCGGTTTAGCCGTCACCAGCCTGGTTAAGTACGCCCTTCTGTGGGTGTAAGAGTGAGGCCTCAGCAACCAAATGGCGAGTCTCTAACCTCACTCACCTGTTCCATTTTCTAACTCTGTGACCTTGGGCTAGTTACCTTTTGAAGTCTCACGGTTTTCATTTTTTTAAGATATGATAATATCTACATTAATGCTGTTTCTAAAGTGCCTACTCATTCTTGACCTCTACAACAGTAGCTGAACAAATGTTCATTTCTTTCCCTCTTTTGTATCTGTTGGGCATTAAAATTGCCCTTGTTATCAAAAGATTAGAGTATAGTGCAAGTGGGAAGAAGAAGCGATTCACAGTTTTTTCCTGCACAGGCAGCAGCAATAAGTGCAGGGCTGTGACACATGATAACCATCTCAGCATGTAAGTGGTAGCACGTTTTAATCAGATTTTAGATATTATGAAGGCTCTAAGTAATTACAGTTATTTTTGCCTTAAAATTGAACTGCTATATTAAAATTCTTCTATTAAACCTTTTTTCCCTTTGGTAGTTATGAAAGATTGTAGAACTTTCTGAGTCAGATGACTGGGCACCAGACGTCACTTAGATGTAAGCGCTTATTCCTTAGACACAGAAATGGCTCTGGAAAGGTGACATCGCTGACCATGGCCTTGCCGTCCAAGTGGAGCCCGGAGAGGAGGCGGTGGCTGTCCTGTCATCTCCACTGGTTCTCCCTTATTCCTCTCTTACTACTCTGTCCTCACGTGGTGTTCCATTTCTCCTTTACAGACGGCCCTCATGCCTGTTTCCTCTGAAGCACTTAGTGTTATTTTTATTTTTCCTGTGAGAAGATAGAGGCTCAAATGTTGTTACTGGTTCGTCGAAATTATTTACCAACGATGTGCTGTTCATTAGGTGCTCTGCCAGGATAGCAAATGCACTGTGTGGGCGCCCCAGGCCAGTAGGAAAGGCAGATCCAGCGTGGGGATGCAGGTGCCCAGGTCCAGCTCAGTTATCCTTCTACTACCCAAGTGCCGGGCAAGACTTCTGACCCACTCAGAGTCCAAACTGTATTGTTGCTAATGTTATTATGAATGATAGTAAAAATAATCATCCTAAAGAAGACTGGGCTCTAGGATAATGCAAATGTGCCAGGAATGTCAAGGTCAACAGGACAGTGTCTCTGGCCTCAAGGTGTGCACGTCCTATTAGGGTAGTCATGATAGACATCGTAACAACAGTAAGTACTGACTGGCTTTTTACCTGTGAGCACCATGCTAAGGGTGATTCACGCATGCGGTATAGTCCTAGCAAAGCTTTGTGATGACTGTATTGTTATCCGCATTTTAGAGGTGACAAAGGCTTCATGTCTTACATAACTCACCCCAGGCCATATAGCTCCGTAGGTGGCACAGCTGGGAATCAAACCCAGACTTGTGTTCCTCAAAGTCCACGATCTCAGGGATGCACGAGTGGTCTTGGGAGGGAATTCCATCTTAACGGGATTACAGAGTAGGACAGTACCCCATCCCATCACCAACCACTTACTCTTTTCTATGCCTCTTTCTGCTGGGACCGTCTCTGATTCCCCCCATGGTTCGGTGGGGTGACTAAGTTTGAGAGGCTGCTGGGTATGCCCAAAGTAACAGTGTTTGAGCTAATTGTGTACAATTTAGCATTCCCAAAGCGCTGACAGTCCTCATTCAAACCAAGTGTGAAAGTTTTTAAATTAGCTTTCACAGTTTGATTCACAAGCAGCAAATGCAAAATGGCACAGGATTAATTTTTCCAACCACCACCACGATGGCATAGCTGAAGGCGATCTCAGCTCATTTTCTTTAACAGTTAGAGAAGAGGCCTCGGCAGAGGCGGTATTTTAGGAGAATGATGTTCTAGAGGAAATCTGAGTGCTCTGGTTACAAAAAGAATCAGATATGCACATTACGCAATGGCAGCAGGGGACAGAGTGTGTGAAGGGCAGGAACTTTTGGAATCAGGTGGTCTTGGGGGTGCAGTTGGGTCTGTTGCATCTTGTCGTATTTTGTTTTTGCCTACTGACTTGTGATTCGGGGCAGGTTAATTACCCTTCTTTAGCCTCAATTTGTCTCACTGTAAAATGTAGAGAATATGAGGGGGGACCCCAAAGAACCCTGGAATTATCTTCTGGAGGGTGGGTCCCTTGTAGTACAGGCTTCCCCTGCTAGGTGAGTGCCCCTCTGTATCAGTGTACCCACTGGCATTGTTGTGAGAGGCTGTGTTCAGCGTCAGTGAATTTTTTTGAAGACTCAGAGTGTTTGCCCATTTCATTAAGGGTTATTTACAAGTGTACCTGCCTATACCATGCTGAGCGCTCAGCAGTTTTTGAGCAAAAACAGCTTAACCCCTGTGCCCCACCCTTCCTATTCACCCGATCTTGCCCCAGACAACTTTTTTTGTTTCCCCAGATGACAGAAGTCCTCAAAGGGAAACATTTTGCCTATGTGGAAGAGTGAAACAAAAAATGGCAGAAACATTAAAAGGCATCAAAATCAATGAGTTCAAAACTGTTTTGAGCAGTGGAAAAAACATCTCAATAGGAGTATTACATCAAATGGAGAGTATTTTGAAGGTGTCCGAAGTTTAAACATGTGAGAATAAACATGCAATTTTTAAGAACTAAGTCCCATTTTTGTGGGTTCCCCCTCATATCTCCAAGTGTCTGAAAGGCTTCTGGTGAGGGTAAAGTGATGTCCTTTATGTCATGGCTCGACATAGTGACTGACACATCCTGCGGATCTTCGTCAACCAGAGCTTTTATTAGTGTCATCTTTGAACTTTGCTTTCCCGCACTGAACCTTTACTGTCGTGGACAGGAAGGTTTTCCCCCTAAGGAAACATTTGTAGAGCATGTGCCAAGAGCTGTGCCCAGCCCCAGAGGTAAGGACAGGCAGACCCATGAAGGCGTCTTTGCCATGCAGCATAGTAAGTGTGGTGGGGGTGCCGGGAAGGAGCTTCTGACCCACCATGGAGGGAATGGAAAGAGAAAACTCTGGGGACAAGCAGAGCCTCAAAGGATATGTAAGAATCATCTAGATTAAAAGGTTAAAGGGAGTTCCAGGCACAGCAAATAGCCCCTGACCAAGACAAAGAGGTGAGACAGGCCCGGTTCATTCTGGGAACTTCTGGGTGGATCCAGATGGTTGGAACAAATTATAATAGATGAGCAAATTATTTAATCCTGCCTCGATTTCCCCACCTGTCAAATGGGCATAACGATAGTAGCTGCCTCCTAGGGCTGTTCTCAGGATAAAAAGAAACCAGTCAAGGAATATACTTGGCAGAATGCCTGGCACAAAGCGCCAGAGAATGTTCCCAGGTAACACTATGCAGTGTGGAGCAACGTTTAACAGAGGTCATTACCTACAGGCTTCTCAGGAGTTTCATCATGTCGGTGTGCATTCTGTGTCATCGGAAAGGGTTTCTTACACGCGCATCCCTAAACCTATTTGACTGCTGGATGGGTGGAAAACATTTGTTTTTAGTGAATGTTTGGTAGTAATCTTTTCTCACAACCTTTTAACCACTTCTTTCTCAAGGTTTGAGAAAGGTTAACTATTGCAGATGGGATCTATTTTCTTATCCTAAAATTAACCCAGTTAAGTGTCTACAGCTGAAAAGAAAAAAGAAAAAGTCAAAAGAGGTGTTTGTCTCTCTCTCCCTCTCTTTTAGAGACCCCTTGCTTCCTATATGTACACCAATACTTGACATTTGAATAAAAACTCACATTCAGGGGTGTTAGAACCTGAAGAATTAGGAGGAATCTCCCATGGTTATTTGAATCCATTTCTGATATTTGTCAAGCCGCTAGTGTTATTGGACAGGTGTCTGTGGGCATGGGGTGGACACCTGAAAACTCCCAGGGCACCGAAGGAAGCCCTATGGCCTGACTGCTTAGTGCTAAAACCATGGTTTGGTAGCAGATCCTCTCCCAGCCTCTTCCCAGCTGCAGGAAGAGAATAAACAGGCAGACTGCATTGGTCTGAATGGAGGGAGGAAGTGGGGCTCAAGGGTAGGGGGTTTGGACATAGGGAGCCCCCAATCAGAGCTACAGCACGGGAGTTAAGAGCAGACACTCTGAGGTCAAACAGCCCACATCAGAATCTCTGCTCTGCCGTGTGCCAGCTATGTGACCTTCGGCACGTTACTGATTACTTGGGACCCAACTTCCTCATTTGTAGCATGGGGGTGAAGAGCAATAGTCACCTGCAGAGCTGCTGAGTGTTGCTGCGGGAAGCTCTTAGAACAGAAGGCTGTGTATGTGCTGAGGGCCAGGTGGAACCCAGCGCTGACTCTTCCTGGGTGAATTAATCACCTTCTCTGAGCCTCCGTTTTATGTGATCATCATGCTGTCATTCAGAATGGTTGGGAGGATTAAAAGAGGTACAGTGAGTGGGTTCTCAGGCGATCAGGACATGCCTTGTCCTGGGGGGCCCCTCTAGTGCAGAGTTTAGGTGCTGGTTGCGACTGTCCTGTGTACTAACTGTGAGGACTTCCCTGTCTACTCAAACTTTGTGCTTCGGCTTCCTCAGTGCACACACCTTGAGTGGTTGTGAGGAATAAATAGTGCAGCGCCTTCACTTAGTACAAGGCCAGGCTTGGTGCTCAATAATATGACCTATTGTTACACGGTGAGCCCAGCTGGTCAGAGATAGCCTGCATACGGCAGCCTCTGAAGGAACTGAAGCAATGCAGATTGTGTCTCCATCTAGCCTACCTAGCAAATGGTTACAGTGGCTGCATTTCTACAGTGGCCGCACCAATCAATACAGATGGCTGCCCAATCAATTCAAGTACAGTGTATCTAATAGACAGACTTTACAGGCCATGACACACAGAATACAGAGGTTTTCCCAAGCCACAGCAGTAGGGTGGAGTTTCGCTGTTTGCTCCTCATTAGACCCAGGGTACTTATTTTCCAACTCAGAACACATGCAAATTGACAACAGGCCCATGCTTTGAAATGAAATCAAGAAGTATGAGCCTGTGTACAAGCATTAATTTGCCCTAGTTCATTGTCAGGATTTCCAGAGTTTTGTGAAGTGCTTTTTGGGGGATTTCTTCTTTCTGGAAAGGGGCTTAAGGCATATAAGTTGTGTCTTAGCCGCTTAACACAAATGAGGGTTAGGTTGCAGTAATGTCTATTGAGCAAATTCCCTTCAACTCGGGATAACTTGAAGGACACAAGGATTTTGCTTCTGCTCTCTGGCATCTTGCGTTCATGCTTGGATGACCAGTGTTGGAAATTCCCATCACTGGACAAGTCTGTTATGAATTCAAAGTGTCCCAGACCCTGCTCGATCTCCAGCGTCCCCACAGAGCTCAAGAGCTCTGCTTCCCTGGTGTTCACTTGGAAATTAATTAAGTGCTGCTTCAGCATAACTTACCTATTACTTAAACATTAAAATCTTTTGTTGATACTTTTCAGCACTGAATGATATTTTGTCATAACTGGATTGTAAGGACTGAGATAAGGGACAATATCTTTATTTTCTAATTCAACACATTTCCAATTATAATCCTTGAAAACTCTTCTAGCATCTAAAGTGATAGTGTGTACCTAGTGTATATTCAGCAAATAGTGGTTGGATTTTGATTAAAAGATGACTTTTAAAAAAATGAGACTATTAGTGCCTTGAACATATCAGCTCAATTAATGTGTCAGCCTGAAAGTGTTGGTCTGTGGTCACTTCTTTTCATTTCCACTTTAGATTCTTAAGCATACCCTTAGAGATAGCAATTTAGTAATAGGAATATAACACAGTGTGTTGTTAGAAGGCCTTGAAAACAGTTTATGAAAGAAAGAAGTCATGTTTTTCCCAGGTCAATAAGAAGGTGGGCAGAAACTCTATGGTAATAGACGTGTCCTGACTAGGGACAGTGTGTCAGCCTTTCTCATGCACCTTCTCTCCCCTAATCTTCACTCAGCACAAAATCATTCAGTACACATGAGGGAACTGAGGCTAAAAAAAGGTAAGTAACTTGGCTAAGATAATATAGCTTCTAAAGACTTAGAGTTTATAAATTACTTGCAAATATATATCTGACTTGTTCATTTCTGTGAATATCTGAAGTACAATGGGAATTCTTAGTAACTTTATCATTGAGCCAGCAGAGCTAAAATGATTGTCTAAGGTCCCTGAACTCCTCAGGGTTGGGGTTGTGACTAGTACACAGGACCATGGACCTCAGAGACTGCATTTGAACCCTATCACATTATATTACCCACTGAGCGATAATTATATGAAGAGTTCCAGGCTTAGATGGGGTGCCAGCATGCTCTACAATGCTAAGCAGAAATAGATATCATCCATTGTATGTGCTTGACTAGGTCCCTTTGCTTCTCTAAGGTTGTAATAGATGTCATCTCATTTTGAATTTTTGAAAAGAAATAAAAAAAAAAAAACCCAAGCCTGAGCCTTGTATCCAGGTGCTTGGGCTCAGTAGATCTGAAAACAGCTAATGCAAGGAGGGGATTGAAATGGTAGGGAAGGACGTATACCTGTTGATTTTTGTATACCCACAGGCACCATCTAAAGTGAGCAAGGGGTCTGTGCATCTCCGATTATATTGCAGGATTTAGGTTTTTCAGGTAAACTCTGTTTTCCTAATTGGAACGCTAGGAAAGCAGGTGGGGAAGGGGATGGAGAGGAAAAGAGAATAGAGAAGAAAAGAGCATGAACAGGAAGACCTTGGAATCCCAGAAGTTCCTGGGGGAACATGGGTGCCTCTGGTCTGTGGTGGACATTCTCAGAAGCCTGAACAGGTGCGGGGGCACTTCCTTCTGTCCTCACTTGTTCACTCACACACATTTGTTAGCACCTGCCCACAGGACAGGTGCTATTCCAGGTGCCCAAGACACAGCAGTAAACAGAACAGTGTCTGCCACAGTGGGGTTTACATTATAGTTGGGAGACCTGCACAATAGACAAAATTAGTGTGCAGGCTTCATGGAATATTGGAAACTGATGAAGAAATACATAGCAGGGGAGACACTGGGAGCCCAGGGGTGGGACTTGTCATTTTAAACAGGGAAATTGGGGAAGGCTTCCCTAAGAAAGTGAGTGTTTTTCACAAGGTCTTGAAGGGGGCTGTGGGTGTCTGCCATTGTGATGTCTGAGACAGAGTGTGCAGCAAAGGCAAGAGTGTGCTGTGTGTATTTGAGGAATGGCATGACAGCCAGTGTGCCTGGAACAGGGCAAGATTGGTGGTCAAGGAGGTCAGGGAAATAAAGGGGGCCAGACAGGAAGAGTTTTATTCACAGGGAGCTTTATAACATCTGATGCTCTTTTGAAAATACATTGTAGAGGAGTCTGAGGAGAAGCAGAGAGTGCAGTCAGGAGGCTACTGCAATAATTTACAAGGAAGATGATGGCAGTTTGCAACACAGTATTAGCTGTGCTGTTGCTGAGAAGCTTGGGTTCTAGAGAGCCCTTCAAGTGCTTACTGAGTTGGTGCTTAGGTGCTAGGAACTGAGACGCAGGGCAGTGAACAGTGGGGGAATCACACCCGTGAGGAGTGAGTAGATAGCATACACTCGGTTCGACAAGCTTTGACAAGCTCATTAGAGAGACAGAGACGGGAGGAGAGGCAACGCTCCGTGGGAGAAGAAGGTTGGCCTTCAGGGTTCCAATCCTGCCCTGTCACGTACTGGGAGAGGGACCTTGAACAGCTGTCATTTAACTTTTGAGTCTGTTTTCTTTTTTGTAAAATGGGAACGTGACCCCTTTTTATATGCACAGTAGCCCTTCCTGATCCTTGGTGATACGTTCCAAGATTCCCAGTGGATGCCTGAAACCATGGATCATATCAAAACCTGTCTGTAGTATGTTTTTTCCTATGTACACATGCCTATGATAAAGTTTAATGTATGAATTAGGTACAGCAGGAGATTAATAATGATAATGAAATAGAACAGTCGATCTGCTAACTGATGGCTGTTCTATTTCAGCCACCTAGGTGGCTGCTAGGTGACTGATGGGTGGACAGCGTATACAGCATGGGAAGGCGCAAGATTTCATCATGCTACTCAAATGGCATGTAGTTTAAAACTTACGAATTGTTTATTTCTGGAACTTTTTATTTAATATTTTCAGACTACAGAGGACTGCCCATAACCCAAAATGCAGAAGTGAAACCTCAGACAGGGTGGTGGGGGATACTTCACTTATTACATATATAAATAACAAACACAAATTGCATCAGGAAATTCTCTTAATAAATAGGCTAGACACAGAGAGGTAACACCTAGAGACATGCAAGTGGCTGAGTAATGTTGTGATTAAGAGCTCAGACTCAGAAGCACCCGGACTCACAAGCCAAAGCTCTTCTAACCCTTATAACTTGTAATCATGGGCAAATTACTTAATCCCTCCATGCCTCATTTGTAACATGGAAACAGTGCTACCTAACTACTAGGGCGGGTGTCTGGATTAACCGGGTTACTATGTAAGCACGTGGGACAATGCCTGACATCCAGTAATCAAAACTAGTCCCTAGTGGTGGTGTGGGTTCCAAGGAGGTTGTTCAGAATATCCTCAGATCATTATTACCACATTTGAGCTGGCTTGTACTGATTTCCAGTGGATATTTTATTTCCATGTTTTCTAAATCCAAATTTTAGTGTTCAGACAGTTGCATTGAAACAAAGTCCTTGTATTCAGTTCCCTGTTTAATCAGAGCAGAAGAAATCTTTATTTCTTCCTGGACTAGTCATGTTTACTAACAGCCCTAAAAATACATTCCAGCCTTCAGAAAGGAAATGACAATAACTCTAACAAAGTATTAGAGGTTGTATAAACTTGGCTTCCTTGAAGTTAATGTGAAAAATGTGGAGAAGAGAATAACAAGGGGAAATTTGGAAAATTGGGCAATGATGTTTAACCAAAATGACATGTGCGTCTCTGAATGTAAATGTACAACTGTGTTAATGCCTCGCCGGCTGCCTGCCATCCTGAGGTTTTATCACATCATAATGCAGTGATGAGGTATTTCTTTGCTTTTTTAGTTTTCCACTTGCAGATGCCAACAATGATTATTTGTAATTTCAGAAATAAAGATGCTCAAAAGCAACATCTGTGATTCCATATTTTTCTGTGGGACTCAAAATGCATGTCTTATTCCTATCTGTAACCGGGGAATATTTGCAGTCCAGCATAATTCCTGCATACTTGATTTAGCTCTGGTCCAGACTGACTAAAAGGTTTTAAAATGGGGCCCATGCTCCCAGCATCTACCGATGTGGATTCTCAACCTTTTAATCCCCATTTTCTTTAATACAAATAAAAGAGAGTTTTATCAGTTGATTCAGATGGGTGGGCGTGTGCCATGTAAATTTCACCGAATTAGGCACTAAATTACAGTACCCATTTGGGGGCTTAAATATTATTCTCCACTACGTAAAACTGGCATGGATTTTATTTTAACTGAAATGGCACACAGTGGCAGGCAATTATTTTTGTTATTGTATTTCCTATCCTGGCTCCCAGAACCTAAGGACAATGGAAGGGGATGTTCATTTATTATTTGACCTCCTGAATTGTTCTTGAAATGCAATTTAATCCTCATATCAAGCAAAGTCTAATGCTGTATTTGCCAGTAAAATAGTCATTTGCATTTTTTATTGACAATACAAATTGTGTTTAATCAGGCAGTCGGCGTGTTAGCATTTCCAAATGATTGAAGACCCAGTTTTGTTAAACTACATCCCATTTTGGGCCAAATGTATTTTGTTCTTTTTAATTATCAGAGCACATAATGTTGCTTTTTAACATTGTGCTTAAAAAAATTTCAGCTCTGGCCGGGGCGGGGGGTGGCTAGGTTGGTTAGATCATCATCCCGTACACAAAAACATTGCAGGTTCGATCCCCGGTCAGGGTACCTACAGGAGGCAACTGATCAATGTTTCTCACATCAATGTTTTCCTTCCTCCCTCCCTCCCTCCCTTCCTTCCTTTCTCTCCCCCCGACCCCCCTTCTGCTCTCTTTAGAATTAATAAGAACACATCCTCAGGTGAAGATTTAAAAAAATTATCCAGGTCCCACATAGCTGTATTCACCTGACTCCAGAAGAAAGCCAGGAAAGTCCTCAGTTAAGTTTACACATTTGCAGATTTCAGGCCAGCTTAGAAGGAATAGTTAATACATATTTCTGCTAACTTACTTTTTATTGAAAAGGCTGTGGTTCTGGATCACAGATCAAAAGGCTATGGTTAGATAACATTACCAGAAAGAAACAGTTTTCCTGTTCCCAGCTATGTGGGCCTTAGTTTCTTTATTTATAAACAGGAAGGACAATGTTCCTTGACTCTCTTTACAATTTTCATGAACTTTTATCCTTTGAGAGTGTAACTACGCTGGGTGAGTAGTCCAGCTCCACTTTTACTAGCCAGAAGACCTCAGGCAGGTTCACTAATCCCTGCCTCAGTTTCCTCATCTGTACAGTGGGTACTGTAATAGTATTTACTTCACAGGGTTGTTGTGAGTCAGAGGTAACATTGAAAGCTTTAAACAAGGCCTGGCCTGTGGGAAGTGCTATTTATATTTGCTATTACATTATCATCATCATTCTTCTTATAGCACTTCCTCACAGGGTTATTTATAGGTCAAACCAGTTCATATCTGTAAAGTACTTACAACAAACCCTAGCATATGGTTAAGTCCTGTGTTTGCTATTATTTTTCACTAGTTATCTACCTTTTATTAAGTGCTTACTGCATGTAAAACATGTTAGGAATCCTTGTAGCAACTTTTGAGGCAGTAGGAGTTGCTCACATCATAGATGAGGACAGAGGTTGAGTGGTTAAGCCACTCACCCTAGGGAGCCCACGGTGTCATGAGCAGCAGTCGGGACTCGAGTGCTGGGCAGTCTGACTCCGAGCAGGTGGCCTTCCATGTCCGGGCTGCCGCAGGCCTCATAGTCCCGGGCTTGCAGTCCACTCCAGACAGGCGTCCTCTGAGCTGCATTCCAGGTTCTTTCCTCACACATGGGGATGTACAATTTAATCTGGCCTCCAAATTCACCACAGTGACCTTGACCACATCACACTGCCCCATTCACACCCCGCAGGACAGCTTCCACTTGTCTTGGTTTGCCTTGTTTCGAGGGAACAGGAGTCCAAGTCCTGGAGACCTATTTCTGTTTCCTTCCCACCCCGCACCCCCCACCAGACACCTGCTCCAGCTGTAGCACTGCCTTCACTACCTCCTCCAACCCCGTCTCTATCCTGTTATTTTCTTCTTTTTTTGCTATCTTTTTTTATTTTTTTATTTTTATTTTTTAAATATATTTTATTGATTATGCTATTACAGTTCTCCTATTATCCCCTCTTCATTCCCCTCCACCCTGAACACCCTCTCCCACCCACATTCCCCCCCTTTACTTCAGTCCATGTGTCATGAGTTCTTTAGCTTCTACATTTCCCATACTATTCTTGCCCTCCCCC
>CM052542.1:36501971-36537135 GCA_028533065.1 Trachops cirrhosus | reverse complement strand
ACTTCTCCTACCTCTGGGGCCTGGGCCGCACCGGTCCCCCGGAGCGCCTGCGCCTTTTTTCTGCTGCTGCTATGTATAATGTTGTCTGATTACCCAGCAAGGGCCCAGAGGTGCCTGGGCCAGACCCAGGATGCGGCACTGGGACTAGCACACATATATATTTTTTTGAAAGACAGAAATTGCAGAACATCCTGGAGTTAATGCACATGATGCATACAGAACCTTACTAAATCGAAGCATGGCGAAAGTTTTCACAGAGGCAGATAGTCAAGCCCGTACAATTAGAATTATTGTTTAAATATGTGAAAAGGAGAAAGGCAACCCCGGAAAGGGAGGATGGGTTGCAAAACTAGTGGAAATATAAAATATGAGTATAATGGCCCGTAACAGCGTTCCTGTCAGTCAGTGGCTTTGTACCAAAGACCCAGAAAGCAGTATAGAGCTGTGTCCATTTAGCTTCCATTACAGGACTCAGCGCACAAGGGCCTCTCATGGGCTGTGCGGGGAGGAAGGAGGAAGGATCTGGAAGACAGGCTGCCTGGGATCCACTTCTTTCATGACACTAATTAGCTTTGTGACCTTGGGATTAGTTGGTCTGCTAAACCAAATCTCCTAACCACAGTCCAGTTCTCCTTACACTGGACTCTGGCTGCTTTGTGGGATGTTGATTCTGGGGTAAGTGAAGGTGATGGTATGAATGCAGCATATAAATTATATAATTATACAAAGGTAGGATGCTGGGATGACAGCAGTTTACTCAGGTAGGTAGATCAGGTTGGAATTTGCTTCTTGAAGGGTTGTCAACATTAATAATTTTTCCTAAAGCCATTGTTTCATGTCAGCCTGTTAACATTCTTCATATGTTGATATTACTACTGTTAATTATATTACTAATAACTGGAATTGGTCTAGTGATTTATAATTTGCAGAATAATATTTGATGTATTCTTTCATCTCATAAACCTGGTGGGCAGATGTTATTTCAAGAAGGTGTCTAAGTTTCCTGTCCAGTGACTTTAAGTCAGTGGCGGAAATAACAATCCTGTCATGGCGTTCGGGTACAGAAACTGGTGGACTGGAGAGTGAACTGGGGGTCAGGGGTCTTAGCATGAAGTCCTGGCACTTCCAGTTATTAGTTTTGTGACCTTCATTGAATCATCTAAACTTCATGAAAGTCTTTCTGTCCATATTTTTACAGCATTTGAAATAAACCTGACCAAGAAATGACACAGGCATATAGTTTAATAAGGTATATGAAGGTACTCACTGTTGGGAAATACACTGAAAATGTTTAGGATCCGTCTGGTCTCAGGATGTCAAGTCCCTGGCATCTGGGAGACCACGGCCCACCTGGACAGTGGGTATGTCTAATCTGTTGTGGTCCTCTTTTCCATAGTTTGATGCACAGCTCAAAGTTCTCTTCAGTACAACACTGCAGGTTGCCACTTATTAATTGATCAGGCACGGCAAGATGAAAACTCATGTGCCATCCTAGCCCTGGCCCAGATGTTGGACCCAGGACTCGTCTCCAGCCTCCCTCCTTCTCCTCAGAGATGGTTACTTCTCTTTGCTCTGTGCTCTGGCCCAGAAAATTCACAGACCCACCTACCTCTCAGAAGCTAGGTAACTGTTCTGTACCACTAGGTAGGTGACACCTGTGTGAAATGTCACCCTGCAGGATGAAACAGCTGTTATGGTTAGCAAACAACCTGGTGATGCCAAGAGATATGTATTTTTAGACCCAAGAGACTCAGTGACTTGTGCTCACTCAGCAGTGATTAGATTCCTTTCCCAAAAGGTGACCTGTGGAGTCCTTAGAGATCCCATCACATTAAAAAAAATCACAGAAGGAGCACTGGAAATGGTTTCCCCATTTCCATGGGTCATGTAAAGATGCATTCACACTCTTGGGAAAATTACTAATGAAGTCCTCTGTGCAAGTCCTGGTGCTGCAGAATGGTGGCATGTGGGATAACCCTGGGGAAGACCCATGCATGCCTCTCCCTCCTTGGACAGCTCATGCTCTAGATTAGCTCAGCAGGTCTCCAAGTGTGACCCGGTAGCTCCACCCAGTATTCTTGTTAAGAGGGCTCTGTGTGGGGAAAGATTGGGCAGTGCTACCTGCTGTAGACTGAAGGTTTGTGTTGAAACCCTTGCCCCCCAGTGTGATGGTAATTGGAGGTAGGGCCTTTTGGAGGCAATTAAGTCAGATGAGGTCACAAGGGTGGAACTCTCCTGATTGAATTAGTGTCCTTGTGCCAAGAGATGCCAGAGAGCTCGCTCTCTCTCCCCGCCAAGTGATGACACAGTAAAAAGATGCCATCTGCAAGGTAGGAAGAGAGCTCTCACCAGAGACTATATCTGCCAGCACCTTGATCTTGGACTTCCCAGCCTGCAGAACTGTGAAAAATAAATGTACTATTTAAGCCCCCCATCTGTGGTATTTTGTAATGGCAGCCTTAGCTGGCTAAGACACTGCTTGCTCCATTTTCTTCTTGGAGAGTGTACAGCAGAACACCGTGCAGTGGTTTCCAGTGTCCGGGGGTCTCTAGCTATATGGTGGAGACAAAGATTATCACAGTGCCAGATGCCAGTTCCAGTTCCATACACTTCTGCCTGCTGCATCTTGGTATCAGAGCCCCTGAGGAAAACAATGCAGTCAAACACTGGATGGAACAAGCTGTACTTACATGGAGAAGAGATAGATTAAGATGAGCTCCAATCGTGGGCTTTGAACCCCCAAGGCTGATAGCCAAAGCAAGGAAATAGGCTTATGCATATCCCCTCCAACCCAACCCCCTGGGAAGTCTGAGACACTGAAAGCTGGGGCCATACCTGAGGGCTGTTGATGTACACCCCAGAGCAAAGATTGCACACACTGATTCTGAAACTGGGAAATATATTCCCACATAGGGCAATAAGTCCAGTGCACACTGTACGAGTCCTTTATCTCTAGGTATTGAAGCGTTCCAGTCCCAAGAACCATTCTTATGTGGCTGGGGGTCATCAATTGACTACATGCAAGAGACTGCCTTTCCCAGTAGAAAGTCACAGTGTGCATGGAAACATCAAAGGCTCTGAGAAGTCCTGCAGTGGAGAGAGAGATTAACACAGTGCTCCCTGTGAGCATCTGTCTACAGAACCCATCTGCAAAGCACTCTGTGTCCTAGTTTTATGCAGCAGCCACTTTGGGAAAAGCTAGATTAGGTTATAGTTTGCCTGCTTTGCTTCCTGCTGTTTAGCATTTACGTCTGGGTCAGGCAGAACATGAGCATTTCTTTTTCGTTTGATCTTGAGTTTAGATGTTCCAAAGTTCATGTTCATGCATGATCTGGCCATTTTGGAGCTAACAAGAACAAGGTGGACCAAATACTGACCAATACTTTGAATATGAAAGGAAACCATGGGCAGGACTACAGGACCAACTTCCAGGGTAGTGTTATCCCCAAACAGTTGGCTGCTGGACTGAGGGCGCCTTGAGGAAAGGAAGTGTGTGCTATGCAGCATGCCCATGAAGAAATAGCACATATACAGAGCCCAAAGAAATCGATAGTAAAAGCTTGTTAAATAAATGAAATCATTTGTAGGTAATAACAGATTCACAAGCCTTTAATGTTGGGAAGAAGTCAAGCAATTGTTTAGTCCAAATTTGTTTTAGAAACAAAGTAAGCCAGACTCGGTCAAAAGTGTCTCATTGAAGATCAATGATGGGCTGGTGAAATGTCCCTAATTGGCAAATTTGAAAAAGAATGATGAGGTCCAATTAATTCTTGATTTCTGGAAAGCATGAATGTCATTATTTAGAGGAGTCTATTGTAGAGAAAGGAGCACATACTCTGAGTTGGGTGTTCTGAGAATGGAATGGTGAGGGAGGCCGAAGACATTTGACACATCGAATTGGCCCTTTATCTCAGCTGACCTTTCGCTGTTTACTTCATTGTACCTACTGATGATGATTGGCTTGTGTCTTAGCTGTAATAAAGTACCACAGACTGGGTGGCTCATAAACAACGGAAATTTACTTCTCAGGGTTCTGGAGGCCGAAAGTCTGGTATCAGGGTGCTGGCATGGTCAGGTCCTGGTGAAGGACCCTCTTCAGGATCCCTTCTGACTTCTTTGTGTTCTCTTCTGGTGGAGGGGCAGGGAGTTCTCTGGGTCCTCTTTTACAAGGTCTCTCATCCCATTCATGAGGGGTTCATCCTCATGACTAATCACTTCGCAAAGCTCCACCTGCTAATGCCATCACCTTGGGAGTTAGGACTTCAGCATACGAATTTGGGGGATGCAAGCATTCAGTCTACAACAGCTTGGCTCCAGAGCTCTAGGGGGGAAAGTGGTAAATAAGACATGCTCTATGTCCTTCAGAAGCTCACAGTCTCGTAGATAGTAAAATAGTAAACATCTGGTTATAAGAGCACCTACTCAGTACCAGGCACCATGTTAGGCCACTTTACATGTAGTGGTTCACTAGTCCTCACCAAACCTAGATTTAGGTGAAGTTTATCCTTGTTTTACAGGCAGGAAACCGAGGTTTAGAAAGGTTAAGTGATTTGCTCCAAGCAGTAGGGCTGGATTGGACTCTCACCCTGTTTCTCACTCTGCCCCACTGTGTCCTGTGTACACACCAGAGCACACTGACCCCTTTTAGCTGCAGCAACACTGGGTCTAAGAGCCCAGAGGAGGGGCAGGTGATCTATGCAGTGGACTGGGAGCTGCTTTTTCTCCCTCCTCTTTTCTGCCTGCCTCTGCCTAGGGCTAGCCTGAAAGGAACTTGGAATTGAAGCACAGGGAAATCAGAGCATCTTCCCATTGGCTTCTCTGGAAAGTAAGAGTAAAAGGTGAGGAAGAAGACAAAAGGGGTGGGCTCCATGATCTATGGTGATACCCATAGTTTATGGGGGATGGGGCAAACATCTGTTGAGCACCTACTGTGTGCTCAAACATATAAAATATGTTTATCATCAAAGATATAAAGAGGAAAAAACCCTCAACCCTGGCTCTCATGTAGTTCTGAAGAATCACTTGAAACCCAAACACACAGAGTGACTGGAACATCTAGGGTGGGAGTCATCTCTGTGTTGTGCAGGCGTGGAGTGTAGTGGGAGGGGACTGTGAACTTTTTTGCTGAATGAAGAGTGGAGAGCAGAACCTTAAAGAATAAATGGGAGGTTAGTGGGAGCAGAGAGAAGAGACCACTGAACCAGTCTGGCGCTTGAGCAGAGGCTTAGAGGCTGAAAGGAGAATGGTTGTCAGGGTGGGGCTGACTGGTGCTGCAGGAAGATACGGGATGGAGGGCAGGCTGGTGGGGACCAACCTGGAGAACCTTCAGAGCCCTGTCATATGGAGGCATCTAGACTAGGAGTGGTTCCCATTTCTTACCCATCTCCTCTCCAATACCCATGTCTAATGGAATGTTTTTTTATAGACTCCAAGACCCACATTAACACTGCCTACTTTTAATTCCATACAATGGGGGAAAATCTCTTGGCTTTATTGACTGCTTTTTTATCTGCCT
Source organism: Trachops cirrhosus (assembly GCA_028533065.1). NCBI lineage: Eukaryota > Metazoa > Chordata > Mammalia > Chiroptera > Phyllostomidae > Trachops > Trachops cirrhosus. The sequence goes on along the minus strand of CM052542.1, from coordinate 36,531,620 downwards.
TCACCTAATTGGAAAATAAACAGATAAAGTGATACCTTTACTACTAATGAATAATTCATGTTCTCTTTGTCTTTTGTCATAAAAGAAAGCCCAGCAGATCTGTCTTTAAGTTAGGATATCTGGTAGATGGGAGAAAAATGTGAGTGATTAACTCCAAATGGAGTTGAGTACAGATTTCTGAGAATCGGAGTCCTCCTCTGTAATGAAGTGTAGATTGGCTCATGTTACGGTTCACCTGGCTCTGGTGGAGCCCAAATTTACAACATATGCGTGCTGTTGCCCTGTTAATTTGAAATGTTTTAATCTGCATGAAAATGGTTGTATTAATTGTCTCACATTAACCAGGCCGGACTATAATAATGTCTGATTGAATTAGGCTGACTTTCCTCTCTCAGCCCGCTGCAGTTTCATTTGCCCCAAACATGGGGAACTTCTTTCTCCTCCATGCCAATCATTTGAACAGGTTGGGCCGTGTTGCTCTCAGATTAGACAGAAACCACTTTCGCCTTCTGTAAATACAGATACCCATCATCCTCACGCTGCCTACGTTGCTTGACAACCCCTCTCAGAAGCGTTCCTCTTTTCTAATTACCCTTGGTAGCATTCCTTCACCCCAGTTGCACTGGTTTACATTGTTTTCAAAATATTGGTAAATAATGTTAACTCTTTACACCAGTCTGTGCTTCAAACAAAACAAAACAAAACAAAACAAAGCTGGAAATGAAAGATATGTTTTTAAAAACATAACTTGTAATTATTTTACAAACCTACTCTAAGATCTGTAGTGGGCTGGACACCTGTTTGGTACTGAGGGTGTATAATGTAGTTGAACCTGGTTCTGCCCTTGAGGAGTTCATTTAGTCTGATTCTGGTTTAAATGTATGAAAAGTTAAGTAATGGTTCAAATCAAATTTGAAGGGAAAATTGCAGGTCAGATATATGGTTAAATGAGTGGTGGGGACTAAGGAATACTTAAGTTTCCTGAATAGGCCCTGAGTTTTGTTTTTGCACCCCCCCTGCCACCGCCATTTTTGAGGCTGTGCCCAGTTCTTTGTTGAGTATAGAATAACCTTCTCTGTGTAATTCAGTGAAATCACAGCCTGTTCTGGGAAGCCTTCTTGCCTACCACCCCCTTTCTGATTAGGTGTCTTCCTCTGGACTTTCACGGCTTTTCTCATAAATCATCATTATATTTATCTTACCATTTATTTGTCTCTTTCAATCAACTGGAAGGAAGGGTTCAACTTACAGTATACTCTAAGGAGGCAAGACTGGAGAGGGAATTTAGGGAGACTTAGATGGCATATCCCAGGCCCGTGCTACTCAATGTGTGGTCAGTAGACCGGCAGCATTAGCATCTCCTGGCAGGGAATTAAAAATACAAAATCTCATGCTCCACAGCAGATCTACAGACTCAGCAACCGAATTTTAAGAGATCCCAGGTGATTAAAGCTTGAGAAGTACGGGGCTGGTTTAGGCTACTGCTTCTCTGAGTTGGCTCGGCATTGGAGTCAGCTGGGGGTCTCTATAAAGTACTGATGCTTTGGTCCTACCCACAAAGGTTCTGATTTAATTGGTTGGTGTGTGGCTCCTTAAAAGCTCTCAAGGTGATTCTAATATGTAGCCAGATGTGCGGCCGTCTCTGGGCTAGTGTTTCCCAACTGCTATCTCGATCATTGCAGTTACCAGGTGGTAATGTCAATTTCATTTTTGTGCCTGTCCCTTAAGAAGGAGGGGACTCCCTCATACATCCTGAGACTCTAATATAGTATTTCCCAATAAATACTTGTTTCTTAAATTGAATGGAAATGAACCTGAGTGGAAGCTGAATTTGAATGCTGAATTTGAGGACATCAGATTAAACTTATTGAAATATATTATCAATAACTGGGGTGAAGAATTGAGGCATGATTATCAAGACAGATATTAGAGAAATGACTCAGAATATTCTCACTTGGCCAAAGCCAGAGTGTACAGCATAAGTCAGGTTGTCAGTGTCCATATTTTATGGGAATAGGGGAAGACTTAGCATGATCTTTTTTCAATAGGGGGAGGGCAGACTTACAGGTTTTGCTCACTTCAAGCCCTGGATGATGCAACAGTGATATTTATCTGGCCACTAAGAAAATCACAATGTGAATTCTGAATGTATTAGTGGAAATGTAGTGTTCACTTGTACACGGTATTAGACTTCTGTATCTCCTTTGGGTACCATGCTTTGAGGAAGTAGTGAGCATTGTGGATAATCTAGCAGTCGTGTCATGGGAACGGGTGTATGGAAGTGAATCACTGGCGAAGAGAGGATGTGGTGAGGATGTGATTGCTTTTTCCAGACTGACTGTTGTGTGAGAAGAGAGCAGAATTGTGCTGTGCTGCTCCACAGGACATAGCTAGGACCAGAGGAATTCATGGAGGCAGATTTTGGCTACACGTAGGAAAGACTCCGTGCCAGTGAGCGCTGTCCAATAATAGAACCGGCTGCCTGGGGAGATGGTGCGAGTGAGCGAGCTCTCTATCTTTGGAAATGTACTAGCAGAGCCTGGATGGCCATCTGTTGTGGGTATTGTGGAAAGATTTATGCATTTGGTGGATGAACAAAATTTTGTTGATGATAATAGTTGTAAATGTGACTACTATATACTGAGTGACTATGAAGTGCCAGGTACTGCTGGGCAAGTTTTTATCCATTATCATCTTTAATCCTTTTACAACTGTAAGGAAAATCAGAGTTATTACTCTCGTTTTACAGAAGGAATGGATTCAGAGCTAGGATATGAATTCTGAGCCTTCTAACTTCAAAATCCATAATCTTTTAACTATATCACCTGCCTTCTATGGTCCCTTCCATTTCGTGAGATCTTGGGATTTCAAGTATATGCAGACACTGGATTTGAAGTAACCTTTAGGCATTTATGTGAACTGTTCCTCTGGAGAGCTGGACACAAGGGCTTGGGAGTTGAGAGAGTGGTCAGGATGGCAGATGTAGACTTGAGTGTTCTTTACCAAAAGGTAAGAGTTGGTACCACTGGATTGATAAGATTTCCAAGGTTGTGACTACAGAGAGAAGAGGTCGTTGTGGGCTAACTCCCTCATGTGTGTGGGGCAATACCCAAAGCCATGGGAATAGCTGTGAGTCCTACTTTCTAAGGAGGAAGGAGGGGACTCTGACTGCATATTTGAAGCTTGATTTTTAAACCCAGTAAAATGTGAATGCTTCTATGAATTTTCAGATTCTAGGTTGAGGCTCTGCAAGTCAAGTGCTAAAATTGGAGTTAATATAATACAGTGGCTCAAGTCAACGCTTATGCCTGTGTAGAGATCTGGACACTGCTATTCCCTAGTTACGTGTTTTTCCACAAATTACCTTTGTATGGCTCCATTTCGGAATCTGTAAAATGCAGATGATAACACTACCTATGTAATAGATTTATCATGAAGCTGAACTGAAATAATGTAAATAAAGTGCTTAAACAGTGGCTGACATGTGATAAGCACTTGGTGCTTACATCCAAATTAGTTATTCAATCTCAGTAAACCCTGAAGTACCACAAATGGAATTGTCTACTTAGGTTACTCAGTTGTACCTTTATTCAGATTGAGCCACACTATAAGAATTATTTTTACACACACACATATACACACAAATGATACCCCTAGTTAATTAAACATTTTAGCTTAATATTTTAAGCCATTTTGTTGCTCAACTTTATTAATTTACTTCTTCCTATAATTGAAGCATTGTGTCATCAGACTGCGTGGGTTTAAATTATAACATCACCGTTTACCAGTTCTGTGACCTGGGGCAATTTACTTAGCCACTCTAAAGCATCAGTTTCTCTTATATAAAGCAGACATAACAGTAACACCTATCTCATAGGGTTTAGAAGTTAAATGAGATGACATAGAATGTTTAGGTGTTTTGGGATCTTCCACACAATAAACATTCACAAGTAGTGATGAAGATGCTATAGATATCTTCTAAGACAAAAGAAAAATAACTTGGGGTCCTTGTTTTATGTATGAGTGTTGATTGTATAACCCCATCATGTGTGTATATAATCCATAGGTTTTTCTCTGAGCAGGAGATTAATGGGTTGAGGGATGTCCATGGGTGGGCTTGTGGAGGGCCTGTGATGCTCCTGAAATTGTAGGCAAACCGTGGCACTATTCTTGCTTATCTGAAGAAGATCTATGCTTTAATTAATTGCTCTGTGGCCTTACAAAGTTTAGGAAGTGTTAGCATAAGAATCTCAAAGTGGAACATGACAGGGTTAGTAAGAGAGAATTGAATACCTGGCTAATAGTGACTTCAGGAATAAAGTCATTTTGTTACCTCATATAACAAAGAATCAGAGGTGGGTGGTCCCAAGATCGGTGCAGTAGTTCAGATTTGTTATTTGGGGACTCAAGATTTCTGCACTGTGCCATCCTTAGACTAATTGCTTCACAGTCCCGGTACAGCTGCCATAGAAACAAGTACTGCATCTTCACATAGCCACTGAGAACAGAAGAAGCCATGGCAGCCAGGATGGTATGTTAGAACTTTCCTTATTTGCCTCTTATCTTTTATCAGAGGTTAAAAAAAATAAAAAACAATTCCCCAGAAGGAATTCCCACAAAAAAAGACACCTGTGATCTCCCATTTACTCTTTATTTTCCAGAACTGGATTTTATGGCCACTTCCAGCCAGAAGGGAGGCCAAGAAAGCAAGTGTTGGGCTTTTTCAGCATCTTTAAGGAAAGTGGGCAAGGAGAAGAGCAGCATACCTGAAGAAGCTTCCTAATGTCAGTGAAAATGTGAGAACTTATGTGCTACAGAGAGATCACATAAAGTATTTGAATTTGGGGAGAAGGAAGAGTTATTTGGTAAGAAGCAGAAAACGTCCAGAGAGAGGAGCAGGGGAATCAGTGGGAATTAAATGCCTTCAGGATGCCTTACCCTAAGCAGGTGTCTAATATAGATGGTCAATGTGAGCAAGGTCCAAACCTGTAAGAATTTTTATGAGTTTATTTGAGCCAAACTGACAACAGTTGCTGGTTGCTGGGAAGCAAAATCTCAATGAATTGAGAAAATGCTCCAGAAAATGGCAGTTTTACCACTTATTTTATACATTAGAATCAAAGGGGAAGACTTAAGGGGGTTACATAAAATTGACTGGTGATAGATTAGGGAGGTGGTAGCAAGCAAAGTGGGGAAATCTCTGGGCTTGGATAAAACCAAAAAGGAATAGGCACATACTTCTTTTACATTGGTGGGTTTAAGACAGTTAACAATGAACATTTGTAGCATTTAGAGACAGTATGCAGAAGAACAAGATAACAATGAGGGTTCTGTGGTCTCTGGCTCTGGTGGGAGGTTGTACCCTGACAGGTCTGGAAAAAGGGAATTACTCGGACATTCCGAAGGCATGTTATTGGTAGGTGCAAAAAGATAATAGAGAGGCTCATTTAAGGTGCAGATTGACCTTTGTCAAGGAAGATACTGTCCAAGGACATAACAACCCATGACCTGCTTTTAGTTAGGAAGTTTTAATTTTAGACCATCCGATGTGTTTACTTCAGGTCCCTGAGTTGGTAAGGCTTCCCCTGAGCTTTTCAGCTTCAGTATGTGGCCCCTTTTTCGTCCACAAGAGGAAGTGTCTGGATTCCAAATATGTGAGTAGAAAAACTGTCGCAGAAGAGTCAGCCAATTGCTTTTGTTTGCAGCTGCTGAGTCTGACCCAAATCTGCCCTCCCCCAATCCTCAGCTGCTGATACTAGCTCTTGGAAGCTAGACTGTGAGCTCTGCCAGGATGAAGATGCCCATCTCCATAGCTCTCCCCCCACTCTGAAACAAGCTGTTCCTGGGGGAGGGGAACAGCACGCACAGTAGTAACAGGTCCTGTAATTAGCAGCAGCCCTGGGGCCTTGCAGCACTTCTAAGAAGACAAGGTGGTTCAGGAAGATCTGTGACTACCCCTGAGAGTTTCCCAGATGGAGAGACAGGTGGGGATCTCCAATGCTAATGACATGGAGGCCTTTAACCTGCAGTTGTTAGAGGGCATGGGTTGGGAATTGTGGGACAAAAATGAAACAGGTGGACCTGGAGTCTGCATGTCTGTTGTTGATAGAAGAGACTATTTCTACATATGGTCTTGGCAAATTGCACTACCCTAAAGGGTAAGCAGAAAATCCATAGCACAGTGATGATGCAATCGCGTCCAAATAAACATGCAGAATGTGAAAACACTATGTAACAAGTCCAGGCCTTGCCTCACCTCAGCGCTCAATCTGCAACTCAGGTGAATATTCATTTTTTCATATTAATTGGTAAATAAGGGGTTAAAATTTTAGTAGCACATTTATCATACTAAGTCAAAATGCCCTAAATTGTTACCATATATATTTTTTTCTAATAAAGAGTGGAAGAATATAGTAAGATCACTGAAGAGAGTATTTTTCCATCTCCCTTGGGAGTTAGGGAGAGCCTCACAGAGGAGGTAGCTCGAACTGATTCCTGAAGGCTTGAGCAGGAACTTGCTAGGATTATGGAAGTAGATAGAGTAGTGGAAATGTCAGGTCATTTATGTAGAGTATTTCAGGTGGAGGAACAGCAACTAAATGGCATAAAGTTATAAAATGCAATGAACATCTGACATTCTGTTTACTCAGCATTTTTCTCTTCTTCTTCAGTACTTCTCATGTTAACTGTATGGCTGGATTGGAGCTACCATTCAGCTATAGCTCTGTGGACACAATTGTCTGTTCTGGGAGTATGCAAATGACATGTGAGGACCAATCAGAATCTTCCCTGGGATTTCTGAGTGTAACTGGGAGAAGGATTTCAGTCAGCCCTTCACTAGTGACAAATTGAGAGGGAAAGTATAGGATTTGTTAATGGCTCTGACCTGCCACTTGGGAAGGAGACAGAAACCTTGGTCAAATGTGTTGTAGTTCACCAGCCCACGGTGACCGCAAACGTTGTAGATGCTCGCAAGTCAGGAGAAAAACATACACACGGACTACCGAGTCCTGTGGAGGAATAGGGATGGCATGGCTACCCTCTCAAGGGGAGGGTGCCTCCGAGTGGCCTGGCCACTCTCAAAGGAGAGCGCCCCAAGCTGCCACCTCAATAGGCTTTTTAGTAGGTAGTATTGGGTAAGTGAATGGATACAGAATGTGGATTCATCATCTGGCAGAAAAGATCAAAACAGGTAGATAATTTACATAGGATTCAAAAGTCTCATGCTGGGTTTTGGGGCTGGTATCACCTAACAGATACAGGATTAGTCTCGTTTCCTGCCAGAGCCTACACATCCAAGAGCATCCTAGCAAGCAGGTCTCACAGGATTTTACATATCTTATGCCCCAGGTCTAATACACCCCAGGTGTCCACAGACTCTAGTCTGAGCCTCACCTCCCCTGCTATTTCTGCAGGCCCTGAGTCGGGTGGAGGAGACAAAGGCAGCCAGGAGACTTGGATTTCTCACATCCAGAACAAGGACTCAGACTATTGGCAAAGCGGAGGGGGCAGGGATGATGTAGATCACTCCCTCACTTCCACAGCCCCCTGAGTTTCTTCCTTGATGGCTTATTCCCACATGATCGTGTCTGTCTTAGGTCCATTCTTTCCAGAGAATGGTTGCCCGTCATTGACTATCTGACCAAGCTGAAGGGAATAGCAGAGCAGGCAGTGCCCACGTTCAGGGAAGTAGGTTTTGTCTCCTTAGGCCTCTCAGTTCTCGGAGATTTCTCACTCAGCCTTAGCCACGGGGGGTTATGGCTCCTGAAACCAGGCAGGGCGGACACCACACAAATGAGCTTACATCAAAATGGCATTGATTGTAGAATTTACCTAAGAGTAGTCCCTCCTCTGTGTCTCTCATTTCTGTACTTACTTTTACCAGAGCAGACCAATTACTTCCAAATGGTGGATTGAAATCAGGATCAACAATGGCTTCCATATCTCACTTTTTGTTGGGGTTTGGAGGGAGGATAGGAGATAGGGAAAAAAATTTAATACATATTTTTTAGAATGTTAAAAGTCTTTCATAAACATTGATGCAACTCTGAATTGCCTTCACATCTTCCTATCATGCAGATTTTGACACGGTAGGTCTGGAATGTTCCCTAACATTTGCATTTCTAACAAGCTTCCATGGGATGTTGATGCTGCTGTTTCAAAGACCACACTTTGCCTAATGAAGTATTCAAAGATAATGTTTAAGAATTAGGGAAATAGGCAAAGCTTGTGTAGTATATGGTGGTATGGGAATGGGAATAGAAGTGAGTTGTAATTTTCCATGGTGTGATTAGGATAGGACCAGAGACATGACATTTGAGCAGACTTGGAAGTGGTAATTATATTGACATGATTTAAAAACATACTATTTTCTGTTTTAAGAATACCTATTCATTAGTTAACTACTTCTGAGTAATAAACTCTCCCAAAACTTTACATCTTAAAGCAACAAACATTTATTACTCTGCAGCTTCAGTGTGTTGCCTTAGCTGGGTGCTGTTGCTCAGGGTATCCCTCAAGGCTGCACTTGAGGTGCTGGTCAGGACCACTGCATTTATCTCAAGGCTCATTCTCAGAGCTGTCAGCAGTGCCCAGTTCCCCAGAGGCTGGTGGCCAGAGGTCTCCCTCAATTCCTTGTCACGTGGGCCTCCCCATGGGGTAGCTCACAAATATGGCAGCTGGGTTCCATCAAAGCCAACGGTCAAAGGGACAGGAGATGGCCAGTGAGAAGGAGATGAGTCTTTCTGTAACCTAATTTTTAAGTGACACGTCTTCTCTTTTGCCATATTCTAATTATCAGAAATGAACCAGTAGGTTTAGCTCATACTCAGGAGGAGGAGGTTACAAAGCCATGAATGAATACCATGAGGCAGGAACCTCTGGGGGCCGTTTTAGAGGCTGCCTACCAGAGCATGTCCTTGCCTATTACCTTGACATATGGGTGTCTTATGCCCTTCTTCAGATGTTTTTATTGCCAGTTTGTTTAGCAAAGAGGTTCATGGGAATTTCTTGGCTTCCAATAAAATCCAGGATTGGCCCAAATGGTTCTGGTTGAGCAGAGTCGTCTTTCGCTGAGCTTTAACTTTTGCAGTGGGCCCCAGCCCGTTTCTTCTTTTTGAGACGTTCAGGCAGAGGCTGGTAGGCCACCTGAGAGCTTGCGGGCAGCTGAGCACTGACTGACCCCCTGGCCATTTGAACACTGCCGATCAGATTGCCCGAGGAGCCTGCCAAGGAGACAGCTGCTGCTGCTGCAGAAACACCTTCTGTAGCCTGGCATTTGTGGGTAATTGCTCTCCAGGAGAAAAACTCTTCACGTGACCCGAGGGGTGGATGGTGCCTGATTGTCAAGTATAGAGATGATTTAGAACAAGTTCTGTGACTAAAACACAAAAGATTTTATTTAAAAAAAATAGAAGACATTTATGTAGATCTAAAGGTAGGCTCTTTTAAAATCCACTAACTTGAGAAATGCTTCCTGTTTTCCAGGCATAGGCTGGTAAACAATGAATTGCCTTACATGCAAAGTACCTCTGCTGTTCTCCCTTTGCTCCTTCTGCAGTCGCATTTCTTTTCCAATAGTGAGAGCCACCAGTTCTTTCTGACTCATGGGTTTATAATGTGGGGGAAACTCTGGCTTAGGACTGGGCAGTAGGCTACACCACTTTCCAGTAAGACTTTAAGCTTTTGTCTACAGTTTTTTCATCTTTAAGCTAGGATAGTAATACTTTTCTCATAAAGTTGTTTTCAAGATTAAGTTAAATAAAGTGACACCAGGAAAAGTTTCTTGCTGCATAGAAAATAGTTAGAGGTGTCTTTATAGCTGCTCTGTATATAATAACAACACTGTGAAGGGCTTTAATTATTAAGTCCTCCAACATAGATGGGGACACTAAGGCCCAGGAGGCTAAAAGGGTTTTCTAAGGATCATATCATAGTTGTGTTCCACCCATCCATCCATCTACCCATCCATCCATCCATCCATCCACCCACCCATCCATCCACCCACCCATCCATCCAGTAATTATCAAAGTGTGCTCTCAGACAATGGTTTTCTCACTGGACTGGCTACAACAATGAACAAGTCAGGAAAACTACGTGCCCTCAAGGAATTAGACAATGAGCAAACACATTCTTGATAGAACTTAAGGGAGGTAACTACTGTAAAACAAATAGAGGTAGAGTAACTGGTAGGCGGGACATGGGGAGGCTATTATAGGTTGGATGAGCTGATGAGGAGGCTACTTTAAAAAGTAGCATTTGAGGGGAGTCCTGTAAGATAAGAAGGAACAATAACTGCAAAGACCTTGAAGTAAAAAAAACAGAACAAAGCACAGGATGGTGAGCATGTCCCACATCAGATGACGTATTTACAGTTATGCCAGGGAGAAAATTTACTTAAATTATGGAATTTCTGGTCATAAAGATAAAGCAGATTTTTTAAAACAGAGCATCCTTCAAAATTTTTAATATGCTAATATTTATTATGATTTTTCAAGGTATCAGGGACCATTATATTTTGAAGTATTTTTGCAACTATTTAACCACATTTCCTTCCTTCTTCCTTCTTCCTTCCCTCCTTTCCTTCCTTCCTTTGTTAATTAATTAATTTAAAAGAACATCCTTAAGGAATAGAGAGTCCTAAGGAAAACCCTGGTAAATTGCTGAGTGAACTTTCCTTAAGTCGTATGAGCCTCACAGCGGCCCTGACTTCGGCAGGGCTGGTGTCCCATGCTATATGGAAAAGGGACTTAGGGCTTGGAGTGCAAAGGACCTGCCAAGGCTCGGATGGGAGTCAAATCAAGTCACATGTGAGACTCCAGGTGAGGGGGTCTTCCCAGAACCCCGCACCCCAGCTTCGGTTGCAGCTTACAGAGCCCAGGCCATTGGCTTTTTAAAAAGTGCCCTGATGTTTTTATATTTAAAAAAAATTAATAGCAAATAAAAATAGCAAATAGTTTTGATGAAGTTTCTCTTTGGTGAGAGATATCTCCTTTTAAGCTCATTGTCATTATTCAGTATGTGCATCTGTTGAGCAACGACCATGTTCTCACAGCTATTGGGAGATTTTGAAGTGTTAATAAATGAATAAATTACATAGAGAACAAACTCATGCCTCCTCTTCCCAAAGGCTCACAATCTTGTTTTCTTTGAGGAACGGCTGAGTTACATTTTCTAAGTAATAACAATAACGGAATATTAAGAGCCACCAAGTGTCCATCTGCTGGATATCAGTCATGGTGCTAGGTGAATTAGAGATTAAATCGCTAATGCTCACAATATACTCAGAGGTGCTGTTAATTCCATTTTTCAGTTAAGAAAACTGTGGCCAACTTAGCCATTAGCGAGTGCAGCAGCATAGTGCCTTGGACCCCGCAAAAAAACAATGTTTTAATTTCTTTTAAAGTCAGAAGAAGATGAACTTTAGGGCCAAGGATTATGTTTGTCTTTGTGCCAACATAGTCATAGAATATGATTTTTAAACCTTTTTTTGGAGAGGAAGAAGCACGTGGTTCCTCTGGGAGCCACAGTGTGGGGACTGCGAGAGGGCTCAGAGAGCTTGCAGCGTGCTCACAGCCATGCTGGGAGGCGACACAGACAGGCACCAACCTGTGTTCTTTCCCTCCCATTCCTTGCCGCCGCCTCCTCTATTGCCTTTACCCCATGCTCTCTTTTAGCCTAAGCATTCTTTCCACAGAAACAGTAGGTGCTTGAAAACTGGGGCACTGCATTCATAATTTTAGCACCCCATCTGCTCCAGGAAAATGAGATGGAAAGGCACAGAAAGGCCCCCCTCCCAGGATTTCTGAGCGACCACACAGGCCCACCCAGGGCCCTGAGGAGAGTGAGCACCTTGGAGAGTCAGACTCTGTTGGCCCTGCCTTGTGAAAGGGGGCTATTCAGTCCTGCAGAAGCACCCCTCTCCAATTAGACTGAGCATGGAACTGGCCTTCTGGAACCCTTGGGTAACGAGCAGGTGGACAACACAGCGGTCTTGGAATTGAACACAGCCCACTATACTCTGCCCACCAGCCACTTTGTAAATTAGAACCTTTGGAAAGTCTGGCTTTAGTTTTCCTGAGCAAGAGTCCAGTGTAAATAGGTTCCATTTTCCATTCAAGGCACAAGGTGCTTTCCTCCACTCTCCTGTGTAAAATGAACTTAACATTCAGAGGATTCAGGATATAGCAACGACTAAATTGGATCCTGGGTACATTGGTCCATGTGCTGGTGATGTTCCCCATGGCATTTAGCTTGTGAGGCCATTCCGTCTTTGGCTGACTTGGTCATCAAGAAGTTTCTGAATTATTATAGAAGGTAACTTGCTTAGATAAAAGTATATAATATGTCCCATTTTGAGCCTCAGTTTCCCCATTGGTAAAATCAGATGCTTAGATTCCTATTTGTAAACTCCATCCTAGCTCTAGATTCTATCTTTGGAGTGACTACTATGTGAAAGACCCTGAATTAAGGTCTGGGGATTTGTTGTAGGCATCAAATGAGATCATGGATGGGAAAGTGCCATGTAAATCTTGTTCATTTTTATTTTATTGAATAACAGCTCTTGGTTACTGAGGAACTACAATGGACCAAGGACTTTACATACATTTTTCCCCAGTAATAATATTGCAAGATAAGTATCAGTATTCCCATTTTAGACATGAGGAATTTAGACTCAGAGAGGTTAAGAAATAGTAAAGTTTAAAGTCAGAAATGAGGCTTAGACTTCACCTTACGGTCTCTGTTATTTTAATCATAGTCGTCATCATCACACTATTCCTTGCCATTGTTCAGTCAGTTGAGAAGATAGATGCTCACATATAGGCAGACAGCTCACTAACATAGTCAGCATCCAGTTCCATAGGCTTGAGTGGAGGTGTCCATTGGTGCCGTTGGCCTGGATATGGATTCTGTTCAGGGCATTCCAGGGACAAAAGCAATCAGAAAACATTAACTTCTCCTGGTAGTCAAACTGAAACTTGATTTATTGGGAGCAATGTCCAGGGCCGTAAACGCCTGCTGGAGCAGCGTCACGGATTTCCCTTCCTCTCCTTCAGACGAGCTGAGGAATAACTAACTAACCCCCGTCACTCAGAGAGCTGCAGAGAGTTCGATGTCTCTCTCTTTTTTGTTTCTTTTTTTCCCCGGGGGACATTATGACCCAGATGGATACATCAGTTTCCCAGTTCCCTCAGACTTCTGGAACCCAGGCTTAACGAGAGAGTCCAGATAAATTTAATCTTACGATCTTCCGGTTGGGGTGTCCACACCCGGGACTACCCAGCTGTCATGAAGGGAGAAAGCACTTAGTGACACTGTGTCACTAGGACAGCTGCAGCCATCACCAGGGCACGTTGCCCCTTTCCTGCTGCGTGTAACTCCCAGCCATTTTTCCCAGCGCATCACAAGCAACTCAGTGCTGCGGCGTTTTGGAGTCACAAAGCCCTGTGTTCAAGTCCTGGTTCTGGCACTGCCTGTACTTTCATGGGCAAAGCCTTAACTCTGTGCATCTCAGTTTGTCTGTGACACAGAGAAGAAAACGTTCAACCCATGTGGTTGTTCTGTGGAGGAAGAGAGATGACACGTAGGAAGAGTCTAGCATTTTAAAGTCATTTTAAGGAATGATTAGGGAGCAGGACAGACAAGGTGAGATGATGGTTGTTCTTATTTTACAAATGGGAAAACAGACCCTCACAAAAGTTTTCCTTTCCTGGGGCCACCTGGCTAGTGAATGGTGAAGCCAGCTTTGAACCACCAAGTCTTCTGGGCAGAATTACTCACCATAGTCACCTCAGGAGTGAAGACCCTGGTGCTTTCTCTGCCCCAAGGGCCTTGCTCTGGCTTCCATCTCGGGGCCTCACCCTTTATTTCTTCTCCCTATCCCCTGTGCACACCAGTGTCTACACTGCTCTTCAGAAATATTTATTTCTGCCTAAGCAGTTTGGGGATTGCTGTTGCCTCTGCCTGAATGCTCTTCCCTCAGACATCTATCTGCATGGCATGCACCTTGAATATGCGTGTGGGCATGCATGTTCCTGTTTTGTAACCCTCACTCAAAGATATATTTACTGATTTAAGAGAGGGAGAGAAACATGAATGTGAGAGAGAAACATTGATCGGATGCCTCCAGTATGTGCCCCAGCCAGGGATGGAACCTGTATCCTAGGCGTGTGCCCTGACCAGGAATTGAACCCACAACCTTTTGGTGTATGGGACGACACTCTAACTAAATGAGCCAGCCAGCCAGGGCCACCTTGACCTCTTTAAAAGCTTTCCTCCAACGTCACCCCAGTGAGGCCTTCCCTGACTGATCATTTAAAGAACGTACCCCTTTCCAGCACTTCTTAATCCCCTCTCATCCTTATTTTTCTTTATTTCACTTCCCAACATCTGACATCCTGTGTACTTGACTTACCCATTTGTGACTGTGTGCCTCCCTCCGCTAGGACATAAGCTACATCTCCAGAACTGAACCATGCATGACAAACAGCCTGTAGTCAGAAAGTTAAACTGTGTGCTGATCGAATGAGCAGAGAAACGTGTTTAGAGTGGAGGGAACCTGTGTTTGAATGCCCCTTGCCCTGACGGTGTTCATTGCAGAAGACTTGACTGCTTCTCCCTATGCAATTCCCCTTCGCCAGGCTCCTCCTTTGGTAAACACTGAAACTCCCTAATTGTGGTCCTGGCAGTGAGTGCACTTTGTCCTTCCTTCTTTGTGGCGTGACGCTCAGCTCCCACAAGGGCCGTGGCAGCTGTCTCTTCCGGAGCTATGCTTTGCAACATGTTGCATCACAAGGGTAATGTAACACTTAATTTTTTAAGTCTCTGATTTGAACTCTTTATTAGAACTTAATTTGCTCAGGTCGTTGGGCATTGTCTGTGTTCAGCATACTGAGGTAGGTCCCCGGGGAGGAGACGGCTCTCTGAGCTCTGTCTGACCTGTGCCTGAAGTTCTAGGGAAGTGCTTTGTAGAATGTCACTCTGTGAAGCTGAGTCTAAATTATGTTCTGAACAGAGGGTTCCTTCTACAGTATGGGCAAAAGTCTTATTGTCGTGCCATTCCTTTAAATATCTCTTTTATGATTTTTGAAATGTTTCCAAAATAATTTGTTTGGGGGGCAAGAATCCTATAAAAATGAATGATGTTAGAAATTGTCTAATAATATGAAATCATATGGAAGTGCTTTCTATGACTGGTGTTATGAATGGAGCACAGACTGGACCATAGCGGTGTAAGAAATTGACTAGGAATCAGGTGACCTGGCTAATTGTTCAATGTGATTTACTAATTGGGCAACTTGGGTCAAACCACTCAATCTCTCTGAGACACATCTCTTCCTCTGCAAAATGAAGACTCCAAGCGATTGGTCTAGATGACATCCAAGGTTTTTCTAGCTTTAAAACTCTGGGCTGGAGGAAGCCTAAAGCCTTCAAACTTCACTTAGATGCTGCCACTTACTGGGATTGGAGCTCTGGGTCATCACCTTCCTTTTCAGAGCCCCAGTTTCTCAATCTTTAAAATGAGGACCAAAAATTCCTATTTTGTGTTTTCCAAAAGGTATCAAGAGAATTTTACTTGGCACACAGATGTGAAAGTACCTCTTAGCTATAGAATCCTAATATTATTTGGAAGCATCTTCTTATTTCATTGTGATTCGTGGCAGTGTGCCAACAGAATGGTGGGATGAAAACATTGAGAGATGAAAAGTCGTTGAGTGCCATATTGACAGTTTTTAAATTGTGCTTTAAAATATATCCATTTTACCTTTTACTTTTGATTTTTTTAATCCCTGCCTGACATCTTAAGTTTTGACTTGAGCTTGGGGAAAGGATTCATAGCTTTCATGAAATTTTTCAAAGGAGTATTTGATATCCCATTTTTTAAACTCTGTGATTTTTCTTAGGTGTTTCCCCCTGGAATTCCTGAGGGAAGAGATCTTTTCATGCTTCTTCTGATCATATCTCCCTTCCTCCTCGGATGGGTATTAGCTGTGTATACCTCAGAGAATCACTAATGTCAAGCGAGTGACTTTTTGCAGGACTAGCTGGCAGCTTTCTGAAAACCGCCAATTAATGGGGACCTAATCAAGACTGGCACATTTTTTAGAGATAAACCCAATTAAAAATCTGGATTAATTCATTTACCAATTTGGCTCTTGGAAGCCATTTAGTATTAATTCTGTTATCTTTATCTTGATCTTTTATCCCTATAGAATACTTCTAATTTAGATTGTAAATTTGAATGACCAAGGCTGAAATTCCCTCCAGAGAGAGAAAAGGCATCATTATTGGGGTCAGTAGCCCCACAGGCCTTGGCCCAGGTGGCTGTGCAAAAGTATGGAGCTTCAGTGGACAGGGGAGGAGGTGTGGCCTTACCAGCTTGGGAGTGTGTGGGGGTGGGGTACAGGCGGTAGTGGCCAGTTAACCTATTAGCAACAGATTCTATCCTCTTACTATCATCCCACCCCCATCCCTATGGTATGGATTTTAACCTTAGAGCTGATAATCTATAAGAAAGCATGATGGGGGTTGGGGGAGACTGGGGGAGTGGAGGGACTTATTGCTCAATAAGGAAAAAAAGAGAAGGAACTCATGGACACATAACAGTGTGGTGATTGCTGGTGGGGAGGAGGTGCGTGGAGGTGGAAGAGGGTATAGGGGGGATAAATGGTGATAGAAAAAAATAAAGTTAAAAAAATTGCAAGGAAGAAAGAGAGGAAGCATGATAAAGACCCAGGAGTCAGTTACATGCAAGGTACAAAAAAAGACCTTGGAATCCAGAAGACTTGGACTGCGGTCTTATTTTTAATACTTCTAGCCGGGAAACCTATGGCTGTAAGTATCTCGTCTCCGTATCCAGCCCTGGTAAAATAGGGATGGCGATTCCTACCTTACTGAGTTTTCTTGAAGACGAAATGACTGCACAAACAGGAAAGTACTTGGCAAAGCCTGATGGTCCTTAGAAAGGAAATGTCACCTGTGTGTATTAAGCGAAGGCGAGACCTGAGGGCACCTTCTCAGAAAAGCTGGAGATCCTTTCCCTTCCCTGTTGCTGTGTTCAACAAGGCTTGTTGTCTTCCCATGGCCTGAAAATGGGAGGTGAGTGTGGAATGGAAGAAGCGAGTCTGATGGCCCTTGGGCCTCAACCTCCACCTGGAGCTCACACCACTCTCCCTCGCTACCCTGCAGGGGAGGCAGTGGGAGTTAACGATGGAATGTCAGAAAGGCAAATGCAGAGCTGCCCTGGTTGTGTCATTGATCATCTCGTTGTGTGTATTATTAGTAATAAAGACTTCAACCAAAGAGTCCATTTTTTAAAAAATGTCGTTGGATAGACCTAAGGAAACAAACCTAATATTCCTTTTAAAACTGTGTATATAAGAAGGCTACTGAGAATCATCATACTTGGCAGACAGAAATTAATCTAAGTTGTTTTCCAAATTTACCAAGTGCTTGCCTAAATTGACAAGGAGCCTGGGGGTATTTCTTGTGGGAGTGATGAGTTGTGAATCCCCATATGAGATGTGTGTTAAAAAAAAAGGAAAAAAAAGGGTTTGTTTAAAGAGGGAAGAGAAGTTTCTGAATATTTGGCACAACAGGTTATTTTTAAACTGAGGAAAAATAGGATTGTGGGATTTCAAAGATTTTGTGATTTTATTTATTCAGCTCTATGTGGGACTTCCCCGCATCTCATTAGCACAGGGGGAAAAGGAGATGCAAGAGGACTAGAAGACCATCTGTGCCCTCCGGTGGTCTTCATGTTCATCAAGGGACAACAAGATCAGGCAAACTTTTAAAAGATGACAATTTATACAAGGCAGGGCGGTTTTATTGGAAGCACTGACATTTGGAGTCAGAGGCCCTTGGGTTCTAGGTCTGGGTCTAGCCCAGAAATAATGGAACCTGGGCTTGATATTTCATCAATTCTCTGCCTCAGTTTCCACTACTACAAAACAGAGATAACACTTTTAAACCTTCCCACTTGTAAAGACTAATGAGCTGAGGAATGCACAGTGCTTAGCACAGAACACAGCACATACAGTACACTCTCACAAATGTAATTATACTTTCCTTTCCTCACCTCCTTCTGTTTTATGCTCTGTCAAGGAGCCATTGCTTCATGAAGTCCCTTAGGGATTGTGAAGAATAGGAGCTGTGACAGAATATTTTTCATGGAGAAGGATCTTCCCTTAGACTTGAGGGGGCTGTCTTTTACTTTCCCTTCTAGATGTACCGTCAAGTCTTCTTCACGCTCCTTTCGCCATCTATAGGACTCACCTGTGTGGACTGTACCTGTGGGCTTCCTGACTCTGGGCTTCTTCTCAGGATTAACCGATACCCTGTTCCTGCAGGAGGCTAAAGGTCAGGGAGGAGGAGGGGTAAAGTTTCTGTGTTTTGAGCTACTTTTGGACTTTCTCTTGGCTGGGTTGCCTTGGGCTTGGTATCCTAAATTGAAGGTCACTGCTCCTTTTTTTTTTTAATCCTCACACAAGGATATAGTTTTTTATTGATTTTAGAAAGAGAGATAGGGAGGGGTAGGGGAAAGAAACATTCATGTCAGAGAGCCTCCTGTATGCATTGATTGGTTGCCTCCCATATGCATCCTGGCTAGGGCTCAAACCTGCCCTGACTGGGCATCAAACCCACAACCTTCTGGTGTACAGATGATGCTCCAACCATGATGCTAGGGCTTGCAGCTCCTTTTAAGGCAACTTTCTCTATAGGGTTCCCTCCTGGTTCTGGTTGCCTTTCCCTTCTCTCACCCCTTCATTTACAGGAGAAGTAACAGTTCTGCTACTCTGTCCCTGGGATACCGCAGAGTCCTTTGGGCTTTCCTTTCAACACAGCTCACCCTTGTGTAAATAATCCCTTTATTGACTTTCCTGGAATACTCCTGTTTTGAGTGTGTCACATGTTTCCTTATGAGAGCTCAAAGGATGGGCGGAGTTTGAGTAGGTGAGGAGTCATGGCATTGGATGCCTCCGTTGTGCTGTGGTGACGGTGGCCAACCCAGTATCCTGCGACACATTTCCT
The DNA here is from genome assembly GCA_028533065.1 of Trachops cirrhosus. NCBI lineage: Eukaryota > Metazoa > Chordata > Mammalia > Chiroptera > Phyllostomidae > Trachops > Trachops cirrhosus. The sequence goes on along the minus strand of CM052542.1, from coordinate 36,512,588 downwards.
AGCACACATTTCCTGCGAGGTGGAGGAACTCAGCTGTGAGTTTGGGGAGGCGTGCTGGAGTGGAGCCTGAAGGTCAGGTTAAGTTAATGTAGATTTCATATTGCAGTAGAAATAGTTTTAGCTAAGTATTTCCTGATTCATTCTGGCAGGTATGTATTGAAAAACGAATAGGTGTGTGGTATAGGAAATAAATTTTGGAAACGTTTTTCCTTCCAGAGAATTGTATACAAATGAAATAGAGGGAAGGGAAGGCAAACAGTATGTAATGTGTGTGTGTGTACATATATATATACACACACGCCTCCTGTAGAACCAGACAGCTGGCACATATTTTTTATTCTAGTCATTAACCATTAGGGGTAAGGTACCATTTTTCCACTTGAAGTGTTCAAGGGACTTGCCAAAAGTCACATATTTGGAACTTGGTGGAGCCTTGATTCTATAACCCAAGGCAAGTCTGCGAGTGTGATGCTCATGTTTGTTTGTTTGTTTTGCCTTTGCCAGCCACAGTATATTTGTAGTGATAAATTTAAGGGTTCGGATGAGAGGTAGAGGTAAGTGCACCTGAGGAGAGCCTCAGACCACTGTCACAGACCCCGCCCCCTTGGAGTAAGGAGGGGTGTGGCACTGTTAGGGGAGTTCCTCAGTAAGGCAGGGAGGAGTCTCTCGGGAGTCTCAGAAATAGCCCTACACCCTGGTCTCACAGTGACTGGGGCATGATACCATCATGGGAAGGATCCTGAGTATCCCCCAGGGATGACGTTATCCTGCTTCACGGCACAGGGCTTCGCTCACTCCCTGCCATTGTGTAGCCTCAGTTTCTGCTTCTGCTGAAAATGACCCCTTCCTCGCTCCTAATCATATACTTTTTCTCTGCCTGGGCTTTACTTCTGCTAACTCACAGCTTCTGCTCCATCATCCCCTGGCCACCTCACCACTTCTCCTGGTGTGCCTTTGCACTTCTGGTCCCATTACCACTGGACAGAATCAGCATTAATGAGTTCAGATTCTTGAGAGACAGAATATGCGTATTTTCTCATGCAGCTACTTTGAATCTAACTCTTCCTGTCAGGCCAAGGTGTGGCTGCTGGTCAGCCAGCAAATTGTCCTTGGGTAAGGAATCGACCCCTGGTGTAGTCAGCTGGGACTTGGGTTAGGGAGTGGACATCTGTGAGGGCCATTATTTTGTCTAGTACAGTCCACCCACTGGCCCCTGAGATTGACATCCAGCAAAATTCACAAATGCAAAATATATTCAAGGTCTCGCTATGATGTCATCGGTTCAAAACCTCGGATCTCATCCAAACAACATTAGTTTAAAAGTCCAAATGCTCATCATGTAAATCACTTGATGATTAGGGCATGGACTTCTTTGGACGGCCATTTTCCTGCCTATCACCAGCACTGGCCACTATGTGATAATAAGCATTTTATATTGATTATACATCATTGACCACACTCATGGTATTTGTCCTGTATTCTCAGGGTCATCACATTTTGCAATGAATGCATTTGGCTTGGGGGAGTTTAATAATGGGCCCAACCCTACAGGACTATGGAGTGGGGTCATGCTGGCCCTGAAGGTGCATGTGAGTTCTCTTAGCCCATGTGCTTGTTTCCCAAACTGCTGCACACTCAGATCACCCGGGGGAGTTGTTAAGCATCCCAGTGCCCAGGTTGCACCAGTTAAATGAGCATCCCATGATGGGAAACAAGTGTCACTATTTTTTCCAGCTGCTCAGGTGCAGTTTGGAAAATTTGGGGGTCTCTGCACTGTGCTACCTTAGGGCTCACTAAAGGTTTGTGTGCAAGGAGAAGGGCTCACATGAGGCTGGTGTGCAAAGGGGAGGGTGCGTGTGGTCAGGGAAGCCTTCCCCATGGAGGGGACCTTGAACAGAGATTCAAAGGAGTTTGCTGGGGCAACAATGAGGAGGGTGTTTCACGGGGAGGAAACAGTTCTTCATGTTGGTGATGTGCGCAGAATTTGCCCAGTGTGACTGAATTTTTATGTTTCTGTGAAAAGGTTGAAATAAATGCATTCACAAATTAGGAAATAAACAAAAAAGAGTCCCTTTGTCAGAGCGCACATCCCCATTTATGGCTTTAGGAAAACACCACCCCGTGGTTGTCACTGTTGTGTGTGCTTTTTGTGAGATAATTGTGGAAATTGGGTTGCTTTCTGTCAAATACAGATCCTTTTGTGGAGAAAACTTGAGCCATCCGTGTATCCCATTTTACAGTAATTGAGATTGGACTAGCAGATCATTAGCAAAGCAAAGGAAAATGATGGGAATTTTTTCCTCCCAAAGGAAGGTGGTAAAAATTAGATGTTTGAGAAGAGAGAAAAGAATTCAAATAGGATATCAGTAATGAGAGAAAGCATGCCACCCATCTCAGGCCTCTCTGGGCAGAGAGAAGGTGGCATCTCTTGGTGGAGACCTCAAGTTGGGGGCCAGTGGGAAGCAATGTTGCTGGGAACCAATGGCCATTGCAGCCCGGACTGTCCCTGGAATGGGGGATAAGCCCCTGCTCAGGGCCACCCTTGAAGCCAGGCAGCTTGGGGCCATCTGTTGCATCCTCTCCGGTCTTCCCACAGTGCAGATGTTGGCCTGTGTTCTTTTTCCCATCATCACCTTTGAAGATAATGAAATGCAGCTTACGGAGAGTAAATAATGGCAGTGTATGTTTTAGGAAAAATCAGCAGACGAAGCTGCCAAATGCGACATTTGTTTATTTAAAATCCCCTTCACAGGGAGGGCCTCGTTATATACTTGCCTTTGTTTCCTGCAAGACCCTGGGGAATAATAGTAGTTCCCTGTTACTCGGAGATATTGTGGAGGGAACAGGTATGCCTGTGGAGGGCGTTCCATTGTGAAGTGCAAATATAGTGGCTAGTGGGGTTAAAACGAGAAATGGCGTCCTGACTAAAATGCCCATGAGGGAGATGCCCCCCAGTACTGTGCTGAGGAACAGGGCTGAAGGCCACCTGAGATTAGTCCCCACCCCTGGGAGGGTGTAGCAGCCTTGAGGCCTTGATTCATCTCCCTCTGTACGTCCAGCTTGCAGCACAGGCTCTGCTGTGCACTGAGTAGGTGCGTAGGAAACGAATGTTGAATTATTTGATATATAGAACCTGAGATTTATTTGTTCTATGCTGAAGGAGTTGAGGATGTTTGTCTTTTCACTTTTTTTTTTCCTGAAGATTCATTTATCTGGGACATCTTTGGAAAGGAACATTGAAGAACATAAGGTTTTATTTTAGTTTTTATAAGGTTTTAAGCTTAGTTAGTACCATTGCTGCAGCCGTGCCCCAGTTGACCTCCCCAGGCCCTGTATCTTGGGCCTCTGGTCCCGGATGCATCCTGGGCTGACACCATCTTGAAAGAACCTGAACTCTCTCTGTTGCTGCCTGTTAAATCACCACGGTGGCCCCTTGTCACTTGCCAGTGATCACCCTCCCATATAGGAATAATTTTTGAAGTGTGTATTATGCAACAGCATATGAACTTTTATATAGAAATTTACATGAATGTGCTACTGTTAATCTGCATATTAAAGTAATAAGCTATTTCCTGTTTTATTTAGGTAAGAATAACTATAAGTACACACAGCAGCATTTGATCTCTTCACCCCAGTGGATTTTTTCAGGTATTCCCGGAGCTGCATATTCCATTGTTTGAAGGCTATAGGGCCTACAGGATCCCTATTTTACAGATGAAGAAATTGAGGCTGAGAATGGTTACGTAGCTTAAGTGACTTTATAGTACATAGGGAGTCAGTGGTAGAGTCAGGCAGGATTCTGACCTGGCCCCTGCTTTAAGCCCCTGCAGGAAGGTGGCAGCTTCCTGCTTTAGGTTCTGCCACCTACATTTCTGTAAAATCAGAGGTGAGGGTTTTGGGAGACTGGATAACAGTAGGGCCCCAAGTATTGAAAACACTAATGGAATTATTTTAAGTTTATATACTTTTCCTTTTTCTGATACTCTTAAGAGTTTGTGTAATGAATTTTCATGGTGTGATAAATACTTTATGAAACTGTGTGATCCATTAATGAAATGTTCATAAGTATACCATGTTGCTGTCACAGAAATTCCTTTAAAATTGCTGAAACTTGGTTCTAGCTTCTGTTAGCCTTGAGTTTGATTTTTAAAAAACCACATTTTGTTCCTCCTGTTATCACCTTGCCGAAGGCTGACTGATACCTGAATAATACAGTGCCTACCTTCAGGAACAGAGCTTTGTATTTTCCCAAAGGTACTTTCACATATCTTTCCCTTACTCCTATTCTTTTAATTCCATGAGTTATATCCAGCATTATCCCATTTTACAGATGCTTAATTTTTTAAAAAATTCTAGAGCTTGCCCTAGAAAAGCCAGACTACCAGATAGCTATATCTTACTTATTTATTTTTCAATTTAGTTCTTAAAAGAAAGTATGCATTATTCATAGAGAATTTAAAATGACTTGGGTGCCATTTTGACCCCACTTAAAAGCATTAGTACTAAATTATGCTCTCAACATAAGTGAAAGGACACTGAAAATTCCATTGTTTTTTTTGTAGAAACAGTACTGATTTTAATGCCCATGATAACACAGTGTTGATTTTATGAAAGCCTGTAGATACTTTTTGTTCCCATTTCTGTTTCATAGAAAAAAAAACTTTGAGCACAGACTTTGTGAAAGCTGCAACCAAAATCATATTTCCTTCTTTGCTCTGGCCTCAAGGTATCTCAGAGATGGATTTGTAGCCTATCTTCTGCCACTGTACAGATTTTTTTGGATGCCCTATCCTTGTTTCTGTGCTCACCTTCATTTTCAATCTTTTTGTTCCCCTTCACTTAAGTTTAACTCATTTATTAACTTTATCCTGTTATTGAAAATGTCTTTCTATGAAGCTTTCTGTAAACTGACTGAAATTCTTTTTCTTTTTTCCTAATGTCAAGTAAATGTCACCAACAAACAATATAATGAAGATGAGCTCTCTGGCCAAGAGATGTCTTCTGAATCTGATTTTTCTCTCCTTTCTTGACACTAACGGTTATGGCAAAACAGCACTGACTGGGTCTGTAGTAAGGTTGTTAATCCATCATCTCTGTGGGCTTCAGAGTTTTAAAGCCAGGAATATGTTCTATCAATGTATTATTTTTCTTGAAGGGTTTGAGCAAAGTTAGTGATGGCTCTACATTCACTATGAGGGTGGTGGTACTTACAGTAGAGATAGATGTAGTATTTTTGAGTGTTACCCTGCAAAAGTTCCTATAGCATTTGTACTTTAACACCCCCAGCAGCTTTTAATAAATGTTGCCATTGGGTTCTAGCAAAACCATACTCTTCCTATTTTCTTGTCTCTGGAAAGAACAAATAATTCAGAATGAGTGAATTTTAGGCTTTTTGCAAATAGGCTAGATCAGATCAGTAGCCCTTGACATATTAAAAATAAAGAAAAGGAAAGAAAGGAAGGAAGGAAGGAAGGAAGGAAGGAAGGAAGGAAGGAAGGAAGGAAGGAAGGAAGGAGAAGAAAAAGAAAAAGAAAAAGAAAAAGAAAAAAAATTCTGGCTGGGTAGCTCTGTTGGTTAGCGTCCATATTAGTGCCCAATATGCCAAGGTTGTGGGTTCGATCAGGGCGCATACAAGAAGCAACCAATGAATGCATAAATAAGTGGAACAACAAATCGATGTTTCTTGCTTCCTCTCTCTCTCTCTCTCTCTCTCTCTCAAAAAAAAAAAAAAAGGTTTGCTGGGGTAAAGCCATATTCTTAGGGATGGAGAGGGAGATGATCCAGGAAAGGCTGACTTCCACTAAATAATTAAAGGAGGTCACTGTGATCTGTCGGGCAAGTAGCTGACAGCCTTAGTAGGTAAATTCCTGGCATAGAGGCATAGTGTGGAGGGGAAGACCAGAGCTCAGGAAAAAAAGTCCAGGCAGATACGGGGTAAAGTTAGAATCTGTGATGAAAACTGACAAGCATAATTTTAAACTCAGCTAGCCTTGGGAATTAGGAAGCATGCTGTCTAGGGAGCTGGAATGGGTCTGAACTTAAAAGAAAAGAGGCCAGAACTAGCTTTGTTACACATCTCTGTGTACTAGAGGCTGACCAAGGCTTTTCCTTCCTTTTAATTTTTTTAAATTTGCAAATCTTAAAATTACAGGAAAAAGCATAAGAACATACAAAAGCACCCTATTCTCTCTACTTAGATTCACTTATTGCCTCATTGTCTGTGTGTTCTCTCCTTCTTTGTGTATATGCATGTGTGCACACATGTACACATGGACATGCACATATGTACGTCTTCCCCGGAATCATTTGAAAGCAAGGCGCATACATCTTAGCCCTTTATTCCTGAATGCTCGGTGACTGTTCCCCAAGAAAATGTACATTTTCTTACACAGACACAGGAAAGGTATCAGGTTAAATAAATTTAACATTGATACAATATTTTAATCTAATTTATCTGTTCATATTCACACTTATTAACTAGCCCAATTATTACCTTTGTAGCATTTTTTCCTCTTCAGTACAAGATCCTGTATAGGTATTGTATTTAGTTGTATCTGTTTAGTGCCTTTTAATCTAAAATATGTCTACACCCTATCTTTGTCTTTTATTACTACATTTTTCAAGAATACAGTCCTTTCCCCCCATTGTTAAAAGTATAATCTGAATAGATTCCCGGCCAGAATACTACATGATAGAGATACGTTCTTCTCACAGTATCACATGATACTCATCTGCCCTTCTTTGTTAATGTTAGTTTTGATAAGCTAATTGAGGTGTCATTCAATTTCCCCACTGTATATCACAAATTTTTCTCTTGCAGCTATAAATAGCGAGTGAGAAGACACCCTAAGACATGTAAATGTCCTGCTTCTCATCAAAATTTGCCCTGGCTTTAGCATTTATTGGTGATTCTTGCCAGGTTAAACTTTATTTTGATGGCTGCAAAATGTTCATTGTATATCCCAGCCCTCCCTTTGTACTTACTGGGGTTACCTGTTCTACTCTAAGACAGCCCCCTTTTACCCCATTTGGTTATCTGTCATCAGTGTGGATTCATGGATTCCTGTTTTTTCAGCAGTTTATTGTTTAATACCAAACTTACACTGGTGTTTCAGTTGTTCCAGGCTAAGACAGTGAGAGCCCTTCCAAGGTGGCGTCTGTGTCCTTCTGACTTTTCCCCATCAGCTGTGTTTGTTCGGAACATACCCTTACTTTCGGGAATAACAAGATATTTCAGGATCATCTTGTAGGTGCCCTGCCCCAGCTGTGGAATCACCCATTTCTCCAAGAACCCCCTTGTTCCTTTTACTGGGGAATGGTATCAGAAACCAAAATCTAGGTATTAGGTATCACATTGTTGCTGGAGGATCTTTTGCTCATAGACCCATTCAGTGGACAGAGCTAGTGGATACCTGTATACACACACACACACACACACACACACACACACACACACACACAGATGCATGCATGTTTATGAACCACAGGTTCACCCCGAAATCTCCAATTTGCGGTCTACCCTACAGTGTTCTTTCCCGCCTTCCCTCTTATTTTAATGTCCTTTCTTCCAGAACAAGAACCTTAACTCTCAAGAGTGTCAGAACATTTACTCCTCTGTGCAATCCTGTACTACATCTAAAATAGTTTAGTAATTGCTTTGCCCATGATACTACTCAGAAAAGTCAACTAAGAAGAGTTTGAGGTTTGTCCATAGCTCCCCCTGACCAAACCCTGACCCCAAACTACATGTAAATAGTCAAATTCTGTGTTAATAAATTATTTGGATTAGTTCTTTCTCACTCATCCCTTCAGGGATTGTGTCTAGGAAGTTCATTTGAAATACAATTGGATTAATTTGTTTCAGTCCACTTCTAGTTTTAGCCTTCCCCCCACTTCCCATCAGCATTAACTTACTGTATTTTTTAGACTATAAGACACACTACTCCCCCCAAATTTGGGAAGTAAATGCAGTGGTGACCCTGCTCCACTGCCACCACCCTCCCCCCACCCCCACCGAGACAGGTAAGCTACATTCGGACTATAAATGCACCCCCATTTTCCTCCCAAATTGGGGGGTATGTGTCTTATAGTCTGAAAAGTACTTTTTTCCTGGTATGTAGAACATTAATATGCTTCCAAATGTGGCATTATACAAAAAGCTACACGCTGGGCAGTGGCCATATCCTTCTACCCTCTACCTAGTCCCTCAGTCACTTCACCACCCAGGATCTCCCCATGTACAAAACCAGCTTCACGGTCTTCTTGTTAGTTTGGCCTGTGTTTCTTTTTGTAAAGATAAGTAGAATTATGTCTCTTCCTTTCTTACGTGAAAGGCGGCATGCTGTAGATCGAGCTAGGTTTCTGAATTACCCAAAGCTCACCAACCTTCCAAATCTTCCCATGTTACTGATGAGAAAACTGGGGCTCCTGTTCTGCGCTGTTGCAAACCTTTGTGCCATGTTGATAAATGGTCTGTTTTTGGTGCTTGATAGGTTGGATGAACCTGGTTAAAATGTCCCGAACCACCAAACATGGACGTAGGGCATGCACCCTATAAGCTGTGCAGTCGCTGCTAGTCAAACCCAGAGCCATGGTTTTGGGAAGATGACCTCCTTTTCAATCTGTTTTTTTACAGCTGGGTTGTCCCTAAATTTAGATTGGAATTTGTAATATCCCTAGCATATCACATGAGGCTTAACTAAATCAGGGCGTAGGACCTGATGGGGAGTGTCTTTTGGTATTTTTTTAAGTTCGGGTGAGATTCACATAGCATAACATTAACCATTTCAATGTGTGCCCTTCAGTGGTGTTTTGTACTGTCATGGTGTTTGCGACCATCACCTCTGTCCAGTTCCAAACCATTTTCATCACCCTCAAAGGACTCCTCCTCTCCCACTTCCCCCAGCACCTGGCAACCACCGGTCTGCTTTCGGTCCCTCTGGATTTACCAGTTTTGAATATTTCATGTAAGTGCAGTCATACAGCATGTGACTTTTTGTGTCTAACTTCTGTCACTTCGCAGGATATTTTTGAGGCCCCTCCAGGCTGGGACCTGTGTCAGTGCTCATTCCTCTTTACGGCTGAGTGGTGCTCTAGTGTGTAGACACACCGCACATTTGCTTATTTGTCCACCAGCTGGTAGACATGTGGGAGGGTTTTGACAGAAGTTAGGGACAAGAGTGACTTGTACCCTGCCCTGCGCTACATAGGAGTCATGTGACCATGGCTAAGCTACGAAACTGGCTTGTGCCTCACTTTCCTCATTTGTTACATGAAGATAATATCTAACTTTCAAGTGGTTGAAGGACTGAATACTATATGAGAAGTTGATAGTGTAGCACTTGACAAATCATGGGCCCTCACAGACATTAGCTTTTTTACTATAGAATCGTATGAGGGGAGCGGTGGTTGGGGAAGAGAGCAGGCAAGTTTGTGTTCTAGTGTGTATTTGTTCTTTTATAGCTGCTGAAACGTTTGTACCTTTATTTTTCAAGTCCTGTCTGTTTTCTCTGCTTGTGGTTCGGCGTTTTCCCCACCCCCAGTCACTGAACGTGGATTTTACATTTGGAAGCAGTTCACTAGATGAAATGTCTGTAGTGGAATGTTACATAATTCACATTTAGATTTGAAGAGCTCATTATAAAAAACCTGACACACTTCAGGAATATTAAATTACTGCAGATTGTGTGGGGCAAGGAAACATTATTGAAGCATTTCAAAATTCTAGGCGAGCCTGAACTTAACTGATAGGGTTTCACAGCTTTTGCTGGGGAAAAATGATTTGAGTTGTCACATGGTTTCTGGCCCTAGAGGACTTTAATCTCCTTAATTACAAAGAAACGAATTTCACAGAACTTCACAGCGTTTGCTCAACCTCTGGCTTTTGGAAAATTAAAAGGGGATGCCAGGGTCCCGGCCGTGGTACATTCTTTGTACTGCAGCTTCCTTATTTAAGTTTTTATTCAAAATGATGCTGCTTTCCTTTCATTATGATACAGGGATGTACTTCAGAAAATCACAAGTAATGCATATAACACTTGAACACAATCACAGTTTGTCAAACAAGTGACGCGGGAGATACCCGCAGAATAGGGACAGGTGCTGTATTGTGGCTGACAAAGCTGAAGAGGAGGGAGGGGCCCAAGCCAGTCCAGTTTGTACAGTGACTTTGAAGGCTCTGGTCAGACTTGGCCGGCGGATGGGTCAGCCCCACTGTTCAAATGCCGCCCCGGGGCTGCTCAGGAAACACGCTTTTGCCATATTTTCTGGTGGCATCTAGAACTTTAAAATAAGGAATATGGAAAACAGAGTTGGAGTTTGCTCTTCCTGAAATTGTGTAAAATCCATATATTTCAGTTTATTTTGTGTTTTTGGATTAGGTACCTACTGTGTGCAAGGCCAGCATGATGGGACTAGCTTAGATTCTGTTATTTCCTGTGGTTTGTCCTTAGAAAGCAGATTTAACCTTAGTTTCTTTTTTTTTCCTTTTCTTTCTTTCTTTTTTTAAATATATTTTATTGATTATGCTATTACAGTTCTCCTATTATCCCCCCTTCATTCCCCTCCACCCTGAACACCCTTTCCCAACCACATTCCCCCCCTTTACTTCAGTCCATG
>CM052542.1:36485076-36501871 GCA_028533065.1 Trachops cirrhosus | reverse complement strand
CCTGTTGCTAACCCTCCATGTGTTCTCCATTTCTGTGGTTCTGTTCCTGTTCTAGTTGTTTGCTTAGTTTCTTCTTGTTTTTGTTTCAGGTGTGGTTGTTAATAATTGTGAGTTTGCTGTCATTTTACTACACCTGTTTTTTATCTTCTTTTTCTTAGATAAGTCCCTTTAACATTTCATACAATAAGGGCTTGGTGATGATGAACTCCTTTAACTTGACCTTATCTGCGAAGCACTTGATCTGCCCTTCCATTCTAAATGAAAGCTTTGCTGGATAGAGCAATCTTGTAACCTTAGTTTCTTCTTCTGTAAAAGGAAGGTGATGATAATATGGACTGTGGGTATATACCAGCCACGTGATCTTTAGCAACTAACACTGGAAACTATTAGTGTCTAATATTTACCAAGTCTTGCTAGGTAATGTGCCAGGCACTCTTTCAAGCATGTTACACATGTGATCACACTTAAATTTGCACAGCAGCTTTATGAAGTTGATATTGTTATCCCTGTTATACAGATAGAGAAACCGAGGCAAGGAATGGTTGAGTAACTTCCTCAGTATCACATTGCTTGTCGGTGGCTCAAACTATAAAGCTGGGCAAATGTAAAATCATAGCATAAATAGGGAGAGATTCCATTTAATAGAGGGATGAGAACATTTCTCTGCCTGAGATATGTCTTTGAACTGAAGCTTAAGGAGGTGTCAATAGAATGTCAATGTAGACTTGAAGCATTCTACAGAAAGGAGAAAATTGGGAAAGATGGAAAAGTATATCACCTCCCTACTGGACTTAAGATTCCTTTCATTAGTTTTGTTGTTGATTTCAAGCCTCCTGGTACATATTGGTCCCTCTGCCTGAAACAACCATTCATTCATTTTACATGCTTTTAATGAGAATCCGTTGGTCCTTTTCCTTCATCCACTGGGCAGAAGCATCTCCATGCAGGATCTCACAGGGTAGGGCTTCTCCTCTGTGAAGCTCTATTGACTCTTCCAAGCAAAGGTGAACAGTTGGTCCTTTGTACCCGAGAATGCTAAGTATTTGCCCGTTTTCCTTCTGGTCCTGTGTATTGCAGTCCTTCACATGACTGTCACCTCTGCTGGACTGAGCTGCTTGGAGCACAGGGATCAGGCTTTGACATGGCAGTCGTGGCCAGCATGGTTGCCTGGCTTCAGTAATAGCTGTTATAACAAAATGATTAGTATTGTTATTAAAGTTAATTATGTCCATGTATGACTGTTGTTTCTCATGGAATGTTATCTTTCTGGGGACGGGAGAGGTTAGGCTAGTGGCGTGGTGCAGATAGATGGCACAACAGTGGCAAGAAAAGTCCTCATTTCCTGTGAATAATAGTATGGACCCCATCCTGGGAAGGTAATTTTTCATTTTCCTTAGATGTAACCTTGGATCCTCTAGTCCGGGCAACTTTCATTCAGGGTTAGTGTCTTTAAAAAAAATAGCTTGTTAAAAAGCAAACAAACCAGATATCTTTGGATAAGGTACATATTTCCCCAGATTTAAGCGTTAGTGTAATTTTACATGGCTTTTATATTAGATGTCTAGTTAAGCCATCTTTAGTTATCATGATTAAGAGGTTTGGGCCATTATCCTTTTTGAGCTGAAACTGGCATTTAAGGACAGCCTTTTCAGATTAAACAGTCCTTAGATCTATGCGAGGAGCTGAGAACTGGCTGCACAGATTGAAGATCCATTTCTAGTAGCCTGATCAGCCAAACTTGATCAGAGCCTTGACAGCTTAAGCTATAGTATAATATTATCTTAATATTATTTAAAATTGGCGAACTAATGAGATGCTTATTTTCAACTAAACTCTCAGATATAACTGTCAGGTAGTCCCTGGGAAAGAGTGTTGACTTGACACAGGGAATACATTCATTCAATTTAATGAAATCAAATGAGATAATGTATGTGAAGCAGTAGCTGAGGGCATAGTACATAGTAAGTGCATAGTAAATACTAGCTGTAATTGAAGTGGTTGTATTATCATTATTATCTCTTCCCAGCAAAGTGTCTGAACTTAATAGTACCCAGCAGTGTGCGATGCATATATATTAAAGAAAAAATGAATGAAATGTGTTTGCCTGACTCTTTTTTCTCTCTTCTCCTCTTCCCTCCCCTTCTCTCCCTTCCTCTACCCTCCTCTGCCCTCCACTCTTCTCTCCTCCTCTCCACATTAAATGCTTGTTTGCTCTTACAGCTGAGGGAAAAGCTGACATAAAAATTGGCTTACTGAAAGTTTCTCAGTCCCATTTGTCACCATACCCTTGGAGCCCAATTGTATGTCACCTCCATGTCCCCTCTAATGCCGGCCAGTGAGGCACAGACCACAGGTCACTTCTCCATGATCTGCTTTAGCTGCCCAGGCTCTGATCAAGCTTGGCTGATGGATGGGTGCCCCAGTGTTGGAAATCCCTGCATGGGGCTGCCCAGGAAATATGCCTTGGCTATATTTTCTGGGTGGCATCTGGTGCTTGAAGTTAAGAAACACAGAAAACAAAGATTTGGGTTTTGCCCTTCTTGAAAACACAGAGTTCCGAAGATCTATTCTGACTTCCTAGTTGGAGAAAGTTTTGCATCTAGGCCTCTCCCTCCCTTGGCTATGAACCCTGTCAGTGAGGGGCCCGATGAACTCATGCGGACAGTTTGTACACGGAGACCAAGAGTCTCTTGTTTTTGTCTGTTTGGAAATTTATTCCACCCCCCCCCCCATTTTTAACTTCAAAGGTGTGATTATTCTCTTCCCTTGATTTGCAGCACTCGGAAGGAGTGAATGAAATGTGCAGCTCGGGGCGTCATTTCTGAAGGGAGGAGTCATTCTCTTGGAGAGGAGTCCTCCATGAGCCTGGCCGAGGCCCTGGATCTGTGTGCAGTGGACTAAGGATTTAGTAGGATGTCAACTGAGACAGAACTTCAAGTAGCTGTGAAAACCAGCGCCAAGAAAGACTCCAGAAAGAAAGGTAGGGCTGACTGTGTTCTTTTTCTTCATGACTGCTTGTCTGATAGGACAATGAGTTTTTACCTATGCAATGATATATCATCTATCTTTGTGGTTGCTTACGTTTTTTAAAAAGTAACCAGCATTATTGGGTGTTTTCCTTTATTATTCATAGTATAATATTTTAATGGTTCTCCATTATTCTCTGGGTAAAATCCAAAATTCTTTTCATAACATATGAAGCCCTTCCTGATAAATCTTCTCTCCGTCCCTCCAGCAACATCTCTGCCTAAGCACACCCCGCCCCTCCCGCCCCTTTTGAACCCTGTTTACCCTCCATTCTGTCTGTTGAAGTTGACCTTTGCATAGACCAGTGCGTCTCAAAACTCCAGCTTCACCAGTCTTCACTGGAAGACTTGTTAAAACACATTGCCAATCTCATTCCAGTTTTGGGTTCCCTAGGTCCAAGATTCGGTCTGAAACTTTGCATTTATAACAAGTTCCCAGATGATTTTGATGCCTTTGGTTCAGAGACCAGACTTTGAGAATCACGGACTCTCGTTCATTCAGCCTGAAATCCTTTCCTCTCTCTCCATTTTCTCTAGGTGTACTCCTCCTTATTGTTCAGGTTTGAGCTTAGGTGTTATGTTCTGAGGCAGGGGTGGGGCTTTCTTTATGCCCTAAATTGGGTTAGTTGCTCATTTGTTTTGCTTCAGTAGTGCTTTGTTAGCATCTCAATTTATTGAAAATTTCCTGTGTTTTTCTTTGTCACCTCTGCTGTTCACCCCTTCAGACCTGGACCTGTTGTTCACCCTTTCACTCCCAACACTTAGAAAGTGCTGCCACAGGGCAGGCACATAGATGTCTGGTAATGAAGACTAGCATGCATCTGTGATAATAACTCTGTCCCCTTCTCATGTTTCCTGAAGAATTTGGTCCTGTTGCTTTACAACCATGCCTTTCAGTGTGTCCCTGTTGTAACTGGATCCAAGCAACTTCTCGCTGTGTGTGTATGTGTGTGCGCGTTTCTCCCGTGGTTTCAGTTCTTTTCCTCCCCTGTCTTCTCAGCTGCATGGAGGAGGATTGATAGAGCTCTATTTCAGGTCTTGAAATCTGCCACTACGGGCTTGCAAACCCAGATGCCCCAGGTTGCTTTGTATAGGCAGTGATTTGTTTGCGACTTCACTGTGTCTGCCCTGTCATGTTTTGTGATGGCATTGGTCTGACATTCTCTGGAAACAAGGGACATAAATGTAATACATATGCCACTTTTGGACAGCCAAAACCCCAGGAAGGACTATAAATTTTGCTTTAGATGTTTATTTGAAACACAAATATTTTTGAAGCAGTATATTTTCTTCCCCAAAACTTAATGTAAACCTTGTTCTTTATGCATTGTGGCCTAAGCATAATAGAAGAAAAGCAAGTAGGTGAGCGAACAGGTTTTGGGAGAACAGCTGCATGGAAAAAAATTGCAAATCCTGGCATGTACTAGAATTTAAATACTTTTTTCAGTGCAAACTAACAAATTATATTTTTTCTTCAAATTTAACCTTTGCACTAAACTTGTGCTCTTGAATGCTTAATGCATTAAAAATTGTATCTTAGTGCACATCTTTTCATTCTTAATTTTAACATGCAAAACCAGAAGTATTCTAAAGAGAGGATTTAGGATTTCAGGACATTGGCTTAGTTGAGGATTTGGAATGGGAGTGTGAAGGTGACCTTTTTATATCCTTCTCATCTTCATAGTCTAAGAAGCTCTAAAGCCAGCACAATACATATGCAAGGAGCGTCCTCTAGTTAGTGGCAAATACTATGGAGTCTGGGCAGGTCAATCTCAGTCAAATTCTCGCTATACTACATTTCCTAGCTACGTGACTTTAGAATATGACTTCATTCACTCTCTGAGCCTCAGTTTTCTCTCCTATAGAAATAGAATATACTATTGTAGACCTCAAAGCCTCACTATGAAGACTAATTGAAATAAGGCAAATAAAACACTCAGTATAGTACTTCACATATGTTAAAGACTCAACAAAGTTTAGCTTGTTCCTCCTTTCCCCCTTTTCCCTTTCCTCATTCTCTCCTTACCTCTTCTCATCCCCTTCCTTTCCTGTCATCTGTCTTCTTTTCCCTTCTCTCACTTCTTTTCTCTATTTCTCATTCCATTTCAACCCCACTCCTCTTCTTTGTCTTCCTTATCTTTATCATCTTCATCCTCATCTTACATTGTTTTCTCTTATCCCATTGTAGAGCCAAGGGATCTTAAAAAGTATATAGCTGATTTGTCCCAGAGCAAGATTTTAAAAATTGTTTGTAATTATGCAACAGTGATAAACCATCTTTATTCTTTTTTTTTTAGATTTTGTTTATTTATTTTTAGAGTGGGGAATGGAGAAAGAAGGAGAGAAACATCAATGCGTGGTTGCCTCTCATGTGCCCTCTACTGGGGCCCTGACCTGCAACCCAGGCATGTGCCCTGACTGGGAATCCAACCAGCGACCCTTTGGTTCACAGACTGGTGCTCAATCCACTGAGCCACACCAGCCAGGCCTTTATTCTTTTGATATATGTGTCTGGCCCAAGGCACCATGAACACACTCATACACTGAAGCGAGAGAGAGAATGTGCTGGTAATAGGGTTAACTTATTTCTTATTCTTCAGTTTTGGCTATGGGATAGTCAATACTCCATTAAACAGCTATTGGTAGCTGGGCCAAAACAAGTAGAATTTTAGAAGAAAATAACATATATTGATCTTTAGTCTTGAATACAGTTGTTTTGCTAAACTCTTACTAATACTTTCTTCAACTCTTTGATTTTCTATGGAGGCAATATATGACCCTGTAAGTAAGTTTCTGTCCTCCTCTGCGATCCTTAAGTACATCTTTTTCGTGTCTTACTGCATTGGTTAGGTCTGTCAATACAATATTTAATGATAATAGGTATCCTTATCTTGTCCTGAAACTAATGGAAATGCTTCTAAATTACCTGTAAGTGTGATATTTAAGTTTTTACTAAAGATTCTTTATTAATTCCCCTTCATTTATCATTTTTCAGGAAGCATTTTTTTAAATTTTAAATTTGCATGTTGAGTTTTATCATGTGCTTTTAAATATTTATTTCAATGCACATTTTTACTCTTTTAATTTGATTGTGGTGGTGGATTTCACTGACAGACTTCCTAATCTTCATTTCTTAGGTAAATTCTACCTCAGGTTCATGTTGTATTGTTTTCTATATGTGGGTTTGATTTATTGATATTTTACTTAGAATTTTGATATCTATATTCATCAACAAGATTAATATTTAACTTTTTGTTTGTTGAATAGTCTTTGTGCCTGGTATTAGTCAAAGTTTATATAATGCTTTCAGTGGCGAGGAAACACTGAATAATATTGAGGCCTCTTTCTGGAAAAACAATATATATTATGTTTAGTGATTTAATTTGACTTTTTAAAAAAGCTATACATGCTTTTTACTAATAATTATAAAAGACACAATAAGTATGCGTAATCCTATCAATCAAAAGTAATCACTATTAACATTCTAAGTTACCTCCCTCTGGACTGACCTTTCCGAGGTGTTTGGGTTCATACTGTTCACACAATTTTATGTCCTGCTTTGTTTTGGACTATATATCATATGGACATTTCTCACGTTATTACATTATATTACAGACTAGAAGAGGTTTTTTTTCTCCTCTTGGCAAAATTCAGATAGTTTCTGGGGCAGATACTTTGCATCCTAAAAAAAAGAATACCTCACAACATGGGTCATCTATTGTGAGAAAGAGAGGCTTGAAGGAAGTTCAGAGGTCCTTTAGAATTTCCCACAAACCTCTCACCCTGATTCTTAACCCAGGCCAATGAAGCCAAGGCAGACCATTTTAAATGCAAGTCACACAGGGGCATATTTCACCATAAAATGAGTTGCTAGACAGGCCACGTATGAGCCATAACTACAGTGTTCACAATTTAAATAAGGAAAGGATGAAAGTAGTGAGAAATGAAGTTGTTTTCTTCATTTTGTTTTTATTGGATTGTGTCACTGCACGTATAGCTTGTCAAACGGTGCATATTCCAGGAGTGGAGTTGGATGGAGAACTGGAAGAAGAGAAAGTACTTTTTCAGGTTTGTTACCTGCCGTCAAAGGGGAGAACAGTTGACACAATTCTTGTTACTTGTAATCCCGGCATTGGGCCGCCCTGTGGAAGCCTGTGCGGTAGAGGACTGGGTCCCATCCTGAGCACATGCAGGCGTTTCTGTGGGCCGTGCCCGGGGTTTTCAGTCCGCGCAGTCTGGCAGCTTAGTGTAGCGGAAAGAGCATGAACTTTGGAGCCAGACAGACCTGTTTTTTTTTTTTTATTTTTTATTTAGTCCTTACCTGAGGATATTTTTTCATTGCTTTTAGAGATAGAGGAAGGGAGAGAGAAACATCGATTTGAGAGAGTAACATTGATTTATTGCCTCCTGTATGTGCCCTGACCAAGAATTGTAGGTACCTGGACCGGTGATTGAACCTGCAACATTTCAGTTACAGGAAAACGCTCTAACCAGCTGAGCCATACTGGTCAGGACCAGACCTGCTTTATAATATTAACTCTTCTCCTAATCCGCTCTGTTACCAGAGATGGTTATTTAGCCTTTTTGAGCCTCGTCCTTTGGGGCGTGTGTAATACTTCTCATCAGAAGAGCAGGGGGATTTCATGGGTAAAGGGCCACCTTGGGATCTGCACCATGGCACTGGCTTGGCCATGTTAGTTTTTCTGCCCTTTTCCTTTTGAAATCACTGTTCAGAGTTGTCTCCTGATTTTCTAGAAACACCTGGAAATAAACTTATTTACTTCCTTTGTTTCTGTCAGAGCTATACCCAAGAATTGTGAGTTAACAACAACGCCATGCTTCCTTGTTATCTCCTCCCAGAAAGTTATCTGGCTGCAAGGATCAAGGCTCCCAGCGGGCCCAGGAGAAGCTGGCAGTCATGTGGTGGTCGCCTTCGCTTTGGGGCCAAATCACACTGAGTTTGAACCCTGGCTGTGTGCCTCAGAAGCTGTGAAACTTTTCGCAGGTTTCTTTCAAAATTTTGGTCAATTTTTGTTAAGGAATGGTTTTAATACTGCCACACGCAGGGTCTTGATCCTGAACTAGTCAGTCAGCCTGGAAAAATAATGCCTGTTCCTGGTGTCCTATCACTTAGGAGTGTATGAAATACTGTTGTTTCATTCTCCCATTGGATCCTGAGAGTCCTGGGAGATGAATTTAAAATATATACAGGGTCAGCACAAATAACACCTCTCTTTTTATTACAGAGTCTTTTATTACAAAATCATAAGCCTGTAATTCTGTAACATAGCAATATCACACTGAAGCACACCATATGGCATTTTGGGTGAAATGTTCAAAATAAAACTATAAATTACCACACCTATATTATTATCCTACCAACCACACTCAAGCAGGCCTTACTTCTGCCAGACCCTGTGTGTTTTCAGCAGGCCCAAGGTACAGAGCTGCTGTGGCCTCTTCTGCCCACTGCTCTCGTGCTGCAGGGGAGGCAGCCGGACGTCGGCCGGACAGTGCATTTGGGCTCGTCTCTCAGGCCCACCACTCTCTTCACTCTTCTCTCTCAAGTCACTTCCACTTCTTGAGCTTTGGTTTCCTCAGGCACTACATGGATATAGAAATTATATTTGCTTGGCCAAATTTGAAACATAGAGGAGGCATTAATTACTCACTTAGTTCTTTTGTCCACAAACGTTTACCCGGCCCCAGCCAAGAGCCCTGGCAGCACTCAGTGTTCCGGGGAGAGAGCGACACCTGGAAAGGGGGTTCTGACTCCAGCCCGTTCTTGTGCTTCCACCTCGAGAGACTCGGGATTTTTATAGGGCTCCTCCTTCCCTGGAAAGAATTTTTTCTCTACTTTGCAACTTTTATTTATTCTCAATCTATTACTATTCATAAAATTGGTTTAATTTTTACTACAAATTTATACTTTTTTAACATGCTTTTAAAAATTGTATTTATTTACTTTAGACAGAGGGGAAGGGAGGGAGAAAGAGAAGGAGAGAAACATCAGTGTGTGGTTGCCTCTCAGGTGCTGCCTACTGGGGACCTGGCCTAAAATCCACCCATGTACCGTGACTGGGAATTGAACCCGTGACCCTTTGATTCGCAGGCTGACACTCAATCCACTGAGCCACACCAGCCAGGGCCAAATTTTTACTTATTAATTAAATAGTACTAGTTTCTCATAATAAAGAAAATTCTTATTAAAACCCTTTTCACTTTTTCCTGTCCAAAAGCAAGTAAATTTTCATCATAATAAACATGAGTAACACAATACTCTGAAAGCCTGTATGCATTGAAACACGAGTGGGTTCTCTACACGATGAAGTACATAAATGGTTATTAGGGATCAATGTTTGGGGCTGGCCAGAGCCTCGTTCTCATAGATGTCTTAAGAGGACAATGACATGATGACAGTCACTTAGTTGGTCAGTGACAGAGTCAGGACTGGAACCCAGGGATGACTCCCTGGCTGGTGTTACTTCAGTTCAGTAGATTTCAAACAACTTCTGTTCTTAGGAATAGCCTCTAGGTATGTTTTTTTCTTCTTCTTGACCCTGAAGACTCCGGGAATAGCCCATATTTTAGAAATAGGAAACAGTAAGTCTGAGCCAAGGCTCAGCACATTTTCAGCTTATATGTCTCAGGCTAGCTACTTAATCTTTCTGAGCCTCAGCTTTTACACCTGTAAAATGGGGACACCAGTACATATCTCAAAGTGTTGTAATAAAGATTACATGAGTCAAAAAGGTAAAACACCTGTCACACTGCCCTGGCCAGGTGGCTCAGTTGGTTACAGTCTCATCCCATACACTAAAAGGTTGCAGGTTCCATCCCCCGTCAGAGCATATACGTAGGTTGTGGGTTCGATCCCAGGTCAGGACATGTATAGGAGGCAGTGAGTTGATATTTCTCTTTCACATTGATGTTTCTCTCTCTTTTTCTCCCTTCCTCTCTAAATTGGTGAATATATCCTCAGGTGAACATTAAAAAAACAAAAACAAAACACCCAACACAATTCTCTGTACATGGACTCAAGGTAAGGAATTTTTCTCCTTTTCCCCATCTCGCCGGCCCTGAGAGGCAGCACTTCTCTTAGTGCTGCCAGATGTAAGGAGAGGTAGAAAGGACCCTCTTCCCCAGAGTTGCATGGGCTAATCAGCCAGTGAGAAAAAAACTGGTCCATCTTCAAATGGATGCTTGTTTCAAGAACAACTGGGAAAGTGGACAGGAAATACCAAGGAAAACGGACTGTGTTGTCAAGCTACAAACATTAATTAATAGCCATCATTTATTGTGTGCTTCCTGCATGCTGGCCATTTTAGATAAATTGTCTAATGAGCACAAATGCTACATCACTTTATGGAACACATAAGAAAATAATGTTCAGAGAGATGAAGAGATTTTCCCAGGTCACGTGGCTTGTCTGCCTGAGCTGGAAAGCACGAAATCCTCCCAATATGAAAGTCTGTGCTGTTTTCCCTTAGTGCATTCTATTGGGTCCACCCTGTGCCGTGATTGGGGTTGGGGAATATGAAAACAATTATAGGGGCTCCACTGATTTTCGGGGGTGGGAACAGAAGCAGGTTAGCCACATCATGTAGATTTATGGCATCATTCTGTCTTGGCAGGCGTTTGGAGCTTGGTGAGCTAATCACTCTCTACTGACTCTGTGAGTTGCAGGCTTTGGAAATTCAAAATCAAGGATTTAATTACAAGGCTACATAAATTTCTCTGAGGTTGATCCATAAAGTTCTTGGGCTGAATGGTTTGGGAGGGAGGGAGTCTTGTTTTAGGTCAAGAAGTTCTTACTTAATGGTAAGACTGGCTGTCAGATCGTATGATGTGTGGTTGGGAGAGACTTCTATATTCTCTCTAAGCACATGGTCTTGCATGTATTATGGGGCACCTCACTCATTGTGGTCATTTCATGAAGAGAAACTCATGTCGGGCTTCGTTGATGACTTTCCTCAGGGCCTTGTTCTAACTGGTCCTGACTCACAAGAGCTCGGGTTTTCTTCAAGTCCTGCTTCAGACCTCATTTCCCCCTTGAACTTATTTTATAACCCCAGCAGCACATCACACAGGACAGCACACCAAGCAAGCTTTTTGAGATCTCGTCTCTGTCACCGTTTTCAGTCACTCTGCCACACTAAGCCACACTGAGCTTTAGGTCCCAGGTCTTCCTCACCCTGTTCACTTGACTAACTGCGGGTCATCCCTCAGTACTCTTTAACACTTGGAGCTTCAAAAATGCCCTCAATTAATTAATCACCGATTATCTGCCCCTGAAACCTCCTAAATATCTCTCAACTCCATCATTCTCTCTTCACTGCCCCTCTCTCGAAGATGGTATAGGTTGTCTGGATCATCCTAGCACCCTCCTAAGAGGTCTTCACATCTTCAGTGTTATCCATCTCCAAGCTATTCTTGACACTTCTCATTAAAGTGAAGCTCTGATCGGGTCCCATCTCTGCGTCAGACTTTTCAGTAAGCAGCTCCTACTACCCCCAGGATAAAGTCCACACTGCTTATCTGGCTTCAAAGAGACCCTATCTGGTCTGGCCTCTCCTTATCTTTCCAGTTACATCTTTCGTTGCTCTTCCATAATGCTTCTCCACTCTGTGGCTCAACTGAATTAATTTCAGTGTCCTGATCCTACCATGTGATTTTTCACATTTGAAATTCTGCAAGTGCCTTTTTTTTCTTCTGGGAATATGTGTTTTATTATTATTTTCAAAGCTTATTCCACTTTTGCTTTAGTTTAAAGTTAATATGACTTTTCCCAGAAATGCTTTGGTGATTCATTGCAGCCCACCTTTATGACCCCCCGTTGCAGGTTATGACTGGTCTGTGTGCTCTCAAAGCACCTCATTTTGCCCATCACAATACGTTGTCTTAACTATCCTTTCATTTCTCTTTATCACTCACTAGGCTGAGAGTTCTGTGAATGCAGGGACCATGTCTGTCTTGTTAAGCACTTAACTTCTCTCTCCACGCTCTTCTAAGCACACTTAAAAGATGTGGGTATGCAGCATTGTTTGTTGAGTGAATAAATGAGTTAATAAAGGAACTTATGATAACAAAGCCTCACCTGACTGGAGTTGTGAGGGGTCCATAGCATCCTGTACTTATTCAAATCATCACACTTGCCACATTTTCCCTATAATAGTTTGCTTACTTCTCTGTGTTTGCAATTAGCTGTGAATTCCTAGCACAGCACTCACATGGTAGGTACTCAGTAAATGTTTGTTGAATTAATTATAATAAGGTGCGAGGGAGAATGATTTGCACAAGGGGAAAGAAAATGTAAAAACACATCTTCCCTAAATGCTGGCTCTGGAGATTCTTATCATGTTGCACAGAAAATTCCTCCATTCTGTGAATAATTTCTCATTTTGTAATGTGTGTCCAATCACGTCTGGTGCCGTAATTCAGCATGATGTGGGCCATATTGGTGGTAAGAGCTGTAAGATTTGCCATATTAGTTCATCCCACTGCTTCATTAAGCTCAGTGTGCTGTCTCTGGAAGTAGCTGGGCCTGAATTTTGATGTTGGGGAGAACAAAGCCTTGCACAAGAGCCCTCCAAGTCCCGTGAGTCAGGTAAGGGTACATTCCTTCATGGGGCTGGAGAGGCTTCATCTTTGCACATAGTCAGTAAGTGCCCCAGAGCAGGGGCTTTTATTATCTCTATGAATTTGCTGAGCAGATGATGTGCCCAGGTGTGCTGAAATTTCAGCAACCCCTCTCATTGCAACACAGCTAGGATGGTCAGGGTACATGAGTTGTAAGCCTGAGCGTTTCTGCAGTCTGTCAAGAGAGCACATGTAGATCAAAGGTAAAGGAGAGGGTGGAGTGGAAGTGAAAGAGGAAAAAATGCCTGTTCATGTTATCTTCTTCAAGCTTGAAATCAACCTTTAGACGAGTATTCCCATACTGAGGCTCAGAGGGCTGCACAGCTTTCCTGAGGCCACACAACTTGCAACTAAAGAGAACTATTTGCATCTAGATCTCTTTGACCCCTGAGCCTGTCCACATGCTTAGCACTGCTCTAAGCTGCTTCCTACTGAATGGCGTGCCCTCTTACCAAGTATGAAGCAGTGTGTGCACTAGAAAAATGTCTTCCTAGAGATTCCACTGGTAGCACCATCAGGCTGAGATGGCCTCAGCAAGAGAAAGCAATGATGACAGAATATGGTGGATTAGAAAGGGAGTTGGACAAGCATAGTCGCCCTCGCTCTTCATCTCCCTTGTCTGCAGCATGTGGGATGTTGTCACACACAGTGGCTCCATGTGATTGAGAAGGAACCATTTTCCTTCCTAGGGATGTCAATTATTCTGTTTTTCAGACATAGAAAGGTAAAGACTACCGTGTTTTTCAGACTATAAGATGCACACAACCCCCCACCCCATTTGGGAGGAATAATGGTTGTTAATGCTGCTGTTGAGTTCCATTTACATTTACATTGGTGAAATATTATGTTATTTATGTTATTAAATATTTTACCACATTTTTTGCTTCAAAACTTTTTTTCCTATTTTCCTCCTCTAAAAGCTAGGTGAGTATTATGGTCCGAAAAATACGATAGGTGTATTGGAAAGATTTTGACTGTGCGTGAATCGAAATGTATTTCTAGATCTTAGTTTGGAACAAGCACTCCAATTTTGCAAATGCTCGTAATCTATGAATATTATAACCAGCCTATTTCACCTTCCAGTTGGCAGCCCCACATCAGAAATGATAATGAAGATGCTGGCGTCTAAGGTAGCTGCTGTCTGTCAGCAATTAGAAAATATCAGGTGATATATTCAAATGTTTATAATAATTTTTCAACCAGAACAACCCCTTGAGGTCGCTTCTTTTTTCAAATCTCCAGTTCACAGATAGGGAGCTAGGCATTGGAGAGGTGAGACGAAGTCGGTGCCATAACCCCAGAACCCACCCATATGCTCAGAATGGCTCTGCTGTTCTGTCTCCCTCATCCATTCAGCCAGTGGTGCACGTGCCTTAGATGCATCTGGTGCCTTTTGAACACACGGATCTGCTTGACCCTCCCTGAGCATGAGTGAGTTTGCTTCAGTTCTCCTCTCAACCTGAGAAAAAAATCCCCCCGTCTGTTATCTGTCTGTCAAGGCCCCCCCCCCCCCCGAAGCCTCCAGTTCAGATGGCACTTGCGTGAAGCTCTTCCTTGGCATATCCTTCCGCCGGTTTGATTTCAGCCTTCCTGTCCCCATGACTGTCAGCATATTGTTTTAAAAAATATAATCCAGACAAAGCTTTTATTTTTTTCTTCCATCACTTAGGATTGTATTTATATACCTTTCTTCCTTGCTAGATGAGTCTTAAGTAGAGACTTGATACCAGGGACTGAGGCTTGTGCATCATTATAGTCTCTCAATGCTGGGAGGAGGAGAACTTAGAGTTATCAGTGGAAAAAATGGGAAATGACCCTAATTACATGACTTCTAAATGCAGTCAGAGAATATAATGAGAATACAAGAGATTTATGAGGTTGATAATACTCCCATTTTTCAGATGAAGGAATATACTCAGATAAGCTCAAAGTAAGTTCAAGGTCACCGATCATGTAGATGGAAGAACAGGAAATTTTAAACTCAGGTCTAAATGATCCAAAACATGGGATTTTTCTGCCTCATGATGCTGTTTTCCAGCAGTGGCCATGGAATAAAACCTCAGTGAAAGCTCATTTCCTAGGTGTCTGGTTCCTGTCATAAAGTGGTAGCTATACATGCAATTTACTTTTATAAAGAATTTCTATATCGTCCTTGATTCACTTCCCTCAGTTTGGGGACTGTTGTCACTTGGGTCTTTCAGCCACCCCTGGCTGGCGCTATTGCTCTCGGGAGAACTTGTGATCTGATCTTTAAACCAAAGGCAGGAAAAGCCATGCAGGCGCTGGCATTGGAAGAAGCTCAGCAGATGATAAATAGCAGACCTGAATCTTATCATGTATTTCAGAATGATGTACGGGACTGTGGGAAACTGCCTTTGACAAATGTGCACGGGAAGGGGAATTATCTCCAACAATGAAAAATGTTCTTATTGTGTGATCCTAAAAAGGATCAGGACCCCTATCATTGGGAGAATGATCATCCTCGTATCCCTTATTAACAGCGGTATGGAAGTGTGTGCTAAAGATGTTGGATGTCTTACTGAAGCTGTGATGGATAGCCATGAGTGCTAGAATCAGGTAGGACTTATGAAAGTAACTTGATGCTTGATAGCAGGTGAGAAATGTGCAATGAAGCGAAGGTCCCTTTTAGTCCTGCTTTATGAGGCTCTGTAAAACTTGTACCCGCTATCTTCGCCACATACCCACTGGCTTTTGGTCAGGCTGAAGCTGTGATTAAATGCTGGAAGGCATGTGATATAAGTTTGTGTGAAATGAAGCCATTTCTATAGGCAGAAGAAGACCTATAGTGTGGCAGGCATTTTAAATATTTAATCTCCTTTTGTTTTCACATTTCACGTGTGTATGTGGAAACCTAGAATCCTAGAGACTCAGTAGCCTGCTACAAACTGACAGAGTGAGGTGTTGAACCTGAAGAGTCTGATGTCAAAGTCTCTGTGTTTTGCCATCCATAGTAGCTGTAATAAATAACCTCCTGGTGGGAGTTCAAAATAGCAGAAATAGAAAACAAATGCAAATGTGAAGGAGGGTGCCTGCTGCAGCCTTTGGCCCATAGTAAATATTCAAGAAATATTAGTGAAATCAAGAACTGTCAGCACAAATTAATTTTGATCCTGACGTTCTTCGAGCTCCGTCCTTTCTTTCCTTCCTCCTTCTTTCCTTCATTCCATTTTTTAGCATTTTCTGAAACAACACAGAGTGCTGGCCACAGAAGATTGTAAACATGTCCTGGGCTTAAGGAATTTAAGATCTAATATGAAAGACAGGCAACTAAGAAGCAATTATACTTTGTTGCAATAAGTTGAAATCCCGGAGCAAAGACATCCAAGTATCCAAGGACGTCTGGGAGGCTGTGAGAGGTAAATAAATAGTCTTGGAGGTCAGAGATATTTTATTTTATTTTTTTGTTGAGTGGATACTTTGTGAAATATCTTCCATCATTTAGATATCGTCTACCTATTAATTTAAAAACCTAGTTGTGAAAAATAAATTCTACCTTGTTCCCCAGTGAAAAGGAAAACCAACAAATTAGAAATCTTGCTTGACAGCAACTTGCTCCCCACTCTGCTAGAGTGAAAACCCCTTCAAGTTAAACACATATTTTATTTGTTTCCTACTACGCATAGGGCCAAGCACATAGTATGTGCTCATTAAGCATTTGTCGAACAATAGAATAGCCTATATTAGTTAGGTAATTTTTTGGCCTTTGGCCTATATTTTCCTAGAATCAGTAATTTATATTCCATTAGTTTTCCTTTAATGTTTTAAAATGATAATTACTGCGGCTTCTCCTCCTGCTCTCAGAGTTAAAGATTGCAAATAGATTTTGTGTAATTTGTTAATGCTGGTCGATTTTAACAGCTGCTTCAAATGCTATGTGGAGGATTCTGAAGTCATATTCTCTATTTGAGTGAGAACAGTTAATACTCAGGTATGTTTTCTTTCAATGTTTAAAAAAATCTTCCTGCACGTAAGTATGTACACACAAGCATGCAAACATATGCATTCTACTTTGATCCTACTGTGTATTTAGTTCTGCATAACATATTTTACTAAACCTTACAGTTTAAGCTATTCCTATGTCATTATAAAGTTTTACAATTATCATTTTT
>CM052542.1:36279049-36484976 GCA_028533065.1 Trachops cirrhosus | reverse complement strand
CCCCCCCCCCCCCCCCCCCCGGTATTCGGTGGCAGGGAAGATCCTGCCTTGTTTCCTGCAGCAGGAAGAAACCCAGGCTTTAGGGTGCACTCCCCTCTGCGGGTATTACCCATGGGGGCTGCTGCTCTGGTACAGCATTAGAATTAAGTTTTGTCAGTGGGTGCCTCTGAGCGCGAGTGATTTTTTGCAGTTCAAACCTTTTAACCTCAGCTTATCAACTTTAATATGTTGTTCTGGTGCCTTGATTTTTTGGTTCATCTGCTTTAATGTGATGAAATGTAAAACTGGAGCTCAGTTTTGTCCCCTCACAATGAGTTGGGGGGGTTTCAGCCGATAACCTCTCCTTCGTCTGTTAGGGTTCGAATTTTAAACAGCCAGAAATACATTTTTCTGGTATCTGTCATCAAGTGATTAGTGCAACTATTTAGTTCTGGTCATCTTTCCTATTCTTGGTAGATTTATTTTCTCTTCAGAGAATTCTTCTGCCGCCCTCTCTGTCTGGGAGACTGGAGATGTCATTTAAACATTGCTTATTAGGATTCCATTATTTGTCTCCCATATACAGTCAGCTAAATCAAAAAGCCAGACAGTGTTTTTAAATTGCAAATTTAAATGACAATTTATAGACCAGGTCTACTGGAAATTTTCTGTCCTTGGCATTCATCATTGCCTGTGTGTACAGAGTTTTATCCTTTCCCTCCCTTTCTCGCTTTATCTTCTTGAGAGCACAGCACATATATCCATCAGAAGGATCAGAACTGCTTGCAATCAAACAGAAAATGCAATAGAGATCCTCAAAGGAAATGAAGACAAATACCTTACCCCAGACCTTACTTAAATATTAGTTCTCTTCTTCCTCCTTCCCTTTCCAGGCCTCTTAAAAGAGAAACTTACATTAGTCACTTCTTTTAAAGTGTTGAAGCCCATGGTTTAGATTCAGATAAAGTAACCATTCACTGAGGGCCTGAAAATATGCTCGATATTGTTATTAGTTAATCTGCAGGATAAACCAAATGATCATGACACTATTATTAGTAATATTATGAGAACTAATATTTATTGAGCACTTACACTGTACCAAGCACTGTTCTGTGTGTTTTCTTTGTCATAACTTATTTTAGATAATAGTAAGTTGCTTTATAAAAGAGGAAGCTGAAAATCACTCACACTCTGGGCCCAAAGCTGAGTGAGTGAAGATGGTCCAGCTTCTAACTTAGGACTCTGTTCACCGCACTAGCTTCTATTCTCAGTAAGAAAACTTGGGGGTTTATTTCGTATCTTTATTTCATAAGAAGGACAGTTTGAAAAGTCATCTCATTATGCCTTGCTCAGTTTTAATTTTTAGCAGGTTGAGTTAGAAGGGGTGGCTTTAAAACTTGAAATCACCTTCTGTTCTTGGTCCATTTTCTCTGGGATCAAAGTAGATTGGCAAAGCATTAATGATCTTCCATTTCAAAGCTGAAGGATTATCTGTCTCTATGGGTAAAATCATCCCTACAATTCTTCTGAAGCCAGCTGCAAAGGTTGGTACATTTCAGAAAATGTCTGTGATACCCAGTAACTTCAGTGATGAAAATTAATGGAGGAAAATTTGCATCTGGAGGGCCCACATTTAATATGTGGTCGACTACATCCATTATGTCAGGCTTTTCCATGTATAACAAGAGGCTGAGCGTCTTTCTTTTTGCCTCTGCTCACCTGACTCCAATGTCCGCAGCAGCTGGGGGAGTCCAGTGCTGGTGGGATTCCAACCAGACATAGGCAAGAGGAGTTGAAAAGACTTCCTCCCACCTGGGAGAAGAAATGTGGAGGGAGCCAAAGGAAGCCAGGGAAGCCATCAGATAGCAATACAGGTTTGACCCAGAGTGAAAAAGGAGGAAGGGAGAAAGCGTGGGTGGAAGCATCTTAGATAAGGCCTTTGTGCAGTCCTTGAACCAAAGCTGCTCATCAGAGGATCCTGTGTCTCATAGGAATGGACCGGCCTGGGTCTCTGTCCCACTCTACCATTGGCTGGGCACCCACCTGTGGGAGGCATGGCCTTGGTGCAGACATGGGGATGGATTTCTGAGTGCAACATTTGGGGCATTTAGCCAGCTTGTTTTTCTGCAGTCAGAGGTCTTCAAGATGCATTCTCATGCACCCTCCATTGGACCAAACTAATGAGCAAGATACCTAAATGTTATGGGTTGCGATGAGATGTCCTCTCTAACTTCTTCAGGTTGCCACCATTTGGTTCAAATTCACAATTCAGATTCCTCTCCCCATGCTACCCTGTGTCCCTCAGGCAAAGGTGGGCAAATGTGGGTTAAAGGTGGTGCTTATTGAAGTCACAGTGAGTTAGACCAGCAATCCCCAGGTTATTTTCCCCTTTAACATCCTGCAAAGCCTTACAAAAGGGACCATAAGCAGCTATTGGGTTGATGACCCAAGAAGGAAGCCCTCTTACTACCCAGTGTCCTTCCCATATAAACAAAAGGGGAATGCCCACCCCGTCAAGCCCACTCACCAATGCCAGAAAGGCCAGGGAGTCAGCGAGTCAGCTTTCTTGAATATCCTTCTAATGGCCAGCGTGCATAGGTCCTCATTCAGTTCAACTCTGTGAACCCTCACAACAACCAGGGAGGCAAGTGTTCTTACTTAGCATATAGCCTAGTGATTGTGTTACTGTCTTCAGAATTACAAATTGATCGGTCATAGCTGTGCCATTTAGTAATTAATCCATATGACCTTGGGCAACTTCTAAATTCTATAAGCCTTAACTTCCTTACATGTAAAATAGGAGTGATGGGGCCCATCTCCTAGGAAGCAAATTCAGACCAAAGGACGTTATATCCGTAAGTGCCCCGGCATGGTGTTTGATGTATATGTGGTGACATGCTCGTCTGCCGCTCTTGCTGCTATGGGAAAACCAAAGCCTTTGTATCGTGGCCGACTCTTGTGCGTGTGCCCGTCATGGCCTGGCTCTGCTCTTGGGGTGGCGATGGTGGGAAGACACCAGCTGTGCCTTTCCTGTCATCTTGGAAGCTACCACTTAGCAGTCCAGTATTACTTGTTGGTCCTCAAACACGCCGTGCTGCTTACAGCTCCGGGCTCAGTCTTCACATTGGCCTTCCTCCAAATTCATTCATTGCTTGAAACAGAACCCTCATAAAAGAAGCAATCTGGAAGGCTGGGCCTCCTGAGGACCTGAAGCCCAGCACTGGAGGGCCAGGTGCTGACACATCCCCCTCTCCTCCTTCCAGAGCTGTCTCCCTTTGTTTTGTCTAACCTGCTTCTTGCTTCTCCCCTTCTGCAGCCAGTCTCGTCTTGGTCACTGTGCTCATGGCCTGCGTTACTGGCTTCTCCATTCTGAGTTAACAGGGTCTCAATTCCATATTTGGGGGCAAAGAGAATCTGCAAAGCTCAGCCTAGCTCTGACTGTGGTCATTCCAGAATTAGGAACATAGACCGTGACAATAAGTGTTACAGCCCAGCCTGTGAGTCATGGGAGGGGATCAGTCTGCAAAGGAGTCAGGCACGGACTGCACAGACACAATTACCGAAAAGATTCAACTTAGATGTCACTTCTTCCGTGAAGCCTTCCTGGACCCCGCTGAACAAGGATAGTTGGGCCCTCCCCTGGGCTACTTGGACTCTGGGCACAGGTTTGTGTTACAGTAGCTCTTATGATGCACTGCACTTTCCCCAACCCCACATCGGTCTCCCCACCAGATGGTGCCTTCTGAGGACAGGGACCGGATCCAGCTTCTCTTTGCAAACCCTGCCTATAGGCCACTTCCTGCCACACAGTAGGTACTTAGTAATGTTTATGAATTGAGTATCATTGGGGAAACAGACAAATAATAGCACTGCAGAATGAGAAGCACTCCCAGTGACAACAGGAAACAGATGTTTTTCCAGAAGCCAGTTGTCACCACACCCCACCTCCACCAAGGTGCAGTAAACATCAGTGAGGACCGATGCAGAGCTGGACAGCCGCTTTTCATGTACTGCCCTGGTCTGTGTCTTTGATCCCACACTCCTTTAGGTTTTGAATCTTAAAGAGCCTTCTGCAGCTACCCACTTAATGGCCATCCGGCACCCTGCGCATTAATGCCAATTAGCCTGGGGAAGATGAAAACCTTGGGGACTTAATGAGCTGAGTTGGCACCTGTTCACTCAGCATTTCAGCCCACGTCTCTCGAGCTGCTTAAACCAACTGGAAGGTGTCAGGTTTAACCTTTCTGGGGAAAGGCTTACAAAGGCATTTTTGCTTTAGCTTTTTTCCGTATTCAGTTTATTTTGGGTGAGTGTCCTGAAGGTTTTGGAGTGGAAGTTTTCAGAGCCTGGGCCCTGCACCTCCCACACCTCCTTTTCATACCTGCACCTCCAGCCCCACCCACCCCTGGCACTACCTATTGGAGCGGATGGTTTGAAGCTAAGGAGGTGCGATAGTCCTGGAGACAGCACAGGTGTGATGTTCCAACCGGCCTTCCACTTAGGAGCAGTGTGATAGGGCCTAGGGTGGTGCTTGGCACCGAGGTGCTCAGTGAGTACTGGTGGAGGGACTGTCACCCACACTAGTGTCACCACTGTGAGTGTCTGCTCCACCGGGGCACTGCTGCAACCATTGCCATGCGACCTGCACCTCCACCAGTGCCTGGCACATATCACGTGCCCGGCACATATCACATGCCCCAAAAATATCTGTTGGATGAATGAATGAATAAATGATGAATAGTAATTAAGAGCTCTAGTGCAGAGAGACATGGATTTGAATCTTGCTTCTGCCCCTTCTGAGCATGGCAACATGGGCAGTTTATGTCTCTCTCAGACTTGGGTCCTTCATCCTTGATTGTGAAGAAGCCTGTCATGGTTTGGGGCTTAACTGTAAAGCACTGACTTAGTACAGTGTCTGGCACATAGTAAGTAGTCATCGAATAATAGGTGTTCTTAGTAACTTGTAGTAGTAATGGAGTAACTTTAAATAAATTGCTTGATACCCACATCTCAGTCTCTTCATTTATAAAGTGAAAGTACTCTGCCTGCTGTACAGAGTTCTAATGAGGAGTAATGTGATACGGTGTACAGAACACTGTGCCTGGCTGAGCTCAGTGCTCAGTGCTCAGTGGCCGGTGGGTGAGGCCATCATCGTTAGCAGGAGACCGTGTGGGCTCACACAGGAACCACCATCTCCCGTGGCGGTGGGCAGCAGGAAGTGGGCAGCTTTGGAGAGGGTCTTGTCTCTAGCTCTGGGATGTGGCGGCAGCTGCCACGGGCAGAGACACAGCTCTCTGGCCTTTCTTTTACCTTTCACCCTGAAACAACTCAAGTTTTCCAAAGGTATCCTAGGCCATATTATCAGACTTTCATCTAGCAAGCTGTTCTTTTTAGTAGACTGACTCTTGTAATTCTCATGACCAAATGCCAACCCTTCTTTACCAAAAACCTCTTAATCCTTTGATCTTGTGTCCATCACAAGAAATGATTGTCTTCTATTTCTTGCTATATATGATTTAAAGAGGATTACTGGGCAGCGCCCTTTAGTCCATCTTTAACCTTTGTCCCCAACCAGCCAGTCTCCCTTCTAATATGAAATGTTCCTGGTCTCCCGGTCCCTGGAAAAAAATCCTTGGAAAGAAAAGAGCTAACTAAACAAGGTCAAGGAGCATTGCAGCTGAGAGGTTGAAGGTGATAATTCTAAAGGGAAAAAAGGGGATGAGTCTGAATATACTATATTGTTAAGTGAAAGAAAACCTATCCACGAGGTTCAAGGTAAGCAGAAACACACCTGGCCTGCTAGTGGACCAAGCCCCACAGTGGATGCCATCTTGCTTGACACTCAGATCGACTCTCTGAGTGGATTGGGCTGGACATAACAACTCCAGGGTGGTTTTACAAAACAGAGGCACAGAGTATGTGCGGCTTGCTTGTGGTCACATGGTGAGCAATGGCATGTCTGAGAGTGGATTCCAGCTTCTTCTGATGGCAATAGCGTTCTTCCATCAGCAAGAGCAAGGGCTAAGAAGTAAGACAGGTCTGCTGTGCTGATCACTCACCTGTTTGCTCCCAGGTTCATTCTCCACTGTGCTGGCCAGGGCATTATCCTAGAATAATCTCTACTTCCTGCACATATCTTACAAAGGGCTTCCCACTGGGCTTCCCACTGGGCTTAGACAATGGAAGGAGCCAGTGGGAGAGTGGAGGATGGGACACAGGGAGAAGTCAGGGTGCTTCTCTGCCTCACTCTCTGGTTGTCATTGTGTCTCCTCTGTGGATACAGGCCCTGCCAAGAGGGCTCCTCTCTGAGGGCTGCAGCCCTCCGGGGCAACCCTGCTGAAGTTCTAGCTGCCTGCCTCTCAAAGGATGGCCCCATCTCTGGTGTTTGGTCACAGCCCCTCCTCCTTTTCTTGCTCTAATCAAGGGCTGGTAGCAGCTTCCTTCTCTCACTAATCCCTAGACCACTTCCTTTTTCCCTGGCTTTTCAGCTTTTCCAACACCATTGTAAAAGTTCTCCTGCATTAAATTCCCTCTTTGAATAGCTGGCAAGGGCTCAGTTTGTCTGATTGGCCCTTGACTGATCCTTTGTGTTTGAAATGTGGCTCCACAGTATACAAGAAATACAAGTTTCAATGAGCTGCTTAACCTGTGTATCCTCTTTGTTCACCCATACAATTGGGATTTTAGAATTGGAGATGATATATATATGTATATGTATATATATACACACACATATATATACACACATATATATCATATATATGTATATATACACATATATGTGATAAAACAGAGGGCTTTGCACATAGTAGGTATTGAATAAGTGTTAAGTCTTATTTTTATGGGACAAGTCATTTAGGAAGAGAGTGAAGACTTCTCAAGGAAAGAACCAGGGTCTTTTTAGTTTTCAATTCCTAGCAGGATTCCACACACTTAATAAAGTAACTAAACTTAATAAAGCTACTGAGTCTCCCAGCATCATTCCAATCATTCCAAGATTCCTAAAGGAGGAGTTAAAGAGAGTTTGCTGGATTTTCTAGTGCAATTCTATCAATATTTTCACACTGGAAGTCCATTTTAAATGCTAATTTGCTGTGAAGTTAACAAAAAATACCACAGGAACCTTTGGAAGGTACTTGTTACAGCAGCATCATCAGTGTTCTCCCCCTCCCTCTACCTTCTCCTTCTTCTTTATCTTCTTCTTCCTCTTCCTCTTTTCCTTCTCCTTCTCCTCCTCCTTCTTCTTTTTCTCCTCCTTTTCTTCCTTCTCCTCCTCTTCCCTCTCCTCCTTCTTTTTCTTCATCTTCATCACTGTCATCATCATCATCATCACTGTTTCTTCTCCTTCCCCAAAGTAGCTGTTTGGTGCTCAGTCGTCTCACAGTTTCTCAGTGATCGTGGCTGCACCACGGGCACACATGCACTGTCCCCTGCATCAGAACTCCCAGAGGAGTGGCCAGATGCTCCTTGCTTTGGGGTGGGGAATGGGAAGATGTCATAGTCCCAGTTACTAAAAGTGTAAAAACTGTGGTGGGCTTGTTGAACATGAGGAAATCCCTGCATGTAAGTATTTATGGATTAGAAATCAAATGTTAAATATTGACCTCAGCTTCTTAGAATTACAAATGACTTAAATCCGATGGGGAATTGAAATGCCTTTAGTTTAGAACCAACTCATATATTTGTTTCCCAAGCCCCAGTGTACTCCTTAAGACCAGCAGCATGGGAGAGCATGGGTTGCCCGTGGAAAAGATGGAGAGTTTGGCTTTTAAGTTGAGGCTAAGTTTATTCTTCTAATTTTCCTTTCTGTGTTAGCGGGTATGTGTCTCAGAGTGGGCATTCTGATAGGACTGTGAGAGTAAAAACCCAATCTTTCAGTGCGTAGTGTTCGATTGCATGGGGTAGCACAACCACCTAGAGCATTTGTCAAAAAACCCAGGCACCATGGCCCCCCTCCAGATACAATGAGTGGGCATCTCCACACTTGGGGCCTGGGCATCTGCATGTGTCAGAGGCTTGAACTGAGAACCACTGGGGTTGTCTCTCTAAGTAGTGGAGGCTGCCCGTGAGAGAATCGTGACATCACAGAGAGCACGAAGGCTTCGGAATAAGATGGGTCAGATCTGCACCTCATCTCTGCTGGTGAACAGCTGCGTACCTTGCAGAAAATCTTCATTTCTCCTTCGATTTCTTCATGTTTGTAACAGATATAAAAGTTCCTCTCTGTATTAATATCATGTGATTTCTGTCACACAATACTATAAACTTGGTAGATTTAAAAAACAAACCCAGAAACTTAACTCCCTTAGAGTCTGGAGGCCAGAAATCGAAAATGTGGGTGTCATCAGGTTGTGGTCTCTCTAAAGGAGAATCTGTTCCTCGTTCCTACCAGTGTCTGGTGGCTGTTGACATTCATTGGCTTATGGCTGCATCTCTTGCTACTCTGTCTTTACATAACTTTCTTTTTCGTGTGTCTCTTATTAAGTTTGTTTTTTTAATTAATTTATTTAGAGCAGGGGAAAGGAAGGAGAAGGAGAGGAGAGAAACATCAATGTGTGGTTTCCTCTCACACACGTCCCCGTGGGGACCTGGCCCGCAACCCACACATGTGCCCTGACTGGAAATCGAATCGGCGACCATTTGGTTCATAGGCCGGTGCTCAATCCACTGAGCCATACCAACCAGGGCTTGTGTGTCTCTTATAAAGACACTTGTCATTGGATTTAAGACTCACCCAAATAATCCAGGGTGAACTCCTCATCTCAAGATTCTTCATTATACCCGGAACAACCATTTTTCTAAGTAGGGTCACATGCACAGGATGCATGGATTAGGACCTGACAGTATCTTTTGGGGGCTGGCCTTTAGCCCATTACAATATCTAAACGGCTGATGTTGTCTGTCACTGGCACAGTTCTGATTGGCCGGTGCCCATTCCATAAGTTTCCTTAGAACAAGTCTACTTTGTGGAGTTGCTATGGACAATTGAAATCATATGCCTGTACCTATGTGTCTAGAACATGGTAACCATCATTAAAGAGTAGCTTTTTAAAATTTAACTTTTTATATTTTTAAATATATTTTATTGATTATGCTGTTACATTTGTCCCATTTTTTTCTCCCTTAATTCCCCTCAGCCCTGTATCCCCCTCCCACCATCATTCCTCCACCTTAGTTCATGTCCATGTGTCATACATATAAGTTCTTTGGCTTCTCCATTTTCCCTACTATTCTTAACCTCCTCCTGTCTATTTTGTACCAACCATTTATGCTTCTTATTACCTGTACATTTTCCCCCATTCTCCCTTTTCCCCCTCCATGCTGATAACCTTCCATGTAATCTCTACTTCTGTGAATCTGTTCCAGTTCTAGTTGTTTGCTTTGTTCGTTTTTGTTTTTGTTTTTCTTAGGTTCGGTTGTTGATAGTTGTGAGTTTTACTGTTTTACTGTTCATATGTTTTATCTTTTTTTCTTAGATAAGCCCCTTTAACATTTCATATAATAAGGGCTTGGTGATGATGAATTCCTTTAACCTTTATAAGGTATTTGTTTATACGTATTAGTCATCATGTATTCATTAATTCACTATGCATTTAAACAACTGTTTATTGAGTACCTCTCTACCATGGACCAGTCACTGGCCAGGCCTTGAGGACATAAAATATAAAACAGTTTCCTTCTTGGGATACAGTTGGCTGTGAGGATAGACAATGAAATGTCTTTAGTCCACTGTGATAAGCACCTCACTCAGTGAAGGTCTTTACCAGGGATTAGAGGAACAATAAATGTAGCAGGGAGATAGGAGAAGGCTTCCTAGAAGAGGTGACATTCAAGCTAGGTCATTACATTGATTAGAAGTTTGTTAAAGAAAAGGAAGACATGCATGAGCTACCTGGGATGCTCCACGTATTGAGGCATAAGGAACCCCCCAGTGTTTGGGGGAAAGGTGAGAAATTCAGAATGCTAGAGCACAAGGCTCATGTAGGGGAGTGGCGGGAATGAGAGAACCACAGGAATAGAAAGCCAGATTGCATGTGATGCTCACAAAGGCAGAGGATCATTAACCCCACTTTACTAAGGAAGAAGGGGAAATGAACTCTCCCAGCATCACCTACCTGGTTAGCTTGAGGCCTTGCACCCAGTTTTCTGCCTCCCTGGCTTCCCGCTAGCAAGAGCCCTGTGTCCCTCAGTGCCCTCTTCCGTTGTCTGCAGCTGATTCTTGGCCTGTCTCCTGTTCCATCTATATTCGGGGCCTTTGATTCCAGGGGCCATGCCTTGTGCCTGACACCCAACAGGCATGGAGCAAACCTTTGTTAAATGAGTTTTATCTCAGCAAGAATTCTGGTATCAAGTAGGAGAGTGGGGCAAGATTCTTTGTGAACTACTTCCTGACCTCAGGCTTCTAGATTCAGTTTGCTTACATAGAAAGGTGATGTTTTCTTTTGGGGTCAAAGCCCATGGATACCACTGGGACCTATTGTTACTTTTTCTCCGGGACCAGGGTATGTGTCCACACAGAACCCCTCTCTGTCTGTCACATACTTTTTAATTTGGTTTATGTGTGTTTACATTTGCCATCTGCATGAGTGCTGCTTTTTTAATAATTCATAGAAACATCACACAAAATTAATCTACAAGAACGCGAACTTGACTCTAGCCAAAGCCCTTGCTTTCGAATGTCTTTGTTACTGTCAGCATATCTACTGAAGCTCTTTTTGGTGTTTCTTAAGTTCCAAATACTCCTTTAAGAAGAGCCAGATTGAGGAAATCATTAATCTCTGACAGTTGTGTAGATATAATTAAAGATATATGAATTTAAAAATACCTGCTATCTCAGATTACTTCCTGAAAGAGCAGGGAGGGGGAGAGAGAGGTTTCTATTTAAAATGTCAGATACAGACACATTAGGCTGGGTAGTCAAAGCACTGTATGTCTGTCACTCATGAAAACTGACAATTAGGTCCATAAATAGATTTTACAGGCTTCCACACAAGAACGCACATCCTGCACAGCTCAGCCGCATAAAGATGAGGAGTACGGATGGCAGCCGCTGACTCATGGAACAGGAGCAGGGGTTGCGAGGTGGTGGGTGAGACGTTGGGGGCAAACCCGCTGAGCCTGGGGGCTGGGTGTGGGGCTCGTGGGCCACTGATACAGGAGAAGGGTGTGGCATCCCATCCTGGCTCTGCCACAGAGAGCTCACTGGAACTGTCTCCAGTCTCCTCATCTCCCGGAGTGTGGGTCTGTTTCCCCTTCTGAGGAATGAGGTTGGTAACAGCAGTCTAGACTGTTCCCACTTCTCAGGGTGGTCAGGAGGTTAGAGTAAATGAGGTTAGAGTAAAACTCCTTGGAAACTGAGAAAGACCCTGCATAGGGAAGTTGTTGATTTGTTATTAACTAAGATTACTATTCTCGTTGATATTGACAGCTGAGGTATTGATATATACATCAAGAAGTGATAGGATAGGTGATCAGAACACATGTTAAGACCAAGAAAGACTTCAGGGAATCAGAGAGATGTGCTTTTGAGAGTAAAACAGAACTTTTCTTTATCTTTGACAGCAGGAAGTGCAGCCACATGAGTGAGTGAGTGCAAGTGAACCTAGGAGGTAGGGGCATAGGGTCTAGAGATCAGGAGACCTGCCCTCAAGGTCTAGGCTCCATGCTCAGGGGTCCTCACCCTCGAGGGGTTCGGCTTCATGCAAGGCCCATGATATCTCTGACCCTCAGTCTCCCTCTCCACAGCATAGGGCACAGGATTCCATAATGGTCTTCTCCACCGGACTGATGTGATATCAGATCAAATCACAGATATCCTTTGGAAATTGTCATGCCAATAAGAAGTTTGTGATTGAAAATATGATCATGATCAGATCGGGAAGGGGTCAGAAGAAGGTCAGGCATCCATTCTCTAGTCGGTCATTCATTTGTTCATTGACCTCCTCCAATAATCCTATGTTTAACTTATTTAATATGTTTCTGGTTATTATTTGTCTCCCATTGACAGAACATGAGTTCCACAAAGGAAGGATTTTTTTTTCTGTTTTGTTCACTGAAGTGCCCAAAGTGCCTTGGAGAGTTACCAGGCCCTAGTAAGTGAACAATAGGTATTAATGAATTAAGTCTTTTATACGTTAGGCATTATGATGAGAATGGGTGCTGGGGTATAAAAAGAGAGAAGAGAACCATTTTCTTCACAGAGTTTATAGTTTGGTGCTCCCCTGGCAGACTCGTGAGGGTGATGGGGCTCTCAGGGAGCCCATGTCCCTGACATCTACTGTTCGCCTCTTGTGGTGTCGGGCAGAGAGAGTTGGATTGGAATGGGGCACACCTCAACTTCAATCCGGACTCTGCCTTGAGAGGGTCACCTAATCACTGGGAGTCCCATTTTCTTCTTTTGAAAAACATTGTGAAGATTTAATGCACTAACAAGTGTAATTAAAATCATTGGCACAAAAGCTGGCTGTCAATGAATGACAGGTCAGTCCACCATTATTCCTTTGCTTTCCTCTCTAACCCTAAAAGAAATGCAGTTTTTCCATGTACCTTGCCTTTGATATATAATTTTCTCTCAGTTCCTCATAGTGCTCAAGAGGTCTAGCACCTTGTCATTACTTCTCCTCTGTCTGCTACCACTGCTACTGCCACTGTGGCCACCATTGGCCTCTCCCTTTCCTCAGTTACTATTCTTACCAGCCTACTACCACTGATGCCATTACCACCCACCATCACTCCTATGACCAGCTACTGTATGAGCACTTACTCGTCCAGGTTTTGCCCAAAGCATTTTATATGCATCATTTCATCTAATCTTCACAACTCTGTGACAAAGTTGTGTCTTCATATTCTACAGTTGATGAAACTTAAGACTCCAAGGGGTTCATTTAATTTTCCTCAAGTCATACTGCTCTTAAGGGATGGATACCAATGAGAGACAGTCCTAGTTCATGAGTTTCTTCAGGGAAAAGAAGGCCTCACACCACCCGATGCATGCCTCACACACATGTGGAGCTCATGAAGTACTTATTACCTGCCTGGGGGCACCATGCTCAAGTCCACTTGTTCTGTGATACCTGGAAGGTGGGCCTGCCCTGGTACTCTCAGAGCCTGGGACTTATATTTCCAGAATCGGAGAGCAGTTACCAGCGACTTCCCCCTTGGACTCTGGCTGGGAGCAGAGAGGTGAGGATGGTGTGCTCCTGCCTATTGTACCCAGAGGAAGAGGCTCAAGGATGCTTTTGATCACATTTCACATGATGATGGTTCAGTACCTTACAGAGGAAAGCAGAGCTCCAGTGGTCAGACTGATGCAAATGAGTCTCTTAGAGATGCAAATGACTTTCCTACGCAGAGCTCTGGGTAATTGCTGAAAGGAAGTGTGACTAAAACCACTGACTACTAAAAAAAAAGGAGGAAAAATTCCTTTGGGGACTTGCCAGCTAATTAGCAATGCCAGTCCTGCAAAGGGGCGCAAACCTGTGGGTTTGGTGCTCAATCTTTGTCCAGCTCTGGGGAGAAGCGTCCAGGGCAAGAGTGAAGACCCTGGGCCCCGAGGTTCCCCATCGCACGGCACCCAGTGTTGCTGAGAGCTTTCTTTCTAAGGGTAACAAAACTTGTCTTGGACTGTTTTGCTTAATGGCTGTATCTGATGTGATTTCAGTCCAATAGGCCTGGTTCAAATGTGGCCCTTGCCACATAAAGCTGTGTGACCTTGGCTAAGTCATTTAATCTTTTTGAGCCTCAGTTTCCTCATGGGTGCCATGGGAATAGCAATGCTCAGTACCAAGGGTGGTTGGGTATTAAAGGTACTGGCTGCCTGACACATTGAGTAGCATCTCAACCCTGCCACGTGCATCCTGTCCTGCCCTCTCTGACGTGCATTTCCAGATTCAGCCTGTTTTGCAGGTCACTTTCCCTGTCGACTGGCTGGAAACCAACCCCAGCTCCCTCCAAATCCTCCTCTCTCCCTCCCAGCCAGTAACCTCCTTGAGGACAGTGGCTGCACCTCTTATATTTCCGTTTGCCCAGTGCAGGTACTGGTTAGATGAATGATGGTGAATAAAGAATAAAGGAGTGACTACCGATGTTCCTGTCTTTCCATGTTCACACACTTTTCAAGATGGAACAGTATTTTGAATGTTCACTTATGTGGTTTAATCTGCAGAATAATCTGTGAGGTGAGTGGTATTATCACTTTACAGGTAAGAGAGTTGGAGTTGATGGAGGTGGGAGTGACTTGCCCAAGGTCACCCTGCTGGCATGTGGCGTGCCTGCTGCTTCATTGACTAGTCAGCAAGCATGCATTGAGCACTTCCTGTGTGCCCACTGAGCTAAGTGATGCCTTTCTTATTTTCTCCCTTTTTTTATAGCTTGCTGTGGGGAGCAGGCTGACTCTTGCTGAACCGACACTTAAATGAGCAATTTTAGCTGCTTGGGATTCACCAACAGAGACGCGGATCACTAAGTTCCTTCACGTAGCTTACAGCCAGTGGGAACAGAGAGCAAACAACACATTTGTTAAATACGTAAATTACTGAGAATGTTAGAAGGTGATCCGAGATATTTAAAAATATATGCCTTAGAGATTTCTGAAGAAACTCTTTAGCCTCTATCATCTCTTATTCCAAAACAAGTATTAGTCATTGAGTGTGTCTCTATCCACACTTTGAGGACATCTATGCCAGATAACGTGGAGATACAGTTCAAGGTATGAAGCCTTGCATTCAGGCTGACTGTGTTTCTTGCAAAGGCTGGGGTGGCATTGTGGACCCCATCAAGCTACCAGAGCGGCAGAGTTTGTCAGTGTGTATGAACAGCTGAGGAGAGCAGGTGTAGTAATCATAAACGTAGCTAACAATTATTGAGTGCTTACTGTGTACCAGGCGCTGATTCACTACATTATACATAGTAACTCATTTAATCCTCATAGCAACCCTATCTGATAGCTATCATCATGAGCCCCATTTCATGGAGGGGAAACTGAAACTGCAGCACAGATTGCCTAATAACTTGCCCAAGGTCACACAGCAGACGGTGACAGAGCTAGAATGTGAACCCAGGCTGACTGTGTCTAGAATTAGCTGCTTTGGCCATGCTGCAGGCTAGAAACCACCTCCTGCCGACTAAAAGGGTCGGCATAGCATGGCCTGAAAGCTGCCCAAGTCCCAGGGCTGTGGGCCGAAGAGGGATGGGGGAAGATGTGCAGTGAAATCACTCTGAGCGTGAGAAAGCTGAGAGCACTGGACACCTCGAACCTGCATTTTGACTATAAATGATTCCCCTGACTCCTCTGTGCCTCAGTTTCCTTATCTGTGCCAGGGTGGCTGGGGTTGGGTTTTCTGTGCTGTGTAGTCCCAGGATCTGTGAGGTTTATGTCATTTCATTGACTCTTAACAGTCAGTCTCATTCTTAGTGGTTAAGGTCTCAGGTTGTGAATTCAAAATGATTTAAGCTTGAATTGTGGCTCTGCTTGGGTGGAGGGGTTTGAGGGGGATGTGATTTGAATAGTAGCTAAAGTTGTGTAAGCCGAGCCTCAGTTTCATAATCTGTGGAGTGGATATGCCAAAAGAGTTCCCTTTCACAGGGTTATTATGGAGATTGAGTTAGATCATGTGCCCTGGCTGGGGGGCTCAGTTGGTTGAATCATCATCCCACACATCAAAATGTTGCAGATTCGATTCCTAGTCAGGACACATATCTAAGTTGTAGGTTCGATCCCCGGTCAGGGTGCTTACGGGAGGTAGCTGATAGATGTTTCTCCTTCACATTGATGTCTCTGTCTCTCTCCCTTTCTCCCTTCCTCTCTCTCTAAAGTCATAAACTTATCCTCAGGTGAGGATTACAAAAGACATTAGTCACGTATGCAATATGCCAACTGTACTGCCTGGCACTCAGTGTTAACACTCAGGTAATGGTGGCTTTATCTAAGTGTAATATGGGGACTCTGTGCCTCACCCACCCTAACATATGATCACCTTGAAGGAAGGTGGGGACTGTGTCATCATCTCTGTCTC
The DNA here is from genome assembly GCA_028533065.1 of Trachops cirrhosus. Taxonomy (NCBI): domain Eukaryota; kingdom Metazoa; phylum Chordata; class Mammalia; order Chiroptera; family Phyllostomidae; genus Trachops; species Trachops cirrhosus. The sequence goes on along the minus strand of CM052542.1, from coordinate 36,468,984 downwards.
TAGCCACCAAGCACGGAACCGAGCATGGAGGGTGGTCTAGGGCTGTGTTGATGGGCGAAGGCATGAAGCCTCCACAGCTGGGTCTCTCCATCCTCCTCTCTTCCTCAGTATTTTAGCAAACAAGAAATGGAGGACAATGTTTTAAAAAAAATCTGGAAAGCTGTGAAGTCCCTCTAAGAGAGCGCGTGCTGGCCTGGCCTATTGTTAATCATTCAGTTCCCACAGCAGGGCCATAGAAGCCCAGGAATTATTGGCAGCAATTGGCAGAGGGAAGAGTTCCTCTCAAAACTGGTTAGCATTCTTTTCATCACTTCTTGCACACTAGTTCCATTGTAACCCAAGTGAATTACAAATCACATACCTTCACATGTGTGGCCTTTTTGCTCTGTGTGTTTTGCAGTTTCTCACTGTTACTCTGCTCAACAGGAAACAACAGGGCCTGAAACCATCTGGAACGTTCCCTGCCCTGTTATTCTTCAGGTCTTTGTACATGCTGTTCGCTTAGCCTGTGACACCTCTCTCCCTCTCTCTCTCTCTCTCTCTCTCTCTCTCTGCCAGCTCCTGCTTGCTGGTTAAGACTTAGATCAGCTACTTCTCACTCTGGGGTCAGATACCTTGACAGATTAGCTCCAGTTTGAATCAGTAACCTTCTTCCTTCCTCTTTTAGAATCTTCTGCTTCCCTCCCTATGGGCTTCACTTTACTGTGTTTCAGTTACCTCTTTACTGGTCTTCCTTCCGTCTAAACCGAGTCTCCTGAGGATCAGGGCTGGGTCTGCGTTCATTATCTCCCCAGCTGGCACTTAACATATTGTGTTGGACGAATGGTTCATGAACCCAAAGAGGTCAAACAGGGTCCTAGAGACAAAGAGCACCCTCCACACAGAAGCTGGGAACCAAAGGATAGAAGGTCGGCAGAGGCAGTTTTGACTTTAGCTTCTATTATACAACAGCTAAACGTGTGTAACATCATCCAGATGTCAATTATCTATGTAGCGTTGCTCTCCAAGGTGTTTAATCAAAGCCATCTCATTAATCCTCACGAAAATCTTCCAAGGAAGCAAGAAAGCAGAAAAAATAATTTTTTTAAGCATGAAAAAATGAGACATCAAAGGTGCTGAACCTGCACATTCAGAGGTTGATACAATTGCCTCCTGGCTCTTGGGGGAAGAGGTGCAGAATTCACTGTCCTCACTGAGCCCACGCCTCCCATTCTCTCCCTGACATCATTCTGACATGTCTCCCCCGCCCCCAACCACCTCCCACCTTCCCACTGCCGTCTATTTATGACTTGCTGTGTCACATTCAGGCTTCCAGATGATTTTAGAAGTAGAGAGTGAGCAAATCCATTTGAACAATTTAACCAGATTCAAAAGGATTTGGATCATTTGCGTAATTGGGCTAGCAGATGGTGAATGCAGTTCAAAGTACAAAAATGTAGAATAATTACAAGGGGAGAAAGTAACACAGTTTATGGATGAGGAAAGTGACTTGGGAGAAAGGCTCATCGAAGTCATTATCTCGATGCATTAGAAGAGAAGGACAAACAGCATGGCACTGGGTCATAGAGGCAGAGCGCACAAAGGACCCTGGTGACTCCCTGCCTGGCGAGAGGACAGGTGAGAGGTCTGTCTGTCTTCCAGAAGAAAGGAAAGGTGGAGTAGAGAGGTTCTGGGGAGCATGATGATTGTTCAGACAGAAAATCAGTCATGGTCACTATTATGTTCACATTTCACCTGCTCCCTTCTTACCTTGGCCTCTTGGCAAGAGGTGAGAATCTATTTCCCCCTGAGGCTCAGTTTCCCCTGCTATAATATTAGCAGACTTATGCCTCCTTTCCTGCTACTTTGAAGAATGTATGAGATCATGGATGTGAGAAATGCATGCATCTTGTTCTGGAAACTCAAGAAATTCACTCTTATGAATATTAATTTTATATTTACAATGCCTAAAAAAATCCAGTGCTTTCAATGAATGAAAATCGGAAATGTGTGGTTTGCTGGCGTTATAGTCTGAATAATGACACCCTCATCGCCCCTACCCCACCAAAATCCATGTCCTAATCCCCAGGTGCTGTGAATTTTACCTCATGTGGGACTTTGCAGATATGATTAAATTGTGTCCTGAGGTAGGGAGATTATCCTGGATTATCCAAGTGGGGTCTAAATGCAAAGTCCTTTTAAGTGTGAGGCTGAGGTAGATTTGATATAGAAGAAGAAGGCAGTGTGACCACCAGGGCAGAGATTGGAGTGATGTAGTCACAAAGCCAAGGGATGTTAGCTGCCAGGAGAAGCTGGAAGAGGAAAGAATAGCATTCTCTCCTAGTGCTTCTGAAGTACACCTCACTAATACTTTGATTTCAGCTGGTGAAACCAATTTTAAACTTTGTCTTCTAGAACTCTGGGAGAATGCATTTCTTTTGTATTAAGACCAAGTTGGAGGTCACTTGTTCCAGGAAACTTAATACAAGTAGAAAGAGAATCTGACCAGTAGAGAAACGATCGGGGTCAAGTGCCGGTTCTGATTCTCACATCAGTGGAACCCTGGGTCGTCTCTCTGTCATTTTCTTCATCGTCAAAGTGAGATAATAGTCTGTTTCTTATATTGACTATTGGGAAGAAGTAAAAGAGAAAATGCAAGTATCTCATCCACCATAGATGCATAAAAAATGCTAGGTGCTAGGCATAGTTTTAAGGTTTGAATCTGGCAATGTTTAGTCAGCCCTTAGAATGCCAGAGAAGCTGACAGAGCACAATTTTGGAGAATGGAGGTAATAGTCTGCTGGGAGCATCAATGACACCTGGGCAGTTTATCTGTAGGAGGCAGGACCTTGGCCACCATAAAAGAGGCTCAAGTCTGCCTCCTGTCCTGGAGACATTGAGGTTCAAGGAAAGGCAATTGAGCTGAACCCAAGAGCTGGCCCATGACCTAGAGAGGGGGATATGTTGAGTTAGTAAAACGGGGTTTGGCGCACCGAAGTCATCCTGGGGACTCATGATCCCAGGTGATGGCCTGGGCAGGAAACTCAGGTGCAACTGCCGGGTCCAGATGCTGGGTTTCTAAGGATGACCAAATGCCAGGCCCTAGATTTTGAAGCTGATGGTAAAAATCCTGCCTCCCTCAGAATGGGCCGAGGGCCTGGGGTGGGTCCAGTCCAGGAACAGTAGCTGCCAGACTGTTGGAGGGACTGAAGTCTGCTTTGGGAATTAGGGTCGCCCAGTCACAGAAGTCTCAGCGTGACCAAGGTGCATCCAAGGTGCTTCTGGAGAGGGCAGGGTTTATACCATATCAGGAAACAGGCTGGCTGAGTAGCCACAACATATCGTGAACAAGAAGAAAAACAAGAATAGAGAACTGGCAACATTATTCAAGGGTTTGAGTCTGAAGGACAAGACAAAATAGTAAAAGAAAATGAAGACCGAATTCGGAATCTGAAAAGATCAGTGATGTCGGTGTAGCTGAGTGCCAGATGGGTACTAGCAAGTAGTTCTGGCTGAGATTGTGGTCAAAGGCAAGATCTGGTGGACGCTTTTTGTGTCTGAGTGTGGCGCTGGGTGGTACAGGAAGGCTCTGATGGGCCTAGGGCCTTTGTCCTTGCCAGGTTCTTAAACTGGTCAAATACTACTTTTGTATAGGTCTCAGAGACTCCTTGCTCTTGAATTTAAAGAGATTGTTGTAATGGGGATGTAAAGTACAGCATTGGGAATGTAGTCACTAATATTCTAATAACTACGTATGGTGCCAGGTGGGTGCTTGAAATATCAGGGGGAGTCAATTTATAGCAGATACAATGATCTCTAATACCTGAAACGAATACAAAATAATATTGACTATAAACTGTAATTCAAAGATACATTCAAATTTATTTTATTTTTATTGTTTATGCTGTTACAGTTAGATTTTTTTTAAAAAGGAAAAACATAAAAAACAGTATGTTCCAAATTCCGCATCCGTTCTAGTCAGCATCCGGTTTAACAGCTCGTGTGCTCTCTGGCTGCACCGCAAGTCTTTGCCAGTTGTTGAAGGAAAGGATGTTCCGAGAGAAGGGGAGAATTCAGAAATAAGAAGTAATTAAACATAATAAACCCCTAGAGAGTAGCCATTAATTTGAATGTGAAATGTAAAATTGCCTTTAAAGCAATAAGGGATAATATCGAGCAATTGTAACATCCAGCACGGGAAATAGCATGCTGATAACATAGCACAGGGCAGGATAATGCATGTGGCAGCTCCCTGATTTTTGTTGAATTAATGATGTTGGTTTCATTTCACTGCTGATTTAAGGTATACATTTCATAAATGGCACATTAAGGCAAATGTATCAAAATTGCACCTAAAGAGATGAATAGCTGGGAAATGGCAGCTCCTTGAACACAGCAATTTTATGTTTTAGGCTTAATGTTTAATCAGTAGATATTTACAACTGATTATATTTATTTTAATGCCTTGAAATGCCAGGTCAATAGAATTGTCAGAAATCTTATGGAGAGGGGCTTGTGACGATGCTGGGGTGACATTCTGATTCAGTCAGTGGACTGAAAAAGAGACCAGAATACTCTTTGTAAAACAAGACTTGGTAATTTTATTTAATAGAACGAAAGAGATGTGTTGTTTGGGTTTCGTAGAATATGTATAAAGTACATAATAAAATGAGTTACAGCAATTTCAGTCCAAACCAGGTTTGACTCAGACCTTACTGACTCAGGAAACTGCCTCTTCCTTCCGCACCGGTTTGCCGGAGTGGCAGAGGGATGGACTGACTGCGTGTTCAGCGGGTCTAAGGGGGAAGCCATCCATCTGTGTAGTCACTCATTCATCCATTTGTTCGTTCATTTATTTGTATTATTTTATTAATCCGTCAGAAATTTATAGAGCACCTACTCTTTGCGAGGGAGGCACTGTTTTGAGTGTTGGGGATTCAATTGTTTTTTTTTTTTAAGTAACATCTTACATTCTCTGTCATGGACATAAGATAGATTATTGTATGCTGTAAATTTTTTTTAGTGGCTAAGGACTTGACAAAATACTTATCATCTAAATGGAAAAGCAGAATGAAAGTCTACATTTTCAATTTTATCTCTGTGCGTATATGTGTATTTGGGTAGGAGTAGAGGAATTATTGGAGTGAAATTCGCCAAATAGTAAATATGTAGCTCTGGTTTTAAAGATCAAGCATAAATTTTGTTTTCACTTTTCTACTTATATTGTTTTCCTCAACAAATACCCATGGCTGAACCAGAAGAGAAAAGGACAGGAGTAGCCATGATGGTGGCTGGTTACGTGACTGATTAGCATGGGAGAGTGGAGGGTTTGTAGCAGGATAGCTGTGTTCCATAGAAAACTTCTTGTAAAACAGCAGTTTATTCGGTTCTCTGTTTTCCATCCTGACTTACCACTTGCTTTAAAGCCAAGAGGTCCTCTCTCTTGTTTGGTACGTTCTTACCTCCAGCAAGCGCAATGATTTCCGCCATGATTAAGGGATTTCACGCTAGTGAAGGATTGTTTTAAAAAACAGCTGCTTTTGGTAATTGATTATTTTGTGTGTATTGCCCTAATGATACTGTCTGAAGGATGAAATATCTTTTCTCCATTTTCCAAAGCAGCCTTCGGTAACCCGCAGTGCCGGTGGGTTTTCCTCACTGGCCGTGATTGCTCCATGCCCGAGCTCCTGTTCAGAGCCTGGTGTGCTTCCTGCACTGGGGGAACCCGCCGATGAGCTAGCCCAGGAGAGCTAGCCCAGGAGAGCGTCCTGAGCTAGTCATGGAATTTGGAAACCATTAGAAAGCTGGGCGATTTCATTATTCATTCACTTGAAATAATCCCGGGACTGCTTTCAGTGACATGGTTCCTTCAGCAAATAAAGATAAGCCAAATCCCTGGGCACTCAAAGAAGGAGAAGATTTTCTAAATTAATTCCAGGCTCAAATAATTCAGCAGTATTTGTAATATTCTGTGCATAAATTGGCAATTTGCTAGAGAGATCAGGAAATGATAAAGGCTTTTTCCCCCCACCCCCATCCTCATTTTAACAACTGCTGAGGCAGCTATTGGGATAAAAGAAATGTTTTATCCTTAATAAATGTCTTATCAGGCAATGCACTGATTAAGGGTGTCCAAACATGGTGCCCCCTCCCCCTTCAAAGCAATTATTTTTCATCAGAGAGACTGAAGTAGATGGTGAGCAGAAGATGGTCTCGATATGTTTTTTGACACCAGAAAGTTCCATATAAAAAAAAAAATACACTAACAATGTTAAGGAATGCAGAAAAAAGACGGCTAACTTTCAGGGTTTTCTTTTTTTAGCTTAGAGGTATTTTAGTTGTTTAGCTCTGTGGCGGTTTTGAAAGATCATATGCCCTTTGTTACTGATGACACCACATCTTCTGTCCAAACTTCAAAGTGTCTGCCATCTCTTTCTCCTTCTTGTGCCCAAGGCCATTTATTTGATTTGGGTTTTATTGGGAAACCTTTGGAAGGGTTGGTGAATCATGCCCCTCTCCCTGAGCCAACTGCACACCAGACACAGGAACCAGATAGAGATAAAAATACCCTCATGTTGCTCCCAAAGCTGGGCTGGAACATGTGGCTTCCTCCTGCTTGGTCTCCAAGTCTGTACCTGGAGACCTACTTCAGTAAAAATGACGTCTGCAGAGTTAACAGTCACCCAGCCAGTCACAAAGATGAGGACAGTGCCCCCTCTCATGTCTCCTCTGTGCTGCCCCTCCCAACGCACACAGGGACAGGCACAGGGCTTCTCCTGGCTGGCCTGACACCTGTGTGCTTGCTCCCTTCAGGAAGCAAGTGGGGGGATGCAAGAGCTGATGCTCCCTTCCCTCTGTTTGAAAGATAGAGAGGGTCTCCATTGTATGGGCTGCCAAGCATCTTTCTTCCTTCAGACTTGATCTTTCCTTCCATCTTTCTGCCTGGCCCTAGGCTGCCTGAAATCACCCGCCCAATATGCAAAACTGGCCCTGCCACTCTCCTGCTTTCTAGTCTTTCAGGTTAGCACAGTTTTGAGCTCCTTCCTGGTGTGTGTACTGTTTGCTCCCCCTATTTATAACTGTGTTATAACTGTGCTCCAGCCATACCCAGCTATGGGTTCACAGGGCCTTCAGCAGAGTCTGCCCTCTTATCCTTGAACCTTTGCCTCTAAAACCACCCCCATTCTCCTGGGCTGGATGCCCTTCTCAGTGACGAAAGTATCTATGTTCATTTTACATCCTTTGTATTACTTATTACAATATATTTTCATTGTTAGTATATTTGTCCATCTCTTCAACTAGACTTGTGAAACCTCATATTTGGCACATAGTAGCTACTCATTAATTTTTTAGGGGGTACATACATGAATGAAAAAAGTAGAGCAACAAACCTTACATTGAATCCATATGAAAGAAGGTTGTCAGACTGATTTTTTTCTTTTGTTTTGCTTTTTTATAGAAATAAATATTTCTTAATGCAGTTCTTCGCTGTTTTAAAGATATTCTTAAATTAGGCATGAGGTTTATTATATTCATCAATGCAATCACATAGAACAAGAGCCCTCACCTTATCCAGGGTCCTTCACAGCAAGCTACATGACTTCTTAATCCAGTACTTAGGTTGCGAGGACTGGTTTTACTTAGCTGAAATTTTATCCACCTCACTACAGAATCAAATAAGAGAATATGGGCTGTGAGCCAGGTTAACACTGAGAATTAGCGATGGATAAAAGTTTTTTTTTTCTTTTTTAAGTATAAGGGAAGGACAAATGAATATATCTTTACATTAGATATAAATAGAATTTTCCCCTATTATTAAATCTACTCTTTTAAGTTATAGAGAAATCTTTGAAGTCTTTGAGTCACTGACACCAGGGTAACAATGACTGTGATTTGTCCTTAAGGACTTAAAGGAAAGAGGAAGACAGCTCAGGGTGTGTTTTGCTTTCATCTTGCTGGGTGACTCTATTCATGCGTTCTCAGGCCTCCCAGGAGAAGGCCTCTGTGCAGAAGGTATGCTGGAGGGCTGGCTCCTCATGGCGCAGGTCCTTGCCTATCATCCCTCTGCATCAGCTCTCCTGGGCCCCTCCCCAGTCCTCTGCTCACACGGAAGGCCAACATTTTCTGCTTCCAAAATCATTGTGTCCAAAGGAAGAAAGAAGACAGCTCTCAGCAGGTTTTGTTGGGAAGAAAAGAGTTTCAGGGACCAGCAAGAAAAAACAACAAAACAAAACAAAAACCTTCCATTTCAATAAGCCCATTAAAAGGGAAGATATTTTTCTTTGCTTTCTGTTGAAACTGAGCTGATAAAATCCCAAAATGAGAAAATCAAGGGGGCAGCAGTTCTAAGCAGTTGTCTAATGATGTCTCTTTTTGTCTCCTCAAGAGTGTGTTTAAGCTTCTTACTGGCTCTCTCAGTGTTCTCGAGGTTATTGGCTGTGTAAAACGTTAAACCTTTAAATACTTCATTTACAAAATTATTCTGCTCTAGCAGGCTAGACAGTTTTAAAAGGTTGGTCTCTAAAGGAGCCATCTGGGTATGAGATGAATCTGTGTTCATCTTTGAAAAATATTCCATAAATCTCAGTGTTTCAGTAGGTTCTAAGGACACTTGTGATTAACAGTGATACCAAGGCAGTGTAAAAATAACTGGGTTTTCAGAAATGCCCTGTACGTGGGAAATGCCAAAGCCATTCTTGTCCTTCTTGCAGCAAAACCTTTTACTTCAAAAAAATATTTCATGTTTGCACAGACAGTTGCCTATTTTATTGATTGATTGATTTTAGGTGTCAGGGGAGAGAAGCACTGATTTGTTGTTCCACTCATTTTTTATTCTTGTATGTGTCCTGATGGGGGATCCAACCTGCAACCTTGGCATATTGGAAGAACGTTCTAACCAACTCAGCTACCTGGCTAGGGTGATGGTTGACTTTTTAAACCAGTATATTCAAGGGATAGTCATTCATATTGGTAAGATCCAGTGGCTTTTGTGTGTGTGTGTGGCCCAGAATGGTATGTGGACAACTAGACAGCTCAGTGTGTTTATTTAAAATAATGTATGTGTTAAAAAAATAAACTCAATGATACCACATTTTGTTTTTCCAACCAATTAATGCTACCCACCCCCCCAACCTGGAACCACTACACTCACACTTTATGGACTCTGATGTGGTAAAAAGAACATAAGCTTTGAATTCAGAAAAACCCAAGTTGAAATCCTGGGTCTAACAATTACTGTTTGAATGAATTTAGTCAAATTACTTCACCTCTGTGGGTTTCAGACTTCTTATTTGTAAAAGGAGGAATAAAAGTATTTTCCTTAGAGAGATTACATGAAAGTGTGCATATAGAGCAGTTAGTAATTTATTGGGGTAAAAAAGAACTAAATCAGTGTATTTACCAAAATAATGCTTTAGTGAAAACCTGTTGACTGGTGAATGAATTGTAGCTGTGGGCCCATGATTCTATAGTGGTAGGCAAGGGCAAATTATGAAAAGCTGCAGATCCTTACTAGAATGTGAAGAAATGAAAAATCTTAGATTTGCTGGAGTGAGTCTCTGTTAAATACACTGTATTGGAATCTGTGCTAGGCCATAGGAAAATTTAAAAAAGAAAAGAAAAGAAAAGAAAAGAAACCTCTGTAGATTAGCCTTTAAAGGATTTTAACATGGGATAGAATGAGGAAGAGAAATATTACAGTTTTTAATACACTTGCTGTCTTGCCTAGGTTATGACCTCCTTGGGAAGGTAGTCTTACATATTTTTATTTCTTAATAGTTATAGCCTAGACACAAAAGATATTGAGAGATGAGTCACATAAATAATTATACTACCAAACATAGACAGATTGGTGTACTGTATTCTGCCAACTGAGGTGCAGAACTAACATTTGTCTTCATACAAAACTCCTGCAAACCACATGGTCCACAGCAGTAAATTTGATTTATCTGGGCAAGGGCATGGATCTAATTTCAGCTCTGCCGCTAACTAGTTCAGTGTTCGTGGGCAAGCACTTTTATTTCATTGGGCTTTCACTTCTTCCTTTTAAGCTGAGTCCAGGGCAGCAAAAGTTTGCCGAATTATTGTGTGCCTGTCCTGATTTCAGGCCTGGGGACAGGTAAATAAGGCACAGTGGGCCTTGTCTTCCAACATCACACGTTAAGAGGAGAGATAGATCTGTGCATTCCTAATTATAACATGACAAATGCAAAAAGAAAATTACTGAAAGGCACACAGAGCAGAACATGTTTTGTTCTAAAAAATGGATGATCAGAACAGCATAATAGAAGAGGAAGTGCCTGGGCACAAATTTCAATGGATGTAGTAGCTGTCAGAGGCAGAAAGTTGAATTGATGGAGTAGACTGGTAGAAAGAGTATTAGGGCATTCTAGGGAGAGGGTTAGCATGGGCAGAGTCAGTACCACTTATGATATATTTGGATCAAATTACAAGTAGAAGTATTTGGTTGAGAGCTTATTAGGGTAGGACCATTATTTTATTCACTGATAAATCCCCAGCTCATAGAATAAGTCTTAGGACATGATATTCAATGAACAAATAAATGATGAAGTAAATAACTTGTCAAAATGCAAACATGGATTTTTTTCTATGTATCTAAGGTTCACATCAAAATCTAAGTATGTTTTTTTGATTATTTGTCTTACTTTTCCAACTAGATCATAAGTTCCTCACCAGCAAAAAGCATGTGGAATGCCTTCAGTAGACACTTGACAGTTGAATATTTGGTTCAAGTCTGAAACACTTCGTGAAGCCTTCAGGGAAGCTCTGACTTGGCACTGCCCACATCTAGGGATCATGAACTTAACATGCTTCCCTTGTTTGAGGGGCAGCAGAAATCAGGTTGGGTAATTCTGAGCATTATCCTGGAAAGTATGTAAGTGAAGCCAATACAGTATCTGCAAGAGACTCCACTGTGTTTCATAAGAAGGAGGAAGAGAGTTCGGGAAAGATTCACTGGAGATTAAATAACATCCCATGCACTATAATGAGGGCCTGAGCAAACGCAGATACCCGTGGTTAAAGAAAATCACAGTTCCTACACAACCAGTACAATTGTGGGCGTAGGGGACCTTCCTGCTTCATTATTCTGAGGAATAGCATTATCAGGGAATTGCAAAGATTTAAGCTTCAAAATCAATATGTGCTGAGAATTACACGGTAGGAAAGCCAGAAGCTATAATACTTTGAACACTGTTTTTATAGTCAATTTTGAGAAAGTCCATGAATTCAAATTCAAGGACACGTTTTCAGCACTGGCACTTGTTAGCTGATAGATAGAGCCATGCGTTTCTTTTCTTTTAGAAGTATTTAATGAGTATTTACTATTTGCCAAGCACTGTTCTAGTTCTGTCGTGTGTTCAGTGCTGTGGATGCTGCCCTAAAGGAGGGTGCAGTTGTATTAGTTAGGGGACTTCCAGGCCCTCTCTTACAAAATGTGTAGTCATTCAAGAAAAATTGGAGTTAAGTTCTCGTTTATGTTACAGTGCTGGGCAGGTGAATCGGTTGGTGGGCATCTCTTTTTCATGCATTCAGGAACACAGACTAAAGGAGGCCCTGCCATTTCCTATAAATAGATTCATGTCCTTCCTGGGGTTGGTCTCCACTCTGGACAATTGGAAGAGACACAGGAAAGCGAAGAGTGGCCACAGGTGGTCTTTAGAGTACAGGTCTGATCACAATTTCCACTTATATTCCATGGGCTAGAACCAATCCCCAGACCATAGCTAACTGCAAAGGAAGCAGGGAAATGTGGTCTGGCTATGTACCCAGGGCTTTGAGAGCATCCTGCAATCTCTCTGATAGCAGTCTACTGCAGAAGATAGATTGGGCTCAAAATCCATGACAATACAAGAAAAAGGAGGACCATGTAAATGCATTGGCTACTAAGTAATCACCCCCTTGCTTTATACTTCCACATGAATTACAGCATTTTGTCCTCCAAATAATTTTACGCATTATATGGTTTTACCTTCATTTTACAAAAGAAGAACTGAAGGCTTAGGGTATTTTAGGTAATGTTTAATGGTGTTTATTTGAAGCCACAGGTTGAAAGAGAAAGGAAGTTTTGAAGCAGTCCCCACATTCCTAATTTACAGGGCAATTAATATTGTTTTTACAGGTTAAGAGCAGCAATGTACTCTCCTGTCCTTCTGAAGACAGAGTTTCCAGCTAGAGACCATCAGACCTTGATCTAGTCTGTCCTTTACCAAGATTCTGGTGATCTCAGCCATGAGACATGGAACAGAGATTCATTGCTCAGTCAGTTATTGCCCACCTCTATCCACCATTCCATCATTGGTCCATTCATTTGTTCATTTGTCCATTCTTTCTTTTAGGAAACATGTCTAATATTTACCTAATATATACTGTGTTCATTGAATGTACCTAGCACTATGTTAGATATTTGTGGTACAAAACCAAAAATATACGGTGCCTTGCCTTGGACAGCCTCACTATCTAGTCAGGGATCAGACATGGAAAAAGATCATTAAAATGTCATTAGGTTTTTAAAAGGGCCTAAGACAGAACATGCAATTTGTTTAAGAAATGGGAGAGCCAACTCCACCAGCGAGCATCCCAAGAGAGGATGGGGAAAAAAAAAAGGAAAACATAGACTTGGGGAAATGAAGAGTGTTTCCACATTAAGGAAGCAGCAGGCAGAATATTCTACGTAGAGCATATAGCAAAGGTTAAGGAAAGGAGGGATCTGAAGCTGGATTTTTTTTAAAGCAAACTAGAAGATGACTGTGGGGAGTAGCAGATGTGATGGGCTGGATCTAAATGCCTCAGGAAAGCACACCCTTGATGTCCCTTTCATTTGCCTCCATGATAAGCTGGGCTCCTTTGTGGTCATTGGGATTGGTCTATATCATTGGTCTGTGGAAGCCACCACTAATACTGCTTTTGTCACATGGTAGGCAATGCCATGATCCAGTTGCTCCCCAGAGGCCCAAATGAGGACAGGATCTGATCAAGGAGTAAATTTTCAGTGCATCAAAGACAGCCAGGTCCAACAAACAAGTCTGACATGCAAAATGGGAGTTCTAGGTTCATAATTATATCAAGAGTCAGCAGCTGGATGGATGCAAGCACAGAGTAGACAGTGAGCAACAGAGCGGAGGAAAGGGAGGTGGGGAACCAAGGCATTGGCTTTGAGCGTGGTTGACTCTCCCCTCCCCATTCTCCACATTCTTCCTCCCTCTCCCAAATCTCAAAGAAACAGAAAGAGAGAGAAGAGCGGGGGTTCTGCTTATAGGGATTGTGATGGATGTTAAGAATTTGGTTAGCTTAGTCTTTAGGAAAAAAATGCAGGGCTGGGGGCAAAAAGTACTGGGAGAAATTACTATGTAGGTCCATGCATGTTGAGAGTGTGGAAGACATGCACCATTAACCACTAATCCTTTATAGATTTTTTTCTAAGTATATCTCAGCAGTTATAGCCATTCACAGGGATTTCAGGGAACACTCATAATTATATCAAGTAAGGAAGCTCTTAAGAATGATTAAAATAAAAATAATAATAAACATGCTAAGTATTGATCCATCATGGTTGATCAATCATATTCTTTCCCATTTAGCTGGTGGGTAATTAGTGCTGTTAACATGCGTGATGGCTGTCACATAAACTAGGGCAACTCAGTGGGGAAGAACGTCATAGCACCCACTTTAGGACACTCTAGCAACTGGTAACAACCCATTTCAATTCAATTCAACAAGTATTTATTGAGCATCTACTAACTACATAAATTGTGTTGCCAGAACAACAATGATCAAAGGATACTGATCTGAAATTCCCCTTCTTGAAATTTTTCCAGTTACTTTATAATGTTTGGAATTTCACAGGGGTGTCCAACCTTTAGGCATCTCTGGGCCACACTAGAAGAAGAGTTGTCTTGGGCCACACATTAAATACATTGTGACATCTAATCACACACAAAAAAATCTCATGTTTTAAGTAAATTTACGATTTTGTGTTAGGCCGCATTCATAGCCATCCTGGGCCTCAGGTTGGACGCCCCTAGAGAATGACAAATGGAGACTGTCCAAACACATAGTTCTGTTTAATTGTGTTTGGAAATACGTAGTATGAATTTTCATTCTTTTACAAATGAAAAGGGGATTTAAAAGTTGTTTTAATAATGGTCAGTAGATTATGACCTTTAGTATTTGCTGGTAAATATTAGAATTCTTAATAGTGACTTCAAAAACTGTTAAATAGGTTGGGGAAAAAAACTAAATTGCAGAGAAGAATATCTAAAAATTGTAAAGCATCCAACAAAGGGTTGTATACGTACGCAAGGGATTATGTGTGTGTTGCTACTGTCTTTGTGTATATGTTTGCTTTTTTTCCCCCTCTTATTTTTATTTTTTCCTTGAGAATGGGGAATAAAGAATTATAAGGGCCAATAGATCCTTTAGAAATGCAGGGATCTGCTGTAGTCCCCTGATGTATCCCCCCTACCCCCCCACCCCCCACCCCAGGAAAGGTCATGGTGCTCTCTCCACTCCAGAGGAGTCTCCTGCCTCTTCACGCCTTTGCCCGGGAAAGTCCTTTGTGACCCCTTTGCTCAGAGTTAGCAGATTAAAGGCGTAAGAGAAGCACCTGAAAATGCTTTTGTCACAGAGTTGCTCTGAATCCCTGAAGGGGGAAAAAAAAAAAGAAAAGAAAAGAAAGAAAGAACTAAAGATGGTTTTAAGGCTTAGAAAAAGTTCAGGGTAAGTTGAAGGTTGCTTTTTTTCTAGGACCTTGGAGTTGGGCTTGTAAAATATGCTGTACTCCTACCAGTTTCAACCATAAACTCATAACCATTTACTTGTAATATCTTTTCATCTGTAGTACTCAGAAAAAGATAAACTAGCTCCCTCCAACCCAAGACTGCTTGGGTGTCATAACTCAAGCACGCCCTCCCATAAGATGTTCTAAGACTTTGATGTGAGATTGAGAAATATAAGAACTAGGGGAATAACCTGACTGTGGCTGGAGGCATTAATAAGTAGTAGCCACAGGGCTCCTGGAAACCAGGGCTTTCCTTCAGCTGTATCAGCATGCAAGGGGTTAATACGGTCGATGGAGCCTAGCTGCAGAAGGTAAGAGTAATGGGTGTTTGAAGCTCTGCAGGTGAGAGGAACAAACTCCGTGGCATCCTTTCCACAGCAGAACCCAGCCAAGAGCTTATAGAAAGGGAAGTAGCCTCTTAATTCTCAGGACAGGACCTGGCAAGGGCTAGACTCAGACGTCTATATAAATGGGTGGCATTTCCATTCTAGATAAGGAAAAACATAGCAAACTAAGTTAGCAGTGAAGTCCTATACGTGCGCTGGTGGTGTCCACAGAAAGATAGTCACTCAGTTATTACCTGGATGCCAGACCGCACTCTGAGCCCAACAGATAGTAGACCTATGGCAACATGGCCAATTCCAGGCCCTCCTTGCTGGTGAAGCTGATGATCTGTTTTCTGCTCTGGCTGATAGACTTCTAAAGTTGATAGACTGGAACGTGGACATTTCACACAAAGGTCGTTATGTCTCAATTAGAGAGGGACTGGAGAAGGAAGGGGCAAGTTGACAAAAGTCATAAATATATGTAAAAGTGTACCTCTCAGTTCTTTATCCCTGCTCTTCTCCCTTCCCCCAGTTATGGTGATTATTGGTGTATCCCTTTTGGCTGTTATACAGCAGAGATTGTGTTGATTGATAGTTGACAAGAAAAACAAAGCGGTGAAGTTCAATAATGCAGTTTGCCTTTATTGAGTGACTAATCTGTGCCACGTACCTTGCTAAGTGCTGGAGATACAATGATGAATAAGATAATCTCTGTCAGATTTCTGCATCCCATCCTTGCTTTTCTTTCTAAGCATGTCCACCTTGCTAGTAGGTGCATATATAGTACAGATGCGTGGAAATGTAACTGCTGATCATTATTTCATATACCCAGATATGCACAACTGGGAAAATATTACCAGGAAATGCAAGAAGGGGGCAGGTCTACCTTTATCATAAATAGGGTCCTTTCTAGAACATAGGTGAATCCCAGAGGGAATGGCTGATATAATTAACCAAGCCTTGATAGTAAGAGTGGTCCTTGGGGTTCAATCCCATAAGCTGAATCTGCAATAGTAAACTCAATTTAATGACTAAACTTTTAATTTTCATAGTAATGTCATATCCATCCTCCATTTTCCAAGTGCACCCTCCTGAGCTCATTCCAGCCTATGTTCATCATTTTGGCCTTTCGTTAGTTGACCATAAAAGCGGAGGTAATGTTGTCTAATAGAAGCAAGAGGGGGCATGCAATCAGAATATTGCATTTGAGCTTTGGTGCCTCCAATTATTTGAGACTTTGGTTGAGCTAACACTTTCCTGAGCCTTAGTTTTCCTCATGTTAATATAATGTAGGGCAGTGATGCTGGCATTTTCGGATTGATGAGTTTAGTCACCAGTGTGTGAAACCTGCTTAAGACTTGAGCCGTTTTTTCCCAAATAGCCAGGCCTGCATATAGCACACTGCAGATGACCCATAAGTGTATGCAGTAACCATCATTTAATGTGTGTGTTGCATGAGCTTCCAGGTTGCTTTACTAAGTGTATTATTAATTATTTTATTAAATTTCAATCTGTTCTTTCTAACTTCTAGTCTCCCTAATCAGATTCTCAGCTCCTTAGGAAAGTGCCTTTTCCTTATATTTGTTCTGTCCTTCTTCCCTTTCCCACCCCACCCAGGTCTTAGTACAAGGATTTAAGAAATGCCCAGCAGATAGTAATTTATTGTTTCTCACTTTTTTCTATCACTGATTAATTAATGTTTGTCATCAGTATGTACTAAGACATTAGTTCTAAGCTTAGTGTGGTTGGGGCGGGGGCAGTGTGCCATAGACAAATGAAATCTAAAAGTGTGTAATATTTCAGTTCAAAGTAATCAGTGTCATGAGACAAGGAAGCTTCTAGAGAAGGAAGGCTGTTTCCTTTCTCATCTATGAATTCCCAGTGGAGGGACTGACTTGAAACAGGGGCTTCTTAAAAGTTTGTTGGTTGAATGGATGGATAAATTAATTAACTGACAAATGACCTGACAGCCAGTAAAAGTCTTTGAAATGGAATGTTTTTACTTTCTCTGAAGAGGAACCTAATTAATTAATCTGGGTTCTTTCAGGGAGAAATAATCTTTGGGGCAAATAAAAAGAGAAAAAAAAGAGGTAGTGCTCCAGGCGGGGAAAAAGAACAGGCGAAACTCTTGTTTTGCCCGAAATGCCTTCCTCTTCTTCGATTTTCTTATGTTGACATCTAATCCATTTTTCAGGATTTACATATAATACACCTTTATATTGGCCTAAAGTGTTTTCCTTACACAGGATAGGCGGCTTCTGAGGTAAATATGGTTTTCCAGTCTAACTCTACCTCTTAGAAGCTTTGTCTCTTTAAACAATTGGGATAATCTCTGAGTCTTGAGTTCCTCTTCTGTAAAATGGGAGTGATGATTTGAAACTCAGGAGGCTGTCGTAGAGATCAAAGCCATTGGTGCGTGAGAAAATGTTTCATAAACCATAAAGTGCTATTAAACACTAGTTATCTTTTTGGACTATTCTTTTTTCTTAGAGGATTTCTTATAGTCAAGATATTCAAAAAATTATAATTACTGTCCTTGCTTAAGCAGTAGAACTTAGGAGCAACGTTCCGAGAGAGAAAGAAAATCTGCCACCTTTTTTGCCTAGAGCCCTGATAGTGGGGAGAAAGAAATTCTTTTAGATGAATGATAAAGGTAACAGGAATAATTTATTTTCATATCTGGCTTACTTCTGGGCTATTAAAAAAAGTCTTGGAAGTGGTTTGTGTTTAACTGTAATGCTTCTTTAGGAGAAGAGGAATCGTCTGCACAGTGCCTGAGAAGGCTCACCCAGGTTCTCTGTGTCAGATCCCAGGCCGAGCTGTTTGGATACACTCACATGGAAAACACACGGTCCCTGCCCTCCGAGAACTGAAATCCAGTGCGCGACAGTCAGTAAATGGTGTCTGAAATGCCGCCCAAAGGGGCGATCTGTCTCAGCCCCGAAGATGGGGAGGCTAGAGCACTTGAGAGCAGGAAGAGGAGGTGGAAGCAGCTGAGGACATTCTAATGCTCTGCTTACCAGTCACAGTCCCCACTTGCCACATGCAGCAAATTTAAATTTTAATTAATTTAAATTAAATTGAAAAATCATTTCCTGATTGCACTCACCACATTTCACATGCTCCAAAGCTACATGTGGCCAGTGGCTCCCCTATTAGACAGCACAGAATATTTCCACCACAGTAGAGAGTTCTGTGGGGCAGTCCTGAGAATCTGGGTCCCGGGCATCCTCCAGGGGGACCTAAGGACCTGGCAGGGTCAGTGAGGTCAGCCCCTCAGTCTGATGCCCTCTACCCTGAGAACAGAGTGATACGTCCTACTCTCAAATATCAAAATTTCCCATTCTAGATGAAAAAGAGTTCTTAATTTTCTGCTAGTGAGGAGAAAAGATAAACTCTTTAGAGTGACATAAAAAGGCCATTTGTGCTGTGCTCCTCCCAGGCCATTTGGCCCCATGTCCCATGTGGATGTTCTTGCTACCTTGAACTCACTATTTTTCAGCCATGCCTTGTGGTTCCATTTTTCTAGCCCTTTACCTAGAATGCATCCCCTACCTTTCATCCCTTCTCTTGTGTCCACGTTCTTTGTGCTTATCCTTTAAGGCCCTGGCAAATGTCTTCTAAAAGCTGGTCCTCCCTTCCCCATGTTCCTGTAGCAATTCCTCTAGCACTTTTCTAGACCTGTTTTAATGATCTGATTTACATGTCTCTTCTCCTACTCCACTGTGAGCTCCATGAAAGCAAGAACAGGATTTAGTCACCTTTGAATGCCCCCTTTCTGATAAAAGTGACGTGTTGAGTGACTGGATTCCCCCATGAATGAAGAAATTGCTGTGCAAATGGATGGGTCAGTGGGTGAGTGAGTGAGTGAATGAATGACAAGACAAACTAAACTCCCCAAGCCAAATGAGAATTAAAGACCTTTGTGAAAACCTTTTTTTTTTGGATCCCCAGTCCAATTCTGTATTATTCTTTGCTGTAAAATTCTGGGTCATCTCTTCATGTCCAGAGCCAAGTACCTTTGAACTTACGATGTTAAGCTAGATACCAGGGCACTGCTCCCTACTTTGAGTTAATCATCTTAAGAATGATGCAGGTGGGGAGATAAGAAGACGGGCCTCCTTCTATTTAGACAGAGGTTGCTAACAGCCTCTGTGTGTGCTCCTAATGAAGCAGTCATAAATTCTGAGCTATAGACTGCAGCAAGGGGCTGGAGACATTGTGATGAGTACATTATTCTGTGAGTTTAGTGTTAAGGGGATTTAAAATGCAGGCCTTTAAATTCTGCTTGTTGTGGTGAATGCAACAGATGTGATTCAGATATGAACATGGCGATTGTGTTTTGAAAATTTTGGAGGAAAGGCATAAAAATAGATTTGAGCTTTGCCTCTGTTCTCATTTAATGAGGAACACTGAGCAAATGACTCGAACCTTTGTGATTTGTAAAGCACAGGTAATAATAACTCATTTACCTGACATGGATGTCGTCATGCTTGAATGAGATGACACACCACCATGTAAACCATAAACTCCAGGAAGAAAGGAGGTAATGTATATCAGACACCTCCTATGGGCCAAGATTTAGGACCTTTCTCCTAAATTGCCCCATTTTGGTGGCTGGTAGTGTGAGCCTGACATGTATTATGCCTGACAGCTCTCCAAGTTTATGAATCAGCTCCCCAGCTCCCTACCTCCCCACTCACATTTACGTATGTAGTTTCTCTTTCTTTTTTTAGTCTGCGGAGGAGGCCTTGCCACTCACCTGACAGCAGCAGGTTTAAAATAAGTTTGTTAAGAATAGGAGCAGAGACTGGAAGCTGCGTCGCCATGATGGGTGAATCCTTTCTGAGTGGGCAGAGCTTTTGGAGAAAGGCAGATAAAAGGCAGTGTCTAGAAGGAAAAGCATAACTCAGAGTGGGATCCCATCTCTGAGCATTGGCACTTGGTGTTTCTTTTAGTCTCAGGAGTGGGTTCCAATGTCTTTCTGTTTTTTTCAACTCAGCTCTATTTTTAAAATAGGTCCCCTTTCTCAAGATAGCCCACACAATTCTTGTGTCCAATATCATGCAATTAAAACCTTCAGGGAGACAAAAGAAGGCAACTGAAATGCCTCAAAAGCCTCCACTCCCCACTGAACATTCTCTACTGGACGTGGTCATGCTAATGACAGTCCCTTTCTAAAAAATTTATGTGGCTCCTGCTGTCTTTCCAATGAAATGACACTACTACACTGTCAAATTAGCTTCCACTGCTTCCGGTAGAGCTGCTGACAGTGGAACTGAGGACTAAAAAAATCTCCATTTCCTGAATGCCAAGCCTTTTGAAATGTCCCCGATTTCATGGCGCCTAATAAATGTCAGCTCACATGTTGCTCATCAGATGGGCGCCATCTGGTGTATTGGAAAGAGATTTCAATTGGGAATGGCAGAGAAACTGCCATGTACTAGCTGTCTGACGTCTGGGTCCCGGTTTCCTCCCTGAAACTGGGAGAGTATGTTTAGGTAATCTCTGAGGTACATTTAATATGTTAGAGCTCAAACTGTATATTAAGAATGTAAGTATCATGGGAGGAGGGGCATCTGTTTTGTTCACTGTTGTATCTCCATTGCCTCACACTATGCTTGGTAGGTAGCAATTGTGCAGTAAATAATTGTTGAATAAATGCCTGAATGAATGAATGAGCAAAGTAATGTCAACAAAACTAATGGAGAAATCTTCACCTTATATTATTGTCTTTTATGCCCATCTTGATGGGGTTTGTGCAAAACACACACACATACACACACACACCCCACGACAGCTAATATACTGCCTTTGAAAGTTGTCAATTGTGGTGGTATAAGAGTTATTGTAAATTTGTAGCTCTTAGGCTCATTAGACTCCTAAACAATTAATCTCAGAATCAGTCTGACACGTTATATAAAAACCTGGGATATAGACCAGTCCATGAATTACATGTCCTGTTGGATGACAGTGGTGACAGTGGCCACCAAAGGTGCTGACAGAATTCTGAATCCAGAGGCTTCCCCAGACCTCAGGTTTCCACTGGTAAGAGTTGAAATCTGCAGGGGTCAGCTTAAAAGAAATAGAATCCACAGACCTACACAGGTGGTGTGCCGGGCCAATGAGTAAGAAACTCAGGAAAAGCTGCAAAAAAACAGGGGCTTGGCATCTGATGTCACAGAGTGGACTGGATGAGTCAGAAATAAATGCTTCGCTTCCTGGGTCACACACATGAGAGTCTTCAGCATAAAAGTGCTGATTTGCCTGCATTTTCCCCCAATAGAGTTCATTCTGTAAGGTGGGTGATATAGATTAGTAGAGAGAATAAGAGTTTTAGACTTAGAACAAAGTGAGTACCCCTGAAAGACTTACGTCTCTGAGACTCGTTTTTCCATCTTTAATCCATGGGTAATGATTGTGTTGTGTTTGATTCACAGTGTTATTACGGGACTGTATCGGGTGCTATGTACAAAGGACCTAGCTCTGTGTCTGGCACACAGCAGGCAATCAGTAAATATTGTTTTGTTTTTGCTTTCTTGTTTTCAGTCATAAATTAAATATTCACTGAGCACCCAGAGTTTGGTAGGCACTGTGCTCGAAATAGAGGATAAAGATGTGACTAAGACCATCTCTTCTCTCCTGGAGCCCACAGTGAGTGGAAGGAGCAGACAAACAGGGGTAAAGAAAACAGGAAATGGCAACACAGTATGTTTTTTTTTAATCTATGTTAGAAATGCCGAAGCATGAACTGTGGGTGTCCAGAAGAAGAAATGTCCAACTCTGTGCTGTAGAGTCAGGGAACGCATCCATTGTACTCTAGCTCAAATTTTTTGAAGATGCCCATACTGACCCCAATTAAGGGAAATAAAATGTTCTCTAATATTTGTATGTTGTTGGGTGGGCTTTCTTTTAAAAAGTTCTAATTCTACATTTGAGTTGTAGGAATCAGGACTCTTGACTGATGATCAACTAAAACGAGAAACAAGGTCTCACATGTGTCAACTGTGTGCACCAAGTGATGATAATATTGGGTTGGCCAAATGTCCACATGGTTTTTCCATAAAAGACACGTTTTTCATTTTCATCAATAACTTTATTGATGTGGGCATTTTGAGTTTGTCAGCTATCTCCCACATGGTATAACTTTGACTGTTCTCAATGTGTCGATTTGATCCCTAACAGCTTCAACTGGTCTTCCTGACCATGGCGCATAGTCCAGCAAGAAATCCCTAACACGAAACTTCACAAACCACTTTTGACATGTTCAGACACAGCACCTTCTCCATACACCGCACAAATCTTTTTTTTGCATTTCAGTTGTGTTTTTACCTTTCTTAAAATAATAAAGTGTAATATGCTAAAAATGTTGCTTATACTCTTCCATCTTCAGTATTAAAATTGCTGCATAAAAATTCACCAATTTTGATAGTTTTTTTAAATGCACACTAATGTGACATCTCTCACAATACAGTTTAACAAAATTGTTTTGAATGAAGTTAAGGACAACTAAGCACTACTAGAGCCATCTTGGAGAAAAAAACAAATGAACTTTTTAGCCACCCCAACAGCTAATATTTATGGCAACTAAGAATAGTACTATTAATTATTAATTCATCTTTAAAATATAACAAGCATTTTTCTAAGTCCTTTCATTCATCATCTCAGTTAATTCTCCACAGATTTCTATAACATACATACACTTTTTTAAATACCATAACACTTTTATTATTCGTATTTACAGAGGATGAAACTTCGATTTAGATAAGTGAAGTAACGTCCACCAGATCACCTGTTAATAATTTGCAGAGTTGTGGCTTGACCCTGGTTCTGTCTGATTTTAAACTTCATGCTCTGATATGAGAACATCTCTTAGTCATAACCTATACATTTTCAGAGTAGTTTTCAGCTTTCATAAAAAAGATAGTATAGACACTGTCAGAATGAGAGTTAAAGAGCTCACGTTTAGGTTGCTAGAGAAATCACCTGTAATCACGAGAAAGATTACTAAGTGTTCATTGAATTCAGAACTAAAATATAGAAGACTGTGCAAAAGTCATATATTTTCCATGTGTTAGGAAGGAGAAATGGATACTTCAGTAAACAAATCTTGGATTTTGAAGATCAAATAAGAAAATGGGAACTGTGTCTAATTCAAATTTGCAGTCTCAGGCAATTTCCCCACAGATGGTTGGAGAACTGGTTTGGGCCATCAAGTCAGGGGCTTCCGTTCAGACAGAGTCCAGCTGAAACACACTCACCTCAAAGGGACCTCAACATGGAAAACAACAGCAAATTCACTCCTCTGACAGTGTAATATAGTGTGTTTACTTTTGCTTGGAAGCAGATACATGATTTTGGGAATATGCATATGGCCATATATTTCTTCAGATGGCCTTCAAAATGCTGTAAAGTCTCACTTGCAACCAATAAAACCATCCAGATGTTTTATTGTTGCTGTTCAAATTATGCATATTTTGAGCATTCAGGTAAATGTAAAGAATAATATAATAGGCATTATTATACCCGCTACCCAATATTGACCAAACTTAAAATGTTGCCTTATTTGCTTCAGATTTTTTTCTTTAAGGATTAAAATATCCTAGACACCAGTAAAACCCTTTGTGGTGCCCCTGCTTGAAGCTGCTCCATCTTTCCTTCAGTGGAAACCAGGATTTTAAATTTGGGGTTTAACATTTCTGAGAGAATTTTCAGATAGTATATATCTAAGACGAAATGTACTTTAGGTGATAGGTATTTTAAAAACTTTACAAAACTTTACAAAAATGTGTTCACACTGAGCATGTGTTTTACTTTTTTGGCTCAACATTGTTTTTGAGATTTATCCCTGTTGTTCTATCGCCGTAAGTAGTTCTAATGTTTTCATTTTAACTACTACTTTGTATTTGGTTAAATGACTGTAACTGTTTATTTATCTAGTCTTCTGATGATGAGCATTTAGGTAGTTTACCATATGGGACGCTTAACAAAAAAGCTTTAATAACTGTTCCTGTATCTATCCCTTCGGCCTCATGTGAGAGGATGAGGCAAGGTAGAATACCTAGGACCAGACTGTGGGCTCTTACCATGTATGCACCTTCAATTTGAGTAGATCTTGTCAAGTTATATTTCAAAGTGCATTTCCCAATGTATATACCCACCCACAGGGTATGAGAGTTCCCTACTCCATGCAAAAAGCAATAATTAAATCATTCAGTGCTGTTAGACTTGTAGTTTTTGCCAATAGGGTGGGTACAGACTGATTCCTCATCTCTGTGTTAATTTGCCTTTGCCTGAATACTTCGGAGGTTAGCTTCTTTTCATATCTTTGTTGGCTATCCAGGCTTTCTCTTCTAGGTTTTTGTGCTCATATCCTTTGCCCTAGTTTTATCTTGAGTGGTTTTCTTTTTCTTATTGATATGTAGGTCTTTGTGTGTTTTATATACTAATCTTTTCTTGGTACCTTTGTAAACATTGTTGTTGTTTTGCAGACAATGCAATAAATTCAGTGCAACCCAGATCAAAATCTTAACATGTGCGGGTGTGTTTATAATTTGACAGAGTGTAAAATTTATATCAGAATGCAGGTGTCCAAGAATAGTGAAGACCGTTTTGCAGGCTAACAAGTGGCAAATATTTCACTCCAAGATATTAAGACATCCTGAGCATGCACTGTGTGCCAGGCATTGATATAGACACTTCAGTCTGTTATACAATGAAAGGTTAGAAGCATTTCCTTTAATGCTTCAGGAACAAGCATTTCTGCTGCATCTGTTTCAGGTTACATGGCAGGTGATATGACTAATGCTTCTAACCTAACCTTTCACTGTTTACTAAAATGTTTACTCCCATCAACTCACCTCATACTAACTCAGCTTCAGTGTAGCTGGCCTCATGCTCTTGGTGCCCTGCATTAAGAATATCTTTCTCCACCTCTTTTCACTAGTTGTTCTTTGTTGCTCCCTATCCTTTACCCAGCTTTATTACTCTTTATAACTTATTACCACTTGACATTTTCTATTTTGTTTTATTGTGTGTCTCCCTCATTGGAATATAAGCTCTTTATTCATTGACGAATCACCAGGTCTAGAATAGTGCCAGGTATATAATAGATTCTCAAACAGTATTTGTTGAGTGAATGAATGAGTGAACCTGTAATGTACCTTAGAGTTTCGTATGTGTGCAATAGTATATTTCAATTCCACTAAGGCTTATGATCTAAATTTACTTTGCATTTAAAGCACGGAATGGTTTCTTTGTAGTATGGGCTTCTTGATGAGTATGGGCTTTGGATTCAGAAGGAGGTGGGTTTAAATCATTCTCGTTTTATTACCTGTTGGTGGTGTGACTGTTTTCTTAACCTTTCTGAGCTTGTCTCCTCATTTGTAAACATTGACATAATCTTACCACTCTTGAGTTACAAGGTCTGGCTTGTTTTTTCAAAGGCCTGCTCTAGTGGTGGTGTTGAGAATCACTTGTGGTGAGGGAGTACAACTGGAAACAAGGAGATGTGGAGGAGATAAGCATGGCCTGGATCAGAGAGGAAGTGGTGGAGGGATTGAGAAACAATTAAATTCCACATGGATTTTAAAGGTAGAGCCTGCAGAATTTATTAGGACTTTGGTGTATGAGAGAGAGAGAGAGAAATCGACAATATCTCCAAGAGTTTGGGGCCAAGAAACTGGGAAGGATGGAGCAGCCATTTACTGAGTGGGATGCATTGGAGGAAGAAAAGGTTGGGGAATGTTAGTTTGGACACTCAGTTTGAGATGTGGAGTAGACGCACTGGTATAGTTATGGAGTAGAGGCTGGATAAAGGAACCTAGAGCTCAGGAGAGAGGTATCTGCTGAAGACGGGCATTTGAGAGACTGTTATTTAGCTGATTTTGAAAACGGTTTGAATGAATGAGAAAACTGAAGTAAGGAGTTTGGATAAAGAAGAGAAGAATTTCAAGGAATGAGCTATGGGATATCTTAACGTTTAGAAGTTGGGGAGATGAGAAAAAAACCAGTGAAGGAGACTGAGTAGGAATGGCCAGTGATGGGGGAGAAATCCAGGAGAGAGAGAGGCCAAGAGAAAAATGTGTTTCCAGGAAGGAGAGTGACCAGTTACGTCCTTTGCTGTTGGCATGTCAGGTAAGATGAGGGTGAAGAATGGATTAATATTAAGTTAAATATAAATAACTTTGTACATTTTATTTAAGGTAAATGATGTCATAGAGCTTGACACAGGGAAATTCTGAAAACCCTTCTTAAAAATGCACAAAAAGAACAAAGTATTATTTCTTCCACGTTGATGCCGTTAAGATGTTA
The DNA here is from genome assembly GCA_028533065.1 of Trachops cirrhosus. Lineage (NCBI taxonomy): Eukaryota > Metazoa > Chordata > Mammalia > Chiroptera > Phyllostomidae > Trachops > Trachops cirrhosus. Next base: position 36,442,569 of record CM052542.1, on the reverse strand, counting down.
AAATAATTGTGCTTTTCGAAGAGGGTTGATTTTTAGCTGGACAAACTAGAATTAGAATTAGCTGTCACTTAGTTGTGCTTTTTTTAGAGACTCTATTTTTTTTTTTTTTTGGAAATGCATAGAATGAAGAAAATACTATAAGAATCAGAGAAGGGGTAATGTAGTGGAGTCCAGAATTGAAGCCAGGGTTTTCTGACTCCAAAGCTAGTTTTTCCACAGCATCACACTGTCTCACCTGAAGAAGGAGAATGGTGGGAGGGAGAAAAGCTGTGGGGCACAGCTCACCAGTCCCAGGGAGAGTAGCAATGGACTCACTCCAGCCCTGCCCACTGGTGGATGGTGATTGGCATGTTGGTGGAGTGAAGCTGGGACTGCCACTGAAGAGCCTCTAAGTTGACAGCTAAGTAGGGCTGCCCCCACAGGATCCACGGAAGATGGTTTTGCGTGGTTACTGAAGTTCGCCGTAATGCCCCAGGTGTTCCCACAGCATCCGCCTGCCTCTGCCCACTGCCTGCTGAGGTAGCGTGTCTTGGGACCAGTTTGGCCTCCATCCACGCTGCTAACAAGGAGGAGGATGCCATCCATGATAGACCAGTTCCTCTTTCTACTTAATGAATGCCCTGCTGTGCTGAGCATGAGAACTAGAGACATGGCCCCAGTGTGGTCACTTGTAGCTCCAAAGGGAAGTGACAGACATGGAACTACAGAGACCTGCTGTCAGTTTCTAAGGCAGCCAGGCAAGTCGCCAACATCTGGAGAAGGACTTGGACCACAGGGTCCTGGCAGGTACTATAGTTGTGGACAAAAGCTGGGCCGTTACCAAAGCACCTTCTTCTCTACACCCACTGTTTTAAAGTCTCTATTTGCATCTGTTTTCTTCTTTCTTTCAAAAATGAAAGAAAGGTGATCACTGAATGTGCTTTTGGAAACCTCCACTGTCCAGGATGATGTTTATTCCCTTGGGACTCTGTCCCCTCCCTCTTTTGCTTCTCTAATAAGTGACTACATTGATCCACTCTGAATAGCACTTGCCTTTGGTTTCTTTCAGGCTGACACAGGAAAGACGTTTCTGTGGCAAAGGGAGTTATGTGAGGAGCCCTCCCCGTGTCAGCTGCTAGAGATTTTCTCTTGCAGGAGCATCCAAAGAAAGGACAAGAGATTTCAACCAGCTAACACTAACTCTGAAAGACTCCACAGAAAAGCCAGGCATGGGCCTTAATGCCCCAGGAGGCATCCAGTGTGGGCAGCTGTGTCCAGATTCAGGTGTGATGTGTGTTATGAGTCATGTTACTAATATTGAAGTATGAACAATCGCAAATGATTTATTTCCTAAAAGAATAGTTAGACTAGATATAGGATTCTTCCTATCATTAACTCTCATGATACTTGACTTCTTCATTTCTTTTTATTTTAATTTTACCTTTTCAGTTACAATTTACTTTTAATATTATTTTGTATTGGGTTCAGGTATATAGCATAGTGGTTAGGCAATCATATACTTTACAAAGTGTTTGGCTGATATTTCTAGTACCCAATTGGCATCATAGAGAGTTATCACAGTATTATTGACTACATTCCCTATGCTTTACTCTACATCCCCCCGTGGGGCTTATTCTGTAACTACCAATTTGCATTTCTTAGTCTCTTCACCTCTTCTTCCAGTCCCTGCAACGCCCTCCCCTCTGCCAACCACCAGTCCACTCTCTGTATCTGTGAGTCTCTTTCAGTTTTGTTTGTTCATTTATTTTGTTCTTTAGATTCCACATATAAGTGAAATTATACAGTATTTGTATTTCTCTGACTTTTTTTTACTGACTATGGTACCCTCTAGGTCCATCCATACTGTCACAAATGGCAAGATTTTATTCTTTTTATGGCTGGTAATATTCCATTGTGATTCTTTCATTTCTTGAATGGGAAGTTAAGGGAATAGAGTCACAACTAGTGTGCACAAAATTGAGCATAATTACATTTACACCTGCAACACTTTGTTGCAAATGTGCATGTCTTAATCACTTTTGAGTCTATAGAAAAACAAAATGTCCTATCCCGGGCTGTGGTGGACTCAGTCCAGATTCCTTAGCACTGCTCGCAAAGGCTCTGGCCTGAGCCACCCTGTCTAGATTTGTCACTAGCCTCTTATTCACATTCAGCACACCACACATGCTGACCACCGAATTGGCAGTACTCTGAGCCTACTCAGCCCAGGTACATCTTGACTGTGTCACCTGAAGCTCATTATGCCATACCCCCTGTGCTCTTGGAGGACTTAGCTCAGCGTGGCCTTCCCCAACTGTTCAATCTCAGTGACCTTCTCTGTGCTTCCACGGCCCCTGTGTTTCCCTTTGTCAGAACACTGAGCACTTTTGTATTGTTCACTGCGTTGAAACTCTTTTGAATGAGACCAGAACTTTCTGTCCCTAGGCATAGAGATTTGTTCACGTATTTGGAATGAGGAGGGGAGAGAGGGAGGAAGGAAGGGAGAGAGGGGCAAGTACCATCCCATCTGTAGGTGACCCATCCTTAGGTCCCATCCGTAGCTTTTCTGAGTCATTTCAAGCACATTTCTTCGCTTCTTGACCTTCTGTTTCTTCAGGTGGAAAAAAATAGCAATAACAACAACAACAATAATAATACTTTCCTTACTGAATTGTTATAAGGTTTAATGAGAAAACATTTATAAAGGGCCTACCACTGTTTCCTTGGAAGGCAATAAATAAATGCTGGTGGTACCTAGTCTATTTCTCCCAAATGAGCAAAGAAAAATAAAGAGAAATTCATGTGAAAGGAATAAGGCAAAAAATTTACAAAACAAAAAAAAAATCAAACTTTAACTATCATTTGTATTAGGGTAGAAAATTTTTGTTCTTTAAATGTGAGGCAGAGGTAATGTTGCAGTGAGATGAAGTCTTGGGGCAGGAATGAAAAAGATGTTTTTTGTTTATTCTTCTTTGAGAAAATTCTCCCCACATGATGTCTTTCTTTCTCAAGGCCAAAGTAGGGGGGCAACCCTGTTGAAAGCAGATTAAGTATTCTAGTGCTGTCATCCTCAGAGGTCTGTTTCACACCTATTAGCACAGGAGGGAAGGACATGGAGAGTAGGATTTCCATAAACTGTGGAATTAAGCCCCATGCGTGCTGGACAGTCTGATTCCGGAGCATCGTGGTTTTGTGCAAATAGCACTAGATTTGCTTTTAAAAAGTCTTCTATGACTGATCAGGTGACCTTGGGCATGTTTGTAACTTTTCTAAACTTCAGTATCCCTGGTTGTACAACAAATGCACTAAGGGTAGCATCTGATATTGTAAGATTGCTGAAAGGATCAGGTGTGATGATGAATAGGAAGTCTTCTGTAAAATCTGTATGTCAGTCATAGAGATGGTTGGGTCCCCTACTTTAGGCATCACCCTACTTAGCCCTCTTGGGAATTTTCACCTCAGATGAAATTGTGCTGTTAATTGTCTACTTTACAGTTTAAAGCACGCAGTTGACGGCTTCTATTTCACCAGATCCTCTGGGCTTTCCAGAAGGTTTTAGCAATGCAATTGTAGCCCAAAGGGCTTAGAGGACTTCTGGAACTATGAAGACCATCTTGTCATAGTTCCAACTGCACGCTTTCCACGACTTTGGCAGCCTGAAAAACAGGGACAGCTATCACCGTCAGCCTTCAGTTGAGCTCGTCCCATTCATTGTGAAGCATTTACTCCCGAGCATTTATGTGCAGACAGTTATTCTAAAACCATGAGATGTTCCCTCAAGAAGCTCCACAAGGCAGCAATCTGGGCCTAATTCACCAGGGTCCTTTGCTTAGGGTCTCACAAGGCTAGAAGTTGTCAGCAGGGAGGGACATGTTCTATTCTGGAGCCTGAACTGCTCTTCCAGGCTCACACTGCTGTTGGTAAAATTTAGTTCCTGTGGTTGTAGGACTGAGGTTCCAGTGTTCTTGCTGACTGCCATCCAGGGGTTGCACTCAACTCATCAAGTCCCTGCAGTTCCTGCCACATGGCCCCCTCATGTCTGGGCAGCTTCCTTCTTCAAGGCCAGGAGGAGAATCTCTCTCCAGTCTGCTAAGACAGAGTCTTATAGAATTTATGTAATCATGGGAGTGGGTGACAGCCCCATCACCTTTGTCATGTTCTTTTGACTAGAAGCAAGTCATAGGACCCGCCAGCACTCACAGAGGAGGAAATTATTCACGTGCATGACTCACTGTGGGTCACCTCAGGGCGGGCTGGCCCCATGTGGTGTTGGAGTGGGACTTACATAAAGACATTGAAAGTACCGATTAACCTTCTCTGAACTGGACTAATTTGAGATGAGAAAACTAAGAACAGATTATGGGTTTTTCATAAAGCCATATTGATTGAATTTAAAGGCTAGCTTTCATTTTGAGATGATCCATCCATATTTTAGTGTTGAAATGCCTTTCTCTTATGACATGACAGTTATATAGCAGGTCCTTGAATAACATTTTGTTCAACACCATTTTGTTACAACATCAATGAGATGCTGTGGGAAGTTAACTATTGTTCATGTCAGTTAGCCTATGATCAACATTGGCTTCATCATATATCTTTCCACTTAAAGTCTCAGAACGTATGGACCATGGTAAGTGAGGATTTATTGTAATATATATTTTAAAAATATTCTGGATTGGTAAAATATAAAGATAGGAACTCTGTAATGGTCCTTGTGAGTTTATTTATTTATTGGGAATTTTACTAATCCATAAGAGTCTACAACTCTGAAACTACTAATTTAGCCTATTAGCTCCCAATTACTATTTACTCTAGGGCCCCAGACGGTCTTATATCTATCAGTGCAGTAAAGTAAGGAAAATTTAACATGATTTATTAGGTTATTTATAGGCCAAGAATATTTTTGTCAGTGCCTTTCCCCAACACACGAAGCTTTACCTTCACTGTGCATAATTTCAGGCCAAAGCAGGACAGTCTGATTTGGCTCAGTGAGTCCCTCACTCATATCTCTGCTGCCTTTGTCCCGAGAGGGAAATGGGGGCTGAAGCCCCAATATCCTCTGTCTCGGCCAGAGCTGCTGTGTCAGAACAGCTTTTCCTGTCCTGCCCCCTGCCGTATTACTCACCTCTTTTCAGGACACTCATTTACTTTGTGTTTTAGTCACTGTGAACACAGAGCACACTGTGGAATGTGCTAAAATGTGGATTGTGGGAACAAAAAGGAAGGAAAAGATCATTTGCCCAGGTCAGTAAACAAAGGCGATTACTTATAAGAGATAATGTTCCAGCAGCGTCTTACGAACTGGGTAGGATTTGAAGAGGCAGATGTAGCGAAGGTGACTTTGCAGGTACATAAAGGCTTGCGAAGCAGAGGGCACAAACCTGGGGAGTGCTTTCTCTCTCCTCCGTGCCTTTGCACGGGCTGTGTCTTCTGTCTTCAGTGCCTTCCCCAGCCTGTCCCATGGGTGACTACCGTCATAGACTTTTAAGATGCAGTTCATACAGCTCTTCAAGATATCCTCCTCTGCATCTCCGAAGCATGGTATAATGCAGTTTTTTGGTACTTGTCACATTTCTGTAATTATGACTTTCCCTTGTTAGACTAGGAGCTCCTGGAGGCCAAGGATTATTATTCATGTTTTCGTTCCCAGTGCCTAGCAGTGCCTGGCACCTGCACCCATGTTTGGATAAATGCAAATGAATTAATGTATGATTTGGCTCATACAACCTGAATGCAAGGTATAAAAGGAAGCATAACTGGGTATGGGGGGGTGGTGGTAGATGTGGGCACGTCTTAAAGGAGCTAGAATGTAAATTCAATAATTTATTCCTCAGATTGTCTCTGAAAAAGAAAGTAACACCATTAGAATATGACTTAGGTGAATAATTTTGGCAGAAAAGTAAAAAATGACTGCCTGCCTACACATTCCTGGCCCTGTGCTTTCACGGACCTAGACTGAAGGTCTGCCAGATGCCTTCTGCAATCTCTGTTTGTCGTCGTGCTCCACTCACCAGGCCTGTTTGTATCTCAGTGCTGTGCTCCTGTGTTTTCAGAGTGTTTCTTCATATTTTCTATTGTCTAGTTCCTGTAGCTAACAACTCAATGGCATCTTTGAACCAACAGGGAAATGTTATTCAGGGTTCAATGCCAGTGGAGAGCCTGGCTTTGCCTGGGCTGTTCTAGCAGGCTGACTTTCCCGCAGGCCACATGCGGATGACCCAGCAGTACGAGAGTTCAGATCAGAATCTTTAATGCACTTCAGTATTGAATTTAAATACATAGTTTTTAATTTAAATATTCCTATCTTAGAGGAGCTTTAAGAAGCCCCATTAAGATATTAGGTCGTTTAAGCATTGTGAAGGAAATAATAGGTATTTCAGGGGAAAATTAAAAGTGATGCTTTCCTTTATGAAGGCTATTTTCCTTTCTTTGGCATTCTTCCAGTATGAACTATCTGTGCCAGCCTGAGAAAGCCAGTTTTATATGCCATGAAACAGAAGCAAACCCACCCAAGACCCAAGGGCAGAGCTGGGGGTGAAATGAGAACTCCACCATAATACCAGGACACGAAGGCCATACGCTGCCCAGTAAAAATCTGCCTAGTGAAGGGAGGAAATTGACACAGCCTGAACTTCTACCGGAACCTCTATGAGGAGGACATCAGGAGAGGCACTGGCTTTAGAACTAAGAAAATCTAAAAATCTAAGTGGAAACCCCAGTCCTGCCGTGTATCAAGTATTCTGGGTCTCTGGGCAGTTTCCAACCCTTTCTGATTCCTGGTTTTCTCATATGTGAAAATGAGGATAATAAAACATTTTTCAAGGTTATCCTGCAAGGGAACATATATATAAAAGTACCTTGTGAACTGTGAAGTGGTATGTAAATAAAAGGGGTGATTATAAATATATTCACTGTATCTCATTATCTTGCACTTTATTATAGGTATTTCTGAGAATGCTTTTTCCCCCTTGAGACTGTGCCTAAACCCATGCTGAAAATCTTATCCAGACTAAATCTTAGCCACACTAAGGATGCATTTTTACAGTAAAGCAAAAGAGAATATTAGAAAATGGCACCATCCTAGAAACCCCTTACAGGGTCTGGCATTGTGCCATCACCTTGATGAGTGCTGGTGGGATTGGAGGTACATGGAACTAGAGGAAGGAGTCACTTTTCTTGACCACCTGATATGCTCTAGACACCGTGCTAGAGGCCTTTCATATATTTAATTTTTGTAGTAGTCCCAGAGAGGGAACATTCACTCTACTTCATAGGTGAGGAATCTGAAAGCACCAGAGAGGGTAAGTAAACCTCCCAAGGCTACACAGCTAGTAAACTAAAGAAAGAAAAAAAACCTAAACACACGTATTAAATTTTTAATGATTATTATTCAACCCCCACCCTCTTTTTTAAGTGATTGTCTTGCCACCTAGAAACAGCAGTGGGGATATATAAAATGCTAAAGATGAGTCAAGGGCATCTATTTTGGAATTAATTCTGATTAATTCCTTTCCATTTACCAGTTCTAATCTGACTTCTCTGGTTCTCCATTCAGTTTGACACTGCCCTTCAGATCCCAGAGGGATCCTGGAGCCCTCTGTGGACATACTGATCACAAACCAGGGGTGTTTCACCCTACCTACCCTTTTCACAGATAGCTGCTAGTCTGGGCTTGTCCTTGTCCAAAAAGAACTTTCTGAAACACACTGACATTCCTCAGCACCGGTCTGCATTTGTGCAGAAGAAAGTAGGTAAGAAACCAAGTGTCTACTTGGGGTAGATAGAATAAGGGTGGCAATTTCTTACTTTCGGTGATCACTATGTTTCCATTAGGAGTGGGATGACCTTCTCTCAGAAAGGTTATAGAATCATTATTAGAGACGGTCAGAGCTGACTAGACACTGGATTAATGGGGATTTGGTAGATTTCTATAAAGAGCACTTGAACGCAAAATTTATGGACCGACACAAAGACATTTCAAACTTCAGAGACTATGTACTCAGAAAGTTTCTGGCTTCAGGAAGCTAATGTTGGTTACCATCAGTGTGCAAAGTGGTGGCGCTTCTGTTTCCTCTTCTCCCACAATCTGAGTACCATGTCAAATATGGAAACAGTTTGTTCCAGCAAGTCCTCATAGGGAACAAATGCTTTTTTGCTTTTATTAAGCTTCTGTTTGCAGATTCTTCCCTGGTTGCCTTTACTCTCCACCTTATTTGGAAAACATTCCTTTCTCCCTACTTTTTTTTTTTTTTTGCATCAAGCTAATGTATTCATCATGGCATGGAAAGCTGTGAGATCGCAGGTCAGGATCAACCTCCAACTGTAACAGTCTCCATGGGGTAGCTGGACCCTCCAGGGTGAATCTGAGTTGTGAAAGAGATTGTGATTGTGTCTTGGGATGCCAGTGATACTCAAGTGATTATTTAGTTCATTGTCTCTCTGAAAGCCTGCATTTCCCTTGATGCTGAAATCTAAGGAATCCTCAAGTACTTTTCACTGTGTTTTGTTTTGCTTCTCTGATCTGAAACAGAAACCAAGCCCTCTTGTTCTTAGGCTGGTTGGCCAACAGCAATGTCAAGTTTCTTTGCTCTGGATTGGAATTTATCAACTCATGTGACCACACTGGATGGCTCTTACTTACTACACTGGTGAAGAAAACTGGGCAGAGAAATTATGACTTAGTGCAGTATAACAGAAAAAACCCACCCCCTCTCTTTCTCTCTCTCTGGTATACACACACACATATGTATCTTATTTATATATGTGTATATGTCATCTCTGGTCATATTTCTCTATAAACTTCCATCATTCATTGAGTGTGTGCTATAGGCAAGCCCTGTGCTAGGGCAGTTACAGTCTCTGCCCCACTAGTTACAGTGCAGTGTGGAAAACAGATATACGAAAAGGTGATTGTAGTGTGGAGGGACCCAAGGAATAACGAAGTCACTGAGGAGAGAGAGAGTGTGTGTGTTAGTGGAAAGAGGGGGTGGCGTTTGGGTTATAAGGAATCAGCTCACATAATTACAGAGTCTGGAAAGTCCCACAATCTGTCATTTGCTAGCTGGAGTCCCAGGAAAGCTGGTGGCAGTATAGCTCTAATCTGAGTCCAAAGGCCTGAGAATAGGGATCACCAATGATAGGAGTCCGAGGACAGGAGAAGACCAGAGTACCTGCCTCTCTCCTGCAGTCAAACAGTGACATAGAATTCTCCCTTTCTCTCTTTTTTTTTTGTTTTTTGTTCAAAGAAAAGGGCTGGCAGTAGAGTGTATGAGACCCACCTACATTAGGAAGGGCAGTCAGCTTTATTCAGCCTACTGATGCAAATGCTAATCCCTTCCAGAAACATCCTTACAGACATACCTAGAAATAAAGTTTAACCAGATAGCTGGGCACACTGTGGCCCAGTCAAGTTGACACATAAAATTAACCATCACAGTAAGCCAAAGGGAGAAATTGATGAAATATTTAAAGGGTTCCTGGGTTAGTCAAGCCACCTCATTTTATAAGTAAAGCAACATGGTCTGAAAGAGGTCCCCTCCCTATACAGTGATGCAACCCAGGCTTTGTTCTGCAGTCTTCATACTTTCTGCTTCCTCTCTAATTACTTACCTGAGGAGAGAAAGGTGAAAGGACAAGGAGGAAGATATAACTAATAGGAAAGGCATCCTTTTGGGTCCTGGGTGGAGCCTGCATTTTGTAAGATTGTAGGTCTGGGTGAACTGTAGGAAAAGTGTTGTCTTGCCCCTCCTTCTGCATCTGCCCGGGGCCCAGAGGTCGGGACCCTGTCCACCCTGACCCCGGCCCAGCCTCTAGATCTACACGGACCAGAATGTCGGCCACCAGCCTCAGGCAGCCAGGGAACACCCGCTATGTGGCTAGACACAACTGAGAGGTGCTGTATGTGTAAATACACACCCGATTTCAACGCCTTAGCCCGCACACACACAAGGAACATAAAATAGTTCATTAATAACTGTTTACATCGATGACCAGTTGAAATGAAAGTATTTGGGATATACTGGATTAAGTAAAGTATATTAGTAAAATTCCACCTCTTTTTACCTTTTTCGATGTGGCTGCTAGAAAATTTTTAATCCTGTCTGTAGCTTGCCTTCTGTTTCTTTTGCACAGCAGTGCTCTAGGTCATCCGTCTCAGGCCCTTGGCCGCACAGTCCACCCCGGACTCCGGCTCACCTCCCACCTGCTGCCCTACTGCCCTCTAGTTCTGCGGGCTGGGACAAGCCACTGCCCGGCCCTATTTCTACCACACTTCACTGGCCAAATCCTCAGGCCCTCCATGCTACTCCTGCTCTGTGCCTTGTAGCTCGGTTGGGGATGGCAGAAGGTGATCTGGGATTGGGGCCAGAGCCAGCCTTGAGCCCAGACTCTGCCACTGACTAGCCATTTAACCTTGGGAAGGTCAGTGCACCATTTTGAATGTTGGATTCCCCCAGTTTAAAATATAGAAGTAACAGTAATACCTTACCTATCTCATTGGGTATATCAAGATGAAAATCAAAGAGAGTTAGTCCATATAAATGTGCTTTGTAAATAACAATGGCATGCATGTGTAATATTACCATAACAATAATTATGTTTTAGTTTTTATGTCATGGTCATTATCATCATTATCCAGCCCCTGCTTGTAACCCTCCAGTCTTACACCGTGCGAAGGTTCCCCTCACTGTGTGTCTGGTCATTTGTATAAAGGGCACCACTGCAGGTCTTAGAGTTCATGGCAGGTACAGGATGCTGTGATGTAGAGAACCTGAGTTTCAGAATTACCAGCTGACTGCTGGAAGCACAGCTAGGCCTCTCTCTGGGCCGTCCACAGAGTGGCTGGGATAGGCTGTGTTCCTGGTGATGCAGAAACTCTAATCTCAGACGTCACTGGAGGTGGTCTTATCTAAGTTGGTGCATTGTATCATGGCCCTTGAGGTGTGGACCTCATTTGGGACCTTCTTAGACTGTGGGCCAGGCAGCTGATGAGGGCTGGTAAAGGGGCTTCCTTCACAGGTCATGGTAGTGCTCAGCAAGGATGCTCTGGGTACCCGCAGCACCTTCCTGCCCACCAGTCTGAAGCCCTGCCTCTCAGAGCACTAGACAACATGGAACTGCTGCTATAGCCCATCTAGCTTCACCACCACTGGGGACCACTCCCCAGTCCAGAAGGGCCCTCTCGAGCTGGGACCAGATGTGGCCTGGGGCCTCAGGCCAGTGAAGAATGGGCCCTGTCTCACAGAGACCCTGGAGGCAGGGAGGAACAGAGGGCCACACACCCATTTTTGATTTGACATTTCCATGACACTTTGAAGTCAGTGTTTCTGTAGCCTAGTTTGTGGGTGACTAAATGGAGGCTCCCAGTGGTTGAGTGTTGTCCGCTGGGTCATCCATAAGGTGGGAAGCAGGGATTTTGAATGAGAACTTCTCCCTCCTTCCAACATGTCATGCTCTGTCTGACAGGATGAGAGGAGAAAAAAACTTGCTCTATTAAATAGTTGTGGCATATCTTCCACCCCTCTGGACACCGCAGCCTTTGGGTGAAGGTATCCCTCCAGACCGTCCTGGGGCCCCACCACTTCGCAGCAGTTTAGCACTTGAGAGGACTCAGCTCCTTCCTCCAAAGGACCCCTCGCTGGAGAGCCGAAACGAACCTTGAGTGTTTTCATTGACTTTTTTGATCTTCCAACTCAAGTTAAAAGCATCATTTTGCTTCGCTGTCAGTCAATTTCACTTTTGTGAGAATTTTAAAGATGTTATAAGCCCCTAAGGTGACAGTCCCAGCCTGATGCTGTCACGCTGAGCTGTGTCATATTGAATTCTGTCACTGAAGAGAAACAAAATGAAATGCACCCAGGTGTAAAATTCCAGGCCTTGTTCATTCTTATCAATACCGGATTAAAATGGCAGAGTCTAATATTATGAAATTGATATGATGAAGATTGATGTTTAAACTTTAATGGGTTGGTAGTAAAATGTATCCTTTGTATATTCATGTATTCATATACATGCATATACATGCACAGACAGCAAAAACTGTATCTTTTGGTCCCAGTTTTTAATTTAAGCTGTTTTCTTTTGGTAATCAGACTCACTACCTGTTAAAATGTAAATACTCTTTCTTTGCCCTTCTTTTGAAACCCAATGCATTTGATTGCAACCACATGGTGTTTTTATCAAATTCACCGAAGCCTATTGGTTTGAGATGAGTTTTTATCTGTGTGTATTATGTGTGTGCTTAGGTACATTTTCTTATAGCCTTCCTAGAAATTTAGATTATTTTTTGAGACGGCAAGTTGACAAATGAAGCCTTTGGTATACCACTGAGGAGACACAGCAGTCTAGGAGACCTGAGGCTTTTATAACATCCACGAAGAAATCACTACCCCTTAATCTCCATGCCCCCCAACAAGGGGGACATATAAGCTCCTGCTGACTTTACCTACGCGGACACGGGCAGCAGTGTTTTACTTATTGTTCTGGAGTTCTGTCATTATTCAATAAGATGGTTCATTTTCAGGAGTTTTATGGCAGGATAATATTAAATGACTATCCTGTCTTAATGTCATGTTCAGGTATGGTTTTGGTTATGCTTTAACATCATAGTGATAGACATTATTCTCTAAAGTATTAATGGAACTTTTATGTCTTTAAATCACACAATAGTGATGACTGTAGCAACACAATGCTTATTAATATTAATACTAGTGCTAATGAGAGCAGCTGCCACAGGTCAAATTTTTAAAGCACTGGTTCAGACAGTTTTTCTGCCTTCCCATTTAATCTTCACAATAATCCTGGAAGTTAGACATTGTTATCTGTTTTATTAATGAGGAAGTGGAGGTTTGAAGAGGTGAAGTCATTGGATTAAGGCCACACTATTTGTAAGAAGCTCAACTGAGATTTCAATTTAGGTGTTGTTAGTCCAAGCTATGAGATTTTTCTATAATCACGTAAGTACCTATTTTTAAGAATAAAATTGTGTTATGTTTGTATTAAAGTCGACCAGGTAGGTTGAGAGAGCTCCTGGTGCGTGTGTGCAGGGAACATAGAGGAGGCAAGTGTTGGGACCGGAGGAGGGGGACAGTGGAGAGCCCCTGAATAAAACAATAGTAAGGGGGCAACAGTGTGGGAGCGAGGCATTACGCACATCGCTTCCTTCCACTTTGCAGTTGCTGGTTATCCAGTAAGAGTAGTCCAAGTTCAAGAGCAGATTAAGGTCAAATAAAGAAGCAAAATGTTAGCTGTCAGATCTGCTCAGCTCAGTGATGGGAGATGTGAGTTATGTTACAGGGTGGTCCCCTTAGCTCACAAACCAAAAGCATCAGGTGAAATTGAAGCTGACCATCAGGCATCCATCTTTCCTTGTGATTAGGTAAAGGGCATTATTGACAGTAACAAGCACACCCTACAGTAGAGAGCCAGTTTTCAACAGAAGCTTTCGCCACTGTGCGTATCCAGTTTGCCTTGCAAAGTACAAACTTTCCTCAGTTCAGGAACTGCCTTTGCAGCCTAGGGAGAGCACATGACTGAGCAGGAAAAAAAAACAATGTAATTAAAGTATATGGATTGGGCCCTGACCACTGTGGCTCAGTTGGTTGGATGTTGTCCTGCAGACCAAAAGGTCAAGGGTTCTATTCCCAGTCGGGGCACATGCCTAGGTTGCAGGTTTGATCCTGGGTGGGGCATGTACAAGAGGCAGCCAATCAACTTTTCTCTCCTTTCTCTCTCTCCCGCCCTACCCCTCTCTCTTAAAAAAAGAGAAATCAATAAATGTATCCTTGGGTGAATTTTAAAAAATAAACAAATAAAATAAAGTATATGAATTAGGCTTTCCTAAATTTTGCTTTAAAATAGTGGTGTTCAGTAAATGTTGCTCAGAAGAATAAAAGCCCAGTCCAGGATACCAAGTGCAATGATGTCACTTCCGTGCTGAATCGCCATCCTTCGTGGCCTCCCTCTTCTTTGTGCCTCCCCTCAGTTCATTCTGCTATTTACCTGCCAGTCGCTTACTCATTGCTCTGCCCAGTAAGCCTGCCTGCAACCCTCACTTTGTGCCAGGCACTGTGAAGTGTGCTGGGTGTAGGAGAGTGAGTCTGGAAGGACTCTGTCATTCCTGGAGGAAAGAGCAGTTGCGTTGTATTCCCCATGTGTGCCAGTGATACCCTGTGGCACTGTGCATTTGTCTCCAAAGCCTCGAGTGGACTTAAAATTCCTTGTAGCCTTGCCTGAACAGACCCGTTATGATTCTCCAGGTTTCTGTTTCACAGTTTAGCATGCAAAATAGACAAGGCTTTATAATCAAACAACCCTAATTTAAGTCTCAATTTTTGCCATATTTGAATTCTCAGTTTTTATCTCTTCACTCCTCTAGGCCTGAGTTTTCTTATTTATAAAATGGGGATGAAAATTAATACATAGGGATATCATGAAAACTAGGAAAGCAAAATGCAGTATAATCACTTGTAACAGTATATGGCCTTCGTAAACATTTATCACATGTCAGATACTGTTCTGGGTGCTTCATCTACAGGGATGGCTGAGGTGTGGGAGGTTTTCGTATAATGCTGTAAATGAACCATGTTAGAGAAGCTGAGCGAGAAGATTGCCACGGAAGGCTGAGAAGGGATAGACCAGGTGAGAGGGTCTCGGTGGGTGTTGTTCCTGCAAAGGGAGCAGTGTGACCCATGGATCTGGACAAGAGAGCTCAGGGAGTAGGACAGGGGCTGCCAGGACCCGCCATATCCCTTGGTCTCTGCCGTTCCAGTGCCCACGACCCATCGTGGCATTTCTGTGCCGACTTTTCTGGACCTGAGAAAGGCCATTCTGCTGATCTCATTGTTGACTTCCCTCAGGAACATACCCCATCAGGTCCTTCACCCTCTGGGTGGAATAAATAAAGTTGTGTGTTTTACTGTACTTTCCTGAGCTCCCTTGCCTCTGGTCTAGCAATGCACCTTTTGTTGGCTGCCTTTTGTCCCATGTATTACATCCCCATTCCTTTGACAGTGTTGCTCGCATTTCTGAAGTCAGTCCTTGCACTGAAATCCTTATTTCAGAGCTGGCTTTGGTTACACTCGAAATAAGACAAGGAGTATTTTTCCAGCTTGGCTTCCAAGAAGGTCATGTGATTATTTTAAGGTCTTTAACTGTAGACCCCTTTCATATGACCTGACAAATCCGCCATCAACTTGTTTTGAACTGTGGCTTTATTAAATTTTTAAGAACCAAGCCCTTTAAGATATAAATACATTGTCCACCCCAAGCCTTGAAGCCTTGCCAGAGGAAACAAATATCTAGCAAAGGCAGGTTAAGTTCTATTTGGAAAGAGAGAAGCTATAAATTAATTATTTAAATTGTTTTTTAACTGTTGTTTTTCTGCTTTTCCTTTGGGGGCAACTCATAAACTGAAGAGTTCAGAGTTTCATCATCTGCATTTCTATGATGTCTGGAGCAAAAATGATCTTTGTTAATAATAAAAATCAGTGCGGCTATTATTAGGGGGTTCAGCATGTGTCCAACATCAGATGCAAAGCATGGCACTTATTTGTTACAATGCCCTGTCTGACACATAAGACTCACCGGCTGAAGGACGGTTTAAACTCAGGTCTTTCTGTCTTCAGAACACCTGTGTGTTAACCCTGTTTCTATGTGCTGGCTGTTGATAGAGCCCTTTGCTTGGGGTTTGGTTCTGATCAGTACACATGGGCCTTCAGAATAACCAAAAGAAGGATTGTGGACGTTCACATGTGGCTTTAGAAGCAAGAGAAACTGTGGAATTCAGACCTGAGCTTCCACCCCATTTTTTGAGGCAAATTAAGAACCCCGAGCCAGAGCCTGGCACACAATGGCACTAATTTTCTACCAAGAGGGACAACAAATGGGAAATGACAGACCTGTGGGAGGAGACACACGGATCCTGAGAGTTTGACTTAAATACAAAGGAGAGGCAAAAATAAGCCCCTTGGTGCTGAAGTCTCTTCTTTTGGTAGAATCTTAGACTGTTCCCATACCGATCTCACCTAGGAGACACAGTGAGGAATTTGTGGATGTGGAAGTAGAACCTCCACCCTTTGACTGCCAAGTTCAGTGCCATCTGGTAGATGGAGGTGTCATTCATCCTCCAAGTGGGGGAGGAGGGTGGTTGATGAAAGAGATCATCCCCTGAAGCTTAGTCTCTAGTTGTAATCGCTGAGCATCCCTTCCTTTCCCTCTGCCTTCTCCTCTCGCCCTCCCTCACCCTTCTCCCCCACAGTCTTTCTAACAGACTCTTAGTTACCTAAATTACAGAACAAAGCCAGCTCCCTGCTAACCCCTTTGGACTTCAATTAACGACATATTCAAATGTGTTCCCTGCTCCAGCACCATCAGCACTAAATAGCACATAAGCACTTTTGCAGTGCTTAATGTAAACTTGTTGAAAAATGTACATTATTTTTCATTGACTTGAAATTGGATAAATGCTCACTGAAAAGAATAAAGTGAATTGATATTGGAGAGAGCATTAAGAGAAAGAGAGAGAGAGAGAAGAGCCAATAAAGGCATGTGGTTTCTAAATGCAGATCCACTAATTGCTCTTTGTGGCAGCCATTCGGTCCGCACTGTTTAAATGTACTTGGAGACGCTGTACATATTAATGGAATTAGGTTTGGGAAGCCAGCGTGCTACAGATGCAGATTGTAGTGGAAAGGCATCCACTTTGAGATCAGGCAGTCTCAGCTAGGCTAGTTAATAGTGTGACCCTGAGCAAGGGACTTTGCGTCTCTGAGACTCAGTTTTCTCATCTGTAAGACAAGAGAACTCTCCTGTGGTGGTTGTGAAAATTAGATGAGACCAGGTATTAATGCGTCCTGCAGTCTCTGACATGTGATTGATGACCAATCATTCTTAGTTCTATTTCCAGGTAAGAAAAGCTGTTGACTTCACAGTCAGAAGACTGACTTTTGGGGCTCTGGTGGGAAGAACTTTGGTACCCCATCCCCTGCTTGCCCCTTAATTAAGCTTAGAGAGGGTGGAGACCACACCTCTTTTTTTCACTGCTCTGTACTCTATGCCAAGCCCATTGAAGGTGCACAATAGATATTTATTGGAAAGAATAACGAGTGACATTAGGCTGAGCCGGCCAATCACTGTTGAGGTAGGACTGCCAGGAAACCCAATTCTGTGGGAGGTTTGGGTTTCCAGTGCTCACAGGGACCCTGTCTCTCTTTAGGTGGTCTCACAAATCCCCCTTTGTGTCCAGTGCAGGTGAGCTTTCCCCTGGTGCCTCAGGATAACTGAGGAGCACTGCAATAATATGCGAATACACCAAGGGTTCCAATGCTTCAGAAAGGAGCCCCTTTCTCTGAAATTCCATTAACACCCCAAAATGGGTGTGCTTTAATTTCTCACAAAGCAACCTTATTTCCAAAGGTGAGAGGCTCACAGGAGAAATCATTTCAACCATCTTTTTTTCTTTGCAATGGAAGCTCTTTAAAATCAGTGTTGCCATTTGTATTTTAATGGGGGTGGGTGTTGAAGAATGCTCACCATTTTTCACAGCCTTTTAGGCATAGATCTGATCTGAAGTGAGCAAATGGCTGCTTTTGTCATCGTAAGTGGCAAGGATAGCACGTCCGACTTCATCATAAATACTAATTCAGCTTATATTTGTTGCTTGCCTGTTATATGAACTACTTTGCATACATTTTATCTGATCCTCAAGGCAATTCCACCAAAGCCTTTATTATGATCCTCACCATACTTAGAGGGAAACAGGCTTTAGGAAGTTGAGATGACTTCCCTAAGGTCCTGTTATGAAATAAGTGCCCAGGCCATGAGTCAGACTCCAGTGACTGTAAATCTGTGTTTTTCCTCCTAACGTTCCAGATCTGGATCGAGTGCCAACCTGCTAGACCCACTGGCACCAACACATTGCACGTTTCTAGACTGATGTTTTCCTTTCTTGTTCTGTGGAACCACAGGGCTGTGGAGGTGCCTCACAAGTGGGAGATCAAGAGGAAGCATGAGAGAATGGCAGCTGGTGTTTGCCACTCCCATTTCAAAAGAACTTTCTTTTTTATCTTTTTAGATTTTTGGATTTCCAAATACTACTTAATTTGAAAATAATGCTGATATGTTCTTAAAAGCACTGCCCTAAAAAGAGGTTGAGCCAAATCTAACAAGGCATGCCTCCTTGCCGACCTCAGTTTTCCAAAACTGGAACAGGTTGTGTAATGTCCTTCAAGACATTAGGTATTGTCTTGAAATAGGTATTGAAAGACATAGAAGAAGAAAAATGCACAACTATGGGCTTGGGTTGGAATGGAGACAGTGCAGTTCAATGCAAAGGCCACAGAATGAAATAAGCTTGCCATTGATGAATCAATCACTCATGAGTCCTTTTTCAGTTGCCAAGTAAAGATTATACAAGGATCCCCACTGGTCAATGTATTCTTGGTCAGTTTGGTTTAGAGGCTGACCCACTTGGTCTTCTAGCCGCCACTACCACTCACATGTGCCATTGAGAGAGGCAATGTGGGCAGCATGGAGACAGCCATTCTTATGGGCACCTGGTTCCCACCTCACCAAGGCAAGCTTCCTGTCTCAGGTAGTGAGTCCCAGCTCAGCTTACGTACACACTTGTGCGTCAAGTCCCACATTTCATTTTCCTTGCCCTCAGGGACCCTGTAGTCTAGTATGAAGAGATAGATGTACAAGTAAAGCTTAAAGGAGGAGCAGAGAAAGCAGTGGGGGAAATGACAAGTGCTGTGAAACTCACAGAATTAACAAGAGTTTAGCTAGTGGACAAAGAACAAAGGGATCTTTCTGTTAGATTGTTCAACACTTGAAGATGTGGGAAATTGTGGGGCAATTCTTCTGTGTGGCTATGGTGGGGGCAGGGGGTGACTCTCATTCTCATGTTCCTTAATACCCACTGTTTCTTGTGCGTGAATACATCTCTGTATTACTACCTCAACTTGCTCTTCCAAATTTTATTCACCTGCTCAGATCTCAGCTAACAGCAGTCTATGTAAGTTCCCTGTCCATCAAGAGTCCCTATTTTGGGACTTGTGCTTGAGTTGTCTGTCTTCCCTTGTCCTACTGGAAGATCTTTGTAAGCAAAGACTGTGCATGTATATTTATTACCAGAGGAAAAATGAATGATAGAAGGCATGTGGCAAAGGTGTTAAATTCAGATAGTGTCCCTTGGCATTGGACTTCATCCTGAAAGCAGTCTCCCTCTGAACTTAAGAAAGTAGGGGAATTACATGATCTGATTTGCACACCAACAAAAATCTATCCTCATCAAAAATTCAGGAAAATAAAATAAAAAGATGTAAGGCCACATTTTCAAAGGAGTTAGCCTGACCCCCATGTATTTTTTGTGTATGCAAAATGTATTTTTTCGCACCTGCAAGCACAGTCTCTATGAGCCAGCTATAGCCTCCGAATTGCCAAAGCTTTAAAAAAAAATCTGCCTCTCAAATTCAGCACAGAAACCCAGTAATGAAATAAGGATGGGGTGGAGGGCTGCCTGAAACTATTTATAGGCATATTGGGGGAGATAATTACCACCTTGCAGCTTGTTCTGAAGTACCTCTGCTTGGCAGAAATATGAGAACCGCACAGCAGAGATTGAAGGGAATCCGTAAAAATGGCAGATTACTTGAATTTGTGACAATGGCAGCTTGCTTGAACACCTTCCTTTTCCTTAACCTATTTTTAAAATCAGTCTGTATAAGATGCTTTGGAAATTTCCACTGCATTCATTCATTCATGCATTCATCTTTCGTCTGAACTCATTGAGCACCTGCCAGGTTTCAGGCTCTGTGCTATGCTCTGCAGATTTAGTAGTGAACACAAAGACACTCCTCTCTTCTCGTGGATCTTCTAATTGAGTATGAAAGACAGCCAGCTAATGATCATTCAAATAATTAATTACAGAAATACTCTATTATTATTAAAATCTTATTGCAATTGCATAATGATTACAATAATTACTCTGTGGTAAGAGTTCTGGGAGAATATGCCACATTCCCCTGGAAAGGAAGTTTCCATGAGGGCAGGGAGTTTTGTCTGTTTTGTTCATGCTGAATTCCCAGTTCCTGCAACAGTCCTGGCATGCATTTTTGGCAGGAATCTTGAAACATAGGGTGCACTATAAGAGCATATAGGAGAGGACCCTTTCCCCCTTGGCATAGTCAAGTCCAGGAAAGTGGACTTTTTCAGGGAAGTGACATTTAAGGTGAGACTAGGAGAGTAACTAGGAATCAATTAATTAAGAAGGGATACGAGTAGGGAACTGAGAGTGTTCTGGGAAAGAGTTTGAGAGAAACCCACACAGAAAGAGCTGTGAGCCCTTGAGGCACTGAGAGAAGGCTATCATTTTGAAGAAGTGTAAAGAGTGATTCTGGAGATGTAGGCAGGAGCCAGATCACGTGGGATGTGGGAGGTTATGACCAACATGCAAAAGAAGCACTGAAAGAGTTCTGATCTGGGTTAGTCCTGCAGGTGGAATTCAGAGAGCTCTCATCGTGTGCAGTGGGTCTGGCTCCTAGGAAGGATTTGGAAGTTGATGGATAATGTCATTCAGCAAAGATCACAGATACACGCACACACCTAAGGTTCTGGAGAGCATGACTGGCACATAGTGAATGTTGTTTGACTAGCGATGAATGAATGGATGCTTACTTATGCCTACCATGAATGCCTACTGTGCACCAAGCAGGAAGAGGATTTCATCGACAAAGGTACAGAAATGTGATGGCAAGAGAGTCTCTTTGTAATTTTTCCAATGGCTTTGCAGAAGAAGCAATTTAAAATCTAGCCCTTGCTATGCTTAGCTGTGTGGCCTTGAGAGAACCAGCAAAGCTCTCTGAATGAAATGTATGTGCCAGTTTGTGCTGTGGGAAACAGCAGCCTCACATTTGAACCCAGGCACTCTGCCTCCAGGCCATGTAGCACCACTATATAACACACAGCACCAAGATCAGCATTTTATTTCTTTGTGAGATGAATCATCATTGAATACATCCCCTCCCCATCAACAGACTAAGTTGCATGTTACATGTGTGCTGAGACCATGTTGATTTTTACCCCCTATGCCTAGAACAGTGCCTGGCACATAGTGTTCATTCAATAAAGATATGCTGAATGAATGCTTTCTAGTAGCTTAAACACACTGTTTGATGGTAACGATTGACCTAAGGACAGATTGCAGCCAAACGACAACTGTGACAGGGCTAAAGGAAAGACAGAAGCATAGTCACCAGCAATTTCCCATGTGTTAGGGGACAGACAGAGGTAGACTTCCTTGCTTAGTTGTCCTGATGGTCTAATTTGAAATAAGAACTTGATTAAATGAAGTATTGATTCACATGGTCCTCTTAGAACTATAGCATTGATAGTGATGACCACCCAGAGACCAAGACCACTCGGCCCCCTGCCCACATGTTGCAGCTGTGCTCACAGGTTCCATGAGTTTGGGTGGCCTGCCCATGGTTAATGGCAGAGGTAGGACTAGAACCCCAGGTATTGGTTCGGGAAATAAAGTGATGGTCTATTGTGCTCTGCAGTTTTAGATTTACTGTTTTAGTTTGTGCTCATCTGTTTTCTTTTTCAGTTTTAGACTTTGACTGGTTTGGAAGTCAGTTAGGTAATTGACATGGGGATTGATAGGAGGGCAAGACACAACACCAAGGCTTCTCTTCCGGTTCCCATTTGTTGTGCACCTTCTTGGGAGATTAAAGTGATCACATTATTCGCCTGCTTGAAACCCTCTCACTTGCTGCTTACATCCTACAGGAAGATGCCGCAGGTTCTCACTCCTGCCTCATTGCCTGCCGCGCCTGGTTTGTAGCACCCCTACTGACCTCAGTGTGCACCCCGCACTGTGCCTTTAGTCTTTCTTCCCTTCCCTCTGGTCTCCCCAGCCTTACAGACTCCTTCTCAGATGGTAAAACTCAGTACTGACATCTGCTCTGGGAAGCCTTCCTTGAGTTCCCCCGCCCCAAGCTTTTCAAACTAATACCCTCTCTTCCTTCCTTCATACCACATGGTGCTTGAATTGGGATAATATCTGCTGTGAGCTTTTTGAGAGAAGTTTTGGTCTGGATAATTCTGGGACATCAGTTGATTTTGGTGTATTACTAGGCATGTAAGACATGTTTGTTCAAGCATATAAGTAAATTAACTAATTGGTTAAAGGGGAAATTATAATCGGGTTTGCCTCATCTTTTCCCTCTCTTGGAGATTCTTCAGATTAGTGGGCTTTCCCTGAGTCTGCTGTACCTTTTTCCTCATTGAGCCCCAATGCCCCCCCGACCAGGTTCCCTTTCAGACTGTGCACTCCACTTAAGACGTCTGGAGTGGCCTGTGTCTGGCCTCTTGGCCTACTTTGGATTCCTCAATATACTGCCACTTATTAGTGCTTTATTGCTTAGTACTGGTCTCTAGACCCTTTTTATGTGCATTTATGTCACTTATTTTATTCCTTAACTCCATGCTATGAAAGACTGGTCACTCTCCTCGTCTGATAGGTAAGGAAACATGGGCTTGGAGACATGAGACTCTTTGACCCAAGGTCATAGAGCTGGTCATGGAGCTGCAGTTAGGCCTCATACTTCTGAGTCCAAATCCCATCATCCCCCACTCCTTTTTTTACATTGCTGAATCTTTTGTAGCAAAAATTTTATTCCCCAAACATCCACAGGTGCCCTGTCAATGACCCATGATTTCACTACAGTCAGAGCTGTTCTTGTACCAAGGAGACGTGGGAGAAATGATCCATGCAAGTCCATGGTCCTCCTGCTTACTCACAGCTGGCATGGCTGCAGTTTCCTTTCCCCCCACAAGATGCACTTTCCCATAGTGGTGGCCGCTCGGCCATCAGGAGGCAAGCCAGCGCCACAACCTTCTAAGCTTTCAAGTGAAGGTGACAAAGCAAACCCTTCTCTCTAGGTGTTGGCACATCTTGCTGGAGCAGCCCTTGCAGGGCCTGTGCTGGCTGCACAAGGCAGTTTCCGCTGCTCTGTTCATTGCTGAAAAGCCCTCTCTATATATGGATCTTTTACAAGGTATACATTAGTTAATCTGCCTTTTAAACAATACTGGTAGTTAGCCTTGTCTGGTGTGGCTCAGTGGATTGAGTGTCAGCCTGCAAACCAAAAGGTCACTGGTTCGATTCCCAGTCAGGTTACAAGCCTGGGTTGCAGGCCAGTTCCCCAGTTGGGGGTGCGTGAGAGGTGACCAATCAATGTATCTCTAACATATCAATGTTTCTCTTCCTCTCTTTCTCTCTCCCTTACCCTCTCTCTCTAAACATAAATAAATAAAATCTTTTAAAAAATAAAATAAAAAATACTGGTAATTAGAATTCTTACTTTGCCAAGGGAGGAAGTTACTAAAAGCTGAAGGAGCCCCATTTTGCTTTGGAGTCCATTTCAGAAGGGACTTCTTAACAAGACAACCAGGAAGCTACCCAGAGGCTCCTACGGGGTTGGATGGAGACTCAGGTTACCTAGTGGTTTCCAGTCCAGGTGCCAGTCCTCACTAAGTGTAACCTTAGAAAATCTGTCCCTTCCCTCAGCCTCGCTTTCCCTGTCTGGACAGTTCTAGTCTCTCCTCCACACAGCTGCCAGAAGCCTTTTCTTCCAAAACCCTCATTCATAAGACCAATGCCCTAATCCTCTTCTTGGGGCTCCTGTGGTGCACATAACTCATTGCAGGGTACTGACCTTGACAGGCAGACCCTTGGGAACTGGGCCTTAATGGATGCCTCTGTCTTATTCTGCACCCCACAAACCCCAGCACCCCATGCTTCCCTCCATCCTCCCACATGCCCTGCTTTTTCATAGTTCAGCGCCTCCACCTACTGGATCTTCTGTCTCACCTTTGCCTCTCTTCTCTTTCTCCTTTGAAATACCTCACTCCTCCTTCAGATGCCAGCCAGCAGGTCAGTTCCTCTGGAAAGCCTTCATTCATCCTCCCAGGAGAAGTCAATGCTTAATGTGTGAGCACGTGTGCACAGATGGGGGGTGCATTCCAAGGAGAAGCAGAGAGCATGTGAAGGTAAAAGAGGTTAGGGTACTTGGGGAACTGAAAGAAGCTTATATGTTTCTGGTATGTAGTGAGTGTAATAGGAGATGAGTCTCTAAACTTAGAGTTTGGGGATTTTATTCTTAATAGAGTAGGGAGGTTTTAAGAGACTTTATTACATTCTATTTAATTATCTTGCCTTAGGACCATGTCTGCCTTCCCTGCTAGACCGTGAATTCCTTGGGGACAACATCAGTCCTTCAACTCCACATTCACTACTGTATAACATGGCGAGTGTCCAGTAAATGTTTAGCATTTAGTAGAATAGATACAAGGCATGAAGGGATATGTAAATTAACCCAAGCCTGCTAGAAGTTGCTTACATCTCTTCTCATTTTGTCCAGCTCATATTTAATAACCTTGCACAGGATTGGTGTAGGTTTGGCAGAGAGAGTTTATAGGAAAGGCAAGTTTTCATTTATTGTAGTTTATGTTTATTATATGCACTATATTCTCATTACTTTATGTGCAAAGACTGTTTCTTGTGTGATACTCTTTGGGGAGATAATATGCAAAGAGATCTTCTATTTCATTTTTACTTACACCACTGCAGTTTGCTAAATCATCATCTTCAAACCATAGTTTAATTTAATTCACTTTATTGCTTCCCAAAGCATTTTCTATGTGTAAGATTACATTCCCTGGGTTTTAGAAATAACACTATAAATTACCTAAGTGGAGTCGAACAGGTGTTTTGTCCTCTTCATTAGATAGGTGTTGTGTACCTTTTGGTATCTGTGTGTCTGTCTCTCCTGTTGAACTGATGCACCTTCCCGGCTTGAGAAGATGAGTATATTCAATGGGACTTAAAACCATGTGCTCTGATGAGTAGTTGGTGGATGTGGAAGTAGGTGAATCTGGTTCTAAAATCTGGCTGTACTAATTAACAGTGTGAGATCTTGAAGGACTTACTTAGTTTACTAGAGATTCAGTTTCCACATTTGTAAGGTGGGGATAATTGGACCTAGTTCATGTTGTGATTTTAATATCAGGTTTTAAAAATAAATATAGAAAGTGCTTGGCAAAGTTCTAATACACGCTCAGGGCTAAAGAAACAGTAGCTGCTATTGTTGATTGTTAAAATGCTGCTTCTTGCCGTGTGGCTTCAGTCAAGTTACTGAACTTTTTGTGCCTCTATATCCTCATCTCTAAAATGGGGATAGTGGTATCAGTCTATGTAATAGATTTGTTGTGTGGATCCAATAAGCCACACAACAAGAAGTACTTTGAAAGTGCTTCGGAAGTGCCTGGCATGTGGTAAATCCTCAGTGAATATCAGCTTCTGTTATTACTGTTATCAGTTATCATCATGTATGGTTGCTCCTTGCTTTCACGTGACAAACAAAAGTGAATTTTCAGGCTACATAAAGGCTAAGTTTTGCTCAAGCAAAAAGTACTTTATCAGGCATTATTGATTCCTCATTTCCTACAAAGGGGGCTAGCTCCATCAGAGGAAAGAATTGTATACACCTAAAATGTTAGTGGATTTCTTTTTTTTTTTTTTGAACAAAGACTCAAAGAGGGAAAGGGGCTTTTCCAAAGCAACACAGCATGTTAAAGGAAGAGCCATCTCTAGCCATCACAGAATAGGATTGATTGCTCTTTGCTCTTTTATCAGTCATCAAAGCCTTCCCTTTTATCACTTGTCTTTGAGGCATCAGGAAAAGCATCAAATAATAAAATATCCAGCACTTACTGAGGGTGCCAGGGGCTGTTCTAGGCACTTTACATGAAACAGCCCATTTAACCCACACAACAACCCTTTGAACTAAGAATTACTGTTACACCCATTTTGCAGTTGAGGAGACAGGCACAGAGAGGTTAAGTAACTTGCCCAGGGCCATCTCAGTAACATCTGCTGGATCCAGGATTGGAACCCGAGTCTGGCTCAAGCAGCCCTGTTCTCCTCCACATTGTGGTTGGCAAGTCTCAGTCAAATGAATTTATTTGTGAAAACTGATTAATTCAATGATTATTTCAAAGAGGAAATTCAGGAGTCTTTCTAAAGTCCATACAGAAAAAATTGGTTGGCACTTTCAAAAACACACAATAATGGAATGGCAAGTTTTTTACCAAGGGCAGGCTCACCTGCCCTACCTCTGCACACTGACCCTTCTGTGTCCTTCTGTGGAGAAGGGCTAGGAAGGCACCCATAAGGGCACTGCATGGTGCAGGTGGAGAACATGGAAAGGCAGAGCTGTAGAGAGAAAAAGAAGTGGCCAAAGCACAGTGAGGAAGAGGATGCTGATGATGGTAAGAACAGCTCCACCTTCCTATGAGCCCTTCCTATGTGCCAGGCACTGTCCTCAGTGTTTCTTGTAATTCTCTTTCATGGATGAGCAACCCTAGGTCTGGAGAGATTAAAGTACTCACTCAAAGACACATCTAGCATGTGGAAGAGCTAGGATTTAAAGCCACATTTGTAGGCCCAGTGCCTATATACTAACCGCTGCACTCTTAGTCACCATGCTGCCCTTCTGGTTTGACCGTAAGTGCAGTTATTATTATCTATGGGTTTAGTTCTTGCAGTCCTGCACTGTTGTTACAGGATGGTTTTCTGTTCAGCTCACAGGCATGCATCTTATTTTTTGATTCTCATAACAGCCCTGGGAGATAGCAGGGTTAGGGAATATCATCCACACATCAAAGCATAGGAAATTGGGCTCAGTTGCCTAAAGCAGAGTCACTGTCCCACAAGGACCAGTATCCTGTCCCCCTGCTCCACATCAGTGGTCCAGGCTTTTCATATGTGTGCTCCAGTATTTTGATCAGGATGGAAAATTAATTTCCCACCATGGTTTTGGAGATATCTACGGTATAGAACTTTGAGTGGAGCCCATTGAATGGTGATTGTAAAGCCCCATTGAACAATTTATGACAAAGGGAGAAGAAGGGGAGGATGAGTTTAAACCATTAACATGAAGGAGTACATGGGTCTTAGAACTTTGCCTCAGGAATATCTAAGAGGACACAGAACAATCCTCAAGAAACAAGATGGTAGTAGAGGAAGGACTAAGGAACAGTGAGACCCTGTATAGATGGTACAGTCATGGGGCTGTAATTACTGCAGATTTGTTCTGTTTTGAGCCTTGAAATCCACTCAAGTGTTCCGTACAAATTCTAAGATCTGGGAGTTTGCCACAGTACAAGAAAATTGCACCATACTGTGAGGTCTCCTAGGTGCCAGCATCTCTATATCTCATGTGAGAAAACCATGGCCAGAAAGCTGATGGCTTTGATAAAATGCAAAATCCTGAAGTAAAGAATCAGGTCCTCAATGGAGAACGCTGTTCTTCAAGTTTTATTTTATTTTTTTCATTAGCCTGCAGTTACTATACTTGTGGTTCCTGTTACCGTTCATTGGTATGCCAGCTAACAACTCATCTAATGTGTACATAGTGGAATTATTTCACTTCATGCTCTCTTGAGTCCCATGAGGTAGTACAGCTGCCATGGATAGCTCCATTTTGCAGAGGAAGTAGCTAAAACTCAAGCAAATTGAGGGACTTGCCCATTGACCTCTGGCAAATAAGTACATATTTATCTTCATATCTGAAGTCTTTAGATCAAATGCATAGTCCTTTACACCAAAAGAACTTGTAAGTCCAAACGATCCCCAAATCTGCACTTTGAAAATTAAGTAAGGCATTGGAGGTCCTCCATGGGCAATGCAGCATGCCACCCCTAGAGGCCCCCGACAGAGTCCAACTTTGATTTGCATGTAGTTCTGCTTCCCTATTCTGTCCCTTAGTGCTGATCTCTGAGTGCTGGGTCTACATTGCTCTGTGCTTTTCATCTTATGTCTGTTGGATTTGGGCAATAAAGGCTGTGGGGGGCAGGGCATTGAATTGCTGCCTGTTGGAGGAAAGTTTTGAAGAGGCACTTAAGAGAAGACACAGTGGTCTCAGGAGCTAATGGGGCTTTCTGAGATTCCCTCAGAGCGGGAGCTTTTTCTTGAGAACAATAAGTAGAGAAATTTTAAGGTCTTGAAGACCTGGATACTAATCCTGGCTCTTCTCTTTCTAGCTGTGTGATCTTGACCAGGTCACTTCACCTTGCTGTACCTCAGTTTCCTCATGTATAAATGTGGTTTACAAAGTCTGCTTTCATGCCTATTAGGAAGATTGAGTATGGTCATGCTTCTGGACTGGGAAGAAGTTTGCACATATTGGTTACAGCTAAAGCTGACTTCTTTCCTAGTTCTCTTTTCCTCTTGTTTCTGGAGCAGTGGTTCTCAAAGTGCACCCCCTGGACTAGCAGATCAGCCTTACCTGAACACTAGTTAGAAACTCACATCTCAGGCACCCATCCCAGACCTGTTGAACAGGAACTCTAGGGATGCTCTCAGAGATCTGTCCCTTAATAAGCCCTGCAGGTGATTTTACTGTGCACTCACATTTGAGAACCACCTGTCTAAAGTGACCACTCTTTTGGGGTCTGCTCTTATTTCCGGATTTTGGGCAGGTGCAAACACTGATTTGAACATTATGCCTCAGGCTCCTACACCTCCCCCTGCGCAGTCCTAGCATCAGCTGCTGTACACTCCCGGGTATCCTGCGCGATCCCTCAGGCCATAAAGGATCCTTCCAGTGGTTTGTGTAGTTTATTTTTATCCCTTTACTATTCTCTGCCAAGAACCGTTGGAACACTTCTGAGACCTGGCCCAGTACCCTAGTTGTGGACAAACCTCTTTGTCTTTCTAATTGATCTCCTGTTTGCCTGGCTGGGATGCTGGTGCCCATCCATCCAGTCTCCTCTTCAGATGGTGGGTGGATGGGCCTAACTCTCCTCATCAGTGACAATGGAGCAGCAACTTTGTATCTCCAGGATCAACACTGGGACCTGCCTGCCCTTTTACTGTCAGAGATGACAAAGGGCTCAGGAAAGCAGGTGGCAAGTGCTCGGCAGAATCTATTAGGGTTAGTGATTTCTACAAAACCATTTGCTCCAGACAAGAGATTGCTTACAAATAATCATCTCAACAACCCAGGGTCTGTTATCCACTAATTATTTTTGGATTAGAAAGGGCTAACAGGACTTGACCTTGGAAGGTCAGAATAATTTGAGTAGATAACTAGGTTGCTGCATTCCCTAGGGTAAAGAGAGCTCTGTGAGACCAGGGTTTCAGCACTTTGATTGAAAGGAAACCATGTTCTTGCTTTTTCTCTGATAAATGTTGATAAAAGACTGCATTTATATGATTTTTCAAATGTCATCTATTATGTCTTGTGGTCAAACCACTTAGAGAATGATGCTCCTGTGACATCAGCCTCAAAGTTCTTATGTTAGAAAAAGTAAAAGGCAAGGGGCAGGAGAGGGAATAAGAAGATTAATGATTAGAGGTTGATTGTGGTTATCCAGACAAGAGGTAACGAGGGCCTTGATTAGGGCAGTGGAGTGAGGCTGTCAAGTGGAGTCCAGCAGACCTGGATTGAATTTCTGTCCCCTGAACTTTCACCCTTCCTCTGAGCTATAAAACCATGGGCCAGTTACTTAACTGTTTTGATTCCACTTGCTGATTTTTAAACTGAGGGAAAATAAATAACTATTCATGTGGCATCATTAGGAAGATGAAGTGAGAAAAATTTTAAAGATCTATTATAGCAATGCACATGGTACCTAGTAAAGACTCAATAAATGTTGATTCTGTTTTTATTGAAGCCGTGGTGCTGCATTACTGTGGTGGGTGAGGCAAAAGAGTAAAGTCTAGGACTGCTCCCCAGGCTTCTTTCTCAAGGTACTGGCTAATGGAACAGTTTTGAGTAAAACTGAAGAAAACCCGAAGACCTAAAAGGAGAAGCAGTGGGGGTATGATATAAAAGCCCTGGGGCTTTGACTTTCTCAGGAGATCACACACGGGCACACGTGTATGCACACACATGCACACACAACACACTCTCTTCCTTGATGATGTCAGATAAATGAGGTGTGAGAATATCCAAATGACAGCTCTCAGGGCCTTTTCTCTGGGTCATTATGAAACACTTTCCTATTAGCTGTGAGTCAAATTCTGGTCTTGCTTATTTTCATGAGTCTGTTATACTTTTTTTCTTCCCAAAATTCTGTTTATAATTCTTTTCCCCCCTGCCTTCTCCTATAAGTCACAGACATTGAGCCATTATTCCAGAGTGATGACTCAGGATGAAAATTTCCAATTCAGAGCATAAAGGGTGATCCATGCATTTAATTGGATAAGTTAAATGAATTGTGAGGTGGATTATCAATGAGACAGTTTGCCTGAGAGATCTCAGCACCCTACTCAGGCAGGGCACAGGGCACACTTCCCAAAGGATTTGTCGGAAACAGGGCCAGCCTGCTTGGTTCGGCCCGGGCTGCAGAGGGGAGATTGCTGCATCTGAAGAGAGCCTCTCTCACTCTCTCGCTCTCTCTCTCTCTCTCTCTCTCTCTCTCACACACACACACACTCACTCACTCACATTCTCACATTCACACAATGGGAAGCAGTGATCCAGTCATTGCTGAGAGACCAGCTGGAATCAGTTGTGTGCTTTAACACTTCTTAAGGGGATGCACAATACTCTGGAAAATAAATGGATATTAGATATTTTTTAAAGCATGCCTAACTGACCCTTCCTTTTTCCTCTTTTTGGTGAAAAGACAGACACTTTGGATAGGATCTCAGCCTACCAAATACTAGGCAAGCAATTTTTCACTAATTAATTTTGTTCTTAGCCTTAGTTTTGTCTGCTGAAAAGTAAGGATAAGAACATGTATTTGTAAAGTCTTCCTGACCTCCCAACCCATGCCTCCTCTGTGTCCCCACCACATATTAAGGTGCAGGAAACTTTCTGTCATGGAGTTTTACATATTCACTGAGAACTGTTGATAGGTCTGTCAGCGTTAGATAACTACATTGTGTATCACTGTTTCTCTAGCCCCTTTCTGAGTGCCCAGAAGGCAGTAGATGCTCAGTAACTACTGGCTGAGTTGAATTGCATAGTGTGTCCTTGAGAAATTACTTTGCCTTATGCCCAACACCTGCCTATTAATCATTTAAATATCAAGAAGCATCCATGGAAAGATTTCATCCTCTATAAAATGTTTCTGATAACAGCCCTTTGAATTCATTGACCACTTTGTTGGACTGCATGTTTTCTCTCCTCACGCCTCTTTCAGGGTTTGCTCTTAGATTTATCTCCATTGATTTTCCTGCCAATACTCTTTACCACTTCTGAGTTGATTTTCCAGACCAAGGTGATGTGTTCTCCCGTGGCGTAGGAATGCTTCTCAACCCGAGGAGGCAAGGTGCCCTCTGACCAAGAAACCAGTGAGACCCACCTGTCTTCGGAGATAAATATATTCAATTTGATAAATTTGGTCATTTTTTTTGGTAGTGTCTATTATGTACTTGGGATCATGGAGAAGGACTTTTTTTCTTTCCAAATATGTTTTTGAACTTCTAGTCCCTGCCCCAAACCTAATTCAAAAATTAACCTAATGGCTTAATGTGCTACCGGAATGTTCCTTGTGAGTATTTGTGGCGTATTGCTCAGCCTGGGCTTGGAGATATCAAAAGAAAAGTTAGCAAACAACTGAGGTCATTGTCCGCCCACAGGGAGGTGCATTGTCCAAGCAGTGGCCACATGCCCCAGGTTTCCTAGGAAGGTCTCAGTTTTCAGTACCCGGTTCCATGAGCCCATAGCACATTCACATCTTTGGCACATACATTTTTCAGAACCACATGCAACTTGGTACATAAAATGTGATGCCTTATACCCTCCTTGTTACAAAGATGATGTGAGGGGCTTTATAGAGAAGCCTACATTATACGGAATTTCAGTTAGAGAACTATAAAAACTGGGAAATCGATAATAGGTAAAATCATTTAATAACTCTTGGTGTTTATTTGGTGTGGGCTATGGATTTGATTCTGAGCTTCCTAGTGGTCCAAGGAAAACACAAACACAACCAGTTTTAAAATTCACAGTGTCTATAAAAAACAAACAGGTTTGTCTAGAAAATCACAAAAGTTATGTGCTACATTTAAAGTATGTGCGTGTTGTAAAATTGTATGTGCAGTATGTTTTTATACTACTCTAAACTGGTAAATTTGCACCCTGGGGTTTTTTGGATCACACTTTTGTGGGGGGGCACATGTGAATAGTCATCAAAATTTGGCACTCTGGTTCCAAGTGGAAATCGAGCAACCTTGAGCTAAGCTTCTAGGAATTTTCACAACCTCCTCAATCAACAGTCTATTATTCAACTAAAGAGCATATATTATTCCCTATGTAACTGAAACAGAGTAATTTCCCAGCAAAACATCCTAAGACTCCTGGCAGACCTTCATCTGGAATCCAGTATGTCTTTACTAACAGAACTTTGCTAATTAAAAAATTCTTGAAGTTGGGTACTGGAAGAAAAAATGTTTTGCACACATTACAAATAATGTGCCTCTGTGGGGTGAATGCTGACTCATGCATTTCAGGTTTGGGCTTATTTGGATATTCATAAGGGTCCCTCTTTGCTGATTATGTCAGCACAACCTCTTTATTGAATTATGGATTGGGTATTTAATCAAGGCCTGTGCCCTATTATTAGCTATGTAACATTCCATTGTTTCAGTAGAAAATGAAATGTGTAAAACCTGATTCACATGAAAATCTATTGGCCCACTAATGAATAATGTTTCACAGTGTATTCTATTATATCCTTAGAATCCTTATCTGCCAGAGAAGTGAGAATAAATAAGCACAATTCACACTGATGGACTGGGGCGGCACTTCCAGTACAGTGGTGGCCAGCTGGACACTGTGTGTAGGTTTTCATGCATTTGCTCCTCCTACATTAATCCTGGACTTGAGAGTTGGGGCTGGCTTTGTAGAAGTGTTGTATATACATATTAGAGAGAATCTATATTCTAATGTAATTGCTCAGTGAGGAGGTTCAACTTAGATTAGTGATTCTGACCAAGAGGTTGCACCATAAACTTATATAGAATCCTTAAGATACCATTACCTGGGCCCCACCTCCAGAAACAGATTCACCTGACATTTGTGGCCCAGGTGATACTCACATGCACGCAAGACTGAGGATCACTCTGTTTAACAGCTGTGATCTATCTTAACTCCACTCTAGGATCTTGGAAGATAGAATCCTCCAAGTTCCTTCTTCTGGAATCTCATACTCAGGAAGTCTGTGAAGGCATTTATGGCACAAGGGAAGGGGCTCAACTTGAAGTCCTTCAAATCCAGGTTTGTGCCCTGGTACTTCCTAGCTGGGTGACCCTGGGAAATCTGCCTCATTCTGTTTTGGAAAATCAGAAATTCCCTTTTATTGTGAACTTGGAATTGCTTATATGGGAGACAGCATCATAAGTTCAATGCCCAACGATCACCTTCTAGCTGCATTAATATTTGTGAGTGTAAGCTGACTCATTGTTAAGAAGGAGATGGTAATTCTTACTTCTCTGTGTAGATTTAAATAAAAGCATGTTGTGAAGGGCCCTGTATGTGGGAGATTGCTCATAAAGGTCTGTTCCCTTTCTCAGTCCTTGGCTCCCCCAGGATTTCTTCCCCTCATCTTTGTTTCTCTATCTTCTTATATAACTCTTGAATATTTTCCCTGAGAATCTGTCCACCAAATGTTCCTTTCTCTGTGCCCAGGTGTACAAGTCAAAGGCATGCTAATGTTAACATTCTCCAAATTCTGTCCTCCTCTGTCCTTTGCTGCCATTGCCAATTATTTATAACTGGTCTTCGGGCCTCCAGAGTTTCTTTTCTTCAGATTCTCCTTTTGTAGCCCGAGCTTCAGCACTAAAGTGAACAGTATGGCATGGTAAGTGGTGCCAGGAGAGGGAATGCCCAGGGTGCTGTGGGATCACAAAGGAAGTTCCTAACTCACCTGGGGGTGGGGAAAGGCACTCAATCTCAGAAGACTTCCTGGGAAGAATGCCATCTTAATTGTGTTCTGAAGGTTTATTTAGAGTTAGCCTGGCACAGAGAGAGGGAAGAGTGTTTGGAGCAGGGGAACGGTATGAGCAAAGACCCAAGGGTGAGCCAGAGCTTGGTGGGCCTGAGAAGATTGGGATGGCGGCATCCTGGGGTGGGACATGATGCACGTGCCTGGACAATCTCTGAAGGAGACTAGAGAACCACTGAGCTTGCACGTATTTTGTTTCCTGCTTATCTATCTCTGTGCTGTTGAGCCTAGTACATTCCATGTGCTCCGTTAGGCTGTTGCATTGTTGCACTCTTGGGGCTCAGTGAGGGGGATCATAATTAGATGATATGGGGAGAAGAAACTGTCCTTGAATGGGTGATGTTTGAAATGGACCATAAAAGGTGGGTGGGATTTTAAGGAGCACAGAGCTGTGTGTGTGTGTGTGTGTGTGTGTGTGTGTGTGTGTGTGTGTGTTGGAGTATGGCACCAGGCACCGGAAGCACATCACAAGCCCATGTGCATCCACCAGCACAGGTCCAATGATGCCCACGATTCAGGTATGGTCTGGTGAGGCTGGAGGGTAAATTACATATCAGGGAGAAGTGTTTCAATAACAGTGAACTTGTGATGGTGGTGAGGAGAGATGGAAATGCCCTCACCATGCAGAATCGTCTGGCCTAACTTATTTTTGATCACTTTCATTCTTCAGCATGAAACCTGTAATTCCAAGGGTTTGCCAGGCTGGTTTTATCCTGTGGGAAGCCATAGATGAATTTAAAGCCGATGGCAGGTGTGGGGGTAGGAGTGGGGTTGCATAATCTGATAGGCTATTATTGAATGTTCTGTAACTATTTGAGCCTTTATCACTATAATTCCTCAAGTACTTCAGTGCTAGTCAGTGTGGGAAGTACTTGATTAGTAATATAACCTTTACTTGTTTACAATAACCACAATAAAGCAGTTATTATTCTCTTCATTTGATAGTTCAAGCTATACTCCACCCCTGGGAAGCAGCTTAGCTGGGATTCAAACCCAAGTTTGCTTGAATGCAAAGCCCATGCTGGACTTCCTCACTACTGCTCTCCCATGTCTTTGTACTTAATTCAGGGAGCAATGTACATATACAATTAACAAAACAAACCATGAGAGGAAATCATTTTAACACCATGGAATTTCCCTGAACTCGTTGATTTGGGAGACTGCATGTTGCATTCCTTGTACAGTATTTCCATTCCCTGTTTGCAGTTTTTAGGTAAAGAGATAAGGAAACATTTAATCCATTCTCTCAATTAGGCTGTGTAATAGATTGTCATGGGCATTTTCAAGATAAGTGTTCAATGAGGGTGTTGTGAAGTGCATTGATCAGCAGCATCTCTGATGCTCATTGATTATCAGGTCTGTGTAAAGCAGAAAGGCAGCTAGGAACTGATCCTTGGAGAGCGTAGACTTCAGTGTTTGAAGGCAGCTTATAGGACCATCAAGTTAGAAGCTTCACTTTGCCAGTGAGTCTTGCTTTTGAAGAGACTCAACTGGGGCCTGGGTTCTGGACCCTTTAATTGGCACTACTTGGTTCCTTCTCCTGCAGTTCCTCTTTGACTTCTGAATGTCATTTCCATACTGCCACTTTTATAGAGTGTCTACTACATGCAGGAGACTGGTCTAGAAAGACACCTGTCACTGAGATAGGGCTAGATATTTGACATTTGATAGAGGACAAAGATAAAATGTCCACACACAATCTGATGTCTTAGGTACTAGTATCTTCACTTTATAACTGGGGAAACAGACACAAGAAGATTATGTACCTTTCCCAAGATCACATAGTTCATATGTGTTAAAGCAGGATTTGAACCCAAGCAGCCCAGCTTTAGAGCCTTTGCTCATAGCTACAGTGCTGTAATGCCTATCCAATATCTAACATGATGATTACAATATAAGGTTGCATGGGATAAGTAGTAGTCTACACCACAGAATTACCCACGATGCTTTTAAATAAAGACCTCTGCTGTACATTACCCTAGGCTTACTGAGTCTGAATCTCTGAGAGTGTCCAAAAAATGATATGCTTTAAAAAATAAATCTAAGTGACTCATATGGGCAGCCAGGTTTGGGCATCACTACTACGAGAAAAGAATGCACCAAGTGCTATGACAGTGCAAATGGAGGAGTGAAAGCAAGGATAATTCTTTTGTAGAATAGTGGGGTGGGAAGAGAGAAGGAGTTAAAAGGAGTTGCATTTGAACTGGGTATTAAAATCTGAACAGTGGTTAGCTTGGTTTCTCATGGGAATAAATTTTTATCATGCTTGGAAGGTAATAGCTCTCGAGAGAGAGAATGGAGGGGCTGGGAAGGTAAGAGAGATAGAGAAACCCTGACTGACCAGAAAGACCAACCTACTACTTGAATTTCAATGGAAGTATTACTGGAGTTGTTGGCTCTTGGTTCTTGAGTTCAGCAAAGAAAGAATTCAGAGCCAAGAACTCTACCACAAGAGGGAGTTTATTTAGCATGCAAAGCAAAAGTACACTTAAGAGAAGATTTGAGGAGGCTGCTCAGAGAGCTGCCTTGGCCTTTTAGAAATAAAGTCACAGAGGCAGAAGAAATGAGCCAGCTGGGCTGCATGGACTCAGGAAACAAGGTATACAGTAAAAAGAAGGGCTGTTGGAGACAGGTTCAAGGGGTTAGCCCGGGATGAGCTGCCACTGCCCACTGCTCCCCTGGTTGCAAGTCTCATGGGGACACTTAAAGCTTAGGAAAAAGAAAACGAAGATACATGTCTGAAGAAATAAGGAGCAGACCTGCTCTAGAGAGACACTGTGCACTTTGTATTTTGTCTTAAGAGTTTTTATCTTTTTACTAAAGGCAGGAATTTTAGAGGCAGTCTCAGTGGAGGATCTCAATAGACTTTCAACTCTCCAGGTTTGTCCTTTAATATGCTGATGCATCAAAATGAGTGTATAGGGTCAGGGCTATGGTCTCCACTGATTGCTCAGTGCTGGTATAGGGAGTCATTGGTCATTGATGCCAGCCATGGTGTCACTTCATTTGTTTCATTGATTGATTGATTTGAGAGAGAGAGAGAGCGTGCTCAATTTGTTCTTCCACTTATTTATATATTCATTGGTTAATTATCGTATGTGCCCTGACCAGAGATCGAACCCACAACCTTCTTGTATCAGGATGATGCTCTAACCAAGTGACCTACCAAACCACGGTACTTCCTTTGGTTTTGCTGCTTCTCTGAGCCTGGAGCTGAATTACAATTCAGGTCTAGATGTTACCTCTAGTTTGACCAAAACTCTGTCCCTGTGGTCAACAGACCCCAGGCTTTGTTCCTAAGATTATTTGATGCTCACCAGAACCTCGTTGTCCTGAGGGCTTAATGCTTAAGAGAGTGGTCTTGCAAGGAGGAAGGAGGCAAGCCAGTCAGGGTGCTGGATGAAGCCTGATGAATCAGCTCTCTGTCTCATTTTCCCCATTCCACTTGCCAAGGAATTTTCCTGGCTTCTTACTCTCCTGCCTCAGAAGTGTATGTGGGGAGCTCGGTGACATAATTTCTCATTGTTACCCAGAACCTAATTTGGTGTAAAATACTTTGTCTTGTATGACATAATTATGGGCTCTCCACAAATTTGCTTCAGAGAAGTTTTGCCCACCCGTGCACAAACCTTGAAATGTCACAGAGTTCTGCCTCTTGGTTTAAGCCATTGTTCACAGCTGAAAAACAAACGTCATGGATTTGCTGATACATTAAGACATTAAACACTAAAATTAGCAGTGCAGCTATTTTAGCCTTCAGGGCACATACCCCTAAGGACATACCAGAATTGGCGTAGGAGGGGGAGGGTATGACGTGAAAATTGTTATTAGCCAAACTAAGGTTTGGTTAGTTCAGAAAATGGAGATGGTGTTTGGGTTGTGGAAGGAAGTTAGAGAGTTTAGGGGCAAGAGGACAAAGGCAAGCCCCCTTTGCTGTACTCTGTCACCTAAGGTTGGCTGGCTTTATCATTCCCAAATCAAGATTGCAAACAAAGTTGTTCTTGGAGTCCTTGGCAGGGCAGAAATGAAGATCTCTAGATGGTGGGATTAACACTTCAGCCAGGGTGTGAACAGCTTGTGTTAGAGAAGGGGCTCTTGCAGGGTTTCAATTTTCTTTTTCTTTCCTTTTTTTCCTCCTCCACTGGGACAAAACAAACAGAAAAGAAAGGCTAATTCTAAAACACCAGAACTGGTTTGTGAAAATTGGCATGCTGCTATAATCCGCTGGTTGACAGATTAATATCCTAAGGGTCAGTGTTTACCATCTGTCCCAGTTCTTTTCTTGTTTAAATAGAACTTTTCCTTACTACATGTAAAAAACAAGCCGCTGCAAATTACTGTACACTTACAGGACACCAAACCTCACGCCACCTGTCCCTCCACCCAAACCCACACAGAAAAAAGAAAAAAAAAAGCCATTTCAATTTAATAGCTTATCATTGCCTCACGTGCACACAAATGTTTCAAGTACAGTATGTATCTTTTTAAAGAAGATATCACCATTTCTCCCCATGGCTTTTAAAGCAGGTAGGATTGAGAATTCAAAGTGATTTATTTTGACGATTTCAGTAATAAAACTCAAGGGGAAAATTGGCTCATAGTGAACATAGCCACTTTTCATTAAATGCAGCTAAAGGCCCAAGAATGAATCTGAAATGGAGAGTAGATCTGCCATTTGAATCCTGGACAAATACACAATTTGCATCTGACATAAATTCTCGTTGGGCCCTGTTAAGAATGTGGCAGGCAGGGCATGAAAATTAAATTGACTCCTCACCCATTGTCGTCCCTCCCTGAGCTCTGCTCCTCTGGAAGTCATTAATGGTTGCAGGTACAAAGGACCGAATGTAGCCCTTTGGGGTTTGCAGTCACTGAGATGTTTAGCAGATGCTGCTTTAGGCCTTGATCTTCTGTGCTAGGATCTCCTTTAAATAAAAGCAGCAGGGGCCTCTTTGAGCCTGGGAGAGCAGCCCCTCTGTCATTAAACTCGGAATCTGGGCCTCTCTTCTAATCTGCCCCAAACCCCAGGTGCCCCGTTGCCCTGTGGGGTCTGAAGGTGGAATTTCAGGATTTCTAAATGATGTTGAAATACGATGGTACCCTCCTCCACAAGTTTTTTAAAAAAATCATCACTTTCCCTTTATTAAAAATAACCCAAGCAAGTTAATTGTTTTTTGTTAAAGAAAACCTTTAACATGTAATACGAGTATTCTGTGCTCTGTTCTCATCTGTGCTTTATCTCTAAGAGGCGGAGAAGGCTGGGAGCCGCTCTCTCTTCATGTTTTTGCACCTAATAGGTAGCACAGACTGTGTTAGGTGTGTTATAGATGTGATCATATATCTTTTTTCCAGTTTTTATTGTGCGGTATAATAAAGATACAGAAAATATAGTAAACTGAATGCAACATGAATGGACAGTCAATGCATGGTTGTAAACTGAATAATCATAAAACACATCCCCAAATCAAGACATTAGAACATAACTAGCACCCCAGAATTTTCCTGCATCCCTTCCCAACCCTAACCACTTCCTCCCCTCTACCAGAAACTCCCATGTTTTACAATACATCCTTGCTGTTCTTCATAGTTAAATCCATCAGTGTTAAGTGTCATTTTGCCAGATTTTGAATTTCATATAAATGCAAGCACACAGCGTATATTTTGTCCTGCTTATCTCCTTTTGTACAGCTTGTATCTTTATGATTCATCTACATCATTGCATTTAATAAAGTTCTTTGTACTGTAGTTCATTTATTTGTACTGATATAGAGAATTCCATTGTATAAATATGCCACAGTTTTTCAAATCCATTCTGTAACATCTGGGTTTGGAACACTTGGAAGAGTGCCATCGTGGCCATTTCTCTGTATATCCCGGTACACATAAGCTTACTTTTAGGTAGGGTGCTTAGCTTGAATAGGGTATGCATATTTCAGCATTAGTATTAATTACTAAATTTTTCCAAAGTGATTTGCAGTCCTAGCAACTGTGAGATCATGTTGGTCCCTGTCCTGTCAACCTTACTACTTTCAGACTTCTAACATTTTTGGATTATAGTTATTCCTGTAATATTCTTCTAAGGCAAACAGAGCCCCATTTTACAAATGAGGAAGCCATATTTTTGGTTTTTGGAAAACAGTGCCATGAAACACATAAAACCTGCTGGAAACGTAAAAAGGACTGAGCCTATAACTGCATCGCGGAGGAAGAGCAAATACCTAAAGTTTAATTTATACCTATACTGTGATTTTAGGGGAGTATGTAATCTGTGCCACCCTAATATCTGCTAGATCTTGTATTTTATTGCTTTGGAAGTAAACAGCTTTGGGGGGGGGAATATGGGAATGGTGTGTCATTTGGTTGGGACAGGGAAATAAACAGTGAAATAAACAATACTGGAACAAAATAAAAATAGCGATGATGATACTCCCTCTGCCTGCCTTTTATGGAACACTAATTCTGGAGCAGATACCAGGCTGGGCGGTTTCTGTAAGTTGTTACCAGTGTACTTTCCCATGATCGTGCTTCGAGTTGACTGAAATAAGAGAAGGCAGTGCTTTGGTTTGAAGAGTCTTGGGAACGTCCATTATTGCTTTAGGGCCTGGATGTCTACTGCCCAGTTCTAACTGGACATTGTGGACAAAGTCCACGTTAGAAAGATTAGCCCCCTTCCCCCTTCCTGCCCCTGTGACCTTGTTACTTGTACATGTTTGCCCTGGGAGGTCTTCTATCTCTTCTAGGTGAGATCTTGCAAATATGTGCCCACAACCAGAAGGATTTGGACTTTACTAGACCTCTTGGCACTCAGCCCCTCCCCATGTTAGTGAAGTAGAAGAAGAAGAATAGAGATTTTTACATTTCATCCACTAAAGAAAGGCTGCAACACTCTAAGACAAGATTCAGATTATGGTGGAGGGCTTTTTGTTTAACATAGAAGGACACTTCTGTAACATTGGTTAATGTTATAGAATGAAACTGAAATGCCAGATCTCCAAGGGGAGTCGAGAATACTCCCACCCTCACATACATCTTCTTGTTTGACCTTCACAACAATCCCATAAAATAAGCACTATCATAACCGCATTATAAATGGGGAAATATTGCTTTAGAAAGGTTAAGTAACTTGCCCCAAATCCCACAGCCAGAATGTGGCAGCGTCTGCATTTGAATCCAGGCCTGTCTACATTGCTCTTAACTGCTTTGCTATAATGCTTCCAATCAGGAAGAAAAATTCAAGAAGGAAAATACAGCTCCTTCTAAACATCAGCCTGGAAGCTGGCTTTTCTGGGGTTGCCTTTCTCCGGGGTTTTGAACTGAGTATCTGGTGTTGGATGCTCTCTGCATTGTCCAATAGTAGTTAAGAGAATTCTATTAGCAGAGAGCCAGCACCCGCACCACCTGGAATTTGTGCAGCAAGACTGCGATCCTTCTGAGAAATTCTCCAGGTTGGGCCATTGTTATGCTATGTGGAGGCTTCATTATTTCAGAGCAAATATGCTGTATAAATGATGAATATTTTCCTACTGTTCACCAAGGAGCTGAAAGCAAAGGCTATAGTGGATGTAATTTTTTGTGATAATATAAATATGACTCTATTTGAAGTGAGTTGAATTACAAAACTCATAAATAAGTGCCTTGACATGATCAGAATCATAGAGCAAAGAATTGACCTACTTTACAGGAAGACTCCCAGAGCTTCTTAGCTAATAGGATGTTAACCCAACAGAGAAATCTTCTTGTTAATAGCACTTAACACAGAAGATTGGAATGTGTAGTTGGTCAGGTAATCCAAAAAAAAAAATTGAAGTCTGGAATCAAAAAACTGATTCATGCCCTCATTTAAATTTTATTTCAACTGACAATATATAATAAATGTTCATCAATTTGTGGATCTTTTGATGTCAGTATAAGGACTTCTTGGCCTTGGAATAATTTTGCTAATTGGAATGCTGTGTCCTCTTCCAATGACATCCACACCCGTCAAGCACATCTATGACTTCTAGCTTGGGTTTCTTTAAAGTGCCGTGTGGATTGAAAAGCACTTGCAACCCTTAACCAGAATGTTAGAATCCTTCTGGATCCGTGTTTTTTCACTTAATTTTTTTTGGTAGCACTTTCTTCTAACAACTTGCCATTTTTTATTATTTTCCAACATTAAACTTCATTTTCATAAAAATAACTCCCTTTTGTACTCATGTTCACGGACACATGTACTATTTAATTAATCATTGTGTGCATACAATATCAAATATAACCCATAAACAGGTTTGGGAACAAAGGTATGAGATTCTTAGAAAACATCTAACATAACAGAATCAAACAGAACGCAAGCAGCCTACCTGGCATTAGTGTTCAGAGTGAAGCCAGCATCAGATAATGTGACGGGTCAATCCAAACCACCAGCTAGCTTACCAGGTCTTCTCCTGTACCCCTCCTACAGAGTCATTCTGAGGATTTGAGATAAAGTAAAGTAAGGCGTATAAATAAAGCGACTACATTAAAAAGGACAGATACATAGTAGGAGCTCAGAAAATTTAAGCTTTAATGTTTCCTCTTTTCTCTCATTCAATCAATACATCTTTATTAGAAAATTATCACTGGTTTAAATCTCTAGTTCTTCTACTAGATTATGAACCTCCTGGGGATAAGCAGCAAGTCACAGTCATCTCATTCTATTTCCTATATTGCTCAGCACCTAATAAGCCTTCTGAAAAATGTGTTTTAATTCAATACAGTCAGATGAGGATGGGCATAACTCTTGCGGGAGGGCAGGAGAATCCTGGACAAGGACCCTCATCTGGAGTTAGGATGCTAGGAGCAGGTATTAGAGGCTGGTATGTGGAAAGGGGAGGAGTGAGTGTTTAAGTACCAATAGACACCAAGTCTAAAAAGCCAGACAATCCTGATGGTGGGGATTGTGGGCCAAAAGTTTTAAGTTAGCCTGATCTCAAGCATCCCTCCAGGAATCTCCTTCATTTTGCTTTAGTTCATCTGCTGACAGCTGAAATCAATTATCAAACTTCTACGTAGACATTTGCTACCAGGTAAGAGGAACCAAACATGATTCCAGTTCTGGGAACTTGTTAAGGGCTATGACTATAACCTACTTATTTTTAGATCTAAGTTTCTGAAAAGACAAATCAGAGATTTAATTAGGAAATTCCATGAAATTCCCAGACTTGCAGATTAAATAGTTTCAAAAGCCTTATAGTGCCCTCCACCATCCCCCCCGCCCTTTCCAGGTAGACTGAAATTATTGCAATTCTTCCTTCCTGGTGAAAAATATATTCCAATTGGCAACTCTGTTCATAAGAATCAGGTCCTCTTTACCTAAACCATATCTAAACAGTACAATGTTTGTTGGGCCCCGTGCCAAATAAGAAAGAAAAGCAATGAAATGGCCTTGATGAAATGCCTAGAGGAAAACCATTTTCGCTTTAGCTTGCTTTAATTTCAGAAAGCTCTCTAGTGTGAGCCACAGGATGTAGTCTCCTCTCTCATCGGCTTCTCTGTCTGGCAATTAGACTCTCTCTCCACCTCGGAGCTGTTTCTGGCTTTAATGACCCCATGATTTGGTATTCACACTGTTTCAGGGGTAAGTGGCTGGTACCTGGGGCTGCGTGTGTCTGATCACCGCGTCTGTGACATACAGCTCCACTCTTCTGATGCTTGGGGCTCATTATGAAGGACATAAAATGGGGCCAGTCGTCCGTG
This sequence comes from Trachops cirrhosus, assembly GCA_028533065.1. Lineage (NCBI taxonomy): Eukaryota > Metazoa > Chordata > Mammalia > Chiroptera > Phyllostomidae > Trachops > Trachops cirrhosus. The sequence goes on along the minus strand of CM052542.1, from coordinate 36,398,856 downwards.
GCAGCAGGTGGACCAGGTACCTGAGTGTTGTACTATGGCCTTGATAACCCCCGGCTGGAGGTTAGGTAGTGGAAAGAGCATTGTGTGGGTCATCAGATTTAGGTTCAAATGTTAGCTCCATCCTTGCTATCCATGCAATTTGGCCAAATCGTTTCACCTGACTGAGCTTCTCTACTTTTTCATTGGTAGAAAGGGAACCATAACGTCTTATTTTCCATGGTTTAGTTTTGAAGATTAAATGAGCTAACATGGATAGAGCACCTGTGTTATAGTTTGAATTGTGTCCCACCCCACCACAAAAAAATTTTACAGTGGTGGGCAAAAGTAGGTTTACATTTGTGAGTATGCAAAATGCAGTTAATAAAGCTACTGCATGTCTTTTTCCATATGAACAACTGTAAAGCTGCTTTTGCTCACCCCCTGTATGTTGAAGTCCTAACTCCTAGTACCTGAGAATGTGACCCTTCCTTAGAAATAGGGTCATTGCAAATGTAATTAGTTTAGGAGAAGATCATTAGGATGGGTCCTAATCCAATATGATTGGTGTCCTAACAATAAGGGGGAATTAGGGAGAATGCCACATGCAGACAATGGTAGAGATTGGAGTGATGAATTTATAAGCCAAAGAATGCCAGAGATTTCCCACAAACCACAAGAAGCCAGGTGAGAGCCATGGGACCAGCTGTCTCTCACGGCCCTCAGAAGGCACTATTCCTGCCAACACCTTGTTCTTGGACCTCTGGCCTCCAGAACTGCGAAACTATAAATATCTGGGGGTTTTGTTGTTGTTGTTTGTTTTTTAATCTTCACCCCAGGATCTGTGCTTTTTAATTGATTTTAGAAAGAGAGGAAGGGGGAGAGAATGAGAGAAACATCGATCGGTTGCCTCCCATACATGCCCCATCTGGCGATTGAACCCTCAACCTAGGTATGTGCCCTGGCCAGGAATCGAACCCACAACTTTTTGGCATATGGGACAATGCTCCCACCAACTGAGCCACCTGGCCCAGGTTATATATACCTGTCTCTTTAAAAACCACTGAGTTTGTAGTACTTTGTTACAATAGCCCGAGGATACAAACACACACTGTCACTCAGTGGCAGTTCTTTTCTTTTTTCTTGTCCCTTCTGCTCCTGTCGCCTCCTATTCAAATAAGTGTACACCTCCCCTCTGCAGATGCATACCAAGGCGGGCGGCACATCCCATTTCTGACCTTCCACACGGCATGTGGAAGAGCTGCCCTCTTTTTGTATGATATGTAGTATGTATTTTTTAATCCTCTGGGTAGTGCCTGCAGTGATCTTGTACACACACACCGTGCTGAGGAAGATTTGACAATAAGAACTGCCTCATGAGGCCGACCTGAAAAGGAACAGCAGATATAAACATGTTGCCGTTCTTGTCATTTTGCAGCAACATTTTTAAGGCACCTCAGAGAGATGGGAAATGAGGGATTCTTTTCTTCCAGCCCTCCTCTTTCTCCTCCAGCAGGAAAAAATATTCGCAGGTGTAGTGGAGAAAGCAGAACAGCTTCCCTAAAAACATCCTGAGTGATTTGTGTTGTGTTAAGCGAGCGCAAACCACTTCTCTTAGTTCTTTATGTTAATCGAGCATTTTTTGCATTGAAAATGGAGTTCCATCTGGGTTCAAGTTCACGCCTGTGCTCCAGTGCTTCACTGGCATTTCCTTGCCACTGGCCGTGTTTGGCACAGCTTTGCTTTCTAGTTGATGTTATATGGAAAAATCCTCTGCCTGGCTGGGCAGTCATATCAGCATCGCCACTCTGAGCACCTTTGTTGTAAAGAAATTCAGACTCCAGGAACCAGCATCACCGATCCACTGGCTCAAATGAGAGTTTTCCAGCCACAGCGTAAAGCACTCTTTTCTTTTCTACAGAGCCATTTTGAAACCTTCACCTTGATCTGAGAACCTGAGATCTTAGTGCCTTCAAGTGTTCCAGACAGCAGTGAGGGAGGCAGGGCCCCACAGAGCGAGATGCCCGCAGGCTTCAAAATTCCAAGAGAGAAAGGATTTTTGAAGGATCAAAAGCTTCACACCTGTGGGTGATTTCCTGAAGAGACTGAGAGCAAGAGGAGCCAACCCATGACCTCTCCAAAATACATCTTTGAGGGAAGAGCAGACCCTTTTTGTTTTCCTAGGTTGCTGGAAGACAATGAAGGTGAGGTTTGTATAGGTTCGGGAGAGCAAAGTGACAATGGGGCCATATCAGAGGGCACTGGAGCTGGACTCGGACATCTGCCGAGTTTCTAGGTGGGAAAATGTATCAAAATGCCTGCACCTGCCAGAATCCCAGTTTCTTTATTTTTAAAGCAGGCTAATAATAATAAGTTCCTGACAGGTCTGTTGCCAAGACTTTGTGCAGTAGTGTATGTGAATATAGGTTACACTTGTGTGTTTATCTGTCAGCCTGTTTTCTCCCTCTTCATCTATCATCTGTCATGTTTATTGAGTGATTACCATGTGTCAAGCATTTTGCTAAGTATATTAAGTCCATTAGGTACATTAGGTATGTAATTACATACCTAAAGAAGACAGTATGCTGTTAATGGTTGAACTTGTTTATTAAAATTTTTTTTAATTTTCATTTTCTTTTTTTTTAATTATATTTTATGCCCTGGATGGTATAGCTCAGTGGATTGAGTGCCAGCTTGCAGCCAAAAGGTCTCTGGTTCAATTTGCAATCGGTATGCAAGAGGCAACTGATTGTTTCTTTCACACATTGATGTTCCTCTCCCTCTCTTTTTCTCTCCCTCTCTTTCTCCTTTCTTCCCTCTCTTTCAGAAAATAAACAAATAAAATCTTTTTAAATTCATATTTTATTGGTTATGCTATTACAGTTATCACAGATGTTCCCCCTTTGCCCTACTCTACCCAGACCCCCTACTCCCTCAGGTAATCCCCACATTGTTGTCCATGTCCATGGGTCATGCATATGTTTTTGACTACTCTATTCCCTATGCTGTATTTTATATCCCTATGATTATTCTGTAACTACCAATTTGTACTTCTTAATCTCTTCACCATTTTTGCCTGTCTTTCTGACCCCCTTCCCATCTGGCAACTATCAAAATGTTATCTGTACCTATGATTCTGTTTATGTTGTGCTTGTTTGTTTATTCTGTTTTTTAGAAACAATTTGTTGGTAGATATGTATTTATTGCCATTTATTGTTCATATTTTTATCTTCTTCTTAAGAAGACCCTTTAACATTTCATATAATACTGGTTTGGTGATGATGAACTCCTTTAGGTTTTTCTTGTTTAGGATACTCCTTATCTATCCTTTGATTCTAAATTATAGCTTTGCTGGGTAGAGTAATTTTGGCTGTAGGTCCTTGCTTTTCATCACTTTGAATATTTCTTGCCAGTCCCTTCTAGCCTACAAAGTTTCTTTTGAGAAATCAGTTGACTGCCTAATGGAACCTCCCTTGTAGGTAACTAACTGCTTTTCTCTTGCTGCTTTTAAGATTCTCTCTTTGTCTTTAGCATTTGGCAGTTTAATTATGACGTATATTGGGGAGGGTATCTTTGGATCATCTTGTTTGGGACTCTCTGAGCTTCCTGGACTTGTGTGTCTATTTCCTTCACCAAGTTAGGGAATTTTCTTGTCATTATTTTTTCAAATAGGTTTCCAATTTCTTGCTCTCTTTCTTCTCCTTCTGGCACCCCTATGATGCAAATGTTGGAATGTTTGAAGTTGTCCCAGAAGCTCCTTACACTATCCTCATCTTTTTTGGATTCTTTTTTCTTCTTGCTGTTCTGATGGGGTATTTTATGCTTTCTCATATTCCAAATTGCTGATTTGATTCTAAGCTTCATCCACTCTATTGTTGATTTTCTGTAATTTTTTCTTTATTTCAATTAGTATATCCTCTATTTATGATTGGATCTTTTTTATCCTGTTGAGGTCCTCACTAAGTTCATTGAGCATCTGTATAATCAGTGTTTTGAACTCTGCATCTAGTAGGTTGCTTGTCTCCATTTGTCTATTTCCTTTTCTGGATTTTTGATCTGTTCTTCATTTGGGCCATGTTTCTTTGTCTCCTCATTTTGACAGCCTCCCTGTGTTTGTTTCTATATATTAGGTAGAGCTGCTTCATCTCTCAGGCTTGGAAGAGTAGCTTAACATAGTAGGTGTCCTGTAGGGTCCAGTGGCACAGCCTCCCCTATTATCCCAGCTGGGTAGTCAAGTTGTGCCATGATATGGACTGTGTACATCCTCTTCTTGAAGTTGAGCCTTGATTGCTGTTGGCCCATTTAAGGTCAGCCACCACCTGTGTTCTGTCTGGGACCACCCAGCATGAGCTACAAAGTGACCTGCAGATGGATGCTATTTGTGCTGATTTGGAGGAGTCCAGGCTAGGTTAAGCTGTGAACCAAGGCTGACTGCTGCTAGTGCTGAGCCTGGGGCCAGTTAGCAGGATGTACAGGGCACACTGAGGCCAGATGCTGCTTATTTGAGAGAATTTAGGAAAATCTGAAGCATAAGCCAAGATGAGCCATTCGTATGGAAAAGCAACTGCAAACAGCTTAGGTGGGCGCTAAAGTTGGACAGGGTGTGTCCTCAGGGAATCACTGTGGTGGGACAAACAGTGTGATCCAGGTTGGTGGAGCCTCAGACACAGCACCTGCTTGTTAGCTCTGTGTGGGGAGGGCTCAGAAAAGGAACAATGGCTTTCTCCAGCACTTCTGTCTGGGAGAAAGCTGCCCCTAGCTCTCATTTTGATGCCAGACAATTCAGTTCCTCTCTGTATGTTTCTGGTGCCTTTCAAACTGCTGCCCCCATGCTGGAGCTCAGAGGGAGTGAGTCTGAGTAAGTCTGTGTATGGGCCCTATGAGAAGGACTGCCTGGGACTCCAGACGTTTCTGTCTTTCACAGCATCAATTTCACTGGATTTTACAGCCTGGAATTTTGGGGACTTATCTTCACTGGAACCCTTGGCTGGGAAGTCTAGTGTGGAGCTGGGACCCCTCATTCCTGAGATATCCCTGCCAAATTTTATCTGCCACATGTGGGTGTGGGACCAGCCAATTCTGCATCTCCATTCCTCCTACCAGTCTCGATGTGGTTTCTTCTTTAATTCCCTAGTTGATTACTTCTTTAATGCCATAGTTGTAGGATTTCCATTCAGCTCTATTTCTGAAAGTTCTGAATGGTGGTGGTTCTATAGTTTAGTTATGATTTTGATGTGTTTGTGTGAGGAGGTAACTTGTACTTACCTATGCCACCATCTTGACCAGAAGTCCAAGATTGTTAATGGTAAAATTGATAATGGTAAAAATGTTACTTGAGCTCAAATAAAGTCCAACTGTCTGTGTAACCTTGGTCAAGCCCTTTTATTTCTGTGAGACTTGGTTTCCTCATCTGTCAAATGTGGATGATAACATTGTCTACATTATAGGATCTTGGTGAAAATTGAATGAGGTAATGTCCATAAGATATTTTCACAAAGCCTGGCACATAGTAAAGTGATCAATTAATATTAGTAAAAATAACTTGTTGACGAGTGAGTTTCTCTGTAATTGGTAAAGGGTCACACATCCCTCTCCCTGTAAGGCTGTTAATGACTCAGTCCATGACTAGACTGTAATTGTGTTAGAACATGTGTTTCATAAATAAGTTGATTTCTGTGTGTGTGTATTTTCATTTATTTCTTAAAAAACTGTCTAAAATGGACTAAAGAGAAAGGGGCTTTTAGTAATGTCTGGGAATAGAATTAATATGTTAGAGCAAGGGAAAAATAGCATTTTGGAATGAACTAAATTTATCACTTAAGAGAGAACTGGGAGGCAAGACTCCCCAAAATTTGGACTGGTGGGCAGAAGGTGGGAACAAGAAGGTGACAGCTGCAGAGGTGGCCTGGCAGATGAGAGAGGAGAGGTTCTTGTTCCTGAGAGAATAAATGGTGCAGTAAAATACACAGAAGTGTAGACATGTAGGATGTATTCTGGGACCTGTGTTTCACTGGGCTTCATTTGGCTGAAGCAAAGAGCATATGTTAGAGAAAAAGGCAGTGAGGAAGAAGGAATTTATTTTCTTTCCAATCGAAAAGACTGTGATCTTCACGAGGGCAAGGAATTTGTCTATCAGGCTTTCCTCTAGCTTCCTAATGCTTAGCAAATAGATGTACAATAGATATTTGATGACATATTGAATACATGGATGAACAATTTCTTTATTGTTTGGAGAGAAGTAGAATCATTGAAGATTTTTGAATAATAGAATGACATCATAAGAATGTTCTGTCTGAGAGCAATCCTATAATTCTCTATCAAATGGATTGAAGTAGGGAGAAATTGTGAACAGATAAATCAGTAGACCATGGAATTATCAAGGTAAGATTTGAGGACAAGAATAAGTGTGGTGACAGCAAGGGCATTTTAGAAATATTATTTATAATTCTTAGATCCCATGTGAAAGACATGGTAAGGAAAAGGGGAAATCAAGTTTCTCTAAATGTTTTACCCTGTACACACTGCCCATGGCATTTATTTACCTGACAAATGTTACCTGCGTGGTGCTGGGCACTATCCTAGACACTGAAGATTCAACCATGAATAAGAATCATAATTGGTACCCTGGCCGGTGTGGCTCAGTGGATTGGGCTTCATGCTACAAAGCAAAAGGTCACCAGTTCAATTCCGGGTCAGGGCACACCCCTGAGTTACGGGTTTGGTCCCCAGTTGGGGCACATATGAGAGGCAACCACTCTCACATTGATCTTTCTCTTCCTCTTTTTTCCCTCCCTTCTCCTCTCTCTAAAAATGAATAGAATGCTTTTAAGAAAAGAATCACAATTAGAGCACCAGACCTGCAAGTAACTACTGGGTGCTGTTACGAATGCTGCTGTAAGTGAATTGTTAGATTGCAGAGTTGCGACTATACTCTAACTTGGCCTGATGAGGCTTCACAGGAGAGGGCAGGGGTTGGAGGTGACTGTGGAACCAGGCATTGAGAGGGAAGCACCAGTCTGAATAAAGGAGAAATTGGTCATCTCTGTTCTGTACATATTAAATTTTGGTCATTGCACAAAACTAAGATGCAGGCATTCAGAAGGCAGGTGGAAATGTGGGCACCATGCTCAGGAAGGCATGGAGCTAAATATGTTGACTACATGTCATCTCAGAGAGGGTGAGATTATCAAGTGAAAAGAGAAGACCATGGATGGAATGCCAGAGAATACCTCCATTAAAGTCTCCAAAGAAAGGATGCATAAATCAGGAAAGAAGGAGAACCAATATAATCAAAGAAGCTTAGGAGTGACAAATTTCTCGAGACAGAAGCGGCAGTAGGATGTCCAATGGTATGGAGGGAAGCGTGACCATGGGGAAAGGACCATTGCATGAAGCACTTCCTTAATGACTTTATCTGCATGAGAGCATGTCCTATGGCATCAATTCTCCATAGTGACCTTTTGTTGTAGCTGTCTCATTCTTAGTGATTTTAGAACCAGATTATTTAGGGTGTGGACTGTCAAGGTTTTGGTTGCCTTTCACATTCTTGACTTCTCATTAATCTCTTTCCTAAAATGGGGTAAAAGATTCATATTCCTGGCACCAATTCCTCTTACTTCAACTGGACTTGCACACACACTACCCCTGAACAAAGACATCTTTAACATCCACAGGGCAAATCTGAGCTGGTATTCACCATCCTCCCAAATCTGAGCCCAGACACACAGGTGTTGGATTGTAGTGGAAAGAGCATGAACTTTGGAGTCAGACAGACACATTTGAATGCAGAACCCTTCTTCCTGGCTGTATGACTTGGACAACTCATGTCACTCTTTGAGTCACAGCTTCTTTTCATCTGTGAGTTCCTAGAACCATTCCTGGCTCATGAGGCATGCCTGGTAATATGCAGCAGAGTTAAATAAGGGCTCGTTTGCATCAGCTTTTCTGACCCTGCTCTTGCCTTTCACCCTGACCAAGGGAGGTTGTCAACATTCCCACTTCATGTAAATTGTGCATATCATTTGAAATCTGGCTCCAGTCCTACCTGCCCCTGAAAACTTCCTCTGAGGACCATGCTTCAAAGCCCTGTGTCTCTCCTGCAAACCCCTGGGACACTGCTCAGTGTAATATATATGCTAGTTATTCCTGGACTTACCCAGATCATGACTTCTATTGTTCCTACCTTGTTTTTCTATCGTGATTTCTTGTTTCAGTTTTCAGAGGTTTATGTATTACTTCCCTGTCTTGATTATAAATTCCTTGAGGGTAGAGAAAGGCCTTATAATTTATTGCACCTGTAATTTATAGCTTTTTTTCTTTAAAATTTTTTTTGTCTTTTAGTTCTTTGGAAGATGTGGTTTAGTATGGGAAGTACATTAGAGTCAAAGAGAAGTGGGTTTGAAATAATTGGCAATGAAATGAAGATTGTGTGACATGGAAGAAGCTACCTTTAGAGTTTTAGGGTAAACTCTAAAATTGAAAAACAATAATACCTGCCTCCTAGGGTCACTGATGGCATTAAACATTGCATAATTGGTGTTCAATTATAATGTTTGTCACCTCTTCCCAGGGCTTACTGAGTAGGTGTTCAATAATGAATATTGCTGTTTTGTGAGGATTCCTTTAAAAGATTTGCTCTAGAATCCTTTGCATCCCTTCATCTCCCATTGAAATGCCACCTCATCCTCATAGCCAGCCGTTCCCCATCCATCAGAATGTGTGGTTCTTCCCTGGTGCTCCCTTTGCACTTCGGTGGCAGCTTTATTTATTATATGTACTTCATTTGCCTCTTATGAAACTACGTTTCTTCCACTAGACTGAGGACTTTTTAAAAGGAGTAATTCCATTTTACTCGTCTCCTCAGGGAGACAACTTGGGTAGAGTGGAAAACACACAGAGATGTGGAAACAAGCCTAACTGGAGTGAATCCTGGATAAATCACATCACCTCATTGGCTGTGTGAACTCTGGGCAGGTTTCCTGACCTCAGACAGTCTGTTTTCTCATCTGCGCAAAGTGAGGTCAAAATACCACTTAGGGCAATAGTAGGGACTAAATGAAAAGCAGTATATGCCAGTGTCGACCGCTGTACCTAGAACCTGGTAGGTGTTTAATAAATGGCAACCCCACCCCTAGCACAATGTGAATCACGTGAAAGATGCTCATAAAATATTGACTGAATTAAACTAAAAGAAACTTAATACTTATTTTTGTTTTCCTTTGATGTATTATATCCTATTATTGCTGATTATCGAAATTTGTCTCATTTTTTCCTGGCAATTTAGTACAGTGGTTTCAGAAGCATTAAGGTCATGCTTGTGGCCTCGTTGAGCTCTTTAGAAGGGAGGTGCTTGTTGAAATCAGCAAGGCTGTGAAGTATTCACCATTTTGTTATTTGATCAATAAGACCTGTGCATTTTTTTTTGCTGGAAGAAAGGGGACCAAAAGAAGTTGTTTAGAAGATAATTGCCTCTTATACTTTAAAATCATTGAAAGATAAGCTATTCAGAGAGATAAACTACAAAAATTAGTTTGAGATTTGAGGTCTTAGTGATAAAACCAGGGGAAAGATCATCTCAATCCATTTTTTTTCTCTTTTCATGGCTTTCTTAGCAGATGGGAATCTAGGGAAAGAACTGGGAATAAAGCAAGAGACCCTGGGGCAGCAAACTGGGTGCAGCTGTCCCCATCCTTTCCCTGTAGCAAGCATTCAGTGACTGTGTCCTCGCCAGCCAGTAGTGGCTGAGGGACTGGATATACGGAAATTCACATCCATTGCTAATGAAATGTTTTCCAGTTACAAGTAACATAAGTCATCTTCAATGGACTTAAATACAACAGAGGGACATATCCTAAGGACCCAGAGGCATCTCACAGACCTTCAGGAACGTCATGTGTGAGCTGAGCCTATGGAAAGACAACCCAAGAATTTGGAATCACACCTTTTCCCTTTGCTTTTTTGTAAGCTTGCCTTCTCTTACAGAGGCCTATGGCAGCAAAAGATAGCCCCCAGAATTCTAGAGCCTCATGTTTCAATTTTTTCAGACTGACTCCTCTCTCTGCTTCGATTTCCAACGACCAAGGATGGGCCTCTAAGCAACACAGTTTGTTCCAGGTGTCACCACCTGGTTCAGTCAAGAAGGGCCAGGGGGAGGGGTCATATTGTGTAAACAATATGTTTATACAGTATGTATGGCCACTGTGGCAGTGCTGTTGCATGGGAAAGGACAGTGAGCCAGGTGTTTAAGCCTGGACATCTGAGCGTTATCTCAAAAGGTGTCTACTCTTGATGAATGAGACAAGGTCCCCAGCTTTCACACTCTCAGCAAGATAGAAATAATAAAAAAAGCAGGAAGAGCCCTGGCTGGTGTGGCTCAGTGGACTGAGTGCTGGCCTGTGAAGCAAAGGGTCGCTGGTTCAATTCCCAGTCAGGGCGCATGCCTGGGTGGCAGGCTGGATGCAAGAGTCAACCACACATTGATGTTTCTCTACCTTTCTTCCTCCCTCCCTTCCCCTCTCTCTAAAAAATAAATAAATAAAATACTTTAAAAAAAAAGCAGGAAGAGAAAAAAAGTGGTGCTTTTATATGATGACATCATGCCAAGAAGAAGCTACGGGTTTTCAGCATCAACACAGTTCAATCTGAACTCTGGTGCTAAATTTAAACTGGAGGGAAAGGAACTCACTTTGATGTAGCACCTATGTGCCAGGCAGACCACTTTCCCACTTCCGTATTTCACCCAGACTTCCAGGTAGGCCTTTTCTATTCCATATTGTAAGTAAGGAATTTTCAGTGACTTCATGAAGTCTGTTATCCTTGTGGCAGAGCAGGTGTTTGGGGGTTGAATCTCACTGCTGAATCTCACATACTCTCTACACAGCTGGAATTTGAAAGGCCTTGAATGAAACATTAAGTCATCAAGGTCCATTGGCCGACTCTTGTCTCCATCACTGATTGGGATGACTTTGTGCCAGGAAGTGACTGCATTCCACTCAGGTCCCTAAGCCAGAACTCGAGAGTCACACTGGTTTCCTTCCACTTCCTGTTGCTTCTGCAGACACTCTATGAATAAAGCTGTATCTGCTCTTCCTCCAATGTCTGTTTTGATTCAGTCCTTTTTTTCTACATCTACTGCCATCATCCTCATCTCACCTGGGTGAGTACAAAATTCCTGCTTCAGTGTTGCCCTCCTTTTGCCCCCAGAGCAGTCAGGTAAATCTTTACAAAATGTGAGTCATACACCTACCTAACGTGTCCTCCTCAGCCCCCAGCCCAATGACCTGTCATTGCACTGAGAACCAAATCCACACTCCTTACCTGACTTCTAAAGCAGCCCAAGAAGGAGCCCTGCCTCCTCCTTTGCTGCCACTCCCACCCCCCCCCGCCCCCCCCCCCCCGATTTCTCTGCTCTGATCACAGTTGCTTCTCTACTCTGTAAGCAGGCCAGACGCATTCCCTCCTGGCATGACTGCCCTTTTCTTGTTGTTCACATCTCCTTTCAAATGTCGTTTCTACAGAAATGCCTTCATGGGCCAGCCTGTCTAAATTAATTGTTCCCCACCCTGTCCCAGTCACTCTTCATTTCATCAAACTGTTTTATCATTCTCATAACACTTATCACAATCTAGAACAATCTTGTTCATTATTTATTTACTGGCGTATTATCTTCCTTTCGCCTTTAGATCTGAAGCTCTAGGCAAGGAGTGACTTTCTCTCTCTTGTTCCCAACTGGACCCTGGGACCTGGGCCAGTGCTATGTAGTAGACATTCAACACATGTCTGTGGCATGTGTGAACATTCGGCTGGCTGTGTCAGAAATCCAGGGGCGTCGGGCTGGGCCTGTGCCCTGGCATTCATTACAAGCGACGACTGGGGGCACTTAGTCACTGTCTCTCCCAGCACACTCCACTTAAACCCTCGATCACTGAGATTTATCTCTGAGTTTAATCAAATGTAATTTATATTGAAGCCTCCTCGGTAAATAATTGATTTGCCCTCTCTGTTGTCTTCATCACAAATACTTCTTTGCACTCTAAGAAAATAATTTAATCAGTCGATAGTATACACAACCCTCTTGTTTAGAAGGCAGATGGAGGATAAAGCATGAATCTTACACCAGAATATACCAGGACCAAAATAATCTCCCTTAAAAAATGGTCTGCAAACAAGTTGGCAGCAAAAATACCCAATTAAATCCTCTTATTTATTTTTTTTCTAATGGACGTGACCCCCTGAAAGTTGTAGCTGCCGCAGAAGAAAGTTCTTGGCCAATTGCAGCTGCATGTAAAAACATAAATCCTTGTTCATTCATGGTTTAATTGACTTCTGTCTGGATCCGAGAGCAAGCTTTCAAATGTCGAGTGCTCATGCACAATGAGTGGGCCCTTCAAATTCGGGGTTCGGCTGTTCTCTGCTATACTGTGATCCCAGCTCACTGAGAAAATCGATTCTCCTGCTTCTCTGTCATTGCTCTGTCACCTGGCTTTCCGTGGCCAACATATCCAGAATGGACAAGATTCTTCCAAATCAGACTGTCATCATCCCTTCATCCTCATGGGTTTCTCTCAATGAAAGACATTGGCAGGGATTAATTTTGCATTGGTTTTTGCAAATTGCCTATTTCACACTTTTCTGGAGTGGAGGAAGGGGAGGGGAAAATAAGCATCAACTCTGATAAGTGTAGAAAGACTCCATGTGGGTGTCCTCACAGGAAAATTCTATCTTCCTTCTGTCTTTTGAAGAAATTCTCAGTATTACCTTCTTTACACTGTTTAATTGGAACATCTGGACTGTCCAACAATAGGGAACTGTAATACATGTTTATGATGGGATATTGTGTAGCCCTGAGAATCACATTACAAAAAAATGCCAATATGGTAGAGACTATGTAAGACACTGCCAAATGAAAAAAACAAGCTACAAACTGACAGTGTGAAAACATTGTTGAGAAGTGTGTGGTTGTGTGTGCATACACTTAGGAAAAAGTTGAGATGAGCATGTACTCTAATACAACCCATAGATATCCCTGGAAGGTTTTATGGGCAACTTTCCCCTTTTTATCTTGCCCTGCATTTTCCAAATTTTAAGGATTGAGCACATTTCACTTTGTAATTAGAAAAAAAAAGCAGTTGTTTTAAAGAAAGGAAATAGGAAAAGTTTTAAAATGTCTGTTATTTTTTCATTTGAAAACAAGATCGCCTTCACTTGTCATCAGTTCCCAGGGCTTTGTAGATGCCTAGTATCTGCTATCATTGCATTTGCCAAAGGGAGACAAGTTGTGAACTTTAGAAAAGCAAACTGCACTAAACCTCCCACTTCTGGTGGCAGTGAGGATGCCCTTGGGTGAGTGATCACCCTGCTCACTCCTGTAGACTCAGCTGCCCAGGAAGGCTGGCAAGCACCCAATAGCTTTGCTAGGGGCGTCTGAGTTGCATTTGTTGAGAGGGTGTTACCTCTGGATTTACTTTCTTGATCAGGCTTAGTCTTGTGGAGCATCAGTATCAGTTTTCATGATTTGAGCACTCGGGCTGCCTCTGAGCTCTGCTCTCATCCCCCTCAGATCACTGCAGGCGTGTGCTGGCTTCATCAAGACCCTCTCTTTCAGAACACTGTCCCTCAAATGCATTGATTTTGTACGGACTTTGATCGAGTTCCTGGGAAACCAGTGGTAGAGACAGATTTGCTGTAAGAAGCTTGTTTTGGGTTGTGTCCTCCAAATCAACCCTGATGGTGAGTGAAGTGGCAGGCCTGGGCAGAGGGAGGAGTGGAGCAGTGATGCAGCTGCCCCAGCGGATCTCCCTGTTCCAAGGAGCTCTCCAGCTGCCTTTCAGAGTTGTCTCAGATAGAGGCTTGGGGCCTGGGCCTTTATACCGAAGCCCATCTACGCAACCAGTTATTGGACGCCAGCTACAGTGGGACAGAGGGTGAAACTAGGGGAACAGGGCCTTCAGTGAGGTGCTTCTCTTTGGTGGAGGGCAGTTCTCTGACCTTAACTCATCCAGGAGCCTTCCCAGGCCAGCACATTATGTGCAGGGATGAGTCTTTTCCCGAAACTGGGCCTGGGAGGCATACTACATGTAGCCTGCCAGTTCACAGGAAAAGGAGTAAAAATATTGTCAACATATGATATTGGCCAAGAGCCACACGGTTCTGGGTGCTTTCCATATATGCAATCATATATGATTGCATATATGGAAAGCACTCGGTTTTTTACAGTAATCCTGCAAGGTGAGCATTATTATCCTCATTTACAGAGAGATGAAGTGACTTCCTGTGGGCCAAGAGGTCCCCAAGTGGCAAAGTCAGTTGAGAACCAAGGTCTCTCCCAGACTCTGTTCTTTTCCATTCACTTCCCTGCTCCCATGTTCCTTTGACTTTAGATACAATTTTCCTGTTACACTTTTTTTTTTTATTTCTTTTAGAGAGGGGAAGGGAAGGAGAGAAGCATCAAGGTTGCCTCTCGCACGCCCCCTACTGGGGACCTGGCCTGCAACCCAGGCATGTGCCCTGACTGTGAATTGGTTCGCAGGCCGGTGCTTAGTCCGCTGAGCCACACCAGCCAGTGCACCTGTTGTACTTTTATATGCATCTTTCTCCTTTGACTTTCTCCTTGCAGACACTAAAACCATAGCATGACCCGACTGGTTGCAAGCGACAGAAAGAAAAGTAATGACTAGATTCAGACCTGTTCTTCCCCTGCCTTCTGCATTCCCATCTCTTACCCAGTTTCAACTTTCAGTTTCTCTTCCCTAAGGCTTCTTTTGGTTAATTTCATTTATTTGTAGCACACCTCACTCTGCCTTTTCATAGCTCTGTGATCTGGGGCCTGTCTTTGCCTCCTGGAGTCTGAATTTTCCCATCTACACAAGAAGGGACTAATAACACATGCCATGCTGGGTTGTTCTATGGAATCAAAGAAGAATGATGAAGAGCTTACATGTTGTTCAGAGCCTGTTCTGTGCCCTGCACTGTGACATCAGCATGAGGTAAAGTATTACACTACACACCCAGTGTGTTACTTCACACTTCATGGCAACACACAGTGGTTTTTTCCCCCTTCACCCCTTGGCCACCAGGAGAAAGACACAAGCCCAGTCTTACAAAGACCAGGGACATGAATGGTGTGTGCCATCCTGGACCCTCAGAATCAGGCTGGAGAGTAGAAGCCAGACTGGCTGGTCCTTGATAGCCAAGTTAGCAGGATGTACTGAGCTCCTCAGTCTCCATGGAGAGGTTCAAAAGGACTCAGCCACAGAGGATTACAGATGTCTTTACAGTCAAAACCAGGAGACTCCTGCTTTTATCCATCTTGCCTCTGCTTCCTGGTCCACAATGATATGATTGGCCATTTGTCTATTATGCTTGCCTTCTGTTTGTACAAAGTGCTGGGAGTTACAATGCCACAGACCATGGTTAATAACACCTGAGACTTTGCCTCTGTAACTAAAATTTAAACTTGGTTTTCCAAAGTTAGAAGACACTCTGTGTACGTGTTTTGGAAGACGGGTGTTGGAAACTCTGAGTAAAGAAAGTGTTCCCTACCAAATAGATTTATTTAGTCAGCAGATGATTTTAAGTACTCACTGCATGCCAGGTACTGTCTAGTGTTTGGGGGATGCACAGGGAGCACACATCAGCCCTCCAGCAGCACACATTCCAACCAGGGGAGAGTCCCAGCCCGGCTTCCTCCTGCCTAAGGTGCTCTCACGCACGGGGAGTCGCCACGAGAAGCAGGAAGCATGCCCCCAGTGTATTTGGCATGGTCATCCCTTCCATTTTTCTCCAAAGAAACTTGAGTGGGTGTTTGAAGGGACACTGCTGGGAAACTGTTGGTCAGAGTGACAGGCTGTGGCCGATGATCGTTGTCTTTGGTTATGAAGAGTTTATGAATGATGCCATGCAATCTTTATAATAGATTTTTAAAATTAACATTACAATCACAGCATGGCAAAATAAACAAATACTAGTACACTTTTTTCAAGGAAATGACAGGAGGACCAACTATCAGAGCATAAGGATTGGGTCATCTGTATGAAGTCACCAGAGGACCCTGCCTCCCACTTCAGTGGTTCCACATCTGGCTCAGCCTCGGAATCGTGGGCTAGGCCTCAAAATACAGATTTCCAGGCCCTCACATTAGACTCTAGAATGTTAGCACTTGGCTTTGGACAGAAAAAGGGTGCCGGTGGACTCCAGATGCCCTTCATACAGAGCTCTTTTCACAAGTACCAGTAAAGAACATTTTTATAGAAACTGTGTACATGAATCATAGGTTGAATATGATTTTAACTCTTTAATTAGTTTACCTTTTAGCAATAATGACAGCAACCATGTTCATAAAAGCACATTTTAACAACCCCTTAAGCGTGCTGTTTCCCTTTTTCTTCTCACTACCTGGCTAGGTAATTACACCAAATCAGCATTCTCTTCTACGCAGGCAGCATACATAATTATTTGTCCATTGCAAATCAACACCTGGATAATTGCAAGTTAGAATTCTAACTAAAGTAAGTTATCTGTGCTGCTGGGCTCTGAAATCCCCCCGCCCCACTCCACACACAATCTGTTCTTAAATTGGACGACCTAACAGGTAATAAGATGCTTTCAGCAATGGACCAAATGATGTTGGACAGGCTGGGGAAAAAAACTCTCTGAAGTTTTCTTCATCAAGATGGATGGACTGGTGATTCAGACAGATATGCAGAAGGTGGGAGGATGTCTCAGTTTGGGTGCTGTGTTAATAATTCATAAGGTGATCTCCCTATTGCCTCAGGAAGGAACATTCTGTTCCTAATTGCACCCTTATTCCCAGGCAACCAAACAAAAAAGTCCCTAACAGCTGGGACCATTACTTCCACTGCAGTATGATTTTTGCCATGGCTAGCTTTGGGCCGCTGGTGCTTCATGTGAAATATGTCATGTGGGAAGGAGAAAGGCAGTAAATAGTTACTGAATGACTGCTATGTGCCAGGTAGTGTGCTGAGATCGAAACGTGTATTATCTCCTATAATCCTTCTAACTGTCCTACAGAGGAGTGCAAATAACTACAGTATTGTACAGGTAGCGAGTCCAACACTCAGGAAAGTCAAATGACTTTCCCATTAACACAAACGCACACGGGAAGTCATAGAGCTACTGCAGCACCTTCCGACCCCAAAGAGTCAGGCAGCTGTGCCCGCTCAGTAGCAGCGTGGCCTTGCACCAGGGGCCTCTTCCCTGTGCCGCAGTCCCCTCCTCTTCTGAATGGGTTGCAGCTTTATCTCCAAGGTCGCTGTGAAACTTCAGGGAGCTGCTTTCTGAAAAGCGGGTGTGCATGCTCTTTTTCAGGTACCATCCAGCCGTTTACTCTTCCTTCCTAATTCTATCCCCTCCTGTTACAGACTGAATGTTTGTGTCTCTTCTCCTCCCAAGTTCCTATATTGAAGCCTAGCCCCACACTGTGATGGTATCAGAGGTTGGGCTTTAGGAGGATAGTTAGGTGTAGATGAGGTCGTGAGGATGGGCCCCCCATGGTGGGAATAATGCCCTTATAATAAGGGGAAGACAGATCAGAGCCCCCTCACAGGCTCCCTCCCTGCCATGTGAGGACACAGCCAGAGGGCAGTCATCTGCAAGTCAGGAAGCAGGGCCCTTACCCAGAACTGCATGACCGTGATCTCGGATTTCCCAGCCTCCAGAACTGTAAAAAATAAATGTCTATGGTATTTTGTTGCAGCAGCTGAGCTGACTAAGAGGCCTCCTTAGATGTTTAACTATCTAAAACACAGATGTGAGTATTCAGCTCAATAGAAGGTCTATGTTGAAGTTGACCTCTTCTGGACAGAGGCATACTGTAACTGTTAAAAGTGAAAAGAATTCTCAGCCACATTGACTACATTAGGAAAAGAAATACTCCCCTTGGCTCCTGTGTGGGTTTCTGTGGCCATGCTCATTATAACCTGTGAGGGGGAGACAAAGAGAGAGCAATCTTGGGTGTGAAATATCTTTTATTTGGCCATTAGCGGGCTTTAGCGAACAGCCTGGAGTGGGAGGCCGTTTATGACTCCAGTGGGTTCTGTGGGCTCTCTGCCTCAGGGTCGTAAAAATGCTAATTGCCTGCTTCCTTCAGCCTGACTCCTGATAGAAGTGCTTGTTTTTGTCAAAGCTTCTGGGAGGTCACTCCCAGTGTGGGCCCTCCACATTAGCAGTGCCCTCTGCTCCGAGACAGGGACATAGTGTAATTCCAGGCGGCATCCTTGTGGCCTTTTTAAAACCTGGAATGCACTCAGTGCCCTGGGGACTGCCTGCCTCCATTTAAATTCAGAGGCAAGTCATTTCCCAGGTTATGGAGTGAGCGGGTTGTGATGAGGTTGAGAAGTGCTCTTCTCTAACAGCATAGAGCAAAAGCAACATTAGGTGGCTGCGGGTGTGACATTTACTTCATCCCGTGAGGAACTGCGTTCCTTGAAGACTAAGTGAACCACGTGCATGGCATGGATTTGAAATACGGTCTGTCTGGAAGGGGTTTTTAAGTGACTCCTTACACTTCCCCACAGTGCTCCTGACTCCTGGAATCCACTAGCCTCTTTTGAATAAGTACAGAAATTCATCCATTCATTTAATTATCCAGCAGAGCTGGGCACTGTGAGCCTTCCGGGTCAGAGGACACAGATGGCTCACTCCAGTCCTTGCCCTTGTGGAGCTCAAGTGTAGAAAGGAGCCACACATGAAGGCCAGGGTGCTGTGACAGATGCTGTGAGGGAGTCGAATTTTAAAAATGTATCTGTGGAAAACAAAGCAAACCTAAGAAAATATCTTTGTTGCATATTATTACAGGTGATTCTCTATCACACTAGAATTAGGAAATTACTACAGTAAGGTACAGACTTGACCACTAGAATGTAAGTTCCATGAGTGCAGGGATATTTATATATTTATATATTTTGTTTGCTGCTGTATCTCTAGCACCTTAGAACTTATCGTAGGCACTCAATACACAGGGTCCAGCAGAAGTAAGGCCTGCTTGAGTGTGCTTGGTAGGGTAATAATATGGGTGTGATAATTTATAGTTTTAATTTGAACATTTCACCTAAAATGTTATATGGTGTGCTTGAGTGTGATATTGTTATGTTACAGAATGGCATGCTTATGATTTTGTAATAAAAGATTTTGTAATAAAAAAGGGGTATTATTTGTGCCAGGCCCCATATATCAAATAAGTCAATTAATGAATAACTGAATAATTAATCAACCAATCTATCAATGAGAGCCTTATATGTCCCCAAATGTTTCTATAATGTCTTTGAACTCTAATCCTCACACCAGACCAGGTCATTAATAGCTCACATGGCCGAAAGAACAAAGTCTAAAGCAGGGATGACCAACCTTTCGGCATCTCTGGGCCACACTGGAAGAAGAGTTGTCTTGGGCCACACGTTAAACACATTGAGACATGTAACCACACACAAAAACCTCTCATAATGTTTTAAGTGAATGTACAATTTTGTGTTGGGTCGCATTCACAGCCATCCTGGGCTGCATGCGGCCTGAAGGCCGCGGGCTGGACACCCCGGGTCTAAAGGCTTTACATGACTTCCAAAGTCCTTCCTGGCTCGGCCCTTGCAGCCTTTGCCGGCGTCACTGGAGCCGTGTGCTGCAGCACTTCAACTGGCCCAGGCTCGCCCCTCACCAATCTAATAAAAATCTGTGGAGTAGTATTTTATATATTGAATATTTTATATTATTCTTTAGTTCTCACCCAAAGATTTGTTTTATTGATTTTGGAGAGAGAAAAAGGTGTGGGGGAGAGAGAGATGGATGTGAGAGAGAAACATCCATCGGCTGCTTCCCAAATGCGCCCAGACTGGGGATGGACCTAGAACTTATGTATGTGCCCTGACCAGGACCAAACCCACAACCTTTTGGTGTACGGCATGATGCTCCAATCAACTGAGCCACCCTGCAAGTGCTGTGGGGAAGCAGTTTTAATAGCTCCCAAGTGGTTCTATAATTTAACTCAGGCTGAGAAACATTTAGCCTAATCCAACTACTCACTGTTGTCTGAATATCATCATACCCTTTACTCTTCTAGAAAACTTTTCCCTTGCTTCTCTACCTGTTGAGTCCCTGCTTTCTCACCAAGCCTTCCTCAAATGTCATCTCACCTATGTAGCTGCTTCTAATCCTCTCCCCATAGAAAAGAAACAATTTCTTCTCCCCCCAGCTCTACATAACCTTCATAGCCCTGGTTGTATTTTGTATAGCTGTGTATGTCCCCTTCTAAATTGTGACCTCCTCTAGACAGGAGAGGAGACACTTTTCAGTCACCTAGGTACCTCAGAAAGCCAGCAAAGTGCCTAGCACAAAGAACACTACGGGGCAGGGTGGTATACAGTTGATGATAATATAATTAGGGTGACCACTCAATGTATTAACCAGACCATCATCATTACTTTTGAGAGTAATGAGGGTGCTAGTGATAATAGTGTCAGGACCAAAGGTGTAACCAGAGACTGTCTCAGACAAACGGGAGTTATGTTCACCCAGATACAATGGCCAACATTGATTGAGCTCTTACTGTTTGTCAGTCATTATCCTGCATGCTGTCATTTATTTGACCTCCACAATGACTCACGTGGGAACAACTGTTATTACCTGCACTTCACAGAGAAAGACACTATGGCAGACAGGGACAGGAACTTACATAAGGCAGCATGATTAGGGCATGGGTGGGAGCGCTGGGACTGAACTCAGGTCTTCTGAATCCACAGCTCCTCTACTGGACCATCTCGTCCTCTTACCTCCCAGTAGGAGATCTCAGGCCTTGGAGCAGGACGGGATGAGGTTCTGTTCCCAGCTGAACTTGAAGTAACTCATCCACAGAATGATGACAATGCCTATTTCCAGTAACCCAGGAGGATTAGGCGAGATAAGGTATGAGAGGATAGGCTATACGGTGTGTGCCGTGATGGCGTACTCGTCCTAGGAGTAAGCCATCTGCCAGTTTCCTATAGCCCCCATGAGACATCTACTCGGACAGCTGTGACACAAAGCAAAACGTGGCAAATGCTCTAAGAGAGTATCTAGTGAGGTCGCCAGAGGGCCCATGCCTAACGGTTATAAACATACCATTTTGCACTAGGGTTCAAACTCAGGCTGTGGGATTTGAATAGACATTTCTCCAGAAAAGATATGCAAGTGGACAGTAAGCATGTAAAGATGCTCAATATCCATTTTCCTGAGGAATATGCAAAACAAAACCATGGTGAAATATCACTTAAGGCCCATCAGGATGACTAAGGCACGAAACACAGACAATAAGGGATGTTGGCCAGGACACCCAGCAGCGAAACAGAAAGGCTCCTGCTTCGCAGGTGAGATGGCAGACTGGTAGAACCACTTTGGAAAAACAGTGGATAAGTCCTTAAAAAGTTAAACCTGAGCTACTATGCAACCCAACAATTTCCCTCTTAGGTATAATAGTAAGAGCATTGAAAAGTACACCCACATAAAAACTGACATACCAATGTTCATAGCAGCATTATTCATAATAGCCAAAAAATAGAAACAACCTAAATGTCCATGGATTGATGTGGTATATCCATACAGTGAAATATTATTCAGCAAAAAAAAGGACTTGAAGTACTGATACATGCTATAGCATGCAGTAATCTTGAAAATGAGATGCTAAGTGAAAGGAGCCAGTCACAAAGGACCACATATTGTATGGCCCTATTTACATGAACTATATTTGCCTCTGGAATAGGTGCCTCTATAGAGACAGGAATTAGATGGGTGACTGCCTATGTCTGGTGGATTTAGGGGAGATCGAGAGTGATTGCTAATGAATACAGGGCTTCTTTTTGCGATGATGAAAATGGTGTGAAATTGGCTAGTGGTGATGGTTGTATAACTAGGAATGTACTAAAACCACTGAATTGTATACTTTCAAAAGGTGAATCAAATGGTATTGGAGTTATGTGTCAGTAAAGCAGTTATTAAAAAAGGTAGGCTCTGCTATTGCCATTGAGTGTTGGTGACATCTTCTGTAACAAAGGGCTCATTACAGACTCTAACTCAGCAGCTATAAGGATTAAATGGAAGATCATAGGTAGAACTCTTGGCACAAGATCTGGTTTAGCGAATGCTTGATAATAGATAGTGATGATGTTAATGCTTTTGCTGAAATACATGGTCTTTCTCTTGTCCATCCTAAAGCACAGGGTCAGTGGTGCTTTCAGCAAAAGAAACTAGAGATTCGTGATGACTTAGGATGCATGAAAACTGACCCTCTCTTTAACACCCTCAAATAGCATGTGCCTTTGATGGTAATGACCTTATGACTCTGATATCTGTTATTTATTTCTTAACTAATATAACTGAGACCTTGCTGAAGATGTGCTCATGAAAAATTACCCTTTTAATGGTGGAGCATTTAATGAGAAACTGGATTATCTACTGCATAAGTGCCCTTCATACAAATTAGCTTGGCCCTGAGTCCTAATCTAAATTGGGCTCCCTACTTTCCTCTAAATGGCCTAATATTTTCTTATTAATCTCTGCCCTTGTTCACCTGATCTGGTTCAGCCTCCTCTTAAGAAGCTTCCTCCTTGGGAGAGCTCTGTGCCCTGACAAATGTTTCTTAAGGCTCTCTTTGTGTCGGACTCATGGACAGTTTTCAGACAGGCCTTGCAGGCCAGAAACTGTTCCATTTTTAAGCTGTTTTCCCAGTGAAGTTTTAATGCTGCCAGTATATTGAGTATCAGCAGATCTGGGTCAGGTAAAAGATGGGCCTTATAGGCAATTGGGGGAGGTGAGAAAAAAATTAATCATAGTGGTGAAGCGAACAGTCTTAAAAACACAGAACACAAGCAAACCACAAGCCTGGGCTTTGATCTCAGCTGGATCTGGGTTTAGGTCCCGCTAGTGAGTTTGGCCAAGTCACTTGGTCTTCAACCCTTCAATTTATATCCTTGTCTGTAAAACCTGAATAATAGTACCCACCTCTAGGATTCTTTCCTGGGGCTAAACAATTTGGTGCATATATTCAATATATGTTTTGTACAAGACATGATAAATGCTACCAGTTATTGTGGTTGTAATTAACTGTTGGAGGAAGTCCCAAATAGTGAAAGGGATGTTAATAGTGACAAATTGTGTCATGTGTTGAAGGTGTAGAGATGGTATTTATGATAGAGTAAGAAGACCTTCCCAAGAAACAGACCAAGCCCTAGGCCACTCCTACCAAACAGTACATAATAATGCAAGGAAAGGTGACCTGCAGTCCTACGGACCCTGTTATTCAGCTAGATGTCCAGAAAAGCAAATGTTCTTCTCTGTGTTCGTAGCTTTAGTCTCTGAAATCTGCTCTCCCTGAACCTTGGAGACTTAATTTTTACATTGAATATATTTTCTCACTAATCATTCATGTTTTATATTTGCTTTATGGAGTATTACTCAAAGACTTGAATATACTCGGAGTCAGCAAGGATGCAGTGGGGAAAATCCCACCTGGGATTTTCAGCAAGGATGCAGTGGGGGACCACAGGCCCAGGCCTGCCCCTGCAGACGTTTCTCCTCTGTGCCCTCCTGCCCTCCCATTGCATCTTCCACTTGCTTCTTTTACTGGGCTGACAATACTGGTGGCAGCTACTGTTTATAGAAAACTTAACATGTGAATACATGCTTTGCACATGCTATCTCATTTAAGCTACTTTTACTTTCATGCAACAGGTAAAGAAACTGACGTTCAGCAGATAGTTTAGTTGGTTTAGAAGTGACAGAGCCATGATTTAAAATGAGGATGTCTAACTCTAACACCTCTACCTTCTATATACCCAGCACATTTTTATTTGGATTCACAGTCACCAGAAACTTGAGCTTTGTTGGGCTCAGACTTCGTGTCATTTGTCTGTGGTCAGTGCGTCAAAGCATCTGGCACAGAGACACTCAGTAAGGGATGAGTGAATAAATGAATGAATGCAAGTCATGTTTTGTCAACCAAACAGTGATACACGGTGGTTAGCTATTGCTGTTGGTTTATTTTTTTCTGTTTTACATATTTCCTCAAGTAACTCTTAACCCCACATTACAGAAAGGCCTTAGTTTTGCACATCGTATGGACAGAGTGAAATAGGCTGAATTATCACTGATGTCCTCAGCTCTAAGATCCTGACTGATGGGGAAAGGCATGACAGAGCAAGTATCAGAAGTTGAAGTTAATGATGTTTCAGGAGATGAATATCAGGAGCCTAGGGCCCAAGAACCACATGCGCAATGCCCCAAACTGTGACTAGTTTGAGGAAAGTTTGATGAGATCAGAAATGTGAATTCCTATATAGTCATATTTTTTTCTGACTGAGTGAACGTGGACAAGCTACTTGAATTCTCTGACCCTCATCGTCATCATCTGGAAAATGGATATGGCTGAGTTGTTATGAAGAATGGGGATACAGTCTGTGTAACATTTCATATGAGACACATACTCAGTTCACTGTAACTTTACTGTTCATGTTTTATGTGGATGTGCTTGAACTTCTGGTTTATGTGTTTTATCAGAACATTATGTTAATAACTGTTTAGAAAGCTGTTGCAAGGTATGGGCACACAAGTAGTGTGGAAGTCTCTTTCTGTACACACATGAGTTAGCAAAAGAGAGATCATAAAACCATTTTTTTGATAATTGTCCCCAGTTCATTACTAAATACAGAACAATTACTGTGGAGTCTCACTATAAAATAGCCCATGGAAATGGGTGTGACGAGTGTCTTGGATCTTGGCCAAAGTCCCATTAGGTGCTAGAAATACTAAAGAACTGAGTGCTAATACTGTTCTAACAAGAATGTCAGAGAGTGATTATCATTTACTGAATATCCAGTGGGTGCCAAACACTGGCCTGGGTATTTGACACCTGTTGTGTGCTTTATTTATCTTAACGCCCTGTTGGGGTTAGTAATTTTTAACTCCTTTTTTTCTGCCTTAGAAAAGAGAGGCTGAGAGAGGAGAAGTGATTTGCCTCAGGATTTAAGAGAGAGAGCCAGGATTTGCATTCAGGAGAACTACCATGTGTTTTTGTTTTGTTTTTGTTTTCTACTTGGTCCAATGACTTGACTTTCCTAAAATGGGTGAAATAAAAGAACAAACCTCGGTGCTGTGGGCATTCACAGCTAATAGGCCCTGAACGCCTACATATTGGAATCCTGTTTTCTCTGTTTTTAGGTCAGGATCGCAGCGAAGCCACTTTGATAAAGAGGTTTAAAGGTGAAGGGGTCCGGTACAAGGCCAAACTGATCGGGATTGATGAGGTGTCCGCAGCCCGGGGAGACAAGTTATGTCAAGACTCCATGATGAAACTCAAGGTACCGTGCCAACATTTTACTTAGATATTGTGGGTTTAATAGGACAGAGAAAGAACCGATCACACAGTCATTATGGTAAAAAATTTTATGTACTTGTTTATCGGTAATTTACTCATATATTGGGTCACTGATGAATCACTGTCTCTATTCATTGGAAAGAGATTTCAGTCTTTCAGCAAATGTTGATTGAGCACCTCCTATGTGGGAATGTTTTCTTAGGCCCTGTTTTATCGTTCGATTGTCACATTGTATTCCATTATATCTTCTTTGTGCAGTGCCTGCAGAATTAAAAGTAAAATCATCAAATTGTATGGTCCTTGAGATTTTATTAATTTTTATCACTTTATTTTTAATAAATTTTTATATTTTACCATAGGATAAATATGGTAAAAGATGCTATGTTAAGATAAAAGCAGGTT
The DNA here is from genome assembly GCA_028533065.1 of Trachops cirrhosus. NCBI lineage: Eukaryota > Metazoa > Chordata > Mammalia > Chiroptera > Phyllostomidae > Trachops > Trachops cirrhosus. The sequence goes on along the minus strand of CM052542.1, from coordinate 36,373,127 downwards.
TTGTTCATTCTTATACTTTCATTAATGTCCTCAAACACTTTGTCATAAAGGAAAATTTTTTAAAATTTTAATCCTCACCCAAGGATATGTTTATTGATTTTAGAGGGAGAGGGAGGGAGGGGGAGGAAGAGAGAGAAAGAAACATCAATGTGACAGAGAAACATCGATCAGTTGCCTCTCATATGCGGCCTGACTGGGGATCGAATCCACAACCTAGGTATGTGCCTTGGCCGGAAATCGAACTGGCAACCTTTTGGAGTGTGGGATAATGCTTCAACCAACTCAGCAAGCCTGCCAGGGCAGGGGAAATATTTTTAAAGAAACTTGTACCTAGATATTAGAATTTGGAGAAACCACGAAGAGGTTTCTTGTTTTAAATGCTTCAAAGAAACCTTTTCATTGAGAAATCTAAGAAAGAAATTGAAAAAGATTAATATACACAATAAAAAATTATAATATTAAATGGCTACTAAAACCATACAAAAAAGAAAATTGTTTTTCCTAGATTGTGGTCTCCATGTAGTTTGTTTCTTTAAAAAAATAGTGATATGAAATACTTTTTTAAAAATTGAAAAGGTTTAGCAACAAATCTACAAAATACTTTTTTAAAAAGATTTTATTTATTTATTTTGAGAGAGAGGGGAAGGGAGGGAGAAAGAGAAGGAGAGAAACATGGGTGTGCAAGAGAAACACTGACTGATTGCCTCCCGCACATGCCCCAGCCAGGGACAGAACCCACAGCCTGACTATGTGCCCTGACCAGGAATCTGACTGGTGACCTTTCGCTGTGTGGGGCGGTACTCAACCAGCTGAGCCATGCTAGCCACGGTTCTACAAAATATCTTATGTGTTTAAGACATATAACTATTTTACTGATTGTAGAATTCATAAAATGTTCATTTAAAATATTTTGAAAATATAGAAAAGTACAAGGAGGAAAATTGAAATCATCCTCAGTCCCAACACATGAGAAAATTAGTGTCAACATTTTAGAAGTGTGTAATTTATTCTCTCTCTTTGTATTGTATATATATTTTATGAAATATATGCATCTGTAGTATAACTGGAATTACTGTTTTTTATTTATTTTATTGATTATGCTATTACAGTTGACCCATTTTTTCCCCTTTATTCCCCTCCACCTTGTACCCCCCTTCCACCACATTCCCCCACCTTAGTTCATGTCCATGGGTCATACATGTAAGTTCTTTGGCTTCTCCATTTCCCATACTATTCTTAACCTCCCCCTGTCTATTGTGTACCTACCATTTATGCTTCATATTCCCTATACCTTTTTCCCCATTTACCCCCTTCCCCCCCGATAACCCTCCATGTGATTTATATAATTTTATATGCTACTTTTTTGTCATCTAATAACATATTATGAGCATTTTTAAAATGATCTTCAAATGGTCACTGTGTATACAGCTTGGTCAGTGTAATTTTTTTTAATGTAAGAAAAAGGAATAAAGAAAAATCTCACAATGTTGGCCAAATGCCTAAAAGTATTATATGGAACAGTATCTGCAAAACACTCTCTACATTTCCTTTCCTTTAATATTTGATTAATAATTCACAGCTGTTATTTATGTTTACACTATACAAATTTCCTCAGCAGTTTAACATGTATATCCAATGCTAAGTCTCCCTAAAGTATGACTGAAGGAATCATTTTCAAAAACTCTTAATTTGCTAAACTATGTATCCATTACTTTCTTTTTATTTTTTAGCTGTCATGTAAGCAAGCTTTATTTTAATAGTTATGTACCTACAATATTATAAGGTATACTAGAAAAAAGTATAAGACACATCCAAATTGTGATTTCACAGATTATTACCGTGGAAGAGAAAAATGTCTCCTTTTTTTATAATTAAGCAATGTCATGAGATTTTAGCGTTGTCCAATAATGAGCCTCTTCTTCCACCAAGTTCACATCAGGTTGACAAATGGAGGAGTCTGACAAGAAGAATTCTGAATTCCAGCTTTACAACTGCCGAGTGCTGCTCTGGAAAACGTGCTTTAGATGCACGGTCAGAGCGGGTGTCCTCGGAAGAGCCGGGCTGTTCCACTGGGTTTATGGGGAATGAGATAACCACAGCCATCTCTCACTTCCTCATCCCCTTCCCTGTGCCAGAGCAGGACCTTGACTCGCACATGAGACCAGACCAGACTGCAAGCTCACTACCAGCCGGGCAGCTTGCATAGAGACCCAGAAGAGAGGGAGCCTTGTATGCTCAGCTTCTCTCCAAACTCCCCAGTCAGAGAGGGTCACACCTGCTTCCCAAGCAGACTCTAATCAAGGGTAGGGATAAAGGCCAGGATCTTGAGTCTTGCTGAAGTCCCTCCTTGTTGAGTCTGAGGCCAGGCGAATAGAGATTTGCTCCTGACAAATGTTAATTAAAGGATGTCAAGAAAATTTCTAACAATCTGGTTCCCACCCAGAGCCACAAGTCGGCTGAAGAGGAGAAGAGCTCTGATGCTTCTCCTCACTGTCCCCCACACCCCGCAGCATCCGGATACACAGCCATTCGGCAGGCATCTGTCACAGAGTGCCTCATTGTCCAGCTGCCTCCACGGAAGCACCAAGGTCAACATGGATATGAGGCAGGAGTTGGCTCATTCTCCCTGGAGGGTCATGTAGCGTAGGGCCTCATTAGCTGGACCAGACCTGGTGATAACTGCTGACCTTGTGCGTGTGTGTGCGCACACTACCTGCAATGAAGTGTCCCATCTGTCAACTCTCATAACCATGGGGTTCCCACAGCCCTGAGAGTTTGTCCTACTCAAACACATTCTTTTCAGATGTGCTGAACTTGTTGAGAGGCTTTGCTTCTCAGACGGTTATGTTTCATTATTTGCAAGTTGCCAAAAAGAATGTTGACATTTCAGCTCCCAGCAGTTTTTCTTTAGGAAGCACAGAAACATAAACGATCGATTCTTCATTTGGCCGCCTGCCCAGGAAAGAAAGAAGCAGGGAAGTACAAAATGCCTCTTGGCCTTGCAAAAAGGCCTACTTGTTCACAGTAGACCATAGAAGAAATAAAAATAATCCTATTTTTCTTCGTTAGACTCCTTGAAGTTGGTGCCTTTCCCTGTTTTAGAGTTTTCTCTTGGATTGGAAAGGTTTCAGACGGGGTTCATATTTTGAGTCTGAGTGAGCCATTGCCTGTCTATCAATGAAGCATCGTCATCATTATATTTTAATTTACAGTCAACAAGTACTTCAATATACATCATTTATTGATTGTGTGAGGTATTACCCTCCCTGTTTTGTAAGTAAGAAATCTGACGTTCACGGAAGTTAAAAGATTTGCTCCAGAACCTTCATTTAACCTGTGATAAGCCCAGAATCAAACCCAGATCTTCAGAAGCCCCATGTGTGACAAGACATAGGTTAAGGCTAAACAATATTCTGTTTTGATCTGCATTTAGTGTATCTTAGTTTCCCAATTAGATTTTAAGCCCCTATCAGTAAGCTACTACTCAATAGACACAGCATTGACTTCCAGAGTAGTGGTCTTTCAGAGACAATGGGTAAAAGGGTGGTAGTTGAAGCTGTGGGAGAGGATGAGGTTACAGAGCCCTAAATATGTCGCTCAGGTCCTGTAAGAAGCAGAGCCCACCTCGGCTGGGTCAGATGAGAGCAATTTAATGAAGGAGCTACTTACAAGGGTAGACAAGGTTAGAGTGGCAACAAGGGCTGGTGAGGCACCCAGAGACTAGCCAGAGTGGGAAGCTGTTATTCTAGGGAGAGATGTATTTACTGGAACCAAAGGAGAAAGGACAGAGGATGAAGTCCCCTCCCTCATTAAACAAAGGTGCAGCTACTGCCAGAGATGCAGAGCAAGGACAGGAAGGGGGTGGGGCGAGATACCCTGACCTCTCTTTCTGTCCACCCTTTGATCTCCAGCTGGAAGCTGGAGGACAGGAAGCTCAGTAACAGAGAATGTGTCTGCAGGGGCCAGGTTCTGGGCACAAAGCAGGACAGAGGAAGATATTTTTATTGATAATATTTCCCCTTTTAACTGAGAAGTATAAAACTTCAGAGAAGCTTTTATCCAAAGGTCTTACAGCTGGTAAGTCGTAGGGCTGATTGGAGACCAGGTTTCATTCATGGAGCTTTCTGGAATAGCATTCTGGGTTTTCAGTCATTCACACCCGAAGCTTATATTTTCATGCCTGCTTTACGTGCTCCATGGAGATCCCAGTCATTCTGTCACATGCATGCACCATGCTGGGTGAGGTTTCTCACAGCCCTTTCCTCTACCCCATCTCATAGGACAATGAGCTGGTCAGGGCGGCCTGTACCTGGCATGCATGACCCCTTATGGGTGTGTGAATTCTCCATGGAGATGCCGCCTGTGTGTGACTACCGTAGGGAATGCCTGTGCCAATCATTTGACGTGGTACCTAACACAGGGTATTGCTTGATCACATCAATATGAGGACTAGTAATAATGATCATTTAGTTACTGAGCTCTCCTCATGTGCTGCGTACCATGCAAAGTGCAGTATGTGCATAGTCCATATTGTCCAAATGTCCTAATGTTCTTATGAGGGAAAAGGGTGTTTGTTCTCATTTTGGAGTCTCTTTCGCTGCTAAGTCTGGAAGCTGGTGGTTCTGCCTACCTATTTTTAGGACATTTTTGACATATCTGTAGTATATTTTGTAGTCTATTTTTTTGTCACCTATGCTTCTCCTCAAATCTCTCACAGCATTTCATACTAGAAGGAGCTCCAACATTGGAATCTGAAAGATCACTGTTTAAATTTCCTCAATGTCTTTTAAGTTCTTTGAGGACTGGGGTGATCACTTGCCCCTCTGACCTATGTTTCCTCATATGTAAATAAGGGAGATAATTCTTACTTCCCAGGATGGTCAAATGGGTGATATTATATAACATGTAAGAGAACTTGTAGATAATAGATACCCAAGAAAATGTTTGCCACCCTAATTTTCCAGTGTCCAACTGTTACTTGCTAGGTCAGGTGGCTGATCTTAGGCACAGAACCCCAAAGGGCACCTACTCCCTCATCTTCCAACTCCCCAGCCAGAGCTGTGCCCTGGACCTCCATCAGTTCTACGTAACAGCAGTGAGTAATCTTGGGGGAGGTGAGACCCCAAGGCAGCACGTGCTGTCTGGTGGCAGGCATGCTCAGACTTAGAGCGATTTTTCAGAGTTTGACACAGGGTCTGGTCTCAAAGGAGAAACATGTTTGATAAAATTGGAGTTTATTTCCCCAAAGATAGCGCTGTGCGGATAGTCCGTCTTGCTTTCATTTGTCACGTAAAGCAACTGCTAGCAGCCCCAAATAGGAATGCTCCTGGGCCATGCCTGTTTGCTCTTTTCATGCTGTCTCCATCTTTTTTTTTTAAGATTTTACTTATTTCGCCCTGGCTGATGTGGCTCAGTGGATTGAGCACCAGCCTAGGAAGGTTGCCAGTTTGATTCCCAGTCAGGACACATGCCTGGGTTGCGGGCCAGGTCCCTGGTTGGGGGCATGCAAGAGGCAGCCAATTGATGATGTTTCTCTCACACGTCAATGTTTCTGTTACACATCAATGTTTCTCTCCCTCTCTTTCTCCCTCCCCTTCCTCTCTCTAAAATTAAGTAAAATCTTTCTTTTTAAGATTTTATTTATTTACTTACTTATTTTTAGAGAGAGGGGAAGGGAGGGAGAAAGAGAGGGAGAGAAACATTGACGTGTGTAAGCAACATTGATTGGGTGCCTCTCATACGCCCCCAACCAGGGACCTGGCCCGAAACCCAGGCACGTGCCCTGATGAGAATTGAACTGTTGACCTTTCGATTGGCAGAAAAAGGCCCAACCCATTTAGCTACACCAGTCACAGCTCTCCATCTTTTTAAATACAGAGCCATATTCTACCAGGGAATTCATTGGTAACTATGTGGAACCAGGAAGCAAAGGTGGTCATTATCTACATAGTCAGTACTACTATGTGCCTGGGATTATTGCTGTTCAATTCTGCAAATACTAAGCCCTAGAGACTGTTAGGATGGTTTTGGAGATGGAGACATGGAAGCTAGTCTTCCTGACCAGAGGTGTAGCCCTCTCTGCACTATATCCTGTGATATCCTCACCCAGGAAGGAATTAAATAAGAAGGAGGGGCTCCCCTCCCTTTGACACAGTCCTTCCAACCCTCCCATTTTGATGGGGCTATCCCTCACTCTTTTCTTTGTGTTCATCTAGATACCTGAGGTTGAAGGTTAGGCTGAAGAGGGGTGGCAGCATAAGTTACTTTACTCTAAGTCCAGCCAAGAACACAGTTTTCAAAGTCAAGTTTTCCTAGGTCAAAGTCTAGCTTGTTCACTACCTAGTGAGGAAAAGTCATTTCACCTTTTTGAGTGCCTGCTTTATTCCAACACTGTATTTACAACTCTGGGCACACAGACTGAACAAAACAAAGTTTCTGAACAGTTGAACTTTTGTTCTCTTGGGCAAAGGCAGACCGTCAGCAAATGAATACATATGTCAGATGATGGTGAGTGCCATGAGGAAAAGGGATGTAGGGAGAGGGAATGAAATGCAGTTTGCCAAGGAAGGTGGAGGGGTCCTAAACCGTGTCTCTGATGGGGTGACATTGAACAGAAATAGGATTCCCCTGAGATTGCAAAGACACATACTTTGACTGTTTCCCCCAGGTCCTTAAATCATCCCTCAGTAAATTCATAGGAAAGCAAGCAGTGTATTGAGGAATCCAAGGACCTTTGCATAGGGCAGGTGTGTTGAAGAGACAGAGGGCTTGCTTTGGAGATGAGTCACTCTTTAACTATTTTGTGGGCAGCCACTGGAGGTGGAATCTTCTGTCAATGTGTAGCAGTCATGAGAGGTTGAAAGAAGAACACTGGGAAGGGTTACAGGAGGGAGACGTTGGCTTGCTAGAAAGAAGACACAATATGAAGAAATATCTTCTTCCTGCACCAAGAATCTCGAGAGCTGAATTGTATACTATCAGCTTTTTCCCAACTCTCTGCTATCTCTGGACATGCTAGGCATCATTTTCTCATCTGTCAGTGAGGAAATTTGGACTGATTAGTTTTCAGCTTCTCTCTGGCTCTAACATTCTGTATGTCTGTGAATAAAGTGTCATAGGCACTTTAGAATGAGTGGGCGGCTTGTGAGGGAGTGAAGTTCCTAGTAGTAGGTACACAGATAGCAACTGGCACATAAGCTGTAAGAAAAATCATTCATTTACTAGAAGCTGTTCATTTTTATTACATCCATACAATGTATCAGACATCGTGCTGGTACTTTAAATAAAATTTTATTTAATTCTCTCAACCATACCAAAAAAGTCTTTATACTTGGGGAAGTGGAATTGAGAGTTAAGTAATTTACCCAAAATCGCAGAGAGCTAGGTGTATAGTATAATCCAGATGTTCTGATTCCACAGAGCATTTTTAGTACCCAAAGTGAGGCTAAGCGAACAACCTCCAGAAAATGAACATCTCTTCCTGTGCCTTCTGGTTGTTCCTATTGCTCTCCAACACAAGTCATTCTCGGAGGCTGATGCTGAGCACATGCCATTCTGAGAACAGCACAAATGACTTTTATCTCATGGAAATATGAAATCAGTATTATTTTACACTTTGCTATACCTAAAAGTCCATAACCATAATTGCTAGAGTTAGGCTTCACCTTGACCTCTGCAGAGGCTAATAGTGAGGAAGAGGCTGGAAGCCTCGAAATACCTAATGCAGAGTCAGCTACCACCCTTGAGTGTAAATCCCTTGACATATCCTTACTCTCTGAGTTGTAGCCTCATGTGAAACCCATAATTTTTGTGATGTTTACCTTGTAAATGACTTATATACATACCTTTAGATTATAAAGAGTTCGGAAAAGTGTGAAAATAGTTGTATTGATAAACAGAGTACTTTTGGTAAGTACTTCTTTGAAAGCCCAGAGATGATAGGGAAAAGAGTAGGGGAAATACAAAATGTCTTTGGGTAAATATTGCAAACCATAGGCAGAAACTATGATCATCATATTTTTCCAAGCAAAAATTGAGACATGCAGTCTGGTAATAGTTTTTATTTTCTTTAATCTCTAAATTGATTCATATGAGAACTTCTCCCAAAAGCATAAAAATAAAATCACATGTAGAAATATATTCCATGACTCACCTTTGTTGAAATGATTAAAACCATATGCAATGGAAAACCCAGCAAAGATATTGATAAGAGGACCATATTGTGTTTATCTCAGGATCTCGAATTCTGAGCCGAGTATCTAGGCACGAAACAGGCATTCTATAAATTGTGGTTAGCCAAATAAATCGGTGCTCAGATATCTATTTATACAATGTTAGAATAGCAAGGATGAATATGCCCCTAAAACAGCAAGAAAATGCAAGCTCATCAAGCAGGGAAACCTGGAAGGAGCGAAGAGAAAGGAGTGTGCATGATTGGTGGCATCCGTTGATGGTATCTGACATGCCTTTGGGCCTAGAGGGCATTTTCAAATGAAAACACTAAAGTAAAAACCATGTCTTTCCTTTCAATAGGGTGTTGTTGCTGGCGCTCGTTCCAAAGGAGAACACAAACAGAAAATCTTTTTAACCATCTCCTTTGGAGGAATCAAAATCTTTGATGAAAAGACAGGGGTAAGTAAAAGAATCACATGGCATTGTGAAATTGAATCCATTGACAGATATGCCCTTAGAAGCCTCTATTCACTGGGCAGGAATATCAAACAAGCATAAAAACACATAAAGCAACTGACAAACTTGATCAACTGAAATCGTCCATCAAAGAGAGGCTCTTCCCTGACTTGGCCACAGTGTGACTGCAGCGTGACTTACAGTGTAATTGTGATAAAAGTGTTACACAGGCCTGGTAATTGAATGGGAGATTGATGAGTTTTGAAGAGCACGGGTAATGTGACAGTCTAAGTTAAATTTCTCTGTGCTGGCAACTTTAATGACATGTGTCCTAGAGGGAGACATGTGGGGCTCTTTTGACTCAGTCAAAGCATCCGAACTCTCTTGAGTTTAACCTGTGGAAACTTGTAGTTGCTTTAATCAAAAAGAATAAATGGAGTTTTCTATCTTAAAAAAAAATCTATCACCGCATGACCAGGAAATGTAAGGGCCGATATGTTTGTTGAACGAACCAAAGAAGTCGTCGGTTTTTATCAACCTCACAGAAGCCGTTAGCTCCCAGGTTCATCCCGGGGCTTGCCCGACGTTGTCGGTCCTGCTCATCTGATGGTCAGAGAAAAACAGAAAAAATACTCTATGATCTGGTTTGTCAAGAGGGTGAGAGTCAAATGGACTTAATTGTCCTTGTATTTATTCACCTCCACATATGTTACTTCCTTTGAACTTCACTAGGTAATTTATCAAGCGCTGTATAAACAATACTCTGCTAGCCAAGTAAATTAACCTTAGTCATTTTGCATAATTATTTACTCCCCTTTGTTCTGACCCATATTAGGATAAAATATGGGTAGCTGGGTGATAATTTAACAGTAAAAATAGGTTTTCTTTAAGAAAAGTTTCTCCTGAATAACTAGTAGTAGGACAGATATTTGGACACCCATGTTCATAGCAGCATTACTCACAATGGCCAATAGGGGGAAGCAACCTAAGCATCCTTCCATGGATGAAAGGTTAACTCAAATGTGGCACACACAGACAATGGAGTAATATTCAGCAATAAAAGGAAGGACGTTCTGCACATGTTACAACATGGGTAAACCGTGAGGACACTGTTCAAAGTGAAATGAGCCAATCACAACAAGATAAATTCTGTAGGATTCCACTTACATGAGTTATCTAAAGGAGTCAAATTCAAAGACAGACAGTAAAATGGCTGTTGCCAGGCCCTGGGTGCAGGGGGTGATGAAGACTTAGTGTTAAACGGGTACAGGGTTTAAGTCTGGAAAGAAAGCAACAGTGCTGGAGGGGTGGCTGTGGTGTTTGCACAACAACGTGAATATACTTTCTGCCACTGAACCACTTAAAGATGGTTGAAGTGGTCAGTTTTTTGTTATCTATACTTTATCACAATAAAAAAACAGCTGATGATAATAACTTCAATTTATTGAGTACATGCTATGTACTAAATAACTTTACATACATATTAGTCACTTTACATACATTATTCTGTTTTATCCTCACAACAGTGCTATGAGATAATAATAATAATAGCTACTTCATCAAGCACATAATATGTGCCATGCCTTGTTATAAATCCTTTGTTAGTACCAACTCATTTAGTACCACCTCACAACAACCCTATGAGGTATGTAATATTAACCCTTCATTTTATAGTTGAAAGTATCAAGGAAAGAAACGTTTATTAACTTGAGAAAGTAAGTGGTGGTGGAGACAGGATTAGAACCCAAGCAGTCTAACTCACAAGTATTTTCACTCAACTGCAGTGCCTGTTATCTCTCAGGTAAGGGACTTTCCCAAGTTCACCTAGCATGTCCGAGATGGAACTGGGATTTAGCCACTAGTTGGCCTGAGTCAAAAATCGATGCAACTGACTTCTATATGGAAAGAAAGGTGCCTTGGTAGGAGACAGTTTAGAATGAAGACACAAGCATCTGTAGTAAAGGAGCTTGAATGCTGCAAGGTTAATGACCTAGTGTAAGCCTCTCCTGCCCTAGGGAAGTATGGTTTTCCTTTTCCTGGGAAGACTATGCTTGGTTTTGAACTGCACATCTTTAAAAGGACACAAGCAAATCAAAGAACATTCTGATAAGGGGGACGAGGGCAGGTGGGGGAATGGGAAACTATGCTGAGTCAAGACTTGTCAATACACACATGGCTTCCTGGAATCCTGGATAACACCCAGGAGGCAGAGAGCTTTGGGCTCTCAGAAACTTGGAGGATATGGATTCCTTAGCATCCTTTAGGGAGCTATGTAATATGGATCAAGCCTAACTGATTCATATTCCCCAATTTTATGTCATCATCTCTACCTTCTCCCCATTCCACGTCTGCACATCAGTATGTCAACTGATCTAACCAAAGAGACAGGAGTGAGGCAGAGAATCAGATGCTTTATCTCATTTGGGGGACGTATTTTGGGGCTTTGCTATTCCATCATGTACCATATCATCAAATAGGCTCTGCCCAGATAATTAATTAAAGTCCTAATCACCCAATTTTAACTAATGAGGAAAGGTAGTTTATGTTCTTTACCTTTATCTAAATCCTCACTCAAGGGTAGCTAAGATGGCCCCAAAGAAAGATACCACCAAACCTTGCAATACTAGTTTTGATTCTTTAGCTGCACACAAGGAAAGAACAACAGTAAAATCATTAGTTTAGCCCCAAGCCACCTGGCTTTTGGAAAAATTGTCAGATCCTAGTGGAGAATCAGGATGAAGGCAGAGTTGAACATTTTCTGCCTGGCTTAGTCTACGCTAGTTCTGTTTGATTAACGTCAGGCCTCTGTAGCAGTGACTCCTGCAACCTTACCTTGTCAATATGCCTGAACACAAGTCTGGGGAAAACTGGTGGAGTGGACGGAACATGTTTGAGTCTGAAGTAGAGACAGGAGGGGGCAGGGCACCCCACAGTAATATGTTCATCTCTCCAAAAACATGTGTAGTAGAAGTGGGATCTGTTCTGTTTGAGTCAAAGAATAGAACCAAAACCAGTCCATAGAAGTTTCTAGGAAGTAGTTTCAGCTTATGAATAAGAAGAATTTTCTACCGGTCAGAGCTGTCGAACAGTTAGGTGGACCGCCTTCTACGCAAGTGAGTTCACCATTACTGGGCATATTGAAGCAACGACCGCATGATGGGGAGACTGTGGAAGGGAGTCAAGTGGAAATGAGGTGTTGAACAAAGTCACAGCTAAGTTGATAACGGACTAGATTTAAAATTCTGTGTCTCCCTTGAAGTTATTCCCATAAATATGATTTATCTTCAAATAAAAGAAGTTTTCCAAAATCTTCTTTGGAGATTATGAGCAGGAATAGTTTTCTAAACTTTAGTCACTGCCCAGCAGGAGACCAACAGAATCGTGCAGGATTATACTCTCAGTAAAGTATGCTGTCCTAAATATCAAAGCAATGGAAAACTGGGTCGTTGTCATTTGGAATGGCTAATTTTAGTTGTTTATCCTGTCTAAAGTATGTCTGCTCAATCTTGACTGCACTTTTTTTTAACTAAGAAAAGAAACATTTGCAGAACGTGACAATAGCTAGAATTTTAAAATCCAAAATCTGTCAAAAATGTTTTGATTCCAATTAAAGAGACCCTTTGCAGCAATTTGCACCTTGTCTTGAGTTTGAAAGGGTTCTTGATCTCAATCCTTATATGAGTAAAATTTGTTTTATTATTCGCATGTTACAGGGAATAAGTCAGTATTGAAAGCTGTTTAGATTTTCAGACACTGAGGTATTGATAGTATGTCAAAGGAATCAGTGAGAATGCAGAGAATGGCATGTGTAAATTCATTGTGATTAGCACTAGGAGGTGTGGTAGCAAGTCAGGAATGGTTTCATGTCAATATGTTACTAGGTCCTCAAATCAGACCAGTGGACACCAAGGCAGAAGTGATGTCATGTTTATTCTGCAGATAAGGGAACAGGTTCTAGAAGTGTCCCTTACTTGGCTCAGAATAGATTTTCCGATTCCAAATTGTGTGTCTCTCTAGGCAAACTATTGAACTTGCTTATCTCCCCATTTACAGTTTTATTCTACAGAATTATTATAATTTTATGCCATAAAAATCATAAATAGTGCAGGACCCTAAAGATATGTCTGTCTTTCAGAATAGAGGACAGTGGTTTGCATCAAATTTGCAAGATGGTGAAATATCTAGTTCCCACAATCACATGTGAATTTTGTTTATTTGGTTTAGCCAACACTGACTTAGCACTATTACATTCACCATTCTGCATACATTGTAACAACTCAGTGAAGTGTAGGTGGTATTACTCTCACCACTTTACACATGAGAAAACTGAGGGCCAAATAATTTAAGTCACACGGCTAATAAGTAGCAGAGCTGATATTCAAACGCAGGTAGTTAGGTCCAGAATCCGTGATGCTATTGAGATACTACTAATAATAACATACCTGTCTTAACAAAAATACCATAAACTAAGTGGCTTACAAACAGCAAATACTTATTTCTCACAGTTCTGAGGGCTTAGAAGTCCAAGATCATGGCCCCACCAAATTCGGTGTCTTGTGAGAGCCCAGTTCTTCATGGATGGCACCTTTTTGCTGTGGTAGAAAGGTCAGGGTGCTTTCTAAGGCCTCTTGTCTAAGGACACGTATCCCATTCATGAGGGCTCTACCCTCATGACCTAGTCATCCCCAAAGGTCCTACCTCTTGATACCATCACCTTGAGAGTTAGAATTTCAACGTATGAATGGGGGGCATAAATATTCAGACCACAGTAATAACAAACTTTATAAATTATTTCCTTTTATATACAGGGTCTGGCAGATGTAAGGCTTACTTGAGTATGGTTGGTAGGGTAATACTATGGGTGTAATAATTTATAGTTTTAATTTGGACATTTCACCTTAAATGTTAGATGATGTGCTTGAGTGTGATGTTGTTATGTTACAGAGTGACATGCTTATGATTTTGTAATAAAAGATTTTGTAATAAAAAAGGGCGTTATTTGTGCTGGACCCTGTATATTACAACAGATTCCGTAATAACCCTGTGTTATTGTCACCGTTATTCACTGTCATTCTGATGAGCTTTCCTGAGTGAAGATAAAAGGAGTGGAGTTACAACTGGGACTGTCTGGCGGACAGAATGTTGGCAGTAGAACCGGTACTTGGTTCGGTGTCAGCATGTTGGATGCCTGTTCTGTGCCACGTTATGCTCTGTTTTCTGGGGAGTCAAAGATCTATAATGTGTAGTCCTTGCCTCTGAACTGGTCACAGTCAGGTGGTAAAACCAGACTCACACAGTGAACTGACAGCTGCCAAGACACAGGTGTGAATGGAGTTGTCAGGACTCAGGGCATCGAGACTGGGCTTTGCCTAGAATATTAAGGAAGGTTTTTACTGAAAAGGGCTCACTGATTTGGCAGTGGAGGAGTGACTTGCAGAGGACTGGATGAGCAAAGCGGGGAAGAGAAAACTGTATTTCTAAATGCACAACTGTCTAAAAGAGAAAAACTTGGGTGTTCATTCATTCTTTTCTTGAGGAACTATACACTTGTCTTTTTGAGTGCCTCTACAAACACACAGATGAACAGGCCATATCTTTTTGTTCATCACTGTTATCTATCTAGTTAGCATGATGACTTCTACATAGTAGATGCTTAGCGGTACTGCACAAAAAATAGACTTAGTGCTTGAGAATTGGCAAATGTACACAGAATATGCAGGGCATAGCAGGGCAGAGGTAGAGGGTGGTCCAGGATTTAATATTGTTCATCATGATAGAGGGGTAATGGTGTCTTAAATGCAATGGCTGCACTTAAATTTTAGGGCATTTAGGATTTAATAATTTATTCTTCAATGAAAACCAGATGTTGCCTTATCTATGTCTCATCAAAAAGAGGACTGTTCTTCCTTCAGTTCTAACTGGATGTTTTGAGTATGCTCTGGGAGAGCAGCAGCGGAAGAGGACAGGAAACTGGTCCTAGGGAGGAAGACAGAGGGGATAATGAAGGGGCTGTAGAGCAGGATGCTGGGACCTGGGGGTCAGCGGATGTCCCTGTCATCCTGGGAGCCACTGAAATAATAATACAGGATTCTCACAAGACTGGTGACATGTCTTTTTGAATTAGTGTTTTAGATTCCTTCAGAAAAATAGCCAGAAGTGGAAGTGCTGGGTTGTATGGCAGTTATATGAATATTTTTAATTATATGAGAACCCCCTCCCATACTGTTTTCTGTAGTGGCTGCACCAATTTGTATTCCCACCAGCAGTGCACAAGCATTCCCTTTTCTCCACATCTTTGCCAGCATTTGTTACTTTTTGATTTTTTGATGATAGCCATTCTGACAGGTATGAGGTGATATATCATTGTAGTCAATTTTTATTTCCTTGATGATTAGTGATGTTGAGCATCTTTTCATATGTGTGTTAACTATCTATGTGTCCTCTTTGGAGAAATGTCTATTCAGTTTCTCTGCCCATTTTTTAATCAGATTTTTTTTGGTATTAAGTTTCATGGGTTCCTTGTGTACTTTGGCTATTAACTCTTTATCAGATGTATCATTTGCAAATATCTTTTGTTTTGTTCAATGGTTTCCTTTGTTGTGCAGAACTTTTTAGTTTGATCTAGCCCCCTTGTTTATTGTTTCTTTTGTTGTCCTTGCCCAAGGAGACATGTCCAAAAAGATATTTCTTAGACTGATGTCAAAGAGCTAACTGCCTATATTTTCTTCTAGTTTTATGGTTTTAGGCCTTACATTTAAGTCTAACACATTCTGGGTTTACTGTTATATATAGTATAAGAAAGTGGTCCAATTTCAGTTTTCACATGTTATCTGCCCCATTTTCCCAACACAACTTATTGAAGAAACTGTCTTTACTCTATTGTATATTTTGGCCTCCTTTGTTGTAAATTAATTGGCCATATAATGAGGATATATGTCTGGACTCCTTATTTGATTCCATTGATCTGTATATCTGTTTTTATGTCAGTGCCATACTGCTTTGATCATGGTAGCTTTGTGGTATAGTTTGAAATTGGGGCACATGATACTGCCCGCTTTCTTCTTCTTAAAAGGTTTCTGTGGCTACTTGGGTGTTTTTTGGTTCTTACTTTTTCCATATAAATGACTAGCCTATAAGAATGACCGTATGGCTTATAGAAGCCTTTTTTGGATCTTGTCTCATTTAACAGCCAAATAACTCTTGCAGGTTTTTATTAATGCTCTAAACAGATGAGTCAGCTAAGGTACAGGTAGAGTAAGTGGCTTGCTCATGCCCACTATGTGTAGCAGAAACTGAATTCAAATACACATTTTATAACTTCCTAAGCTTGTTTTTCTTTCTTTTACTCCAGATATTCCTTACTTAACTGGTTCTGTCCCCATAATGGGTGTCTTGGAAATTTGTATAGGTGTTTTTGGTGGTTACAATCTTTGGGGGAAAGGGTGGTAATAGGGGAATTTATTAGGAACCAAGGATTCTAAACATTCTGCAATATACAGGACAGTCACACACAACAGGAATGTTTCCTTTGCTCTATGATTTTTTTTCAGATTTTATTTATTTATTTTTAGAGAGAGAGGAAGGGAAGGAGAAAGGCAGAGAAACATCATTGTGTGGTTGCCTCTTGTGTGCCCCCCACTGAGGATCTGGCCCACAACCTAGGCATGTGCCCTGACTGGGAATCCAACCGGCAACCCTTTGTTTAGAAGGCAGGTGCTCAATCCACTGAGCCACACCAGCCAGGGCTGCTCTATGACTTTTAATCACACACAACAAAAACATTTCCTTTGCCATATGACTTTTCATGTCCTAACAGATATTCATGTATGTGAAAAACCTGTTTATAATTACCTGAATCTAAAATCTCACTCTATTTTACATATAAGCAAAGTATTTTTGTACCGCATCTATAATACTGAATTTTCCATTCTACTTGATGAATGGTGATGAACCAGTCTGAAACTTTTCCTTTGAGGAACTTATAGGAGGTAAGACATATATAAATAGCTAAAATCCGTATCGAGAATAATGAATACAATAAGAAAAACAGATAAAATTATCATGAGAATTACAAAGAAGAAATGATTTCTTCCATTTGAACAAAATATGGACTGATTTAGAAAGAAAAGGCTGAACCTTGAAAAATGGTCAGGGTTTGAGTTTGGCAATATAAAGGGACCAGTGCCCAGTAAAGGGACTGTTGACTGGGACTCTCCAGTGGGAAAGTCATGAAGGAGGGCAGGCCTGGGGAAGGGGGACTTGCCAGTGGTTCTGTGTAGGGGGACGTGTGCTTGTTATCAATGAAAGATAACCAACAAGGTAGGCCAAGACCAGATTGTAAGGCCTTGAACATCAAACCAAAGACTTTTGATTGAATCATGTTCATTACAGCATCAGTTATTATTCAGTCTACTCTGTGGCCCTAAAGCTGCACTCAATATACAGAGAGATAGGTACAGTGATTGTAAGGTCACCCTTTGCTTTTAAGATGCCAGTGTGTAAATGAAGTGTTCCTTTCTCTGTGACTCATGGACATTTGCTGGGAAACTATTGCAATGGCCATACATTGTTGATGCCTATTCTATGACTGTTTTCCCTTAGAGCTGTGCAGAGCATGCCCTGCCCAGCTGCAGGTAGCAGATCGGGCCATTATCATCAGTGGGTGAGCAGAATGCTGGGGGTACTGTCCTGCTGTTTCCTGTGCATACCATTCATGGCCCAGCTTTCATGATTTGCTCAAGGTGACCCCTCCACTTTGAATGTACTTTGCCCATTTTACCCAGTGAACATGTCCTCATTTCTCAGGGCTCAGTAATGTCAACAATGATAACAACAGCAACACAGCACGATTATCATTTATCAAGCCCAGGTGTTTCATTAAACAAAGTGCTTACCCACTTCATCCTCTGAGCAGGATTCATGCCGGGTCTGTCTGAATCCACAACCCATGCTCCTCACCAGTATGGTGCTGGCACCAGAGAGTAGCGGAAGGACCATGGATTCCAGATCAACACTCCCTTGGCTTTACTCCCAACCAGC
Source organism: Trachops cirrhosus (assembly GCA_028533065.1). NCBI lineage: Eukaryota > Metazoa > Chordata > Mammalia > Chiroptera > Phyllostomidae > Trachops > Trachops cirrhosus. Next base: position 36,355,460 of record CM052542.1, on the reverse strand, counting down.
TGTATGGTTATAAAGCAATGTTTCTTAATGACTTCGTGCCTCTCACTCTTCTGTAAGATGGGATAATGAGAGTATCTATATTTAGGGTTAGTGCAAGACTAAATGAGTGTGTAATTCAATCCCTTAAGACTTAGAATAGTGTCTGGTATAATAAAAGCTTTAAGTATTAAATAATATTATATTATATTATATTATATTATATTATATGCTATATTGTCCCCTCTCTGGCTCAGATTTTCTCAGCAGAATTAAGAAGTCCTTTTGTAATGCTCCTAAAGCATCCTCTTCTCACTTTTCTCACAGTGCATGATTGTCCTTATCATTATGAGTTCACTCACACTCCCTTCAGCCTGCACACTCCCAGTGTACCTTGTCTCACCCATTGCTGTATATGCAACGTATCATATAGGGCTTGGCATGTTACGGTGATGCTAATTAGACCCTTAAGGAAGGAGAGAAGGCAGTCAGGGAGGGATGGGACAAAAGAGAGGAAAGAAGGAAGAGGAAATCAACTTACAATGAAGTGCTAATTGTCTGGGGCAGATTTAGAGCCCAAGATGCTACATACCAAAGATGCTACCTTTGCCACCGGGGTAGTGAGTATAGAAAGAATTTGTACATGAGTCAAAGTTACCCAATTCTAGGATATCAGGAATGGAAGGTCCCATGTGCATCCACTAACTCACTCATTATCAAAGGAAGAAACCTGAAACCCAAAGAGAAGAAATGCCTCCCAAGGCTTCCCAGCAAATTATATGCAAACTGCCTAGGCTTGAACATTACTCTCTGATGCTCACAAAACAGGAAATAGGAAGTGTTCTCTTTCCTTCCTCCACTTTCTTATTTTGCTTTTCATTTCTCTTTACAGTCTTTTCCCTCTATCCCATCTCCGCGCTCTTTGTTCATTTTCTTCAATGTTCAGGCTCCCACGTGCCTGACAACAGCCCCACATCCATTTGAATATCAAAGAGACAGAACATCTAAGGGGAAAAGTCGGGTCTCTGTATGTTTAGTGTCTTGTTGGATGATATTGGATTTTAATTTATCACAATAAGAAAATCAATTTATAGCTCAAAACCAACATATTTTTAGAAATTGAAACTGTCAGGAAGCTGCCTCTGTAAGATAATTTAGACAGGGGATAATTCATGACACAGGAAAAAGGATGTTCACATTACCCTGGAAAGTGAGGCCATGACTGTTTCCAAGCAGGTTTGGGGTAAACTCAGAAATGCAATATTTGTCCTGTAATGAATCATTTTTTTTTATCAATTTTGGTCTTTAAGGAGGTAAAGAGGGAATATTTTCTGTGCTAGCTGCTTCACATGCTTGCTCTTATTAAATTTAATCCCCTAAGGACTCAACTAAGAAAGTATTATTATTCCTATTTAACAGGTGAGGAAACTGAGACCCAGAGAAGTTAAGGGACTTGCACAAAGCCAAATGTCCAACAAATTGCAGAGCTGGGCACTGAGCCCAGCATGCATGGTGGACAGGCCTATGTTGTTTACAGTCCTGGTGCTGGTGTCTCTCGCTTTTAAGGGCATAGTTAGGGCCTCTGGCAAGAAAGTGGCCATTCATTTGCATCCAGGGGAAAAGTCAGACTGCCCTTGGGGTTGTCACCATGTAGACCAGCCTTCTGACTGGTGGTTTGTCGGCTATTATTTGGACCTCTGAAGGGGTCCAAGTGTGAGACACTTGGTCTCAGAGTTTCAGAGCCTAACTATGCAGTGTGACATTGGGTATAGCTCATCTGCTTGTTCTCTGTCACTCTGTGTCCTCCTCTGGAAACTCAGAGTTGTTCTACAGGCTTTTTCTTAAATGTCCAGATAGTAAACGTGGTGAGCCATATGGTCTCTTGCAACTGTTTAATTTTGCTATTGGAATGGGAAAGTCACCACAGACAGTATATAAACAAGTGAGCTTGGCTGAGTTCCAATAAAACTTTATTTATAAAACAAGTAGCTGGCCCATGAGCTATAGTTTGCTGGCTCTATTCTGGATGATTACTGAGGAATCTTCTTTATATATATATATTTTAATTTTTTTATTTAATTGTTGTTCAAGTACAGTTTTCTGTCTTTTACTCACATCCCAGTCAACCCCCCCAGCCTCCCCACCTCCCTCCCATTTCCACCCCCACCTTGTTATTGTCCATGTGTCCTTTATACTTGTTCCTGTAAACCCTTCCCCTTTTCCCCTGAAATTCCCTCCCCTCTCCCCTCTGGTCAGCCTGTTCTCTAACATTCTCATTTTGACCCCATGATAAGGATTCTGGGAGAGGATGTGTACAAGCTGGAGGAGGTTCTTTATCTCTGGACCCTTTGTAACTGCTTTTTGGTGGCTGACTTTTGGGATGGGTGTAGAAGTACTTTTTATAAACCTTGAATATAAATAGTCAGCTCTGAGAAATTGTATTAGTTACCAAGCACTAATTGCGAGACACTTTGTTAAGTGCTTCACTTATATTTTTGTCATTAAATTCTTGCAATCCATCTAGTAGTGATATATTATGATCCCCATCTTACAGATTAGTTGACTGAGACTCAAGGAGGTTAGGTCATTTGACGAGGACTATGCTTATACTTTTATGCATTTATTCATTCAACAAATAAATTTATTGAGTACCTGCTATGTGCCAAGGAGTATTCTCAGGGATGTGTGTACATTGGGGAATAAAGAGAAGGCCCCTACCTTGTTGAGTTTGCATTCTGATGTGGGGAGACAAAGAAACAACAGACATACATAACTAATATACTCTGGTCAAAAGTAACAAGCGCTCCAGAAAAAGAGAAAAATCAAGCAAGGTCATGGCATTTCTCCACTGTATTTTCAGTGTCCTTGCAAGAGGGCCTATGACATATGTGCATTGTAAATCACAAACATTAACGTGCTCTGGGAGCTTCCTGTAGTTTTGAGGGTCAACTGAGTAATGGAGAAAGACATTTCTGAAAATTCTCATCCAAATTCCAGAAGCCATTATACTTGATAAATCAGAGCTGTTCGTTTTAGTGTCTCTGCTTTTATTTAGACAACTGATTGCTTCATATGGGATCTACTGTTTATTATTTTTCTATCTCATGCATTTATTTTAAATTTTAATTTAAAACTCGTTTCCCATTGCTGTGCCTTGGTTACTTAACAGGTGCTTCTATTTTTGCAAAGACGCTCCTTACGAGAACTGTCTGTGTCGAGATGGTGATACAGTAATTAGGTGCAGCACTGACGGGTTCTCCGTGTGCTTCCTTCAAGTATTTCTCAGGGGTGGCTTGAGTGCAGCAGCATTAATAGTTCTGGGGACAATGAAGGAATGTGTGTCATAGAAAGTGAGAGATTGGATCAAGATGAGAGCCTGGTAAAAATTCACCTGGGGAGAGTGTTCTGTCTGGGGAAAGGTACATGGTGGATCCTATGTGCTAGGTGACCGGTGTCATAGAAAGCAGTCTGTGCATGATGTCAAAGGACTTGAATTTGAATTGTTAGTCAGTTACACAAACTGCAGGTTGAACTGTAATGATAAAAATGACAATGATAATAGTGATGATAATAATAATGAAAACAGTTACTATTGTCCCAGGTCTTGTTGGAATTGCTTTACGTATATCTCATCTCACACTTTTATAAATCACTGAACCTCTCAGTGGTTCAGTGTTCTCCTTTGGAGTGTGAGAACTATAATTAACTAGCCAGTCTTTACAATAATCTAGCAAAATAGAGATATTATCTCTTTTTTACACAAGGTGACACTGAGGTTCAGAGAGGGGTGGTGAATTGCCAAGATGTCTCAGTCTGCTGGTCAAAACCAGGAAACTGGTGCGTGAGTGCACCTTACATTGATGGTTGGATGTTACCTGGGACAAAACATTTCAGTGATTCCTGGTTTACTTTTTCATCATTATTACAGTGAATGATTATAATTTTTTTAAATTTTAGTAGTAACAGTGAGATAAACCTACTGCCCACACATTTTTTATCATATACTCACAGTCACTACTTCTTTCTTGCCTCTTTCCCAGCTTTTCTATTTTTAAAATTGTTTTAAGATTTTATTTATTTATTTTTAGAGAGCAGGGAAGGGAGGGAGAAAGAGAGGGAGAGAAACATCAATGTGTGGTTGCCTCTCACACACCCCATACTGGGGACCTGGCCCAAAACCCAGACATGTGTCTTGACTGGGAATTGAACCTGCGACCCCTTGGTTTGCAGGCCAGCAGTCAATCCACTGAGTTGCACCAGCCAGGATCCAGCTTTTCTATAGACTAAGAATATCTGCATGCCCTGCTTACTTGCAAATATGAAAGCTGGGGAGAATTTTAAACAAATAAACACACAGAAATGCTAGACAGAGTAATTTGCTGGCAGGGAGGTCCATGATTTTTGGTCATTCTTGTATCTCCCACCTTCTGGCACATGCCAAGTTCCCAGTAGCTGTTTGTGCAATTGCACCGATCCTCGTTGAAGTCAAGCAGCCTCTGATTCACCTCCTTGTCTAGCTGTGTCCACCTAAAACCTTTGGCCGCTGTGGCTGACATCTATATTCTATCAATGTTCTCTCACTGAGAAAGAAAATGGCAGCTCCATCCCCTCTGCTGGTGGCCTTCAGTAATACAACCCATTTATTCCAGCCCTCTCTGTTCTTCCCTGGTTCCTTTAACTTCCAGATGAATAGGTTGTATAAAATGTGTTAAAGATTGCATGTATGTATTTAATCTCACCTTTCGGTGTCATTGATGACCTTTAATACATATGCAACTGATTTTCCCCCATCCAAGTGGCCTTGACCTTTTCCCTCATACTTTTTCTCCTACTCTCCTATGCGTGTAGATATAGTCACTTTTTCTCTTTTACCATATGTATTTTGAAAGACATTATAAAGTACCTACTATGTGTACAATATAAAGCATAACCTGCAATAAGAGAAGGATAGTATGCTATGTAAATTGAGGGGAAGGTAGGATCTAACTGAGGGGAAGAAAAGGAACTAAAGTTTATTAAGCACCTACTATGTTCCACACAGTATACTAATATTACTGTATCAGTTCCTAGAGGATAGAAATTCTTGCCTTCTTCCACCCATCCTGTGCACTGCCAGAACAGGGAGTACTTCCCAAGGGTGGGAGTCCCTTCAGGGACTTGAGGGGCCCACCCCTCAGAATTTTGATCATTGGGCACCCTGGGTCCTGGAGCATATGCAGGCATGTTGTGACCCAATGAGAGAGAGGTTAGCATCCCAGAGCTGGTGTGTTGGAATTATACACAGTCTCATTCAGTCCTTGCAATCACACTCTGAACTGTAGGTGTTACTAACCACATTGTGCTGGAGGGAGCCATGAACATGGGGGTTGGAGGAGAATAGAGATGCTCTAGGCACTGAGGACGGGCTAGTGACTTGACAGTCTGAGCTGAGCCTGCAGCCTCACAGTCTGTGCAATGAGCCTGACATCAGATGCTGTGCGCAGCTGTTTCAGCTGCAGACAGCTTTCCGCTGTGGCCTCAGCCCAACATTTCCACTGGGACCGCTGCAGCACTCAGCCTTCCTCCAGCTGCCTCAGCCACACAGCTCAGGGATTCGGCTGCCAGACTGGATGTGACTTCCTAAGCTATTTAGAAAATCAGGAGATTTAAAATCTGCAAGAAATTACCAGGGAAGCATGGCCTTAACATTTAAATACAAAATGCCTACACCTCCAGAGACAGAGGTCTGAATTTTTCATGATGTCTAGGAGATGTGCAGACTGTTTCAAAATTATATATTTAAAATTTGGAAAATAAAGATTGCACTGTCAAATGTCTAAACTCAAGACAGTCATAACCTCACTTTTGAGGAGAAAATACTTCATCTTGTGGATAAATGGGTCCTGGGAGAGTGTGTGAGATGCAGATCCAGAGATGCATCATCTTATGACTATGCAGTGCGATGCATCCACCCGCATGAACAGACATGCATACTCTTTCATGTTTATTTCTGCACTGCCAAAGTTTTGCTTACGCTTTCTCCCACTCATCAGTAGCCTATGCTACAACTACCCTAGCACTTAATAAAAACTTCTTCATCTGATACAGTGATGGAAAGAATCTCGTGTTTGAGAGTGTCTTTGTAGTTTTGCAAAAACTTTTACTTTTTCCCCCTTATTAACTGCTTTCACATTGATCTTACAAGATACATATCGTACATGCAGTTTCACTAGTGATAGACATGGGTCTCGGAAAGGTGATGGGTGGCCGCAAGTCACATAGTGTTAACTGATGGAGCCTAACCCTTATTTATATTTGATGCTTTTCTGTTTATAAATGTGGTGAATATTTATTATAGAGAAGTTGTAAAGAAGAAATACAAATGATCTGAAATGCCACTACTTAGACGTGAACCCAGTCAGGATTTTGACGTATGTACCACCAGTCTTCTCTACACAACCGTAATTTTTTTCAATTCAACATGTACAGTATAATTTCAATTCTACTGTACATGTTGACTTGAACATACTTTTTTCCTCATCTTCATCTTTTTAAAAGTATTTTACTGTAACGTCATTTTAAGTCACTATAAAGCATTCTAGCATATGAGTAAAACATAATAAACACCACATTGTAAGTACCTGCATCTTTGGACAGATCTTTATACTCATCTGTGACTATTTCCTTCAGTTAAAGTACAGAATTAATGGGTCGACACATATGTGTATTTTTATTTTGGTCAAAGTATTGTATGTTCTAGAAAGTTGTACTGCCACATGTACAAATACTATCTGTTTCACTACATAATTGTCAGTATGGTAATACATTAATTTTGAAAAATAAAATTTTAAACTTTTTGATATTAAACTTTAGTTTGAATGCCTCTGCCTTAATTTCTTTATTGGCTCATGATACTCATCATAGGGCAGCAGTGTAAGTGTAGAGTCTGATGAGAATAATGATCCATTGGCTTTACCTACAAATCTGAACAATGCCAAAGAGCATTGAGAATGGGCAGAACTGGGATTTCGTGTAGGGTTTGACTTATTAATTCTCAAGGTGTTACCTGTCTAGGCCACCAATCGTCCTCGGTCACACACTTTCTTTGGCCGATATTTAGGGCAATGTTACCAATACTCCATGTATGAATAAATGTCACCAAGAAGAAAAAAATGTGACAATAATTACTATTTTAAGATTCCTGATCTTTGACTTTCAAGCAGAACAATATATATTTATATATGCAATCCCCCTGCCACACACACAGCTCTACAGCTGGGGCAGGTCATCTCGCCCTCTGACCCTGTCTCCTTCGTTATTACATGGTCATGGGGGGTCGTGGAGACAGCTGTGGTCTTCTTCGGAGGTTTGCTGGCAATCATTCAGGGAGAGAGAATGCATGTTAAAGTTTCCTACCTATGAATTCTCACTGATAATGTGCATTATTTTTGTCATCATAGAATAATAAAGTTAGCATTCAACAAATGTTTATGAATGAATAAACTCCTTTGATGTTCTTCGTTCTAATAACTTCATATAACTTGTGGAGAACTGGTTTATTGAGCAAAGTAACGCATCCTGGGTGCTGCCCAAATTCAGAACTAGTGAGACCTGAAATAATGATTTTACGGTGGCCTCCTTCAGGATAGCTCCAGTTCCCCCACGGCACTCGTCGGTTTGCTTTTCTGCCCAGAACAGCACCTGTATTCCTGCCACTCAGGTAAGGTCTTCTGGTAGAGGACAGAATACACCTTAAATGCCACTTCTCTAGCCTCAGAGTACTTTGTGCACAAATCTGCCTTGGCTTTTAGTTCTCTTTATGAAACACTATGCATATCGTTGGGAAAACTGAAATTCACAGTTCCATGGAGTGTAAAATTCCACTCTTAAAGACCAGAGCTTGCGTCAGCGCCTTGGACAAGTCTTGTTTTTCTTTTCCTGATACTCTCATTTGTAAAGATTAAATTCTTCTATCAAACATTTACCAAGCACGAAGATGAAGCAGAGAAACCTCGTTCCTCCCCAGGACCCACAATCTGGCAGCTGAGTAAACAACCAATTATGTGGCAATGTGATAAGCAAGCTCACGGCGTGGTTGCCTGCTTCAAGTTCATACCGGTGCGCTTCTGTGTGAGTGACCTAAAAAGGAAAGCAAACAGAATCACTTTAATTAAATGAGCAGATGATTTTTAATTGATAAATACAGGGAGTGTAGGTGAAATAGAGATATAATACAGAGATATTGTGTATAGAAGAGAATCATAGTAATGATCAATCACCTCAGGGGGGAGCAAAAATGCCCTGGGCCTCATCTCCCTCCGACCCCTCACCACCAAAGGGAACCAGTGGCAGTTCAAAATACACCGGTCTTTCTTGGCCTTTGCATACGGTGTGTTTTTGATTTGTTTCCTTTTTTCTGCCTGGAGCTTTCTTCCCCTGCCTCTGTCCTGCCCACTCTCTCTTCATTGGTCCCTTATCTTTCTGATTCTAGTTTATCCTCCAGGCCACTCTGCTCACGCACCTTTGCCCCAGGAATCTAGGTTAGTGATCTTGCCTATCTTGTTATAATACTTATTAAAATGTGTTGTACAAAAGGTGGAAGAGACTCAACAGTCCATCAGTGGATGAATGGATAAATAAAACGTAGTATATACATACAGCGGAATATTATTCAGCCTTAACAAGGGAGGAAATTCTGGTACATGCTAGTACATGGATGAACCTTGAAGACATTATGCTTAAGGAAATGAGCCAGTCCCAAAAAGACAACTATTATATGATTTCTCTTACATGAGATTCCTAGAGTCATCAAATTCACAGAGACAAAGAAGAAGGGTGGTTGGGGGACGCAGTGGGGAGAATGGGGAGTGCATGTTTAATAGGTGAGAGTTTCAGTCGGGGACGAGGAAAGTGTTGCTGGCGACAGTTGCAGGACAGTCGATGCGTACTTAATGCCACTGAACTGTATACTCAATAAAGGTTGAAATGGTAGTTTTTATGTTGTGTATTTCATCACAATAAAAGTGTGTTGCGATGGGGTGTGTCATGACAGCAGACTGTCTAATACCTTATGCCTCCTGGAGAGTAGGGATCATGGTTTTTTTCCAGTGTACTTTCAGTACTTTGCAGACAGTAGGTACTCACTTAAAAAAGAGAGTTGAGAAATTAATAAATGTAGACATTGTCTATTATTTCTATATCAGACTAATACCTTCTGATTTTAGTGATGAAGAACCTCAGAGAGGAGTGGTGACCTTGCTAAAATCGCACAGCTAGTACATGCCCCAGTCGGCATGGACACCCGGATTTCTTAACTTCCATCCCCGAATATTGTTTTCATAGTGCCAGCCTTTGTTTGCCTTCACTTCCTACAGACGGGTAGCTAGAACCAGAGAAGGTAGATGCAGATAAATGAAACTGAAATTCCATGCTTTTAAATTTAAAATGATTTTAGAAAACAGAAAAGATGGAAAAGGGAGGGCAGAAAACAAGGCTGATATAAGACTTTCCCTGGGATACTGTCACTTTTCATTTGCTTATTATTTTTTCCAACCTCTTGCCATGTGACCAGAAGCATTGGAACGGGGAGATTGATTGGGCAATCAGTTCTTCCCCAAGGACCGTAAGGGAATCCCAGTCTCTTAGGCAATTTAACCTGGAAGGGGGGGTTGCTATAGGGAACAACCCACAGAGTTGGGGAGGAACAAGATTTAATAGGCCTCTTCCTGCCTTAATTGCTAATCTTCCTTGTGGGAACCACCTTCTTGTGCTGCATTAAAGACTCCATTAATTTGTTTATATATAAATTCAAGCTACTTCTGTTTTGTCACACTTCTAAGAGGCTCCCATTCAAGAGCCCCTGGCTTGTAACAGCCATTAGGATTTACTGATAAGAAAGATGCATTATGTGTTTTATTACCTTGTCTATGGAGCACATGTGACAACTATAAAGTATGTTCGTGTGTAGTATGAGTAACTGTCAGGGTAATTGATAAAGTATTCTGTAATAACGATAGCTACAATGGTATTCCTGGATACTGAGGTCTCTAAGTGCTCAAGACGAGGGGGGAAAGGCACTAAATAAATCCAGCCTTTCAGAAATTACTGGCATTCAAAAAAAATAGCCAACCAGAATCCTTAGACCTGCATTTCACTTTCAAGTATAATTATTTTATGTTACAATTCATATCTGCTGACACATTGGAATCAACTCAAATAAAAGAATGCCATAAATCTTACATTATTTGGATTAAGCACTTGTTGGTGGCACTGGAACGAGTCTGGGAGGAGGCTGCCCCTGTGTGTAAATAGTTTAAGAGAATCAAGTGGCTAAAAAAGATGTAGACCCAGTTAAGACAAATGGTCCACCGGCAGCCACCCAGCCCATTTGAAATATCCAAAGTGAGAGGCCTGTAGATGAATTGTGGCTGGCTGTTATAATAATATTAATAACAATCAAAGCTGATGCTATCACTTAGTGGCTTCTGCTAAGTGCCAGCTACCTAAGCATAGTAGCTTTATTTCTCAAAACCTTTGTACATGGGAGGTAGCTATGTTATCTAGGACATGTTGTTTAACTTTCTGGTGACCCAGATTATTCATTTGGCACTGAAGTGATTATTACAACCCTCACAACCTTCAAAGGGCTGTTGAGAGGATTAAGTTAAGTCATATATGTAGACTACCTAGGTCAGTGCCTGACACATGGTCAGTGCTCAGAACCATGAGCTACCGTATTATTTTCACTTTACAGATAAGGAAACCAGTCACAGAGACATTAAGAACCTTGCCTAAGGTGATGGATGGAAGATTTAAACTTGGTTTGTTTGTTGCTTTAAATTTTCACCTGAGGATATTTATTGATTTGAAAGAGACACGCACACACACACACAGAGAAACATTGATGTGAGACAGAAACATCGATCAGGGATCGAACCCACAACCTTTTGCGGTACGGGACAATGCTCCAACCAACTGAGCCACCCAGCCAGGGCTGAACGTGGGTTTTTTCTAAATTCTGAAGTCAAAATTTATTCCACATTTGCTGCTTGTCTGCTACATGTTTCCCCATGTTAATGGCACACATCAGTCCCTGTTCTGACTTTTGAGCACGGAAGCCTGGAGCTTTGTCCTCTCTAATACCCACTGGTCTCTCAGGCTGTTCAAAGCTGAGGGAGGGGTTGGCTGGAGCAACCTCTTCACCTGGGATCTTCTAGTTCCTTAGTACATGGTGTGTCTTGTCCAAATATGAGTGAATGTCACCCCTTCACACTGCCAGTCTGTTCTGCAGTATGATCTACACTTCCTTCCCCCACCCATCAAAATCAGTTGGATGTAGTTATAGCACCTCTGCACTCTTACTAGAGAGTCTGTGGGAATGATGACTAACCGGCCATGGCCATATTTTTCTTCACAGCTGTTTTGCGATTGAACTAGGCCTTGTAAGCTGGAAAAAGTATTAGAGGAGGAGATACATGCCACCACCCTCTTCCTTTACCTACATTCCTCACAGCGAAAGATGAATGCCAACTCTTTCTCTACTCACCTGTGCTTCCTTAAACGTCACTGGGCTCCCGAGTCCACAGTTGTGCCAGGCTGCATTCCTAAGCTCACTGCAGATCCACAAAGCCAGCAGGCCGTGGGTCACAGAGTGGTGCACTGCGGCCAGGTCCGTACCGGCCTATCGTACTCCTGCCCCACCTTCTTGAAAACCTGCCATCTTCGTGAGACTTTTATAACTAGGTCTGGAAGGGAAGTGGATTTTAACATTTAAAAAAGATTTTTACTGTGAGGGGACTATAAAACAGCTTAGAGCAGAACCAGTGCTTGAATCAATAAAGGATCAGTGGAGGAAATTCACGTTCAGTGCTAGTTCCATTTGTGAGCTGTGTTATCTTGTCAGGTTATACAAATGTTCTGGAACTCAGTTTTTTTCATTTGCAAATAGCCGTACACACTGCACTGCAGATGGAATTATATATGTGCATGTCAGAAATGCCTTGAAAACTGCAAAATGCCCCACAAACTGTCAGTTGCTGGAAAGAGAGTGAAATTTGAGAACTGAAGATAGAAGTTGACGGTGTGGCTGTGTAACTAATCAGCTGTGTGTTCGTAGGCACTTAACAACTCTGAGCCTCATTTTTTTCATCTGTAAAATGAGCAAAATAGTCTTACTGCTTTACAGCTGTCTCACAGAGTGGTTGGAAGGCTCCAATTTGATGCAACTGAAAGTGTTTGTTTAAAATTGAACTCTGTGGAACTGCCTTTTGACCCAGTGATTCCACTGCTGGGATTATACCCTAAGAGCCTTGAAACACCAATTCAAAAGAACCTATGCACCCCAATATTCATAGCAGCACTATTTTACAATACCCAAGTGCTGGAAACAGCTTAAGTGTCCATCAGTAAATGAATGGATCAAAAAACTGCAGTACATTTACACAATGGAATACTACACAACAGAAAGAAGGAACTGCTACCTTCCGGGACAGCCATGGATAGAACTGGAGAGTATTATGCTAAGTGAAATAAACCAGGAGGTGAGGGACAAATGCCATATAATGTCACCTATAACAGAAACCTAATGAACAAAACAAACAAACGAGCAAGATAGAACCAAAGGCATGGAAACAAAGAACAGACGAGACCAGAGGGGAGGGAGGATAAGGGAAGAACAACGGGGAAGAGCCTAGTTAAAGGACAAGTATAAATGACCCATGGACATGGGCAACAGGGTGGGGATTAACTGTGGGAGCAGGGGTGGGGGGCGGTGGGGGACAGGAGAGAGCAATGGGGGGAAAATTGGGATAACTCTAAAAGAACAATAAGAAAAAAATAAATTAAAAGTTTTTAAAAAACTGACCTCGAAAGCACCATGCAGATGTTAGTCGCCATGCTTATTGTAGGAATGGCCACCCTGGGGAGTCTCAGCATAGTTGGTGCAAGTCCAAAGGCACCTTTGTAAATGTAGCAAGTTCTCCCATGAAGAAACTCTTACTATTCGTTGTAAGAAGATTTTCAGCTTTCTCAGCCAAATGAGTCTTCTCATAGCTTAGCTGGAGCAAGAATAGAGAGGACAGAGAAGTAAGTGCCAGGCGTCATCGGGGTTTTCCCGGGTAGGTACAAATTAGAAGAGCTGTGACTGTCTCTGTCTCTCATTTCGCTGTCTGCCGGACGGTGTTTGCACAGTGCTGGCACGAAGAACTAAGGTTCCCTATTCGGGATAAATGCTAGTTTTGCTTTCACTGAAAGATGTATGCCAGGACATAAAAAGAATTCTCTCCATGGTGCTTCTATTAATTCACAGTAGCTATAGAGAGTCGTAAAAAGCCACCTAATTACTTTTCCCTGCTGTATATTTCAAAGATGGCAGGTATCTTTGTAGATTCAAGGTAAGTCTGGTATTAAAACCACTAGGCTCGAATCCCTCCCCACCCCCTTGTAACCATCAGCTTGATCTGTGAGAGAGAATATTGGCCCAAGAACCACTTTTATTCTCAGGCTTCCTTTAGCCTTGTATGAGTGGACGAGACACCGAATTGTCCCGTTTGCCTCTGCTGGCATCCTTGTGGCCTATCGCAAACTGCGGGCAGTCGTTGGAATAGCTTCTAAAGGCACGTGTTCATGTGTGCAGTAGGACCTGCGAGGGTCCCAGCCTGCCTTCCGAGCTGATGCGTGTACAAGTGCCCCGCACCAAAGATGAGAACTGTGTCTGCTGAGCTGTGGAAACAGTAGTTACACATCATTGGCAGGTTCATGATACATTAGGTTATGGATGAGTGAAGGGAAATGGACAAGAATTCCCATGTGACGATGCAACAGCTGAGCTGTGGAGGCAGGAACTACCGTTTCCATGTTACCTGTTCCTGCTGAACAGTGTTGCCCATGGCCTAATGAGGTTCCCTTCATATTCAAGTTCTTTAAAAAAAGACTCCAACCCAGCCTGACTTAAGATCCCCGCTTACCAGAACCCAAGCCCCTTGAGAAATAGGCCATGCCTCACCACCCAAAGCAAGGCCAGGCCTTCCACGAGTCAGACTCCGTACACCTTTTAAGAGACCAGCTCCGAGAAGACCCCAGCACATGAGGCCTTTCCGCCTCAGCTTAACCAAAAGCCCTTCATTTGCTTCCTGAATCCCTGAATGGTAGTTCCTACCTCCGCAGCTCAGCTGTTCATGGGAATTCCTGTGCATCTCCCTTAGGATGAGGCTGAGCTGATGCTGGCACTAAGGTGTACTTGCTGTTTGCCATCCATTTTGCGCACGTTCCTTTGTTAGACACTGCTAAACACTTACCGTGCATTTATTATGTTTAATTCTCCTAATAACCCCATCATGCAAATACTCCTATTATTGTACTCAGTAGATGAAAAAAATTGCAACTTAATAAGTTAAGCAACATGGTGGTTGGTAAATGGCAGAGTCTGAAATGGGACCCAGAGGGTCCGAACTCGGAAGCCCTCATCCTCTGTCTGGGTCTTGCTGCTTTGACTCACCTCAGTCTGATTTTAGTCTCACTCCCAGCAGAAGGGTTCTCAGCCTCTTCTCAAACCTGGAGGGCTTCAGTGAATCTTCTGCTTGCTTTGAGAGAGTAAACAGAGCTAAACATCTGAGTGGAGTGGATGCTTCTGAGTATAGAAGCTTATCTAGTCCCTGGGGAGCTGGCCCTGGGTAAAGGCTCGCCCTCTCCCTCTGCCGCTGAAGTGCTAATCGATGCAGCAAATACACCTGATTGACTTCTTGTCAGAGCCCCATTTCGCAACAATGAACAACATCTTCTATAATTTGAAAACTGATTACAGACCTGCAATCCTGGTTTGCCTTTTTTGTTTAACATAGAGTTTCTCCTTAAAAGAGAGAGTAAAATATTTTCTGGTTTACTCCATACATTTCCAAGAAAGTTTCTTTGCCAACCCCCCTTTTTAGTTAATCTATTAAATTATAATAACTGAACTTGAAGATACAGCAAAGGAGAAAATAGTACCATCTGCATTCTATTTTCATACATTAAGAACTCTGAGTGTAACAAAAAAAGATGACCTTCATAAACAGTGTTTATTCAATTTTCTGGTCTGTTAACAAATAAATTCTGTGTATAAAGTTGGTGTGTCCAAAATCCCAAATACAAAATGGGTGGGAGGATGGATGAGAACATAGGGACTCTACATTCATATTTTGGTCAGGGGAGGAAACTTAAGGATCACTGAGGCAGGGAGACCAGGTCAGTTTCCATAGCAACTACTTCTTGCAGTGACTCTAAGGCATCACCAAAGGCAGCAGGGAAGTGTTCCAGCCTTGGGTTGAATTCTATTCTAAGACTGTGTGCATCTGAATTCTCTGCCATCCTCCTCAAATACTCCTCAAAAGGAGAAGCATTTATGAGAAAGAGCATGTGCTTTGGAAAGACGGGGATTTGGATCTGAGTCTGGGCTATATCCTAACAGTGAAGGGAACAGGCTCTGAAATCAAACTCGATAGAGTCTAGAGCCAGATCGGCTAACTACCCTGGCCTGCAGGCTAAATCCAGCCCAACACCTGTTTTTATCCAGTCATCAGCTAAAAATAGCTTTTACATTTTTTAATTGTTGCAAGAAATCAAGAGAAGAATATCCATTTTACAATCTGTAAAAAGTGCATGAAATTTAAACTCCATGGTTCATAACTAAACGTTCTTTGCAGCACAAAGAACCCGCTTGTGGGTCGGCATGTCGTCTGTGGTGCTTTCTCACTGCAGTGGGAGAGTGCAGTAGTTGCAGCTGAGGCAATATAGCCTGCAAAAGCCAAAGATATTTACTTACTGTCTGGCTCCTTACAGAAAAAGTTGGCTGACCTCTACCCTAGAATCTGGACCCCTATTCTCAAAGGTCAGCTTACCTGCATTCTTGGCACCTCAACGTCCTCATCTGAAGAGTAGGTTTAGTAATAGGCACCTCGTAAGGCGGTTGTGAGGGTTAAGTATGATGAAATAGCTAAGTCATTTAGCACAATTCCTGCACACAGTAGACACACAATAAATGTCAGTTGATGACCACTGACTTTGGTCAAGTTACTTAAACTCTTTTACCTTCAATGACCTCATCTGTAACATAGAGATAATAGTACCTACCTCATAGGATTTTTTAAAGGATCAATGGGGTAGCCTATCAATAACATAATGACCAATTTTTGAATTTAGCACTTACTTGACAGATGTGAAAACTGAGGCATAAGATCTCTAAGTGACTTGCCTGACCCACCCAGGTAGTAAGCGACAGAGCGGGGTTATGAAACAGGCCATCCCCAGAGCCCACTGCTCTGTCTAAATAACAGCATCTAGCCGCAGTGCCTGACAGGGCGTGAGGCTGTGTGTGTCCCCTTTCTCCTTTGCCTTGCTCCGCAGTGGTACATTCCACATGCCCCTGTTCAACACTCCTCTCCTTCTCCCTGGTAATACAGCTCTCCGTGTTTCTGTCTCAAGCACTCATTTACAACTGTATTATGATTGACCAAATGTGTGTTTGCCATCTTTTCTTGAACGTGATTTTCTTGAGCTTGGGAACCATATCTTATCATCCTTGTAATCCTATTGTCTAGCATGGTGCCTAGTTCATTGTTAATGCTAGGTTGATCTTTGCTAATTGTCTGAAGGAATGAATTAATAAGCAACAATATGAAGTTGTTGGTACTGTTTGGGAATTTTCTTACCCTAATCCTGTTGAGCTTCTTTGGGTGATGTGTATTGTTATAAAACAGTTGGTATATAGCTGGTGCGGGAGCTCATGTGCAAAGGGACTGTTAATCAGTAGGAGCCTTGAGCTGGCCCCTTGAGCTTACAAAAAATTTGAGAAGACACATTAGCCTCTTCATTGAAAATGACCTTTGCCACTTGCCTGTACCTCTGCTTGGCAGTTTCCTTCATTCTTGCTCTTTGAAAGTCCAGCAGGATTTCTCAGGAAGAAGATGGTGTCAGACTACCCCGTCTTGGTGATGATTCACCTGCTGGGCTGCAACACCAGACCTTCATGGAGCATGACTGACACCTTGATAAGCAACCTCGTTGATGTGCACTGGCTCAGGCCTGAAGATTCAAGGGGTGTGACCACAGCGCTTACTCAGAAATATGTCTTCGGTCCTCTGCTGGAACACAGGTCCCTGAGGCTATTCTATGCTCTTAGTTGACTAGACTGGAAGCAAATGTCTAGACAGGCAGAGAGGAATGCTGAAATTCAACAAACAAGTTTACTTTCCATGTTAGACCCTAGAATAAAAGAAAATGTGACATGTCATAAAGACACCACAGACTTTTTCATGTGAAAAATTTTTAATTACCCATGAGAGTTTAACAAAGCGTTATTATTCCCATTTGGCAGACATGGAAACTGAGGTTTCCGAGGCAGGAATTGTATATAGAGAGAATTTCAGAGCCTGAAGCAGAATTTGAATTTTCTCAACTCATGATCACCTAACCCAACCTCACCACAAATGCATCCTAAATTCAGGACAGAGATCATTCAGTCACTTATGTATATAATAACCATTTATTGATACCCATAATAAGCACCAAGGACTCAGCACTGAGTGAACAAGACAGATGAGGCCATGGCACTTACCCTCTATTTTACTGGGACAGTCAGACAATAACCATGTAAGTAAATAAATAATTTGAGATGGTGGTAAGCACTGGGTGTGTGTGTGTGTGTTTTAAATTCAGGGTGATGCGATAGGGAGTAACTGTCAGGGATTGCAAAGATAGCTAAGAGGGGTCAGAGAAGGAAACTCCGATGAGGGGACCTTTAAGCCAAGACTTGAAACGTCAAAGAAAGCATGGATGAAAACATGGGAGAGGGAGCATTGCAGGTGGGCAACTGAGAGCAGCTTCTCAAGCTCACAGGGTGAAACTGATGTAGGTAAAACCGGTGACCTTTTCCTCACTGGTGAGTGTGTCCCAGCCCTGGTGGCATAAGAAAGACTATTATCAGCTCCAAAGGGGCTCAGGGTTCAGATTGGCCAAACTTTCCTTCCCCTTGCTGACAATTCCATTTCTTCCTATCCACCCCCCATCCAGTGCCCACCCATCCTTCCAGCCTGGGGCGGACAGCTTCTCTCTCAGAAACTTTCCCTGGTTCCACCCCCGCTTAGTAGTCTTCTTTCTCTCCTGCTCTTTACCTGCATGCTTTTATTATCCAAAGCATATTCTTCTCTGTGTTGTGTATATTTCTATCCATTCATTAAGACTGGAGCACAGCATAGTAATCAAGACCATGGCAGTGGAGTCGGGGCAGGCTCTGGGTTTGAATTCCAGCTTTCTAATGTGTGATTTGAGGCAATCACTTGGTCTCCCTGCATCTCAGTTTCATTATCCACATGTGAGCTTAATTACAGTGTCTGTAGAAGAGGGTTATTCAGAGGCAAAAATGAAATGACACCCATAAAGCACTCAGTTCATAGTAAGCACTCAATAGACGTAAATAATTGTAATTATTGTTACTGGGTGCCTTACTGCCATTGTTTGCTCTTCATTAGGCAGAGAACAGGGACTGTGTATGATAAATGTTTGCCTTTGCATGGTCTAGCCCAGTTCCTGGAACATAACTAGTGCTCAGTAAATATTTTGAGTGAATTAATGAAATCTTCCTCTTCTTCATAGATGTAAACATCATAACATTATAGAATTTCAGAACTAGAAGTGACCTTAGCTGTCACTGAATTAATTCAGCTCCTTAACTCAAACAAAAGGAAACAGAGGCCACAGACCTGAGAGAGCTAAGCCCAAAGCTACAAAACCCATTTGCTGGTGGATCTGAAAACAGAGTCCAGTTCCCCTCAGAACAGCACTGCACACAGAGCTGGGTTATAGAGAGCTGTGAGGGTAACGGAGCTCCAGTTCTCCAAGATGATCCCGAATGCAGAATATGTTGTTCCATCAGAGGGCTGCTTCTCTTGAACATGTGGCCTGGTTTTTACATGGACATGGTGGCAGAGCCGGGTCCTGTTCATCTTTTCATCCCTCCCAGAGCACAGAGCCTTGGACAGAACAGATGCTCCGTAAACATGTGCTAGATGAATGGACACGTGTGGCCACCCCACTGAGAGCTCAGTAATATCAAAATGTCCATGTGCAAGGTAATCCCGAGGCTGACCTAAACGTAGAATTTGGAGCTATGCTTCCCATGTGACAGAACCACTTTTATAATCTCAGCCCTTGTCCTGTCCCCTTGGCTTACCTGATGGAGGATGCAGTAAATTTCCACCTCCCTGGGAGGTAATATGCATTGATCCATCCATGATTTGAAGGCTTGTGAGCATTTAAATGACACCTGGGGTTATCGATTTCAGCAGCACGGCACATTGTGTTTAGAAATCATTTAATGAGCGAGGATTCTAATCATTCAACAAATACAGAGGATCACCCACTACGTGGCAGGTCCTTTTTCTGGTCCTCGTCAGGAAAATGGGGGAACTAGTCCTGCCTCCCTCATAGGGTGGCTTTAGGAGAGTTAAATGAGACAGCGCATGTGGGGCCCCAGACACAAAGCCCAGCACACAGTAATCCCTCCAAATATTAGCTAGTATTTATAAAGTAGACATGTTCATGAAATTATGACAGTGACTGCAATGATGAGGGAAGAGCAAAGTGACTACAGTTGACTTTGAATTTTCACATTAGCTGCTTTCTTTCTTTCCTTCTTTCTTTATACCTCACCTTCTTATCACATCACTTTATCTGCAAATCAGGGCTGTCAGACAAGATGATGCCTTTTCAGCCTCATGGCACCCTGCTCACCTCTGTGTAGACAGAGACCTGCTTCCCTGAGACCCCGACGGAATTGGTCAGTCTCCCTCTGTTTTCCCTCTTTCTTTGTGTCTGTTTTTATTTATTTTTCTATAATGTACATGCTCACTTGGTTCTGTCCTTCTGTCAAGAGTGACTCTCCAGGGTACAGACAGGATCTCATTCACCTGTTTCCCAACAACTTTGACACATAGAAGGTGCTCAGGTTATGAAGGATCAGTGAGTACTACACCTTTAGTCCCTTATCAACCTCATGCCTTTCCACACACCTCCCTTTTTCTACCATTCAGTCAAAAGGATGCCACCCTGTATGTCTCTAGCACTTTCATATCTTTGAAGACCTTGTGATATAAGTGAAAATTCAAATTTTCATGATCTCTAATCCTTCATGGCCCTCCCTAGACAAGGAACAGACAGGAAGCTCCACCTCGACAACTGGATCGCTTTGGGACCACTCCAGACCCACAGTACATCAAAGATGGGTTTGCCCGTTATTTCTCAAAGAGCTGTGTACTCTGCAGAACACGAGAAATGACCTAAAATTTGTGAGGAAGCATTTAAATTGGGCCAACAGAACATGTGCACCTCCCACCCCCTGTGTAGAGACGGACTTAATGAGCCTGTGTCTTGTGGAGATTAAAGGAACTAAAAACCCACCAGCCCCCCCCCACCCCCAAATGCTCAGCCCACAGAGATAACACTGGGGGGGAAATAAATGAACAGGAGGAGAGGTGTCAAAACATCAAATAAAATAGCAGAGGATCTATGTGTCATGTAAGATCTTGTGTCTGTTTTAGGAAAGGTGAACGCAGTGTGATCGTTGTTGCCTAAAAGAAGGGGCAGGAAACGCGCAGGAACTGAGCACGAGGAGGGGACAAGCCAGCAGGGCAGGTTTTATTTTGGTCTTTGCACTTGACAGATCAGGATACCAAGGCTCACGGAGGTTAAGGGATCTGCCTGCCGTCACCCCAAATAGGAAGCCCCTCAGCCTGGATTCGTGTTCTGGGCTCCCAGCTCCACGCTCACGCTCTTTCCTCCACATCCAGTCAAACAGGAGCTCTAGGAAGAGGACCCAAGCCTGCTTGGCTCCAAATCCTGTATATGCCCTGGAAGGAAATCTCATTGCTCATAAAATTAGAATACGAAAATAGAAAAGGCGAGGAAGAAAGAAAAGTTTAAAGAAAATCAAAGTGGCACAGTGAAATTATGCTGGGTTTTAGAGGTTGTCTCTGCACAGACTGTTTAATTGGCGTCGTATTTTGAGGGTTAGATTAGAGGAAGAAGAAAAAAGACAGTGTTCAAACTGATTTACATGAAAATGAGAAGAAGGGGAAAAAGTGGGGTATTAAAATGTGTGAGTTGAATCCTTAGATCTCTGCCTCGTGAGTGGTGCATGGTAGAACTTTTAAATTGGCTACATTGCTTTAATTGAAATATAGAATTGTAATAACACAATGTGACAAGCACCTACTGAGGGGGATGTTGGCTGCTCCTGCCTCTCCCTGGAGCAGCAAACAACAGGGGGATGGAAAAAATATATACCAAGAAGCACTTGAAAGGGCTTTGTTCTTTTCCAGGCTCTTTGAGCTTTGCCTTTTGAAAAATGCATCTTTTTTTTTTCTCGTTCGCTCCAGGGTCCAATTAATCCATACCACTCCACCCCCATTTCCAGCATGTTCTTGCCATAGAGGCATTTTGCATCAATTAGGGTGTTTGTTGTATACTGGGTGGAAGGAAAAGAATTTTTTAAATATCCAGATTTGCCCGCAAATATCCCAAATGTGTTGCAAGCCTGGACCAAATCGATGAGGTGGACGGGGCTGTCACCGCCCCCCCAGGTTTCCTGTCCATCTCTGCGTGGCTGTGATCATTTTCAAGTGTACACAGGTGTTGAAGTTTATTGCAAGCGTACTTGACCTAGAGGCAGCCCTGGGAGATGGGTGCAGACATCAAGGACACCTGTTGATGAGGCAGGCAGTGAAGTGACTGAGGACTGCTGGGCAGGCCCACCAGCCTTCTCTCCGACCTGGCCTCCTCAAGTGCTAGACCACCCCTCCAGGCAGGATTCACGCTCTGGTTATGATCATCCCAGGCAGCCCACTTCCCCAGCCCCCTCCCAGCTTTTTCTGTGACACGATTCACGATCTGATGTCAATCCTCTCCTCCTCCCACTTTCTAACCTGTCTCCCATCGAAATGCCGTGAGGTCCAGGTTGTCTCGGTACAGCCATCCGCAGCCCCACCGTACAGGCAACACGTGCGCTCTGCTCTTCTCACTTCGTCTTTCCCCGGAAAGTGTATGCCTGGAACACACAGTCCTCCTGACACACACGGCTTTCCTCAACCACAGGGGGCATCGATTCAGTCAGCAGGCCGTGATTTAAACCCATTTAAGCCTTCCCAGCCCTAATTCCCGGCCCATCTTCTCTTAACGTCAACCCCACTTTAGTGTTAAAATCGACAAAAGTTCATTGGAAAAATTTAAATTGTGAGGCTTAGGTGAAAGTGGTGTTTCTTCTAAACTATTTGTGGGGAAGGACAAGTTATTTTCTCTTCCAGTCCGTCGAGGGCAAAGACATGGTTCTACAGTGCACGCTTTGGGCCACGTGTGGCCAACCACGTGAGCCCCGTAGTAACCAGCTCACAGGAGCGGTTGCTGAGCACACACAGCATTGCAGCATCATTCCCGTAAAAGACTCTGACACACTGTTTTCATGCTTGTCTGGTCACAGGTCAGTAACAGTTCCCAGACCAGCTCTGGTCTGCAGACCACAAAATGTATGTTCAGGATGTTACTGGCTTCTCACTCCCCCTAGCAAATAGTGTTAGGAGGCGGACAACCCTGTACCCTCCAGGGCCCCTGTCCCTGGCACCACTGTCCATCCAGCAGCATGAGGCAGACAGGATCCCCATTTCTGTAACATCTGGTTGGAGTTGCCATTTACCTCTCAGATGCACCCACCTTTCTTTACATCACCTGCCATCATGATAATCCCCGCTCCCACCACCTCACCTGGACTGCTGCAGGGGCCTCCTGCTGGTCTCTCCATAGCCCTTCTGACCCATTTCAACCCATTCTCTAAAATCAAGCCACATCATCCTCTAAAATACACATAGAGCATGCCTCTCTTCTGCTTAAAGCCTTTGGTGGCTTCTTACGCTTTTCTGCTAAACATCACAGCACTTGACATGCCTGTGAGGAGCTGGGGTCCCTGTCCACTTCCCAGGGTCCCCTAACCCCACTCTCCTCCCCAGCATGCCTGGCCTTCATTCAGTTCCTTAGGAGTCCTCTGCCTCCCCACCCAAATCCTCCTCAGGCCTTTGCGCCTGCTGCTTCTCTCGATTACAATGTACTCCCCATACTCCCACTACATATAGCTACTCTACTCCAGGGCTCTATTCTAGGTAGTTTGCAAAGGTTGATCCTTGTATCCACAAGATATGACTAATCCTCTTTTTAAAAATGAGAAAACCCAAAGCTCTGAGGTTAAACCTGGGGTGGGATGAAGAGCTAATCAGTGAGATTCACACCCAGCCTGTGCGATTCTGGGGCCTGGATAGGCAGGGTCTGTGCTGCTTCATCCTATGCTGAGCCTGAGAAGGCCTCCGTGCACTGAGCTTTAGGGAATTGCTACATTCTTCTGTCTGCCCCCTCACCACAGGGAGACCTTCCTTCCTGTGCTTCCCTACTTTGCCACCCCTGCCCTCCAGCTGACCCTTCTCTCCTTTTAGCATTTCATCTCATTTACTGGGTAATGTTAGCATCCAGCTGGTAGAACCCAGGGAGTCACTATTAGGCAGAGCCTGAAGAACAACTAAAAATAGCCCCATTTTATTCATTTTCTCCAGGGTTTGTGGGCTTCTGAGGCCCTGTCATAACTGTGTTGACCTTCAACTCCCCCATTTGGGCCCTGCCAGCTTGGGGAGAGAGCTGCCCTGCTCACGTCTAGGGCTTGGTCCTTTTCAGCTTCCTCATGGGAGCTCCCTTGGGCACCAGGCCAAAAGCTACTGAGCTAACAATTTTGGGGAGGCCCCCAGCATATCCTGGCCTCTCCACACATGGGAATATGCAGTTAGAAATCCACTCTTCAGGAAATGAAAAACATTATTTCCCACTTAAAATAGGAGAAAGAGAATCCCCTGAACTTTGCAACCCCATAATATCCTACACTCTGTGTCATTGGCCTCCGCTGGAAGCAAGAAAAGCTCTGAAAAGCTCTGAGAATAACAGGCTTCTCAATGAAAATAGTTGAACAGGCACTGGCAATGAGGAAGAAAAGTCAAATGCTGTAATTATAGATTTCTGTTCGTTTTAAATCCTGGCGCTCAATCTGTGAACTCGCTTTAATAATGAAATATTAGTTTATGCGTGCAAGTGCAAACTTGGTATCATATCAGCCGCTTCCAAACACTATTTACTGAATGGAATCATTACAGTGAATTAATAAAATGAAGACAGAGCGTAGCTTATGTCAGTATCATAGCCTTAAAACATCACTGCAGAATGGCGGCTGTAGCCCTGCTCAAGAGTTTAAGCTTATCTCAAGCCATCAGCATCATTTGAGCTTCATTACTTAAATCATGTGGCTTAGGTTCTGCTGTTAGCAATGTGTAAGACAGTTGTTTGTGGGGGGAGAGAGAGAGAGAGAGAGACTGAGAGACTGAGAGACTGAGATCGAGATTAAGATTGCACACGAATCCCTGAAGGGAAGATCCTCTGACCATGGTTTTCTATAAACATGCTTTTGTCACTGCAAAGATCACACTGCTTTGGTATTTGATTGCTTACATGTCTATTGCCTCACTAGATGGGGAGCTCATCGATAGCAGGGCACCTTGTTTACTTATCTCTGAAATAGCAGGCAGCGTGGCGCAGTGATTAAAAGCACTGGCTCTGCAGCCAGACAGCCTGGATTCAAATCTCAGCTTCACCAACACACTAGCTTGGTGGCTTTGCATAGGTAATTAACTTTCTGCACCTCGGCTGCCTGTCGCATAGAGTTGTTATGGGGATTAAGTAAGTAGAACCCTAGGAAGATGCCTGGCACATAGAAAGTGCTCATTGAATGTCAGCTATTATTCTCATCTCTCTACCCCAGTGCCCTGTGTGGTGACTGGCGTAGACTAGCCGACCAATCAATGTGCGAGGGGTGGAAGGCTGAATGGATGAATGGGTGAATAAGCACCATGGCTATCAGCCACAGCATGCATTGCTTATCTGAATCTATAGTGTTCTTTGTATTTCATTGGCTCTGCCAGAATCCAGGCCTCCTCTTTGTTGGGACTTGAGGCTGCCCGGAGATGATTGGACTTGGTTCAGATAGCTATCGGGAGAGACAAAGAGGTTTGCACATCAGGGACTGAAGTTGAGCCTTCGCAAATGTGCAAAACTGAGAATTGATGCAGAAGTCATTATTAACTCACACATTTAACAGGATGTTTGCCTTTCAACAAAGGGTGACTAATTAATGTAACAGTTGATTATATAGCTCCCTTAATTTGTTACTGGTTTTCAAACAGCAGAGTAATTACACCACTAAAGGAGGACAGTTGCTAGAAAGTCCGTGTACAAAAGAGATTCAAAAAGGATTGACTTTCGTGGTTCTAAGTCCCATGTGGACACAGCCTTTCATTTGGGTTTGACGTGGTAGAAGTTTACAAGTCCCCTAGGAGAAGTCAGACCCTGTGCCATGGCAGCGCAAGAATGAGAGTCCACCATGGTGAGTAACTGTGTGGAGTCAGACTGCCTGGGTTCAAATCCTGACAGTGCTGCTGTCAGTGTTAACAGTACCCACCTCTGGAATGGGGTTCCTAACAGTATCACCCTTGTGAGGAAGTTGGAAGGGTTAAAGTACTTAAGACTTTCTGGCATATGGTCAGGGCTGAAAAATATTTGATATTATTAGTCATAATCTACCTTCTGCTTTTCTCTCCAGCCTCATGTCCTAACCTCCTCCCCAATGTATCTTATTTCCCACATTCCCCCTGCCCCTGAGGACCCATGCCTGCTCATACTGTTCCCTGGGTCTCAGAGCTTCAGTAATTCAGTAAGCTACCCCCCCATGCCACCCCCCCACACACACTCTCACCTCACCCCCACCCAGCTTGGCATGCTCCTATTCACCCTGCAAATCTCAGCCTTACTAAATCTTCTTCTTTGAAGTTCCCCTGTGTCTGCCAGACAGAATTGGCCACTCCTTTTTCTGTACTGCTTTGTTCATTGAATATATTATATTTCAGTGATTTCACGATACTCATTTCTCTCACATTCTAACATCTCTGCAATGAGGGTTTGGCTTTGTCTATTGTATCTTAGATTCAGTGCAACACAGCACCTCCAGTATAGCTCATCCCATCCTGTATTTGGTGTCATTACTTGTGTGTCTTAGCAAACTGAGGGTGGAGACTTTGATGTATGATCTTTGTATTCCCAACCCCTAGAGTAAGCACTCAGTCAGTGCTGCTAAACAAATAGGAGGATAAATGAACAAACAATAGGGCTAGGTGCCTGGTTCTGTTGGGTAGTGCCATCTTTTTGGATAAATTCAACCTCTGAAAAAATAACTACAATGAAGCATTTACTATGTGCCAGGCACCATTCAAAGCAGTTACATATATATTAATTTAGGTAATTCACGTGTCTTCATTATAACCTGATGAAGTAGATTCTATTTCTATCTGTATTTCACAGATGAGGAAACAGAGGTTCAGAGACGTTAAGCAACTTGCCCAAGATTCTAGAGCTCATGATGATGGAGCTGGGGTTTCGACCTAGTAAATCTTCCCCTTAAACTCTGGCCTTTTATTGCTTGTGACTAGATTGATTCAAAACTCTTTAATCAGGCATCCAAAGTCTTTCCTACTCCATCACTCACTATCTCTGCCTCAACAACCTGCGTATTCCAGCTAACATGCCCAATGCTCACATTCCCAGTCAAGACAGATGCAGGTCTCTGTATTTTGCAAATACCACTTCTCTGCCTGGAATTATATCTTCCTTCCCTTTACCATCAATTTAAATACAGACCTGGCTTCAAAGTCCATCTCAATCCAACCTTCCTCCTGTGATGTATGTCTTCAGAATCTAATTCCCCCTACAGGGTAGTAGTCCCTTTTCTTCTAACTCACTGCGCCTAGTAGCCTTTGGAAATTATATATGTGCCAATTTATACATCTGTAATGAACCTGTGTTAGAGTTTATGTTGTGTTGGCTTTTTCTAACCCTGTTTTTACTTTTGACTGCCAACTATTTACTTGAGGATAGGGGCAGGTCTTAAGTACTTTTAAGGTCCCCCAAAATTCTTCCTATTTTAAAGCCTCAGAAGTAATAAGGATGAAATAAATGTATTGATAAAAATATCTTATGAGAAGCTATATCTGTATTATGCAATCTATTATATTAACATTTTATTTTGCCATTCAACAATGTTTAGTGTTTATTGAGTACCCCATGGTGTTCTAGGAACTGAGCTAGTTATTGTTACCCCTGCTGCTATTATTACTACTAATAATCTGACATTTATTAAGCACTTACTTTCTCTCAGACATTGTGCTAGATAATATATGCATCATTTCTTTTACAAAAACCCTAGTATCTTTAATTTACAGATGATGAAACTGAGGCTTGGAGATATTAAATATTATGTCTTATAAACAGCATAAACACATGGACTATGTTTGTTTTTGTTTATTTTTGTATACACCCGAAAGTTTCTTCTGACTTTTATGAGGTCCTCAATGAATATTTATCTATTGAGTCGATGGATGAACCAATGAGTCCTTTTATACAATAGCAGAGTTGTCAGTCATAATTATTATGCTACCTTGACTCTCTCAACCCTATGTTACAGATAAGGACACTTAGACTGTGAGAAATAAGGGAACTGTCCCAGTTCATGCAACTAAGAAATGGCAGCTAGAAAATACTCAGGTCTATCCGACTATCCTTGAAAAAGAATGTTTAGCCCAGAGATGATTTTCCTATGTGAACTCTCTGTAAGGTAGAGTCACAATATGTCCTTTTTTCTTTCTTTCTCAAAGGCCCCATTGGCAGCTGACATTAACCATATTTAGTGTGTAAGCCTGAGAATTGCCCCAATTTTTATTGATTACCATTTCAGCTCTCTAAGTGGGCCTCATGATTGCTCACAGTCTACTAGAACATCAGTCAGTAAGTTGTAATCCTCTATTATTTTTTACATCTTTAAACAAAGAAGAAGCCGTAATTCATGCATAATAAATCAGAGATTTTATATGGTGCAGTTTGATTTTTTTTCTATTATGGCTTATAAAATTCTTTCATAGGATGTTAGAGGTCAAAGGGACAGTAGAAAGAACCAGTCTCAGAAGCCCACTCCTCTGTCCTCCAGAGACACTGGACTCCGTTTAGATGATAACGGATTCTGTGGGCTGTTTTCTGAAGGACCTGAGTTCATATTTCAGTTGAAGCCTTATGATTTCTATAAACTTGATCAAGAATCATAATCCCTCTGAGCCTTAGTTTCTTCATTTTTTAAGTTGTAATTACATATAATTTTATCTTGCATGGTTGTAAGGATTAGATTTTATGTAAATAAAGGACCACCCACACTGGTACCAAGCAGACAGTAAATAAATGTGAGCTATTATTTCCAAAACCTGAGAGAAACTATATTTGCCTTTAATAAAGTTGTAAAGAATAAGCCAAACAAAATTTTTCCTACCCTAGGTTGGAGTTCTGTCAACTCCATTAAGTCACATTCTACAGCTTATTGAAGAAAAACAAAGCTCCAGTTGGTAGCTTTACTTGCATTCATCATGTATTTGATAAATACATAAAAGGAGCCAATGATAAGCTGATATATATTTAAAGTAGTTTGGGTGAGACTTCTCAGAACCTGGAGCACACTGAAGTGTTAGTGTTTAGCATGGCCTTTAGGAGCTCTGTGATCACCAAGCACGGGAGAGACCTTTGCTACCCCACCTCGTAGCCGTGGCTCCTCTGCACCTCCAGCTCCTGCAGTGAGGATCCACGTGACGATAACTGCCTATGAACTGAAATGACATGCATCACTGCTAGGCCAAGTTCATAAGCACTGGATGCAACCCTCCAGCTCCTTCTTCTCCTGCCTTAACAACTATAAGGCCTTTGGTTGTGATGTGGAAACATGCATCCACTGGGCCCAGTGTGACTGTATCAGAGGCCCTGCCAACCCGGGCTGGACATACCACTTGCATCAGAGATGAACCTTTGTTGTGACAACCCATTGAAATTTCATGGTTAACCTAGTATATCTTAATATATTAAGCCATAGGTCTTTGAAGGTACAATATATCAGTCAGTGTTTATAAATTTTAATTCCCACAACTAGAAAAATACATTGTCCATATATTCTTTACTTCCTCTATTAATTTATTCATCCATCTGGTCATCAGCAAATATATTCAACAAACATTTTTCTAACAACTGCTCATCTCCAGATACCAGACTGGATACTGAAAGTGTAATAATTAAAAGGCCCCACGACCCCTACCCTCCCAGGGCCAGCTGGAGAAATAGACAAGAAACATCTGTAATTATAATACAATAGGATAAGAGCTGTGATAGGTAAGAGGAGTGTTATGGAACACTGATCCCAACTTGGGGGTGGAGGTGAGGGTGGGGAGGCTTTGAACAAAGCCTTGATGGATGAATAGGAGTTTCATTTGTTCAACAAATGTTTATTGAGCAACTACATATGGCAGATTCTAGGTACTGGAGATTCAGGACTAAGCAAGACATGCAAGACCATAAATAACACAAACAGATGAACAGATTAATTTTTGAGTAGTAAATATTATGAAGCCCATGTAAAAGGGTGACACGATAGGGATTAACTGAGGGGAGGACCTTAGGTTGGGTGGTTAGGGAAGGCGCCTGTGAGGAGATTTCCAGGTTCACCTAGTGAGTTCAAGATCCAGAGGAGACATGATGGTAAATGAAGCTCTCAGAATCAACAGATTTGTGGAGCAGAAACATACAGGCTGATTTTTAAGTCAGGTAGTCCTGGGGCACTGAATTTTTCTTTTGCTGGATTTAATGTTTTAAGTCCCTTTGCTTGAAATCGAGAGATTAGATATATCCTTACTGTAGAGGTGTCTGTTATTGGACCCATGTCTTTTTATTTTAGACATTTCAGAAAGCAGTACTCTGAGAGGAGTCAGAAGAGAATGAGCAGTAGGCTTTTAACCAAATGAATGGAAATAGGAGATCTGTGTGCTTTGTGGATTTGGAAAACCCATAGGCTCTGGAGTCAGAAAGACTTGGGTGTGAACCCAAGTCTCACCACTTTTCCAGCTGCAGATCTTGCGCAAAGGACAACTTCTCTCTGCTTCAATTTCCCCATCAATCAACGGGAGCTAATAATGGCGCCTTTCCCATAGGCTACTTCAGAGGCTCAAATGAGACAATGCCTCAAAGTTCTTAGCATGGTGATTGACAAGAAGAAACATTCAGTCAACAGTATGATTGGTAGGATTACTATCGATCTCATCTTTATCTTTACTGTCAGCATCATCACTGTATTTATTTTGGTGGCAAGAATCCTCCTTCCCTGTATTTGCAATGATTTTTTTAAATGAGGGCTTTGCTTTCATTTATTTAACAAATGACATTAGACTGCTGTCCCTGGTATTTCAAGTTTTCATCCTGGCATTTGCGGCCCTCTTTTTGTTTTTAAGCAAAGTGATTCTACCTCACCTCCCAGTGTTATTAACCCTACTCGCACCCTCATTGCCCAGAGTTCTCTCCTCATAGTCTACCTCCCTACTTTTATTCAAGCCAGGCCTTACCCAACTGGAATGCCTTCCTTTCTGACTGTAATAAAATACGTCTAGTCTCTATTCTGTGCCAGCCATTCAGATGGTCACTTAACATAAATGATATCAATAATCCTCCTGTCTAAAAAGCCACTGAGAACCAAAGAGGTGACTTTCTTAGCAAATCCAGGTAGCTAGATAGTAGTAGAGGAGGATTGGTGATAATTGTGCAAATTCACAAAATCCTGCAAGACAGGACTGGAGAACTCACTCCACCTCCCTGATGGGGTAAGGTGTCCACAGCCTCAGTGGGCCTACGTCCATGTTGTCCAACATAGGAAGACAGAACCAAGGGCAGAGAGACAAACTAGGAAGACACTCTAAAGAGACAAAGATTCTTGCTGCAGGGAGTCTCACCCACTGTGAAGAGCCATTGGAAGTTACTGCTGAATTTGCTCAGTTCTAGGTGGAATCCAGTCTCTGTCCTTGCCTTGCTGAGACCCCTAGGGTAAAGTCAGTGCATGGGCGCAAGTGTTTTTGCAGAGCCAGTCAAGTCAACTCAGCCTGAAAGAAAGTGTGAATTCTAACAGAGGGAGCAAATAAAGGTCAGTTTTGGGAAGCGGTGACCAAAGCAGGGCTTTTAATGGGAAGCCATCAACAGGTCAAAAGTAAGGAAAATCAGAGCAAGTGAGGATGAAGAGCACAAATGTTTCAGGGCAGGAGGTTGAGGTCTAAGGCTGTAAACACTTAGTGCCAGCCAGGGTGGTGGGAAGGTACTTTACTGTGGTGCAGAAGCAGGGCAGGCCAGGTATGTTACTTTCTAGAAACCAGACTGACTAAGCCCTATCTCCTAGCTTCCAACCAGCTGGCCTCATGGGCGTTGCATCCAGGGATTTGGGGATGAGGGACAGAATTGATTATAAGCAGTGGGGAGGTCCGTCAGGAGATGATTAAGGAGGTCTGTGCACCAGAGGAACTCCCCGACAACCATTTCAAAATAATTTTAGGAGACATAACAATGTAATCAAACTGAAATCCTGCTCATCCTAAGGAAGCGGACATATGGCGATAATTTAGGGGCGGAACTGGCTGATTCCACCATGACTGCATCCAGGGTTCCCCTCTTCACCGCCTCCTCTGACCTCAGGCCCTCTGACCTTTGTAGATAGTTAACCAAGAAGGTGCCTCTAGAAACAAAATCTTGGGGTATGTACAGGAAAGCAAAAAACAGAAGTTTGGATCTTGCTGCTAGAATTGCTCAGATTCAATGAAGAAAGGAGAATGCTGTAAAGATTCATAAGCTGAGGTTGGACTCTGCCTTCCTTTGAAAGTGTCTGTGGAAGGGGAGGCACAGATGACCAAAGCTGCCCTGCTGCGAGCCTGCCTGATCCCAGGGGCTCAGCACACACTATTGAAGGGGAACGAGTGAAAGAAAGAAACTACACTCAGGTAAACTGGGAATCGAACCGGCCTCCTTTCAGTTCACAGAACAGCACTCCAACCAACTCAGCTGATGCAGACACCAGCCCACAGTGTCTGTGTCATTATGGATGAAATGAGACATTCACACGAACTACCGAGTCCAGTGGAGGAAAAGGGACAGCATGGCTTTTCTCTCAAGGGGAGCAAAGCCTCCGCCATGACAGGCCTTTATTTCTATCGCTGCCCATTACATGATGGTCCTCATTTACTGTGCACAGGCTCGCTTTAGGTGGTTACCTTTTACAGAAAACAAAGGAGCCAATGCCGCTAATCACATCACAGAAGAGGGATATTTGCAAAAATGAAAAGGCAAAAGTGGTTGAACCAGTTGCACTCATCTTTGGAAGGTTTAGTATGGATTTTAGGAAGTTACTTTGCAGTACATGTCCTCAATTCAGGGTGAGGGGGTTTTAGCAAAAAGCAAGACTCATAGCGGCCTAGGCACATTGAAGGCCTGATTCCCCACCAGAGAACCTGTCTGTGGGCGTGGGTCCTGTGCATCTTCGAGTGGGAGCTGGGCCCACGCCATGCAGAATGGTCTCCTACACTCAGCTACTCCAGCCAGGGCTCAGTTCCACAATTCTTGGCATTTGAGCCCATCTGACATTCTGAGCCCTATTCCTGGTACTTACAAAAGCCACCTGATTTACCTCACAGCTTTGTGATGTGCAGTTTATTATCCCCGTTTTACAGATCAGGAAACTGAGACCCCTGGAAGTAGTTATTGCCCAGGGTCACACTGGTTATTTGAAGACTGGGATTCACTCACAACCACCATTTATTGGCGCTTATTACGATCCTGATAATGTGTTTTATATGCAATACCCATTTTATTCATCAAAGTCACCCTGAAGGAAAGTGTTTTATTATTCCCACTTTGTAGATGAGAAAACTAAAGCAAGGCCTCATGTTAGATGAGCAGAGCCTGCTCCAATGCTGGCACAGAATGATTTCAAGGCCTGAATCCCAGGCGTTAGCCTGGGACTGGGTCCACTGAGCATTAGAATTATTGCTTCACATGGTGATATATGTTGTTTCTGGTGGTGGGAAGGCTCACAGCCAACAAAGGACAGCACCTTTTGACCAGCAGAGCATCCTGTCTCCACTACAAGGTGTTGAACCTCCATGAGCATACCTCCAGGACACAAAAAGGGCGGCAATGGGAAGCCACCTACCTCTACCTGGGCCTCTGTCTCACTTACATCATCTGTGCTGCTTATCGGCAGCTTCGGGAAGAAGCCTGGGTGTAGGTTGTCATTTTGACCCATCTCGGAACCCATACCCAGGGCTGGGTGGGCCTAGCAGGCCCACAGCTGTGCACTGGCAGAGCTGCTAAGTGAGCCCTGGTCTGTCTGGCTCTCCATATTACATCTTCAGGCCTTTGACCTGTTTTTCCCTTTTCTTCTGGGACTGACATGATTAAAGCCCCTCTGAGCACTCCTTTCCTGAACAAGAAATGGACTACTTATTTTGTATCTGGGAAAGGGAGGCTTAGGAAGGTTTCTTAACAATTTTTTTTGAGGATAAGAAATTAAATTGTAATGTTTCTAAATACTTCTCTTTATTCTCAGAATGTAGGTACTTAGGACTTACCCCACCCCTTTACAGGTCAGAGGCATTCCCATGGGTTGCCCTATCACCCTGCCCTTCCTTGTTGCAACACCTAGCATACCACATTGCTGTTGTTCACGCATGGCTCCCCACTAGACCTTGACTGCAGGAGGAGCAGGGGCCCTGTCTAGTTCAGCATCAGGTCCCCAGGGCCCAGTACAGTGCTTGAAGCATAGGAGGTACTCAGCGAATAATTTTGTTGAGTGGACAAATACATATCTACGATGATGAGAAATGATGTCCTCCAGAGAGGGTGTCCTTATCCTGGCATGGCCCTGGGAAGCACACTTCCTTATTCTGGTCCAGGATGGAGAGACTCAACCTAGGTCCCTTTCTGCATCTAATCCCAGAGGGAGGAATGCAAGAGTCTCAGGGATATATCTGAATGTGTCAGACAGGTCTGGGTTCACATCCCAACTCTTCCACTTCCTAACTGGGTAGTGCTGGGCCAGTTCCAGGATCCTTTCAACCCTAGGAGGATTCCCACAATAGGAGAAGGAGCACATTAAAAAAATAAACAAAAACCAAATGAAATAAGTAAAAACTTCACACTATTACAAGTTAGTAGATACCAGACACTGTTTTAAGTGTATTGAATATTATAACCTACTACATCATCACAACTTCAAGAGGTAGGTACTATCATCATACTTATTTTTATAGATGAACAAATGGCACAGAGAGGAAACTCAAGGTCACATAGCTGGTGTATGGAAGAGCCAAGATTTGAACCCAGGCAATCTGGTTCCAGGGTGCATATTCTCAGCGTCTGCATTTACTGCTGCTATCAAGGTGATACAGAAAGAACTTAGACTTAGGACTCAGGTGATCCTCTAGTGTCTGCTAATTTCGGATCTGCTGCCTACTAGATGTGACTTTGGGCAGATTACTTAACTTCTGTGAGCTAAGTAATTTCCTCTTTTTTCTCATGGGGATAATAAAACAAGATAAGGAATGAAATAAAAATTAGATAGAGTTTTAAAAGCTATAAACTCTGTACACGTAAGTATGAACTGTACATTAACTGTTAATGCCAGAGATCCTTGAACAATATAACGACATACTTTACATGCCGTGGGCCTATAACAGAAATGGAACCTTTTCATGCCACCAAGACAGGATCCATATGTCATTGCTCTGAGTTTATGTCATAACTTAAAGGCAAACTTTCACAAAGTCTGCAGCCCTTGATCTCCTGCAAATGAAGGAGGAGAATGTCTTCAGATTCCTTGCAGCAGGAACCCACTTAAGAGGCAGCAGCCTTTACTTCCACGTGCAGCAGCACATCTACAGCAGGAAGAGTGATGGCGTCCACAGCATAACTCTGCAGAGGACCCGGGAGAAAGTCCGGCTGGTGGCTTGAGCCATTGTTACCACTGCAAATCTGGCTGCTGTCAGTGTCATACTGTCCAGGAACACCCACCAGCAAACTGTGCTGGAGTTCGCTGCTGCCCCTGCAGCCACTCCAGGTGCTGACGCTACCCCTTCAGGAACATTCACTAACCAGATCCAGGCAGCCTCCCGGGAGCTTCTGGGGGTTACTGGTCTCAGGGCTGACCACCAGCCTCCCACAGACATGTATTACCTTAGCCTGCCTACCACTCTCTGTGTATCACAGACTCTGTTCTGCACTGTGTGGACACTGCATCCCTGTAACAACAAAGGGGCTCACTCAGCAGGTCTATGTCGTGGGTGCTGGCCTGGGAAGTTCTGTGCATGTGTGGTACCATCTCCTGTGAACACCCATGGGAGGTCGTGCCTGATCTCTACTTGTACAGGGATCCTGAGGAGATTGAAGGGGAGGATAGACCACTGAAAGGGCTGTGACCGAGGAGGCATTTCAGGGTGCCTGACTGCTCCAGCTCCCACGGTCACTGCTGCTCAGCCTGAGGTTGCAGACTGCGCTGAAGACGCAGTGCCCTCCGGGCCTGTCCAGCAGTTCCCTACTGAAGCCCGGAGCACTCAGCTGCACTGAAGACCCGCCTGCAGCCCCCACTGCTCAGGCCACTGCCTGGGAAGGAAAAACCAGAGAGCGGTCTTAAGCTGTTCTTCCATTGTATAAACCCTTCAACAAAATAGAAATAAAGTTGATGGGAAATAAACAGTTTCAAAGGAAAGAAGGAAGGAATTTAGGAAAGAAGGAAGGGAGGGAGGGAGAGAATGGAAGAAAAGGAAAGGAAGGGAAAAGAAGAGAAAAGAAAAGACAAAAAAAAAGAGAGAAGAGCAATAGGAGACCCTGGCCAGGTTAGTTCAGTTGGTTAGAGCATTGTCCTGATACACCAAGGTTGCAGGTTTGACCCCTGGTCAGGGCACATACAAGAAGCAACAAATGAATGCATAAATAGTGTAAAACAAATTGATGTTCTCTCTCTTCTCTTCTCCTCTCTTTCTCTCTCTTTTTTCTCTCTCTTTCTCCCTTTCTACCCCTCTCCCACTCTCCCCCTTCCTTTGTTTCTCTAAAATCAATAATAAAAAGAAAGCAATGGGAAATTTTTATCAAAAGGGGAAGGAGGGAGGAAGATGGGTAGATGGATGGGTGTAGAGATAGTTTATAAGTATTTTAGGAGACACACTTCAGGCAGAGGACACTTCACAAAGGACATGTGTAAGAAGCAGTATACTGTCAAGTTCTTGGATTTGGGAATTAGACAATTAAGGTCGTGTAGGGGTCCAATCCTGGGACTTTCACTTTCTTTTTTTTTTTAATCATTTTATTGTTATTCAAGTAGTTGTCTGCATTTACCTCTCACCACTCCCCCCAACCCCAGGCATCCCCTCCTCCCTCCCCTGATTCCATGCCCCCTCATTATCCCCTCCCACCTCCCCTCTGGCTACTGTCAGTTTGTTCTTAATTTCAATGTCTCTGATTATATTTTGCTTGCCAGTTTGTTTTGTTGATTAGGTTCCACTTAAAGGTGAGATCATGTGGTATTTGTCTTTCACTGCCTGGCTTGTTTCACTTAGGACTTTCAGTTTCTATCTGTTTGAACTTCGGCTTACAACTTCACCTCTCTGAACCTCAGGGTTCTTCTCTGTGAGTTATAATAAAACCTTCCTCATTGGTTTGTAATGAGAAGTAACAATCCTATAACCTAAGCACCATACACATGGGAGGTGCTCCACAATGCCCCCTCCCACTGGCTGAGTTCCCTGATGTTTCCCGTTGTATCCAAATGATAAAAAAATTCTAAAAATCCAAAACGATAAAAAAATAGGTGCCTATTTATTGGAATTAATGTCCTGAAGTGGGGAGAGGATGTTCAGAAGGAAACCCCTGTGTCCTCCTCCTCTTGCTCACCTGCTTGTAGTTGCAGCTGGTGTGAGAAATGTTCCCTTCAGCAAGAGCTTTGTTCTGCTGCAGTTCCAGACGCCCAGCTAATCCTTCTGCCTCCCAGATGCTCTCGGAGCTGCTGTATTTTTAGCTCATCTCTTTTATGTGCCTCACTCCAAAGACATCTTATTATTCATTTCAAAACTTGACAACTCCTATCACGTTGTCCCCTCTTTCCATTCTGATACACAAAGGAAGAACGGAGTGAAGCAGGCTCAAGCCCAGTTTCGCTTCTGCTCAGCTGAGCCCAGAGCTTCAAGCATTCCTGGCCACGTCTGCTCGTGGCCTCACTCTGGGTGTCACAGGACTCACTCACAGCCTCATCAGTTGTATGGCAGAATGTGCAGTTCCATACCATGCGTAGGTGCACTCGGGGGTGCCACAGCGGTTCTGTAGAGACA
Source organism: Trachops cirrhosus (assembly GCA_028533065.1). Lineage (NCBI taxonomy): Eukaryota > Metazoa > Chordata > Mammalia > Chiroptera > Phyllostomidae > Trachops > Trachops cirrhosus. The sequence goes on along the minus strand of CM052542.1, from coordinate 36,318,135 downwards.
CCCAGCCGTCACAGCACAGTTCTGGGACCAGACTGAAAAGCGTGTGGGAGTGAATAATACAGCACGGAGAAGCATTTCTAACGTTAAATCATTTACTCAACGGGTATTTGTTAAGTACTGACTGTGCACCAGGGTGTGTGCTAGGTGAGGATTTATATTTTGCATAAACAAAAGAGATGTTCTATCACAGGATATGTTTCCATTGACTTTGAAATAACAATATCACATTTATTAAGCCCTTCCTGTGTTATGGGCATCATCCTGAGAATATCATGTGTTCATTCATATAATTCTCATAAGAACTCTTGTGAGATAGAGACAGTTATTCCCATTACACAAGTGAGAAAGGGCAACAACACAGAAAGGGTAAGTGACGAGCCCCGGTGTCACAGCGTGTGAACAGAGGCCAGGCTTTGACCTGTGCACCCAGAGCCTGTGCTCTTAACCACTGTGCCCTACTCTCCCTGGGCTCCTCCCGGACTGCCTCTCATTCCATGGTCGTAGTAACAGACTGTGCATATAATGCTCTCAGCCCAGGGCCCGCCCTTGTGCTAATGGGGATGGTATTGCCAGTATGCTGTCAAGGATACACACAATGGACATTAAAGTGGTGGACACCGATTTTATTCAGGAACTACTGACCATGAGTGGGGGTAAGAGCTGAGCTCCATTTGGATTTATGGAGCGGTGACGGTCATTTTAATGGGAGAGTGAGTGAGAGGGAATAGCAGGAGCTTATACAGAGTCAGCTCAGAAGAAAAATCACAAAAGGTGGGCAGGTGAGGTCAGTCCACATGAAACTCATCTGGGTTCACTAACCGGGACCTACCCAGGCTGTCATGGAGATGGGGAGACAGGGACCCTGTCCTCAGGTATTGGCTGGGCAGCCTTGAGTTTTCTCAGACAGGCACTTTAAGGGGTTAGGGTTATCCTAGTGATGTGGCCTCGAGCTGTTAGAAACTATCAGTGTTTTCTCTAAGTCTCTATAGGCCAAAGTTGAGGCCTAGTAAAGAGGAGAGCTCAGAGCAGCCTGGCCACAGTTTGGTGGAGCAGAGCCTTTGCCTGTGGTGCATCCCGCTCTCCATCGCTGCTCTCGTGATCCTCACACCAACTTTGCTGAGTGGGTGAGCTGCTGACATTGGTACACAGATTCATGAACAGACTCCCAGACTGGTTAGAGATAGGCGTATAATAGTAGGTCATCGCAAATTGGAATAGCAAGTGTCCTGAGCACAGGGACAACAGAGGTTCAGGGAACACGGAGAGGGGAGCAGCTAAGCCAGCTGGGAAAGGAAACCCTGTCAGAGGTCCTGGGAACCGAAATCACAACAAAATCCTGAAAATGACCCGACAGGCCTCCACCTGTTGCTGCTGGCCTATCTGCTGTCCTCTGGATCGCACTGGGAAGTTGCCCTAGAAAGTGCATGCAGAAAGGCCGTGCAGATGACTTCACACCTGCACCCTCTGAACACCTGACCCTAGAAGCTGCCTTGTTCTGCTCTGGCTTCTGCACATGCTGCTGCCCTTGCCTTGGAATGTCCTTCTCCTACTTCTTGCATTGTAATTCCTAATATTCTGTGAATCAACCTGAATGCCTCCTCTTCCTGGCAGCCTGCCCCAGCGGGGTTAACTGCCCCTGTTACATGCTCCCTTGGCCCAGGCCCAGCATCTCCTCCTGCCTGAGAACCCACCACATCCTCCTGCAGTGGTCCGTGCACCCGCTGTGTCCTGCAGACTGTGTCCTCCAGGAGGGCAGGGGCTGCCTCTGGTCGTGTGCATTTCATGTGCTTCTGCTGCCACAGCACCCAGCCCATTGCAGGCCCTTAGTGACTGTGCTCTGAAAGGACAACCGACACAGGATTCCAGGTGGTTTAACCACATGCCTGCAGTGCTTTCTGGCCCCCCAGGTCCCCCGTCACATATATCCACCAAGCACCAGATAGCTGACAATCCAATCTTCATGGTGGCCGTCTGAGACAGCATCTCATCAATCAACACACCAAGGTCCAATGCTGGCCTGTGGCTTTCCTAAGGTCATGCAGTGGAGAAAGCTGCAGAGCCAAGGAATGGCCCAGGCCATCTGACCCTGGCACCCAGACCGTGATTACTCATAGATTTCACCATAAAGTGACACAAACCCTTATGATATAGGAAGCATGCCCAGTTGTCTTCAGAAACTTCCAGTGCAGCCAGTTCAACAGAGGGGCCCCACTGTCACCACTGCCACTAACTATCAGCACCGCTGTTCAGGATTTTTTATAAGACAGAACCCTGTCCTCTGTTGCCAGGGAGCTTTAATGAACTTTTTCTGGGTCATGGATTGTAGGCTGGAAAGCAGGAGTGGGAGAATGGAGGGTGGGTTCATCTTTGGCTCACAAACTCGCCAGACTGTCCCCAGACCAGAGGGTCTGCCCAGGGCAGAGCATGGTTGCCCAAGTCCAGCTGCAGTCTGGCCAGATCCCTCAGGCCTGCCTCACCAGCAGGACAGTCAGGTTCACTTGTAACCAGCTGTCACCTGTGAGCCACCCACGCTGACGCTTCTGCTGCACATCTCCTTAGCACACTGTGTTAGTGGCTCGCAGCCCTATACGTCCAGCTGGGAGGAGGGGTTCAACTTCTCCAGCCTGAAGACGACTCCCTTTGCAGCCTGTTGAAAGGACCTACCGCAGTTAAGATCAATAGCAGAGTTGAGTACAAAGGAGCTAGACAGTTTCACCACCAACCCAATTTTCTAGCCATGCCTTCAATCCTGTATCCCCTTGCCCCTGCCTACCTTCTCTCACTGCCACTTTCTGCCTAGCATGTTATGGTCTAGTAATCCCAAACTGATTGCAGTTCCTGATCTGTAAAGTGCTATTTTATAACTTACCGTGACTTTGTTGTCCCTGTAGATGGAGCATCTCGATTCCCTCTACCCCTCCAGTGGCTAATTTTTACCTAGTCAGCTCCAATGAGTCAAGTCCATTCAGGCCTCCATCCTACCCTGTTCTTACCTTATTATGGCATGAGCAGATACCCGTCTTCCTTCCACAAATCACTCCTGAGTCCCCACTAGTGTCAGATACTGTGCTGGTGCTGGGGATGCGTTGGTGAGCCAGGAGCTGACACGGGACTGCTTCCCTAGTCTTCACAGACTAATGGAGGTAACAGATATTAACCAGGTTGATCATGCAAGTGAAGAGATAATTACAGACTGTGGTATGTGTTAGGAAGAAAGGGAATGTGTTTCTTGGAAAATGTTAAGCAAAGGCACCTGACCTCTTGTCTCCAGAGAGAATATGAGCTCCTTAAAGGTAAAGATCTCAGAAGTTCTAGTGTCGTATCACTAGCACCCAGGACCATGCCTGACACAAAAGAGCCCCATTACTAGAATTGAGTCGGGGGTACATGACAGAGCCGGGCCAGCAGCTAGTGGTACTTCATATAGGAAGCACTGAGCATGTAAGCCAGACCTCCTTACATGTGCCCTGGGTAAGCGGCCTCAGGTGCTGCTCTCTCTGAGTCTGCCACAGAGATGGGCAGATATTCCAGGAAGGAGGGATAAGTGAGCAGAGAGCTGGGCAGACCCCGCCCATTGCTGCCCTTAAGGAGGCAACCTGATGTAGAAAAATGGGCCTGAAGTATACCACCACACTGACTTTCACCCCAGCTGTGAACCCGCCCATTGATTAAACGTTGATTGGGTAAGTTGCGTAACGCCTCTGAGCCTCAGTTTTCTCATCGCTAACAAGAAAAAGATAGAGCAGCAGGTTAGAATATATTATTTCATGCCAATTTTGCCCTCTGAGACCCTGAGGTGAGTTGAAGGAGATGGTGTTTGGAGCCTTTTCAACAAAGGGGGCAATTTTGTGCTAATTTCTTTTACTGACAGTTCATTTTCCAAGGCAACAAGCCAACAAATCATGGGGCCAATTAGTGTAAGAAAAACAATTGATCCTGGTACTCAGAGAGCTTGGCCTACCACATTGGTGGTTTGGCCATGTATTTGGGGAAATGCTACACAGCACTAAATGGGAAATAATTGGATAGATGCAGCTATAAATTGCATAGTGCTGCACTACACTCAGCTTCTGATTTAAGTAGCAAGGTCTGACAGTAATAGGAAAACTAAAGGGTTTGCTCTCCTGCATGGAAAGCAGAGCAAAGCTGGCAGGGGCCAGTCCTGCCCCCTCATTTTAGAGATGGGAAAATAAAGGCTCACTGAGGGAGCTGAGATGGGACGAGATGCCTAAGACGTTGTTTCACCACTGTATTTTCTTGGCAAACTCCTCAAACAAAGATATCCAGAGAGAAAACGAAGGAGATGACTGCAGTCCGTAACTGGGACTGCCGTAACAAATGATCACAACCGAGTTTGTCTCATGGTTGTAAGAAGCTAGGAGATCAAGGTTTGGCCACGTTAATTCCTTCTGAGGACCGTGAGAGAGGATCTGCTCCATATCTCCTAGTTCCTGGTGGTTTGCTGGCCGTCTTCGGTGTTCCTTGACTTTTGGGCACATCACCCAATTTCTGCCTTCATGTTTGCAAGGCATTCTCCTTTGTGCATGCGGCTGTGGTCAGCTGTCTTCTTTTTATCAAGACCCCGGTCATACTGTATTAGAGGCACACCCTATTCTAGTAGGACCTAATTTTAACTAGTGACATCTGTAAGGACATTATTTTCAGATAAGGTCACATTGTGAAGTCCTGAGGTGAAGGACTTCCACATGTGGATTTTGGGAGGACACAATTCAACATGGACCAATGACTGACAATTTAAATAACAGAATCTTTGGGCTTGGGAGGAACTGCCACTTATTAAGCATCACTAGGGACCAGGCAGGATACAAGGAATTTTAACAGCCTGATCTTATTTAGTTCTCACCCCAGTCAAACGGAAGTATACATGAGGACACCAAGGTTCAGAGAAGCTGGGTGATTTGTCAAAGGTGACACAAGTAGTGATTTCAGAGGCTGACCTCTGTCTATCCAAAGTCATGTGTGTGCTCAGCACTCAAGTGTTTTAGTAAAGTGGATCTTAGGAGCCATGTTCACCGTCACTGGCTACCCACCTCAGTTTATGAATGAAGACAGCTTGACCTGGAACCCCAGCCTTCTCACCGGTAATCCAGCGCTCTTTCTATTGGTTTCATTTTAGTCGATTCACTTTCTTTTAAGTTTCTGTCTGGCATGCAGGACTTCATTGTGACTGAGGCAGAGGTTAATTTTAGACTGGTTACGATACAAAAAGTAATTTTCCATTAAATATAATAACCTCACTTCTGCAGTGACTGGTGGCAACACATGCTGTTTCCTTTTCACTCGCTCACACTCATTTACCTACTTGTGTAGCAATTTTACACCATAAGCTAAAATGTTGAAATCATTGGTTGTATTACTAAACACCTACAATGGTTATTAGGACTCTTCATGCAGAAGTAGCAGAAATAAAAATAAGAATTTTAGGAGAATGAAAATACAGACAGTTAAAGTACATTCAAAATTGGACTGAAGTGCACGAGAGGCCACCCGGGGTCTGGAGCCACAGCGGGCAGCAGTCCACCTTATCAGCAATGTGACCCACACAAGTTACTCACCCTCTCTGAATCTCAGTTACCTCAGCAGTCCAAGTCGGGGAAATAATACGTAAGGTTTTTGGAGGAGTGAAATAAATGAAGATTCTATTTGTCATGTACTCGGCATGGTGCCTAGCATATGATTGGCACTCTCTGAGTAATACCCATTTTTTTATCCTCACTTGAGGACATTTTTTCATTGCTCTTAGAGACAGAGGAAGGATGAGAGAGAGAGAAATACATAGATGTGAGAGAGAAACAGCAATTGGTTGCTTCCTTGTACACCCCGGGACCAAGGATCCAAACCACAACCTGGATATGTGCTCTGACCAGGAATTGAACCCGTGACCTTTCAGTCTATGGGGCAATGCTCTGACCAACTGACCCACACTGGCCAGAGTAGTGCCCTTTTTTTAATATAATGAAAATAAAATTTGAACCATTTGCATATTTGTAGAATCTTCCAAGGTTGGGATATTTTCCCCCAGACTTTTTCAGAAGTGTAAATTTTTCTCATATTTATTCAACCTCAACTTTTTAAAATATAGTTGTAGAAGACAGAAAACTGACCTATGTTTATTTATGCCGTGGGAACGCAGGGACAAAGGAAACTGGCAGCTCTGACTTGGAGAACCTCTACGCTGCTAACAACCCTGTGTGTTCCGCACCAGTGGTAACCTGAGGGGGCCTCGATAGTGCCCTTTTGTCTGCAGCCTACTTTCAGTTCAGTCACCGAATGGTCAGGGCCTTGGACTCGCCTGCTCTCAGAGAGAGGGAGAGGGCGTTGGGAGGCAGGGAGGGGACATGCTAGGATTTCACTTTTTTCTCCAACATATTTTTATGAACATGTTGAAATAAATAGAAAATTTTACCTTTTGCCATATTTGCTTTCTCTGACTCTAGGTAAGTTACGAGATCGCTAGATGGACAGCTAGATAATAGAAAGCTACATTAGGTGTGCTCATTGCTGCCGGGGTTTCATTGCTTCTAGGCCCTTCCTGTGAACAGTGCTGGGAATACAATGTTTAAGTCATGAGTGCATATTGACTACTTCCAATTAAAATTTAAAGTTGTTGGGTTCCTTCTTAAGTTGATATTTGTATCTCATTTTCCTTCACTGAAAAACCTTGCTTCCTACTAACTCTGTATTTATTTTATGGCAATATATACCCAAAGCAGATTCAAACTTTCAGTTTCAACATTAATTACAGCTAACAATAAGACAGGCGTAGACTTGAGTGTCAACGACACTTTCTAAAAGCCCGTGTCGGCCTGACAGTCCTTGGGCAAGCCCCTTCCTTCCTTCTCAGACTGTCTCCTGCCGTCTACAACAGGGATAACGACAACTCCTGCATCGTTACAAGGAACATAAACCTCACCTCAAACAGTCCTAGCAAGAACAGGAATCCACTGATGTATGTAACTGGAAACACAGGGTGAAATTTCCCGAGATTGGGGAGCCAAGTTCTTATCATAAAGTTTGAGGCTCTCTCTCTCGCTCTTTGTCTCTCAGCTCTTCTCTCTTTCCTGGTGACTCGATTTCCCAGTACATTCTTTCTCACCGCCCTGTGACTGCTCCAAAACTAGTATCCCATCCTATCCTGTCAGCTCTCAGGAAGGCCTCACCTGAGGGAACCATGCTGGGCGACTGAACACTTGATAAGTAGCCATTAAAATGATAATCTTAATCTCAGTTGCCTGGGATAAGATCCAGGGTGTTAGGAGCCTACCATCTACCAGATACACAGCTAGGCACTTCAGGTAATCTTCCTCACCTCCCTATAGGGGAGGGGTGGTTCCCACTTTACAGATGAAAAAAGCTGAGGCTCAGTGAGATAGATGAATTGCCCATGGCCACAAAGCTGAGATTCACATCTTTCCATCCCACTTCATGCCTTTTGGAAATGCGGACAGAACAACACAATATACAAACTACTCTGGGTAATTAGCAGAAAAGGAGCCCCCTGCCTTACACACACACACACACAAGCTCACTGTGGAATTTTGGACTTCTGAGAGCCCTGACTGCATGTTACCCATCTCAGTGTTTCCAGGGCCTGTGGACCCTAGTACCTAAGGGCTGTGGGGGATGAATGTGAATTGAATGAGAGCACACAGCCAGGGCAACCCACCACCCACTGTGGTTATGCTGTAGCCACATCCTTGGTCATGGGACATAGAGTTTTGATTGAACTCTAGTGATAGGAAACTAGTGTTTCACACAGAAGCCAGTTTTCTGTTTAAGGTGGTTTTCACTTCTCCTGAGCTGAAATAGCTTCGTTGTCACTTCGGTGATTGCTAATTGATTAAGCACACCTGGCTCCACTTTGCCTATTAGACAAATTTAAGCTGAAATCATAGGCCTAGGATGCTCTCAGCTAGTTGACTAGTTCATCTCCCTATTTTTAGACCAGGACTTCGCTCATATCTTCCAGTGTTCTGTGTTTATAACATGTGTGTGGAGAGATACTAAGAAGCTGTCTTTTATAGCTGTCATCTTGTTATAAAACTTAAAAAGGATTTAAAGAAGTGTTGAGAGCAAATAAGGACATGAGCATTTACCAAATCCAATTTTTATAGCTGAGGAAAGGAAGGCTAGAGAGGGATACAGATGCACAAATAAGCAAAAAGTCAGTGGGGTTGGGGGTGGGATTTGGGGGAAAACTTGGACTCAGGATCCTGCTGACAGATTCATTCATTCAGATTATTCATTTAAAATGTGTACTGGCAATCCCGTAGGGATAGAAAGTAGAATGTGGTTGTCGGGGGCTGCCGCAAGGTGGGGATTGGGGAGTTTAATGGTAGACTGTTGGTTTGGGGAGATTAAAAAGTTCTGGAGATGGCCTTAGCTGGTGTGGCTCAGTGGATTGAGAACCGGCCTGCAAACCAAAGAGTCGCTGGTTCGAATCCCAGTTAGGACACACACCTGGGTTGCGGGCCTGGTCTCTGGTTGGGGACATGTGAGAGGCAACCAGACATTAATGTTTCTGTCCCTCTTTTTCTCCCTCCCTTCCCCTCTCTAAAAATAAATAAATAAATCTTTTAAAAAAGGGTTCTGGGGATGGATGGTGGAGATGGTTGTAGAACCATGTGAATGTGCTTAATACCACAGAACTATAAACTTAAAATGGTAAAATTATGTACATTTTAACACAATAAAAATATGTTAAGTACTTAATCCTTACTGTATGTCAGGCACCACACTTAATGCAAATGCTGAGGATCGTGTCCGCTGTATTCCTCAGAAGCATCTTTTCTATAAACTTCCTTGCGACAGACATTTCCCGGCACAATTAATTGCCTTAAGATGATTCACGTGAAAGATAAAATAACCACTTGACAGTTTGGTTTACAGTTGGCAGATTTAATGTATTTAAGCTACTTGTCAGTTTGGTATCATTTCTCTGTTATATTTTATCAATCTGAGCCTCAGAGTAGACTTAGTGGTCTTAAAATAGTGCATGATAACAACTAGATGTAAAGCCAGATTGCAGACCTACGTGTAAATCCAGATTGCGTGCTATGCTTGAATATGATAACATCGTTTGCAGATCCTCTGATGAGTGTATTATCCTCTCCCACCCATTGAAACCAAAAGTTTACCAAGCTGTGGAAAATATAAAAGAGGAGACTGCTAATCCTCAACAGTCTGTGAGAGCATTAATTATTGATTCTTTAATTGGAAACACACACATACCTCTCTTAATGAAGGAGGAAATTGTAGCAAAAAAGAAGTACATTGCCAAACCAAGACATGTATCAAGTCAAAAAAATGTATAATGCTATGCACAAAAGACTTTAAAGAAGTTTTGCAATAGCCTTTTAAAAACTTTTGTCATTAGTAGTTTATGTTTCATTGTGTCCTTTTTAATATTCCTCTTTTATTTTTTTTCCGTTATCTCATCTTTTATGACAAAATTGCCTTCTGGCCAATTAGTTGTACAGCAAAAGTGCTTCTGGCCAAATACCAAGAACCACTCAGGATAAAAAGATGAGAGAAAAACGATGTTGTTGTGCATGCCATCCTGGAGCTGACTATTACGTGTATGTGTTCATATACATAATGACAAACTGAAAAAGCACCCCGTACGGAAAAGTCCAGGAAGCTAAGAAGACTTGTGGCTTGGGAACCTGGTCTCTACTGGAAATTCAGGGAAGCTTTTGAGAACAGACTTCCGTACTGAGGCCTAAAGGAGAGGAGGTTGAGCTTTCCAGGCAGATGGGATAATGTACAAAAACTTGGGGTGGGAACATGATGCATTCGAGGACTGAATAATGGCCGGGGTGGTGGGGGGCACGGGTGGCTGTGGTGAGAGATCAGGCAGCTAGAGATGCCCTGGCACAGGTTTCAGTCTTTATCCGAAGGACAGTGGGGAGACTGGGGTGCGTTTTAAGTATCCGATAGTCCTAATCAAACTCAGCAGGTTTCGTCTTAATCCTTTCACATTCTGATGTAACTACTAGACCAGAGGCCAAGGAAAGTGAATGAGTAGGCACTGAGGCTATTGCACAAATCCGTGCTGGAAATCATGGCTGTGACCTGGGTCTGGTGGTGGACGAGGGAGGAATGGCCAAAGCGAAAGATGTCTGGGAGGTGAGACCGGCCAGGCTTGCTTATGGGGGTGAGAGGGAAGGAGGCTGAGTGGCTCAGGCTTGGCTGTTGAAGGGAAGGGCGGCGCATGCCCTAAACTCGCTGGCTTCAAAGTGAAAGACAAAGCTTTTATGTTTTCCTTTATTTTAGTGTTCATTAGCATTTAATATTTATTAGTATTTTATATAACTAGTATCCTTAAGTATGATTCTTTACAAATCAATATAAATAACAAGTCAGATTTAAAAAATAAGTACTGTGTTTTTCAGACTATAAGACACACTCCTCCCAAATTTGGGAGAAAGGGGGTGCACCTTATAGAGCAAATGTACCTTACCTGTCTCGCTGTGGGAGGAGCAGCGTGTGGCAGTGAAGCGGGTCACAGGTTATTAAATATTTTACCACATTTTTTGCTTCCAATTTTTCCCCCTATTTTCCTCCTTTAAAACATAGGTGCATTTTATGGTCTAGTGCATCTTATAGTGCTAAAAATATGGTAGCAATTCCACCACTTAAGAGAGAAGCTTTGTTAAGATTTCATTGGATACATCTCCAGACTTCTCATACACGCATATATATATGGATATGCGTACTTTTTTTTTCAAAAACAGGATCACATTAAACATACTATTAGGTGATATGCTTTTATTTATTCAACAGGATGTTGTGATTATATTTCCATTACAAAAAAAATACGTATGTTCCCAAGATGACTTTCAGTTACTGCACATTATTTCATCTTATAGAGAAATGCAGTTTCTTCAACCAGTCAGTTAATGTTCAGCATTTCTAATTTTTTCTAATAGCACTTCAGGGAATACCTTGCTTCCAGGCCTTTGCCCACATCTTACATTATTCACAGATCATTGAATTTCTACAAGAAGATGCATGGGGCCAAAGTTTATGCCTGTCTTCAAGGCTTTAAAACATACAGCCAGCTTGCCCTCCAGAAAAGTTGCGCTCACGAGTAACAAAAATAACCATAATGGCCAACACTTACAAAGATCTTACTATGTGCTTTGTAATGTTTCAAGCCATTTACATATACTAACTCATTAATCCTCCTAACAGGACAAGAGAGATACTATTATTATCCCCATTGCACACAGAAAACCAGGAGCCCCCAAAATATCTGTTTCCCCATACCCTTGTCAACACTGAGTGTTAATCTTTTTTTCTCATTCTGGTAGAGAAAATATGGCATCTCATTTATATCTGGTATGTTTTACATGAATCACTGTGGAATTTCCAACAACCTTTGGATTCTGTGTCATTCTTCGTATTATAAAAGAGAGAAAACGAGGCTTGGAAAGTTAGAGTGATGTGCCCAAAGCTACACATCTGAAAAATGGTAGAGCTTCCATTTGAAATGTGTTCTCTTTGGTTCTAGAGTCCATATTATTTCCTCTGTTATCACACTGCCTCTTTGCCTGGAGACTAGGGCATTTGGAAATTTAGTCTTATCCTAAGTAAAATCTGGGAGATTTCAGGATGGGAACTCAGGGACGAATTTACTCTGACCTGCTCCATTTAGCATTTGATGATGGGGTGCCTGGGGGCTGGTACAGAGGTTACTCCCCAGCCTCGTTGGCGCAGTGATGCAGCAAACGCATCCAAAAATATGTTAGGAGAGAGAAAGGCCTTTATAATGAGCCTGGGCCTTCCTTTGTCTTGTGAGGTTTTAACTACTGTAATTGCCTGTAGTGTGAAGTAGTGTATTTTTCTACGTATCTATTTTTATTCTGTGTCTGTCTGCTTATCTGCTTTTTTGTTTTGTTTTGTTTTTTTGTTAACTCACTTGAATCCTGGTGGGTATTTTTCTGTAAATAGTGTTGCCTCAGAAAAACACACATTCTCATACACACACAATAAAAATATGAAGGCTAAATGGAGTAGAATTTATTCTTTAAAAAAAGCTAATGGTAAAGTCTGAGCAGATGACTTCCTAATCCATACTTTATTTAATTGGCTGTATTGAGCCATAGTACAAATTAAGTCTTCTCTGTAATTTATTCTGTCAGATGGTAACCTTCCAAACAATTTGATACTTCATTTAAACATTGGTAAATGGGTCATGGAAATGCTAATGAAAAAAAAAGATGTAATGATGATCAGATAAGAAACCCTCTGTTCACAAAATGGGTCCTGTGTGAAATGTCGTGAATTAACCCGATTCAATCATTCACTGAACATTTATTGAGCAACTATGTTGTACATTGTATGTCTTCAGATAACTTGGTTCTTCCTTCCTCCTTTCTTTAATTTATCAAATGTTATTTAGCACTTACTGTTCAAAAGGAACAAAATTAGGAGCTAGAATAAAATTGAGGAGAACCAAACATTGATCTTTCCATTAAGCAGCTAACTAACAACTCTAAAGTGGAGAAAAAAACCAAGTTCTTTCTGCCTAGAATGCTCTTTTCTCCTGGTTTTCCAGGTACTCCCCTTTTATTCTTTGAGGCTCAGTCCAAGGTCAGCTCCTTTGTCAACACTTCTCTGATGCCCTTCCTCATTCTATGTAACAACCTATGCACACCTTGAACATAAAGCTGCCCTTGTGATAGTGCCTCCCTGTGTCATGCAATTGTGAGATCCAAGGAAGTGACTCTATTTTAATCATCTGTATAAAAGTAGTGCTTAGTATGAGACCTGGAACATAACAGGTGCTCAATAAATACATATGGTGTGAATAACGCAAGGGATGGGTGAAGGTGAAACAAAGTTGAGCCTTGTGAAGCATCCTAGATAGAAGAACAAATACAATGCCATGAGATCTAAGGACAGGTAATATAACTAAGGGAAATGGGGCAGTCAGGGAAGGTTCCTTGGATGATGAGCAGGATGTTGGAGCCAAGCCTCAAAACCCGGGTGTGGTATAGTTATATGGAGCCGACGGAGTGTGAGTCAGGATGGAGAGCTAGATCAGCAGAGAAAACAGTGTGACCCGTGGCAGAGAGGTGGGCAAGTACAGACCCTAAAGTGTGAGTGATGAGCTCTTCAGATTATCTGCAGTCAGGGTTAGCTGAAGTGCACCCACGAGGGAAGGTCCAACTGGATTGAGGAGTTCGACCTCTGAACCTTCCTTGGAATTGTTCAGGAAAAATTTGATCCACGATGTAATAAACAGGGTTCAGAATGGGAGGAATAAATGAAGATTTTGCCAAGAGATAGGGTGTTCTTAAAGCCGCTCGTTTTCAAACCAGATATCTGCTTTGATTTTTGGGAGTGTTTTAGTATCTAGAGTAAATTTTCCCAAAACAAAAATTGTTTTCCAAAAGAAGTGAGGAAGAAGGCCGACCAGAACCTGTCTTCCCTCCACCCTCTCCCTCCCACGCCAGCCCAGGATTAGCTGCCACCCCAAGAACAATCCGTGAGGCCCCAGGGTCTCCCTACAGAAACACTGGAGTGAAGCCATCCTCACCTCATGTCTCCAGCCTTCGCTGCTCAGCAGATCCACAGATGGCCTAACTCCTGAGAGTCAGCTTCCAGATCCTGCTACTTGTCCTTTTCTTTGAGATCCTTGCAGCTGGCTGTTACCCACACCTGATTCATGACCCTCTTCCACCTCAGATACCTGCTGGAAGCCAGAACAGATTCAGGTCTGCCTTCTGACCCAGCATTCCCCTTCTTCAGCCCGGCCTGCCCAGGGTTATAGTTTTGTTGTCGGACTGGGGAGCCAGTAGTCTAAGGAAAGGAGACCTTCATTCTGGATAATCTTGTTTTCCTTTTTCAAAGCTTCGTCATCCTGAGGAGAGAGAATGGGACCTGCGTTTAGTAGTGGTCCTGCCAAAACTCTCTCTGACCGTCAGCCCTTTCATGAATAAAGTCAGAGTTGAACTAGATGATGTTTAGTCATCATCTGTTCCAACTGTCTTTGCTTATGCCGATAAAATCTACTTGAAGACCTGGAGCAATTTTGAGGCTCAGTGAACAAGTATTTGCAAGATCCTCTGAGCTGCCAAGATGAATGTGATAATGCGACTGTGGGATTAGCAGGATTCCAATATATTTGTATGTCCAAGTATCTATATTATATCTGCACAGTAAGGTTGTAGAAAGTGGAGACACATCCCCTCACTGCCTCTTAGTTTCCAAACGAATGAACCACTTTCCAAGCAGTCCTTTTTAACATGTCATAAAATTAACTATGGGAAAAGATAATGTTACAAATATCTTTAAGCACGTTATGCACACATAGCTACACTGTGCAAGGCAATATTAGGTATCATCAGGCATTAAAAATGTTTTGATTTTAAAACACTTAATGAGGACTCTCTGATAAATTACATCTCCGTCTGCCGTCTTGCATCATAGGTGATGTTTTACCATTGCGTAGTCATCTCTAAATCTAATTCCACCAGGAAGACTTCTAATCGCAGTTTAATTTTAGAGCAATATTCCACTTGGCAATCAATATGGTACTGTCATCAAACTTTGATTTAACGGGAGACGTGGATAACATTCTTCACATTATGCACCTAGAGAAATACTTTCAGGAAAGGGAGAGGAGAAAGTCTTTGTCTCCCACTTCCCCTGCTGTCTACCATTCAAGCTCACAGAAGCCTATAAATCAATACCCCCACGTAATGTGAATATAAATCTCATCAATTTTGCATCATTAACACCATGAAAAGGCTACCGCTCTTCGAGCAGTTTTCCTCTGCTAGCTAAATATGTACTCTTAATAAAACTAGAATAAATGGATCCTGATTAGTCTACTAACAAGCACTTCCTTCTTCACCAGCCTTACTTGTGTTGAAATCCACTTGAATTATACAGTTGTCTCATATCCATTTGAACAGCCAGGGTGACTGGGTACTGGCAGCACCCTCCAACCATGATGTCCAGTGGGCGGTGGGCAACCTGGGCAGGGCACAAAGCTGAAGGGAGAGTCCCAAGGGGAGTAAAGAGGTTAGTGAATGATCAGACTCTGGAAGGCTAAGGCGTGGCAGCAAATTCTGCAGAGATGATTTGTAAAATTGGAAGCCTGGAAAGATGGCAACAGGCTAGGAATGGATGTTTTCGAAGGCCAGGTCCAGTGATGACCATCCTGAGAAGCAGATGTGTGCTGTTCTCAGAGGCTGGCCATGTGATGTGAGAGTCTAATGGCTAAAGGATCCGGGAGATGGAACAAGACCTCAGACAACATCTACTCCAGTGGTTCCCAGTGTTTTCATAACTTAGTTCCCATTGTGTTACGTGTCTCCCTCCCTGCAGGGACTCAGTAAGGAGTAAGATTCTGTCCATAAAAATGCATTTATAATCATTCACTTTCCTATTTGAATTACTTAAACCCATAATGAATTTCCAAAGAGAATCTGCTCAAAGATTAGCTAAGGAGTACAGCAATAACCTGATACAATTCCAAATAAACTTGGCATTTTCATTTGCAAGCACAGTGAAATGTGTAGACCTATTAGCAATAATTATAAATTTCTGTTTAGCTTTTAAAATGTTGAAAATTGCTTGGGAGTTATTTTTATTGCCTTTAATGACCCCAATAGATCCAGTGCTTCAGACTAGGAGTCACTGATCTGATACAAACATCTCATTTGAGAGAGGAATGAACTGAAGACCAGAGAGATACAGTGAGTGCCTTATGTTCACATAGTGGCTAGAATTGAAGCTTCTTAATAGCCAGTATAAAGGAAAGCCATGAAAGTTATAAGGATTTTAAGCAGATCATATAATGCCCAGATACATAAATAACCCTTTACAGAGTACTGTTTAATGAGGGTTTCTTTAAGTAGGTTTAGTATAGGGAAATGGTTGTAAAGACCACTATCGCCAACAGGAGCATTATTTGTTGGAGTTTAGATAATAAAAGCAGGAAGGTCAGTTTCAGAAGATTTTCAAATTACTGAGCAGCTATCCCCGTTTCCCTTATTTACAACTATGGGCCAGGCACACAGCAAGGTGCTAGGATGGCAGAGATGAGGAAGACAGAGCCTGGGTGGGGGAGACGGGCAAGGAAGCCAGCCGACAGAGCAGGAAGGTCCGGGAAGTCAGGAGCCCAGGACGCTGTGTGTGAGGAGTCCAGTGCATCAGGAGTTTCACTGTTGCTAGAGACTGAAGTCCCGAAATGCAGGAGGGAAGGATTATTTCTTCAGGTAGAGGGAAGTGAAGTCTTGCTCAGGGGAGGTTTCACAGAGGTGGTGCTATTTCCGGTGGCCTTTGGAAGAGAAATAAAATTTGGGCAAATAGATTAAAAAAAAAATGGGCATTGCAGACAGAGGGACCAACTCATGAACAGCCTCAGAGATGTGGGGAACCCCACCTCTAGCCCAAATGGTGACTTTGGCCAAGATAGAAAAAGGGGCTTGTTCCTCAAGACCATCTATCACCATCTGTCAGAAAATTGTTGTAACCATGCAAGGCGTGGTTCTGTGAGTGTGAATGGCGCCCCTAGTGGATGTACAGTGCACGTCTTCCACCGTGGCCTGCACAGGCACTGGGAATGGGAATGTATTAAATATCAAGCCAGAACTTAGACTGGGCTGAGTCATGAAGAAAGATACAGCAGAAACCACCGCCACAGACGCTCACTCAGCATATGAGCAGTCCTGTTTATCTCTCGGTCACCGCACTAAGACCTCAGAGGGGAGTCTCCGTTTCTCAAAGTCAGGCACAGCTCTTTTTCCTTCCATCTGGACCCAACAGCTTTTCCAAAGCCCGTTGGGCCTGTTCACACGTAGCTGAAACACATCTCTTATTGATTAACAGCTCCAAGGGAAAGTCCCCTGAAATATGCTCTTCCTTTTGTCTCCCATAGGCCCTTCAGCATCATCATGCTGTTCATGAAATTTCCTACATTGCCAAGGACATCACAGATCACCGGGCCTTTGGATACGTTTGTGGGAAGGAAGGGAATCACAGATTTGTGGCCATAAAAACAGCCCAGGCGGTGAGTACCCCATCGAAGGAGGGCGCCCTTCCTTATAACTTTACAGGACTACATAGTCCCGCTGCTGGATTCTGAAAGCCCACGCCGATGTGTGACTAAGCGATGCTGGGGCTCAGGCTCCCGTCTGGAGAAAGATACACAGCGTTGAAGCAAAGGAACACGCTCACGCTCGTGCCCATCCAGTTTCGTTGTGGCTTTTTCCTAATGAGTAGTTCGTAATGACTAATTATTTTCCTTTCTGATTATGCCAAATGGAGGCACAGTATACCAATACGTTTCCTTGTGTTCATAGCCTCATTTAAAACGAAAATAAGAGAAAACAAATAGCTATTTCGCAGAAGGCCTACTCCAATTTTATCGTATCCGAAATTACTAATAAATAAAAGCATTGCCTTTTATGCTTATGATTAGATTATTATGAGTTTACAAATATAATTAGTTGAAGAAATGAACTTTAGCCTAGTACAGTTTGCTAAACCAATATAAACAAGGTAGAATTAATTAAAGATGGAATGCTTCCCATTTAATAGAAAAAGGAAGAACTGTGGGTCATAGTGAAAACAAAAATTGGTGTCTGCAACTCAGTCCTATCGCCTTATATTAATGCTTTTTTGTACTACATTTTACTCCAGGCTGAACCTGTTATTCTGGACTTGAGAGATCTCTTTCAACTTATTTATGAATTGAAGCAAAGAGAAGAATTGGAAAAAAAGGCACAAAAGGATAAGCAGTGTGAACAAGCTGTGTATCAGGTACACCTGTGAATTTATCCTGGTACCAGAGAAGATCGGGGCTTAACGAAAACAGATGTGAAAACGGGAAGTCAGGGCTTCTCCTCCTGCTGCCAAGTAGAAACAAAGGTGAAAGGTTCCACTGTAAATTACTGGCACAAAAGCAAGGCATTAGAAATGATCCGTTACTCTCTGAAATCTTGAATCCAGAGGAAGATTTCGGGGGAGGACAACGGAAGAAACACA
This sequence comes from Trachops cirrhosus, assembly GCA_028533065.1. Classification (NCBI taxonomy): domain Eukaryota; kingdom Metazoa; phylum Chordata; class Mammalia; order Chiroptera; family Phyllostomidae; genus Trachops; species Trachops cirrhosus. The sequence goes on along the minus strand of CM052542.1, from coordinate 36,300,108 downwards.
GTTGCTGTTGCTGTTGTTACAAAGGGGTGGGGGTGGCCACAAGGGTTTTGATGTTTTTCTGTGTGTTTTCTACCTTAATGACCCACCAGCTTCTCCTTCCCAGAGCTGGTTTCTTTACTGTCCTGTAGCACAGTCTCACATCTCTGCTTTATGTCCTCTGCTTTGCACCCTCCTTACCCTCACTCTGCTGTAGACAATTCTGGAAGAGGATGTTGAAGATCCTGTGTACCAGGTAATTTCTGAAACCAGTTGGGGTTTTAGGGACAGGAATGCCTAGGCCTGTGGTACAGACATTTTGTCCGAGACCTGAAGCATCCCCTGCCTGCAGAGCCTGGAGAGGGACCAAGGCGATTTCTGACAGTGAGGACTGCCAGCCCCTCCAAGAGCGAATTTCCATAAACACTAACCGAAGTTTGCCCAGCGTCAGTGACCTGGGATTTGGAGATACGCTTCTCCCTTCTTACCCCTGCCTTCGCCCCTCCACAATCTGTAAAAGTCTAATCCCACAGCTGAATGTTTTCAAGTCTCTTGACTTCTTTGAGTTCATTAGAAAGACTGAGTAATGAGGTGGTTCCTTTGAGTTAAGAATTAGAGATGGGGACTGACATTTTGACATTTGAACACAGACCCAAAGGATGGTTTGTAGGCTTTAGAAAGGCTGTGAGGAGAAGTCTCTCAGAGCCCTGAGTGGCCAGGCTGCCCCTCTTATTAGCTGGCTCATGCCACAGGTGCTGTCGTGAGGAGGGAACAGGAGATCCCAGAGACACCCCAGCACGTAGCTTTCTCTGCACTCTCTTCAAGCTCGCAGCCCAGGTGTGTGTAGAGAGATGACTTCTCTTAGGCTCCAGTATGTGCTCTGTTCAAAGATGCAGAAAAATGGGAAGAGGAGGCCTCCCCCCACCATGCTTATTCCCAAGGAGAGAAAGAAGCCCCAAAATGGACTTGTTAGACATGAAAGAAAATAAACACATTTCTAACTGGGACACATATGTGTGATAGATGTGCATGTGTCACATAAGCATGTATGTGAATGCATGTTTTCACACAGAAAACTTCTATGACAAAAGTAAAATAATACAGATTTAAAAAGGTAAGATAATGTGGGTCTCTTGTAGTGGAAGAATTACCCAGCATATGAGGCAAAGAGAAGTCAGAGGAGCACGTAATGACCTGACCGCCCCTGCTTTACACGGAATGCCAAGGGCGAGGGTTTGTTTATGACGTGAGCTCGGCCCTGGCTCCCCGGCTCACAGAGAGTGAAGAACATAGCATTTTGAAATGGCCCCGGTCCTTTAAAGGCAGAAACAAACAGGCACATGGAAAATTTGATATCCAGTATTTAAAACTGAGAATGTAAATTAAGGTGTTATTTCCGGAATGAGGGAGTTTGGGGCTTCCGAGCACTTCAAAGTTGGCTTAGGAACCTGAGCCTTAAAGAGCAAAGGAAGGCGATCACTGTAACTCAGAGTTTACAAAGCCGGGGTCCACGCAGCCCCAGGAGACATCCTCCCCACTCGGCAGGGCCAGCACAAGCAGGCATTACCAAGATAAATGCCACTGCGTGAGGAGGTTAACACTCCAGAAAGTTCTGCTGGGCTCCATGCCGTCATCACTGAGGACTGGCCATTAGACATTTGTCGTTGACCTTGGAAAAGACAGAAATGTGCAAGGCCCACTGGAATTTCAATAATTCAGTTGTCGCTTTAACATATTTTCACTTGTGCCTGTTTCTTTAATGCTCACTGTGATTTGTACCTTGAATTCCAAATGCTTTTTTTCCTCTTTCTTTTTCCTCTGACCTTTCCTTTCTGGCCGCTCCGTAATAGTACATTGTGTTTGAGGCTGGACACGAGCCAATCCGTGATCCCGAAACAGAAGAAAACATTTATCAGGTATAATAACCTCACTTCTCTCTCTCAGCGTTGCACCACCACCGATGAATGCTCTGATGGGTCTGGAGGGCCAAGGGCTCTCCCACACGCTCCACTTGGTCATTCCACGCTTGTTAAAATACCTCTGCATGAATTGGCTTTTATTTTCCCTCTAATTTACTGGTAGTTTTCATGCCTGACCATTGAAACAGTTAATGGTCGGTTGGGTACAGTGTTTTAACTTTGAATGGCTCTTAACTATTTTCAGTTGACCCAAAAATCAAATATTCTATTAAACTAAAGTAATCCATTGGAAGGTTATTGTCCATAATATAGTAGAGCACTTTCTTTCTCAAAAGAATATGCTTGTTGAGTTTCTTTAAGCTAACTGCACTACTGAAAATGAAGTGCAAATTCAAAAATGCTACTTGAAAACAACATTGGGAAAATTAACTGAATAAAAGAAAGTAAAGCTAAAGGTTTTACCCCTTCTGAAAGGAAGGTAAATTAATGTTCTTAAATGTCTGCTTATGTGAAAAACCATAAACACACTTTTAATTCATTTAGTTCTCACAAGTATTCTACAAAGTAGGCACCTGAAAAAAATCCCTCTTTTACAGGGGAGACTGAGACTCAGAGAGGTTGAGTAGCATTTTCAGGCTGCACAGCTATTCAGAGCTGAGAGCAAACCCGGGCCAGTGTGTGGAAGCCCAGCTTCGTCCTCCATGCTTCCCCACCAAAGAGTCTGAGTAACTACAGCCCCACAACACGCCCAACACACACGACAGCCTCCCATTTTTCACTCATTAGAATTTCAGTCCTAATGTGAATATGAACATTATAGAGGTAGGAAAATTTTAATGTATTTCCTAAGTGATTTTAATTTTCTTAATTTACTTAGTTGTGTGGTCTGTTATTGTGCCTTGGGCACACATTACTTGTGTAATAAAAATAAAACAGATTTTCAGCTTCCATCAAATGTACAGAATTCTAAATGACCGAAGTATAGTGTTAGCTCCATCAACAGCTCAGTTTAAACCAGCCCCATAGAATAATAATCTAAGCACACTTGACCATTGAGCAATATGTCCACTTCCACGTGGATTTCTTTCAGTCTATCCCTGTTCCGCTTCCTGTCTTTGGCTGGGAATCCGTAGATGCAGAGGGCTGACTGTTAGGCAGTGATCTGCACCATTTTATGTAGGGAACTTGCGCATCCGCCAGTTTTGGTACCCACGAGGGTGGGGGTGGGGTTTCCTGGAACTGATCCCGGTGAATACCCAGGGACAAGGGAGCTCTCGGGGAGTCAGAAGTTATCCACAGATGAGCACCTGTGCGGCCGTCAGGGTTCGTTGTATTTCTATCCATCGAATCTGTCTGGACTGGATTCAGGTGTGAAATTGTGCTTCTCAGTTTTGTTTAAAAACATCACTGACAAAGTTGCTGCCTTCAAACAGATAAGTTGCATATTTGTCTTCGGTGTCAGATTTCGAGTACAACCTTGCAGGGTCTGAATATGAGGCCAAGGGAACCGTGGACCAGTGTTCCTCTGGACAGAGGAACACCTTTCCTTTTTCCTTTTCAAAAAAGGAAAGAGAGAACAGCTTTTCTTTTTCCTTTTTAAAAAAATTTTTTGAATTACAGATTACATTCAATATTATCTTATATTAGTTTCAGGTGTTCAGCGTCGTGGTTACACAGTCATAGACTTTATAAAGTGGTTCCCTGATGTTTCCAGTACCTACCTGGCTCCACACAGTTCTTACAATATTATTGACTGTATTCCCTGTGCTGTATTTTATATCCCCATGTTTATTTTGTAACTGCCAGTCTGTACTTCTCAATCCCTTCACCTTTTTCACCCAGCACCCCCATCCATGGACAAGTGGATTTTAAAAAAAACTGGATGGGGTACATAAAGAAAACGTACAGAGCACCTTTTAAAATAATAGTCCCTTCAGTATAAGAGGTTTCTGAATTCAGACTTAGTTGTAGTCAGCAGGACTCCTATTGTATCCTATGGAGGGTTATGGGGGATGAGGTTCTTGAGGCGGGGTTCAGGTGAGTGGAGAACTGGGTTCTAGTTCTGGCTCTGTCACCATCTGGCTCTCAACCTTAACTGACAGTTTGGCAGGGGAATGAAACAAGCTCATGTGGAGGAAGTACTGAAGAGGCTTCATCTAGGTCACACACTAGATGAATCACACACACCGTATGTGGATTCAGGATCTTAGTACAAGTCCCACCAACGCAGCCATTATTCCATGTTGTCAAGTTCCTTTCCTTCACTGGGCCTCAGTTTACTCATCTGTAAAATGAGTAATTGAAACGGAGGGGTCTCTCAGGCAATGCCCTGTTCTTCTCTTTGTACCTAGTTGCCTCATCATAGGCCTGTGGTTCTTTAGAGGGGCATGTTGGCTTGTTCTGCAGGGCAACAGGACCCTTAGAAATGGTGAGTGTGCTCTGTGTGCGCACGTGTGGGTGCACACATAGATTCGGTAGCATTTGTGCAGATTGTGGGCCGCTGTGTGACTGAGGATTTATATGCAGTATCTTAATACCCCTCACAACAGCCCCGTTATTGCCACATGGCAGATGAGGGACGTGAGGCTCACATGGTCACAGAGCTACACGAGGTGGAGCTCCCCACTTACACCAGGTCTCTCTGACCTCTATAAATATTAAATAGATTAATCCCGAGACTCTTTTCAGCTCCAAATGCTGATGCTGAGCTTCACAATCATATTCTGTATATGTTTCAAGTCACTATCTAAAAATCACACTTGTTTTCGAACAGTTCTGACCTCCAGATCTTGCTGTCTGTTCATCATTAACAGGAAGGTAGCATTTAATGGAATGAGTATTTTATCGCCCTCTATTGGAAAGGCCTCTAGTAATTTTCCTCTCCTCCAATTGCCAGGCTAGGCCTCAATTTGCTTAACAAAAGATAAGCTCTTGGGCCTAAAGACATGGCTGGGCTTTTAGGAAGCTGCTATTAGGAGCTTCATCATTTTTTTAAGGGCTTCCAAGTGCTTTATATCTATTCCTCCTGGGTCAATTGCAATGTGTTTCTCACGTCAGCTCAGTCCAGGGTGGACTCAGGTTTCATGTCATCTCCTGTTTTCTGGAATAAAGTAAAGGGACCTGGGGCCTAATCCTTTAACTATTTTTTCCTATAAAATAGGGATACGGTGTTATCTGCTTCTGGAAGTGATGTGCAGATGTAAAGCCAGAAGGACAGCACTTGCAACCTAGCAGGTGCTATGTGAACGTTTCCTTTGCTTCCAGAAGCCGTCAGTGTCAGGTGCTGCCCAGGACACCGTGCACTTCATGTGTTAACTGAAGTAGGACGTGACTCGCTCACCTCACCTCGTCAGAGAGCCCAGCAGAAAGCCGCAGCCTCTCCTGACTTCGCTGTTTAGAACTCCAGCCTCGGGGAGGCAGGGGCTCCTGAGTAAACGTGGCCTGTCTTTGAGGTCCACCAATCTCATTTTGCAAACAGGATTGATAATAGTGATTGCCTTTCTTTTTGCATGCCTTACAAACAGCAGCCATCCCTTCCAAACAACACGGAGCCTCATAGCACAAAGCATTTTTACACCTCACTCAATTTCGACCCTTCCAGTAACTCGGTGAGATAAAAACGGCTGTATGACAATCACTTTAAATGTAAGAAAAATCAGGCCCTCCTATTGGAGTGCTGGGTCCACGGCCAGAGCCTCTGATTCTAAACGCAGCACTCTTGAGTTTCTTAACAAGCTTCCCACATAAGTGAGATCACAGCTTTCCAGGCAGGCGTCCTCCAATTTCGTTCATTCAAAAGTCATTTTTAATCGCCCATGATGTGTGTCAAGTGCACCATTTTCAAATGATAAGTCTCTAGTCCTGTGTCACCCAAGCCTGAAACTGCGTCTCCATGCTATTACTATGTTGCTGAACTGAAAGCGTCTTCTGTATGTACAGTACTAAATATATAATTTTTAGAGTCATTTCACTTCTATTAACTTGTTCATTTAAAAAGTAATTATGTGCCCCTAGCAAGTGCCTGTGGTCCCTACACTCTAGGAATTTATAGACAACCCCTTGGATGCTCACAAAAACCAGATGAGGAAACTGAGTTCAGAGGACAGAGTGACCTCTGAGGTCACACAGCCTGTGGCAGAGCCAGGATTAGGAATCAGATCTCCCGGGGTTTTTTGGTCCAGAGCCGTTACCTCTCTACAACATCGCTTACTGAACTGGCCTACAGACTGCATGGACCAGCCAGGGGGACAGGAGAGCCAGGACCAAGGCTCGTCTGTCTGGTCCTCGTCCCTTTAGCGCCTCTGCCAGTGTTCTGCCCTCAGCACACACGTGATAAATGTTTGCTGTTTAGACATTTCTTGTTTAACCAGTATTTACAGATGGGAGAACAAAGACATGAAAGCAGTAGCCTTGCCCTCAGCAAGCCTGCAGAGCAGTGAGAGTACAGAGGAGGACCAGGCAGCTGCGGTGTGGTTTCACAAGTCCTCTATATGATAAAGCTCCCTTTACACTCTACCACAGCAGCCTGGTTTCTTTCCATCTCCCCAGCAGGACAAGGAGCTCCGTTCAATCAGGGGCTGTATTCCTCTTGTTTCGCATTATTGTTCCAGGCAAAGCACAGTGCGTGACCTAATAGGTACTTGGCGACTTTTATTTTTTAATGACAGGATGCACCAGAGGTTGCAAGAATAACAAGAAAGGTTCATCCTGGGCCCGGAGAGTCAGGCAAGTCTTCCAAGAAGATGTCCTGGCTGAGATAAATCTTAAAGGACAAACAGGCAGATTAATATCTCACCCATGGGAGAGCCGAGCAGAAAAGCTTTTTCAATTATGCACAGTTTGGGTTTATCCATCCCACCACTTTTCCTCCATCTGCAGGGATAATTGAGAGTCAGCAGCGGTTCAGCTTGCTAAGTGCCCGCAGTGAGCAGTGAATTACAGGGAACAGAAATGCTGTTCATGTTGCTCAGGAAAGGGTGAGCTAGTAGAAATAAAGTGAGGGCTGGTAATTTATTGGCCCTCATTAACAAGGACTCTGTACGCATTCTTAGAGGATTCCTTGTAGATGGAGCCCAGTTATCAGGAGCAAAGAAACTGCATTCTTCATTGGCTACTGCAAATGAAGATTTTCAAGAGCTGCTCTAAAGTGCGTCTTTTGCACAGCCATGCTAACACATAGACCGATTTTTGCAAGCATGTGCACGAGCTCCTGGGGATGTAGAATGTGATGTCGAAGAGACAGAAGCTCCCCGAACAGCTGTAGGAACCGTGGGAACAGGGGTGAGATGCAGCTGTCTGTACAGTGCAGCAGTTGAAAGGCAATCTGCCCAGGCTCAGACCCCTTGCTCCCCTGCTCACCGACTGCAGGACCCTCTCCAGGCTTCATTTTGCTCCTCTGGAACAGGGGGACAATTGTCATCCTTCCCTGATTGACTTGTCTGGAGAATTACATGAGAATGTACATAAACAAATGTTTAAAATGGTCCCTGGCCTGTAGAAAGGGCCTTGTCAGTGTTAGCTCATACTGTTAGTAATAAATGTCTTGTTTGGTAGCCAGGAAGAGCTGGGTTTGCATCTGATCACTTCCTCGCTGTGAAGCTTTGGACAAGTTGCCCAAACGTCTCTGAGTCTCACTTTCCACTATTTAAAGTGGAGGCTATAATACCAACTTCTTAGGGTGATTGTAAGGGTTTTAAAGTCAAATGAGAGCGAAATTGACAAAGGGACTCAAAGAACAGGCCCAAATTCTTTCTCATCTAAGAATGGTATGGTTACCTGGCTCAAGCCTAAAAGATATGTTTTTCTTCACCATTTCCCACATTCCTCTCTGGAACATTTACCCAGCAGACACATACTGAATACCTGCTGAGTGTTTGGCACTGCGCCTGCCCTTCAGGGGCTCCTAGTCTGATGAAAGACACATGAGCAGACACTTACAAAATGATGGCTGGCCGATCCCTCCAGTGAGGGTGTGAGCTGAGCTCTGCCAGGTGCTGGAGAAGAACAACTGTGGGTACTTTCAATCTGGAGTACTTCAGTACAGAGCTCTTGATTGACAAATAAGAAAGGTATTCAATGCACTGTTCTTAGTATTATAAAATGCATTCATGTATATATGACATCGATGATAAAAGACACTGTCACTCTAACATTTTATGGTACTATGATGCAAATTGTTTTTGATTATTTACTGTCTGTTTTCTCATTTGATCCTCACAATAATCTGAGTGAGAAGTAGAGCCAATAGCACCCATTTTATAAGAGTGTAGCCCAGAGGAGCTAAGTGACCAGCTTAGGGTGGTCTGACCACCACGTGGTCCAATCAGCACAGATGGATGAGAAAGAGATACGTGTTTTTTAAAAAACTGAGATTTTTCTGGATTCTCATCTCATGATTTTCATACCATTTCTGGGTCCTTTCCTTGAACAAAAACCTCTGACAATTATCCAGTGGCTTGTATGTGATCCCAGCAGAAGTGGTACTTTGTATTGGGACCTTGGAACTTGCTATATTTCAAATACCCTGGATGTCAGTCTTAGTGGTGAAGCTGAAAACTGTCTTCTAATCCCTTTGGGCAGCTCAGAGAACCTTCCTGAGCCTCACTTTTGTCTTTGGTGGAATGGGGATTACTTTTTTTTTTTTTTACCACATGATTGCTGGGGTCTCTGCAGCTTCCTCTTCTGTGACTCTGTGAGGAGCCCAAAGGCAGAGACAGCTGCAGACATGTGTTAAATGATTCCACACATACCGCCCCCCATCTAGTTTTCCTAAGAGAAGAAGCCAGGCACGCTGCTTTCACAGACCCTTGGGTCGGCCCCTGGGGCCTTCGGGGCTGTTCTCACACATGCAAACCCAGACTGGTGTTGAGGGAGGTCTGGTTAGTTTTGTTCTTTCAAACTGGAGCACCAGTATTTTGACTGTGTTGAATTTTATTTTTCCATAGGTTCCCACCAGCCAAAAGAAGGAAGGTGTTTATGATGTGCCAAAAAGTCAACCTGTAAGTGTAAGTATATCTCCTTTCTGCTGCTGGGTTCCCGTGACCTGGATTCATGTGTCTACAACCTGAGGAAAGGAACTCCTCTCCTGGATGTGTCATGACCCATATGACTTTGCTGGGGCTGCACGCTGGGACCCCTCAGTGGTCAGAGGGAAGGGAGCACAAGGGACCGAATGATGGGGCTGAGGAAGGGGTGCCAACTGGAGGAAGGTCTGGCTCCACCAGTGGGAGTGAGTTGAATCGGCAAACCACCAAGCCCAAGGTGTTCCATGGCAAAAGTCTTCAGCCAAAGATTTTATGATACCTGGTCAGGTAGGGGGCAGTGTCTTGTTCCGGGAAGATTTTTGTCCTTCCAAGTTGGAAGTGGTTAGAAGTTGCAGAGGGACGACAGAAGAAGGGCTAGTCAGGACCTTTAGAGTGTGTGAGGGTCCAACCAGAAAACTGGAAAAGGCCATGTGCAGTGGGCTTACAGAGGACCCAGGAAGCACTGTGCCCATGTGCCAGTGGGACTTCTGGAAGTGTGGGAGGGAAAGGAAACTTCAAGTTCTGTGGTACTGCCCCAAGGCACCCTAGACCCAACCTACATTTAGGACTTCCAGCTGGTACTTCGCAGGCAACTTCTCCATATAATTCAGGGAGTACTGGGGAGCCAGGGAGGGTTCTTGAGTAGGGAGACATGAGATTCTGCCGTGGCCTAGGTAAAACAAACAAATAACAACAACTACAAAACCTATGGTGTTTAATCACTATTGATCTTAATCAGCTCAGTCATGGGTGGAAAGAGTACGGGCTTGAAGTCGTGCAGACCCTCAGGAACCCCAGTTCTGGCCCTAACAAGCTGCTGGGAGGCTAAGTGACTCTGTCTGGACATTGTTACCGGTTCTGGACCCCACATGGTGGGAGACATAAAGACACACCTGCGAGCTTCAAGAACAGATTTAATAGGGGTTTTGAGACCCCCATCCCGTGAGGAGTAGCTAAAGGACTTGGAAATGTTTGGCCTGAAGAAAAGGGACCATGGAAAAGAAAAGATGCAGATGGGAGCCCAGAGGGCCGTGTACGGAAGAGGGAATGCAGCTCTCTGTGTCAGCCAGCTCATGGAACTGAGATTAGTGGGAGCACCACAAGAAAGCCAGGCCCCGCTCCCCATGGGGGTGATGTTCCCAAGGTCACAGCTGTGCAGGTCCGGGGAAGCTGAGCTAAGAGCGTGCACTCCCCATCACTGGAGCTGTGCCTGGGAAAGACCACCTGTCAGAAGACTGGGAGAGGGGGATCCAAACATGGAATGAGTAGAAGGGCCAGTGAGCTCTTGATGTCCTTTCCACACCTGAGCTGTTGGATTCTCTGAGTCGGGAGTCTTTCTTGTCTAATCCTTACGCACCCCCACCTCAGGTCCCCTCGGCCCTTGTGACATTTCTTTCTGATGAGTGTCCCTTTCTCTGTCCTACTCCACCAGTATCTTTCTGAAACCAACATACCCCACTAAATACCGCTCCTAAAACCCAATGTAGGTAAGTTTTAATGAAAAAAAAAACATACCCAAAGAAAACTCAAGTCTGGAAACATAGTAGAGGATATACAGTGGGGTGCCACTCAGAGAAAAAGCATTTTTTTCCCTGAGTCCTTTGCGTTTAATCAAGCTTCCTTGTCACTGAGACCCTGGTCTTTCCTGTCTCAGCTTGGTCCAGCCCCCATGATGCAGCTCCCTAAAATTCAATTTGTGCCTAAATTGCCTCGCTGGCCCATAACAGGTTTAGATATATGGGGAAACAGGCTTCATTTGCCACCTTTGTTTTGGCAAATTTATTAACCAGCTTGGCCATACTATCTCCATGCTTAATGGCTGAAAAATACCCAAGCTCCTTGGCCTGTACAGCATACCTGGCACTTGGGGCCTGGATACAGCTTATATCTCTATCTACCTCCTCCTGGTCCAGCTCTACTGAACTCTACAGTTTCCTGAAGCAGTCGCACCCTCCCCCACTCTCTCTGCAGCCCACCCGAACAGTCCTTAGCTTCAAGCTCTGTGCCCTCAGGGAGACTCTCTGGGTGTCTGCTCCACACAGTGTCAGCACAGCGCCCCTGCCTCTGTGGCCCTGTGCCCTATCATTCCAGTATTAATAGCCTTTCCCACACAGTGTCAGATTGCTGCTGCTTCCCCATCGCTTCCAGGAGCCTCCTGAGGTCCTTGTGTTTCCAGAAGCAAGCCCAGGGCCTGGTCTGTGGAAGCCAGGCACAACACAGCTGCTCTGGAGGTATTTAATGAAAGTATGAATGACTGTAGCCTGCCGTAGGAATTAGTAAAAATCCCCAGCACTTTCTTTTAATGGGAATTCTGTGTCTGTCTGACTCTGAAAAAGTCATTCAAAGGAATAAGGTTTTGGTGGAAAATATCTGGGCCACCTGAATGGCCTGCAGTGGCTCCCAACCTGTGGCTCCCACAGAATCCTGGGCGAATCTGATGGTGATGATGGTTTTTCCATGAATGATTTCAACATTTCTAAATGTCTAAAAGAGGCAGCAGGTAAAAATCTCAGGTGCTGAGGGAGAGGCAGATGGATGCATTTAGAATGTCAGCTCTTGTCCTTACTACCTGTGGGACTCCGACAGGTTTCCTTGTCCCTCCAAGTCTCAGTGTTCTCATCTGCCAAAGGGGTTATTGCATCTAACTTGCAAGGTGATTTTGAGGGGAAAATAGTATATGTATTGGAAAGTTGGTCGCACTTGCTTAAACCTCTCAGAAGTACATTAAATACCCTGCTCCTTTCCCTGTCTGGGATCTTCCTGTTCTCTAGGCTCCCTCCCGTAGACCTTCCCTGATGACGGACCTTTCCTAGGATGCCTCTGTGCTGTGGCAGTCCCTGCCATGATCTCCCTTCTTGCTTCCTCACTGCCTGCTCTTTAGCCAAAAAGACAAGTACAGCCAAAGTAATGCATATGAAGCAGGGAGTCAGGGGACTTCCATAAGTTCCCCATGAGAAGAGATGCTGACCAGTGGCCTGTTGCTCTAGCTAACATCCAGTTTCTTCTTCCTTGGGTCCATGTCTACACAGAACTCTGGTAAGAGACTTGGCTGTCCTTGGGGGAAACCTCAAACCAGCCCAGGAAGAAACAGCCTGATCTTCAGAGTCAGTCTGGGTGTGCTCTCATCCTGGCCACCACTTAAGGGTCCTCGAGCAGCTTCTTACATCTCTTAAGCCTCATTGTTGTCCTCTGTAAAAGGAAAGTAATGCCTACTTTGTGTGTTTATTTGGAGGATTAAAGGAAACATTTATGTAAAACCCTTAACAGGGGATATGGATTAGAATAAATGAGAGCGTTCTATTTGTTGCTGTTACAAGCAATGCACCAGCAAACAGTTCTCAGCTGGGAGTGCCAGGTATCCTAGATGATTACACTTCTCTTCTGGGAAGACCTCCCGACCCCAGCGTAAGCAGCCCCTCGGAGGTATCTGTGCTCCTCTGCAATGACCACAGTGGATTGTTGTTTTCTTTTACGTATCCAGGTGGGCTATTGGTCTGTGGGTTCCTTACAAGCCTTGACTTTGGGGTTAATGACAGTACCAGCCTAAGAGTTTTATGTGAATCAGCACAGTGCTTGTGAAAAGGGAAGATTTGGTAGCTGTAAGATATTATTCTTCATGTTTTCCCTACTTTGAGGGGAGTTCCTTGAGGACAGGAATAACTTTTTGCTTAACTGAGAACATGCTTATTGATCTCAGGGAGGGAGGAAGGAAGGGAGCGAGAGAGGGAGAGAGAGACAGAGGCATCAATGTGAGAGAGAGAAACATGGATTGTTTGCCTCCCATATGTGCCCTGAATGAAGATCGAACCCACAACCTAGGTATGTGCCCTGACCTGGAATCAAACCTACAACCTTTGGGTGTACAGAAAATGCTCCAATCAACCGAGCCATCCAGCCAGGGCAAGAATAACTTTTAATCATCATTATTTCTGAAGTAACTCTTCTTAGGATTTCTAATCTCTGACATTTTGATAGTGGACTCTCCCCCACCCCTCAAAAAATGTGTGCACTTGTAAATTATTGTAGACCTTGAAGCCAATGGGATCCCTCGATATCATCATCTAGGACCCCTGTCCTAAAGCTTCAGTCACTGGCTCATCTTCGCTCTTCCATGGACAGAGATAGCCTCAGTAAGGTGGCAAATTTGATGTATTGGGTTCCAGAGTTTTAGGAAAGCAGAAGTTAGAAATCATTGTTTCCTATTGGTCTCACCTGACCTAGTGCATCAACTTATGGGAGCAAAGTATTTTTTTTTATTAGCTAGCCCTAGGTCCAAAGACAAATCCATTTGCATCTCTTTACTCTCCCCACTCACGTTCACTGGTCCCAGCAATAGTCTCACACTACCTTGCTCCTTAACTGTGGGGCTCAGCTGCTTTCATGTTCCACTTTCACAAATGACATGTTAGGATGCTTTTGTTTGCTTAGTTCATTTGGACCTGTAATGTCCCCTTCTCCTAACAGATTTGTTCTTAGGATCGTGCTATGCTCCCCTCCACTCTTCCCTAGGAACTCTGGGCCAAGATAAGGCTTAACCCCACTCACTTCTGGGTTTACGTGTACATTTTAACTCCTCCTGGTCAGGGCAGCCAAAAGCTCTGCACAGGGGCTGATTTCTCCTATATCTTAAATAAACAGGTATAATTATTATGTCAACATCTCTGAAATCCAGTGGCATAAATGCTGGCTGACAGGAAATGTTAGATGGCTAGAGAGACAAGGACATTCAGGCAAAAGGTTGTTTGAAGGATGGGCAGGATCGGAATCCACAAAAGAGAAACAGAGTACCTTCTGGGCAGATCATTGAGGTCCCCCTGGCTCTTAGGTTTATACTACCCATACTTACCAGCAGTCAGAGTTGATTAATTTATCATCAACTTTCATCTTGAAGAAACAGGGACATAAGTGGTCTTCCTCTCTGCCAGCTCATAATGCTGGCCGTGTTGTTTAGACAAACATCCTGTGCCTTTGAGGCTGTCAGAAATGCACGTTTCTGAGCGGGGAGAAAGGTGTGCGCTAAGCATCCATCACTGCGTTCATTATTTAGTGCTTTTTGCACTTTTAGCCTTTGAACATGATTCCAGTTCCACAGTGGGACCATAGTGGTGCAGCCACAGGCTGCTGAAGTGCCTGTTCTAGACCCTTTCATGCCCCTACAACACTGAACTTGGTTAAAACTTACTGTGAAGGTAAACTGTTTCAATGACACAGACCTTAACCTTAGTGTGCTTCATGTGATTTTTGGCATGAGAAATGCTCAGTGATTTTCTTCTCCCCTTCCCTCCTACCCTCTCCCAATATTCTTCTGGCTGAAAAATATCTTTTATCCTTCACCTTATAACTGCCTGGTTTAAAAGTCTTTCCTGTAGTTGTATTAGGCATAAAAGACTTTCTAATTATCAGTAATACCTTTTGGGGGCCTTCAAAATAGAGATTCTTAAAAGTTTGGCATAGTGGTAAATAGGAAGGACATAGGCTTTCAGATTGGTAAATTGGACTTGACATTAATTTCCTTTTGATGAAACACAGATTCAGAAATTGAAAGGAATGATCAGATCCTCCCCCCTGCAAAATTCTTTCCTCACTTTGGGTGTGATCATCATCAATCACTCTGACTTTCAGAGACTCATTTTCCTGAATGAAAATGATGAGCATCTTCTACTAACATCTCAGGGCTTTGGTGAGACTCACGAAGCAATGTGAAAGCATCTTCTGTGACACTGAGGATTACTTTTATAGACTCTGGGGAAGTAAAGATTGAGGAATGGTATGTACTGGTTGCCTCCACTTATTTTATGGGATGTCCTATGATTAAAAGAAAGACCCAAGTCTTCTGACAAGAGAAGACAAGTCTGAGTGCAATATAAGAAAGAAATTTCGGACTCTGAGCTGATTTTCAGAGGAAAGTACAGCCTCTCAGAGTAGTGAGGTCTCTGTCCCTAGGAGTATTCAGGCTCTATAAGGGATTCTTATGTTGTGAAGGTGACTGCAGTGATGGACCTCAGACTGATGCATCTACTCTCATTTCATTTGCCCCCATGTTCATTATGTCTAGTATTTATTTACCTCACCATAGTCTTGTTCCCAGTATCTCAGCTGCCAAGCCACATACCTCAAAGACCCCATTTCTGTTGTCATCATTACCACCTTGGACTTAAAAGACACCCACTGTGAAGTGCACAAAGGAAGTTGTGGCATTGCCCTGTGAAGTTAGTGCTCTGGATGGAAAGAAGTTTACCAGGTATAATAACCAATTCATCTCACTGAGCAAGCATTGGGCATAGAGCAAGTGCCTAGAAAATCTGTTTCTCCTTAGTTACCTTCTAGAGAGCTTGAAATCAGAGCTCTACATCTTTCTGTTCTGCCTGAAAAGGAGCCACACTGAGAGAAACTGATAGAAATCCTGATCACATTTTAAGCCAAGGCTACGTTAGCTGTGGAAAAAGCAGGTAGACTTAATTGAGCATCTACTATGGATACTCATGGACCAACTTGGTTCCGGTCTTGGCTTATGTTTCAGTAATCGCAGTTGTGGGAGGTAGGTGTCATTTCAATAAGGAAGCAGAGTCTTCTAGAGGTCACATAGCTTACCCAGGATCACAAAGCTGGTAAGTGGCAGAGCCAGAATTTGAACCCTAAGTTGTTCTGACTCAGGCACCCACACAATTTCCACTAAAACATACTGCCTTTAAGATTAAAGAAAATGCTGAGCCCTTTATCTCTTCACCGTCACCTTAATCAGAATCAATGCCCACACCTCAGTTCCCCTCGCCCATTACTCATTGTTTTTGAGTCTTTACAGCACTTAAGCCTCAGGAGGCCCAGCACTCAGTTGCTGGCTATGAACACCTCTCTCCCCCTTTAGATTGAGTTTGATGAGTCATGGCCATGTCTAATTCATTTCCAAACCCTCTCTCTTTGCCTGTCACACTGTTTTCATCATCCTGGTATTGAAAAGGTATTTGTGAGTCACGAAGAACAAATCTCAGTGCAAGCTGCCCATCTCTGAAGATCAGTAAGCTTCTCATTTTGCTACTTCTGTCTCCTACCCTCCAAACACTGGTGTGTTTCTTTATGAGACCCCATCCCCCCCACAGTCAGAACTCAGTTGATTTTCTTTGCTCTCGATTTAATTCAGTTTCCCTGCTGCAAATGTAGGAAGAGTCAATCCATTAATGTGAACAATTTCTCTGGACAACTGTTCCCTACAACCCCCCTATTCATTTTTCATGGCAAATAAATTTTCATTCACAATTCAGCAGTTGGTTTTTCCTTTCTTTTGAAATCTGGATCATGTTGTATAATTGGATTAAATCTAGTCTGAACATTTGTCAGTTTCACTTCCTCATTAAGCACCACATTGTAGAGAAATTATAATTATTGCGACACCGTTAACATAGCTGTCACACCAGAGGAGGCTGTCCCGAAGTAAAGGAAAGGAATCTGAATCTACATATGCCCACAAACGACATAGGATGTTAATGTTTTGATGTTTCTTAAGTGGGCTTTCTTTTAGCTACACTTATAAATTGTCCTGAGATAGAATGCTGAGTCCCTAAAAATCCTAGCGCTTGTGGGAACATTGCGAGACACTCTCTGGTTCAGCCTCCCCAGCAGCACAGAATTCCTCAAGTATATGTGGTCAGTGCAGCTGAACGTTCCTGACTCTTGGGCTTTGGCTCACGCACCTGCAGTGACAGACCCTCGTAAAATTCTTCTTTCTGTTTGTTTGTTTACTACTTCTATTTATTTATGTACTCATTCATCTGTCCATTAGGCAAATATTTACTGAGAACCTCCCACTTGCCAGACAGTGTTCTAATCACCAGAGACACAAAGAAGAATAAAACTAGCTGCCTAAGAATCTTGATGGTCTTAGGGAGAAGGTAGCCGTATACAAATAATTACAATCAGTGTAACCGAGGCTGTAAGAGGCTGTGTATGAGATGCTCTGGGAACAGAGTAGAGGCAAGTAAACTTCCCCTAAGGGAAATTGGTGAGATCCTCATCCAGGGGATGGGGTTGGAGTAGAGTCTTAAAAGATCATGGGAGTTTGGCACTGGAGAAAGAGTGGGGCAGCATTCAGGAAGAGAGAACCGAATGTTTAAAGGCACTGAAGTATCCCAGGGGCTGATGAGAAGTCTGGGGTGGCAGGACCACAGGATGACTTCGTGGGAACAGAAGACAGTGGTACCAAAGGAAGCCAGCCCCAATGAGCCCAGGGCCTGAAAGGTGGTGCTCAGAAGCTGGAATTTGTTAGGAAGCCACTGATGCTTTTGGGTGAAGAGAGACTATTGGAGTTGCATTTCTTAACATCACTCTATTGTCCTGTGGCAGGTGGCTGGACAGGTGGGGAGACCATTAGGAAGCTAATGAAATTATCTATGTGTATCCCTCAGGATGGAGTCAGCAAAACAGAGTCCACACCAGTGTAATACAGGGAATTAAATGTGGGGAACTAGTTACAACGGTGTTAGAAGAGCTGAAAAGCCAAACAGACAGTGGGGCAAGCATCATTAGTAATAACTGGAAGTTGCTACAATCCCTTGGATATGGGAAAGGACAAAGGAAAGAGGTGGCATTAGCAGAGTCCAGGAGCTAGGGTTGCCAGTATCCCATTACTGGCAGTACTGGGGCCTTGGGCCTGTCCAGCAGGGCCCAGACCATGAAGAGATGGGCTTTCTGGTGGAAACTAAAACCTTGGAGGAGACTCAACCACTCCCTGAATACTGCCCAAAGAAAGCTGGTACCAAATCCACCCCTCCCCCTTCTGCCCTCCATCCAATTTCCAACCACTGCCTTCTATTGGCCAAGTCTAAGTGGAAGCGTGTTAGCCAGGGAGACTGGGCACTGTAGTCTACAGGGTTCAGCTCCTGTCATAGAGTATAGAGCAGGGAGATGGCAAGAATGGGTTTGAGAGCAAAGAGGTCAAGGGGTGGACATGTGAGGACCACTGTGGGTTAGGACTGGGGTGAGGCCCTGCAGAGAGAAATTGAGAGAGAGAGGGCAAAAGACAGAGGTACATTTGAGCAGATGACCAGGGTACATCTGGAAAGATCTCGCTGATTTGGCGGGGAGTGAGACAAACACAAGGTCTAAGCTACCTCCTGGGTGGCAAGCTTTGGGAGGTCAGGTACTAGTCCACATGGCCTGACCACCCAGTCTCCTCTCCTCTAGCTCTGCCATTTACCTGCTGTACCTGCTGTTGTACACCTCTAACTTCTGGGAGTGTTTGTGCATCCACCTTTCCATCCGCTGGCTTCAGGTTCTTGCCAAAGATAGCCGGGAGCCCTTTTATCTTCCCTCTGTTCTCGGCCCGTGACTCTCCTTTGGGTGGTGTCATGTTATCGCTTGAAATGATACCTGGCTCTTTCTCCTGAGGTTGAAACACTGAGGTGTCATGAATGGAATCAAACAGCATTGTAGATGGCTCACTGTTAAATCATGCCTGAAACTTGTTTTCCGCAAATGCGGAAGGGATCAGTGTTTGCATAAGCAGCTCCCCGTTCTACTGTATGCTCAGCTGTGTGTTGGCAAAAATCATGTCAGAATAAAATAAGGACCACACCATTTCTCTGCAAAATACCTACCAGTGGTCTCCTAGAGGAATGTCTTCAACCTTTTATAAAACCCAGGAAAATTTACTCAGGTGAAGCATGCACAGTATAGCCTTCTATATAAACAGAAGAAGAACAGATGTGATCGAAGCTGGGTTGAAGCCTACACACTAGGAAGCCCCCACACACACACCCACTCTGAAGGACTGAGAAGTCTCTGGAAGAGAAGAGATCCACAGAGGGTAGTGTGAAAACTACTGTCGAAGGAGCCCACTAGTTAGTTCCATGGGTGGGAGAAGTGAGCAGGTCACATGAGCAGATCCTGTACATTATTCCTCCCATCAACAGTGTTGTGATTCTAGAACTGAATGTGTGAACCCAGATGGGAGGCAGTAGAACAGCAGAAAGAGCATGCAGTGTGAAGCTAGTTGGAGCTTTACCCTTCTCAGCTGTATGAGTGTAGGTAAGGTGCTTTTTTTTTTTTTTAAAGATTCTTCATGACAGTTAACACAGGGAGAGCTACTTCCCTGGATCTTGTGAGGATTAAATAACAGATATGAATTCTGTTGTGTTGGGCACAGAGTAAGTATTCAGTACTTGGTAGTCAACAGGGTATTGAAGTTAAAAGTATGAACCTTGTAGCCAAAGTACTCAAGCTTGAAATTTTTCTCCTTCAGTTATCAGCTGTGTAACCTTGGATGGGTTATTTAAACTTTCCTATGTCAGAGTGCGTTTGCTTATAAAGTGAGGATAATGACTATGATACCTACTTCATAAAGTTCTTTAGAGGACTTGGATAGGTATTACATATAAGACCTTTAGAACAGCACATGACATAGGAAGGGTTCCAGAAACCTTAGCTGTAGTATTTTTATGAACTGTTATGTAGACAAAGGACCGTGCCAAGTGCTTTAAGAGATATGAGGATGAGTAAGACCATACACAAGACCTGCCGAAGCCACTAAGGTGCTTTTAGTCTACTGGAAGGAAGAAGATTGGTGTACAGAGTAAGGGGCTGGAGTGCCTTCAATTCTCCATGCCTGAGCAATGATGTCAACAAGATCAAGTTTAACCCAAGAACCCAGGGTGGGGCTGAACCTGCAGGAGAGTGCCATGCTATGGAGCAGGGATAACACACAATGGCAACTGCCAAATGTTGAGCACCCAAGCAAGGGACTCTGATAGGCACCTACTTCACTACTTCAAGACTCTCCCAAACAACCACAATGTAGGTCTGTTCTCTACTATAAAGGATATTGAAGATCAGAGAAGTTAAATCACTTAGCACAGTTAGAAGAGGCATCACTAAGAATTTAATCCAGCTGTCTCTGACCCTAAAACTAGGGTGATCTAGTTTATCATCCAGACCGGGTCACTTTTGAAAGTGAAAGGGGGGTTCCTTCTTAACAATTACAGCAGGACACTAGGCATGAATAGGACCTGTCTTAGATTCACCAGGGTGCAGGGCCACCCTACCCAAAGCTAGTGAATGCTCTTCCTGCTGGGCTAAGTTGTCTCTAGACCAGAACACAGTGAGATTTCAAGCAGAAGGAAGGAGGCATCTATCCATCTTGTTCTTAAAACTCATTGCCAATAGTGCTACCTGTGCTGAAGCAATGACTGTACTGTCCCCAAGATACAGATGCACTGATGCATGCTTGCTCCTTCAGTGGGCATAAGTCAGGTTACATGGAGATCTGTTGCAGGGTAAGAAAATGTGATTCAGAGGTATCTGTTAACTGCTGCTGCTGCGAGTCTATCATTATTCCTCTAATACAGATCATTAGCATTCACAGAACCTTAACTACAGCATCTCTAATGAGCTGAGCTATAATATGTAGTTTCCCCATAAATATCCATTGATGCTGACACTCTTCCTTCTTGGTACAGTAATTCTGCTTTTCTGGATAAATCATCATATTGAGGCTCTTTCTTTTCTCCCTAACTGCCGTTATTAGTGGTTGCAGAAGAATAATGAACAAACTCTAGTCATAAAAAAGGAGAAAAAGATAAATGAACAACCATGGAGAATAAGAAAATATATATTGGTGACAGTCCCACCCCAAAGCACACAAAACCTTGTTTTTGCAATGATTTAGAAAGGAGGAAAGAAATGAAAATTTGTTGCACATGTACTGGGGGCCAGGGATGCAGCTTGGTAAGCTGTATCTAGTTCAGTGGTTCTTGAAAACTGAGTCACTGAATATTCATTTGTGACACTTTTAAAACACAACTCCTTGGGGCCCACTCCAATAAACCTCCTTTTATAAGACTTCCGCATCTTTATATATAAAGGGAGATTTATAAAGCTCCCCTGATGGATTCTAATGCTTGACTAAGTTTACCTAGTTTCGTTAGCATGACAAGAATTATTTTTCCATTTTCTGGGTAAGAAGATTGAGGTTGAGATGCATAAAGAATGGCTCATGTTAAGGTGATGTTCACTCTTACCTTTCTTTTTTAAATCCTCACCCAAACATATGTTTATTGATTTTAGAGAGAGAGGAAGGAAAAAAAGAGAAAGAAAGAAATATCAATGGGAGAGAGAAGGATCAATTGATTCCCTCCACATACGTGCCCTGACC
>CM052542.1:36250078-36278949 GCA_028533065.1 Trachops cirrhosus | reverse complement strand
GGGGGGGGCGGGGGGGGCGCGGCACGAGGGGCGGGAGGGGTCGGCAGGGCAGGCTCCTAAACTGCCCACTGTGGCTGCTCCTTCCAGAACCTTACCTCTCACCCCAGTCTTAAAACGCAGGTCATCTGACACCCTTTGTTCTCCTCACCACGTAATGGTTCAAAGCATGTGCTCCAAAGCCAACACCTTGGTGAAAATCCTGGCTCTACGGTTTACCACCTGTGTGGGCAAGTTAATTAAGCCCTCGTGCCTGAGTTTCCTCCTCTGAAAACAAGGATTGTAGTAATAGTAGCTCCATTTGCCGTGGTAATTAAATGAGTTAATACATGAAAGCACTTTAGAACAGTGTCTGGTACATACAGAGGAAGTTCCCTGTAAGCATTAGCTATTATTATTATCCTGCTGGCCTTTGCTTAGCCAAGAAGGCATGAGGTTTTAATATTACTATTTAACACAGTTCTTCCTTTTTAGACCAGAGTGGGCTGTTTGGGATACATTCTAGAAATAGAATCACCACTTCTTAATGAATGATGGGATGCCAGGGTGTGGAAGAGAGTAGGAGCAAGAGTAACGGGTACATTTGGGGACTTTATGGATCTACCAAAACCAGAAATGATGATCTCAACCACTTGTGACCTAACCGAGGAGATATTGACTACTTTAAGTCAAAAGGGTCTTTCATAAAGAGACTCAGCAAGAATGTGGGTGAAGAGACCTCTGCCTGTGGAATTGTTGTAAGATCTCATTGAATATACCATCCTCTTGCCCTAACTGCATGATCTTCAAAGATAATTTGTCCATCACCAGAGAACAAGCAAGAAAAGAAGCCAGAGTCCAGAGCACTGTTGTCAAAGTGACAAAATTGGAGTTCCCTTGTCCCTGTAGTAGTATGCACAAAGTGTCTCTTTTGTCTTAATTCCATCTTTTCTGCAATAGTGGAAGGTACTTCCTAGAATCAGTCTCTGGTCACTTGTGCATTGCTCTGTTCCAGCATTGCTCCCTTCATCCATCCCACAAATACTGTCTGGCATCCACTGTGTGTCAAGCACTGCATTAGCCACCAGTGCCATACAAGTCAGACCCAGTCCCATCCATTGCCCAGCTCACGTTGCATGGGGGAGGGCTGCCCACACACAAGTAGATAGAGGGTAAGTGCTAGCCACAAAACCAACCAGGGTAGTGTGACAAAAGCTGGGGGCTGCTACCGTATTTACATGAACTAGTCAGAGGAGGTCTCTCTAGGGAGGTGATACCTGAGCTGAGATCAGAATTATGAGAAGAAACCAGTCAGGGGAAGAGTGGGACAGAAACATGGAATGACAAGGGCAAAGGCCTTGGCACAGGAATGTTCCAGTTGTCCATGAGGAACAGAGAGACCAGTGTTGGCCAAAGCATAGTGGGAAAGGGGAGACTGATGGAAGAGGGGCTCAGACACAGAGACAGCAGCCGAGCAGGGACCGTCTTATAGGCAGTGGTAATGAGTTTGGGTTTAATTCCAAGTGTAATGAAAAACAGTTCAGCATTTTAAGCAGGGAAGTGAACCTGATATGTGCTTTTCAAAAAATATTACTTTAGCTGCTCTATGGAAGATGAGTGTAAGGGAACAAGAATAGAAGCAACGATCTAGGCAAGAGGGAATGCCCCAGAGGAGATGGAGAGAGGAAGACAGAGTTGGGATATGTGTAGAGATAGAATCACCATTTACCAAATGATTGGGTGTCAGGGTGTGGGAGACAGAAGGATAAGAATAACATGCATTTGGGGGCTTGAACATCTAGATGTGAGTTGGTGACCTTTACAGAAATCAGAAGACTAGGAAAGAATGGGTCTGGGAAAATCAAACATTCTCTGGACATGCTAAGTATGAGAGGCTAAATGGTGTGGGATGCAATTGCTTCACCAATTGCTAGCAACTAAGGGAGGGAGTGATAAGATCAGATATTGGCTAGGATTAAAGTAGCAGGGAATGCCACAGATTGACTGCCACCCTTGAGCCACTGATGGGTCTCAGTAATGGAAAGGACTCGCACTCAGATGAAAATGCCACCCAGATATTGGAAGGGATAGAAGAATAAATAGCTTGTCCCTTTTCTTATAACTTTCTTCTGGGATGTCTCCCTAGTATTTCTCTGAAGTTGGAACCAGGGTCATCATTCTACTTACAAAGCCTCATTAGGTAAATGACAGAGTGGATATGACATCTTTTCTGGAGTTTATAACAGCACATGCCCAGTCTCTGTGAGTGAGCGAGTGTGTGCGTGTGCACATGCGTGCACACACATGCTGAGCATTTGACAACACCATATGGGCTCCCATACCGTCCACTTAGTAAGTCATGCTATCACCAAGTTTTCTCTGTTCCATTTTCTAATCTCTTATATAAGCAAGTTTATCCATCCATTCATTCTGTTGTTTTGTTTTTTTAATTGTCAGTTGAATGTAACTTCCTTCTGTGTGCTAGCCACTGGGCTATCTAACTATTGGGGATATAAAGATGAAGAAGATACCGTTTCCCATACAAGGGACTTACAGTCTCTACAAGGTCATAGTCTATAGTAAAGAAGAAAGAAGGTAATCACCCATTTTAACTGGACATGTGTGGTGCCGAGAGGAAGATCATCTAGTTCACCCTGAAGACCATGGAGGAAGGCTTGGGAGAGGTGACTATACTCAAGTCTCAGTGGATGAGTTACAGTTCTCCTGATGAGCAAGGATGGGAAGGGCAGCCCATCACAATGAATAGTGCATACCAAGCCCCGACAGGGGAAGAAATACAGAGAGACCTGTTAAGAGGGCGTATGAGCTTATGACAGAAGGTTGCAAACTATTTGTAGTTGGACAACCAGAGACAGTTGAATATAATGCTCTTCCAGATTTCCTCTGACTTCCAACACTTAGGCTGCCTTCCAAGCCTAGCTTATTGGTGAACATAATCTCACTTGATCCTCAGCTCTATGAAGAAGCCATTCCCCTCACTGTTTTACACATGAGCAAGCTGAGCTTTCCTTGTTGTAAAACATGCGCCAGGCTTCTCTGTTCTGACTTACTGTCTCCTCTTCCTCTATACAACTGTGAGGGAAATTGTGGTCAGGTAGAAAGGAACTAGACCAGGACTTGAGAACTCAGAGTTTTATCCCAGTTCTGCCACTAAAATTATCATGATTTTGAAAAAGTTGGAGGCCTCAGTTTCTTCATCTGAAAAACAAAGTAGGGTTGAGTTGGGTTAGCGCTCTCTATAGTCTATTCTAATTCTGCTACTCTGCAATTCTGCAATTTGTAAACTATTTGAAATGCCATCAAATAGGTGCTACAGAATCAGCATATATTCCCAAAGATGCCCCATTGAATTGCTGGCTGAATATTTGACCCAAATAAGCAAACACTAATGGAGGTCTCACTGTGTGTCAGACACCATGCTACTTAAGCTATTACCTTAAATCTTATCCAGGGTAATCATACAGTCTTGTGAGGTGGTTATTTCCCTAATTTACAACAAAGAAAAATTCAAGATGGGTGAACTAGTCAAATTCCATTTACATAGAAACAGATCTCCTGGTTGGGTTGTTTGCAGTGGAGTTGGCCTCAGTCCTGTGGATGGCATCGCAGCAGTGGAAATGGAACACGCTCTGTGAAATGCTCAGTGTGACACCTTCATGCTCTGACCTGCATGGGTGCCTTCCAGTTCCCCAACTTAACTGCTACAGCTCAGGGAAGGGATAGCGCCTGGGTCCTCAAACTATTGGCACAATGCCTTGCTTGTAGTGGGCATTCAGAAAACTGTTAATTATTCATCGACTGCCTTGAGAACCGAATCCAGGAATGGGGAAGTGGATAAGGAAATGAATGCCTAAGCATGTAAAATCTGCATTCCTCCAGAGAAGAAAAGGGAAAACATTTTGCACAGAACAGCTGTCAGAGCAGCAGGCGAAGCCCTCCTGACTATTTTTTCCTTTGCTGTGACATCTCTCCATTTCTGGTTTCCTCTGATTTGTTCCTTGCCCAGCCTGAGCCTCTGCTCCTCTTGCATGATTTCCACTCCATCCAATATTTTTCCTGTTTGGTGGCCATCTGGACCACAGGAGTAGCCTAAGAGAGACACACCAGCAAAGAGAGACGTGGCTGTCGGAGAAGTTCCCCTGCCCTCATCCCCGAGAGTGTGCTGAGCTTCTGTCATCCTGCTGATGGGGGCCAATTTCTCATGACTGTGATTCCAATTCACTCCCTTTTCAAAGTACTGAGCTGATGCCAACTCTTGTTAGGAGTTTTTGAAAAAGCCTTGAGTTTTTGCTAATGTGGAACTAGAATAATAGATTTTTAAAAGGAGAAGAGATAAAGGAAGAGATATTTAAAAGCAAATAATTATAAGCCTCGGGAAATCATTTCCCCTTGGTTTCTAGTTTCCTCTGTACATTTATACCTGTGCAAGTCTGTCTTTCTGTGGACAGACATCTCACACCTGCCCCCGCTTCCTTGTCAAATGGCAGGTCTTCAGGGTGAGGCCATGGGTTGGGACTGAGATCTAGAACCCAGAAAGCTGCTAAGTGTGTAACAGCATGAAGAGAGAGAAGCAGCAGCTCGGTGGATAGGGTGGTGTTTCAGTGTTTCTTCTTAACTCCCATCCCTGGCCCCATTTCAGCTGTCACCATAGGAATAGCTATGTCATCATCTCTCTCTTTAGGATCCCTGCCCACGATCCTGATGGCCTCACCATTGCCACCATCGAATCCCTGACACCAGTACTGCCACCATCTCAGACTGTGGGCTGCTTCCAGCTTCCCTGACCCCTCACAACTGGGTTACCATGTGTTTGATGACAAAGAGTAGTCGTAGTGATCTCTAGCACGAGTCACTTTGCTAGTCTGAACCAGGCACTGCATACTAAAGTCTTTGTGTGAATTATCTCGACACCGCTTATGATAATTGTCTGTTTTATTTTCCATCTCTCTCTTGTGATATAAGGGCAAGGAATGTGCCTTAGCACAGTTGCTCACTAAATAAATGTGGACTGAATGAGGGACTAGTTATCATGGTCTTATGATAGCCATCACCCCAAACACTGGCATTGTTATTTTTCAGGCATGACATTCATCTCCTTCCCTGTGTCACTGTCACTGAGATCGAACTTACTTGCTATTAGTGTCTCATTGTGCAATCATCATCAGCCTGCAAATTGCACCAGCAACTCCACCCTTACATATACGTCATCAGGAAAGTAATGGATGTGTTTTAGACAATCAGTGTGAAAGCGTGGAACTGCCGTCTGAGTTTTGAAATGGGTGTACGGGGTGGAAAGGAAGAAGAGCAGAGGAGAGGAGAGCATCAGGTTGGTGGAATAATGGGCTGACTCCCAGAGCAGTCCAGCCTTGCCCGTTTTAAATACGGGGGAAATGTGTAGGAACAGGCATGGCTTGGACCCAGCACCTGCTCTGCGAGGACCATGTTGCACCTTCAGCTTCCCCTCCAGGGCACTGCACCCCTTCCCCGAACCAGAGTTTCCCAAGCTTTTGCAATGGCCTAAACCCTGCCTATCCTCACCTACCCAGCAAGGAATTCCATAGCCATGGAATTCCTCCCTCTCTCACTCCCTCCTAACTTCTTCCTTCTCTCCCTCTCCCTCTTTTCTCCCTTCCTCCTTGTCCCTGACCCTCTCCCTCCCTTCCCCACTTCCTTTTCTGTAGTTTTGGAAAGGGCACTGACATCCATTGCGATTTTACTCTGCCAGTTATTGAGCTCATTTTTTTCATATACATCAATCCTCTCACTGCTTCCCCTTGGAAAGCCCACACTGTAAGCACCATGATTCCCATTTCACAGAGGAGGAAAACTGAGGCTCAGAGGAAGGAAGGAATTTGCCCAAGGAAATGCCAATAACGAAGCAGTAGTTTGACCTCACAGCTGCTGTTTCTGACATCTCTCCACACCCCCACCCTGCATCTCCTAAAAGCATCAAACTTCTCCCTTTAAAGTATAAATTGCTTTCAAATGCAAGCAAATTAGTTTTCTTGATATTAAAGTTGGAAAACTAAAAACCCAGAGTCAGATTCCTTAGCCACAGCTGTCCACTCTGCATTCATGTTGGCTCTTTCAGGTCCACCTAAGGCCTGACCGCTGTCCAAGGGGCCTGCCTTTCTCGAAACACATAAGTAAGGCACCCGCAAACTCCTCTCACCACCAGTCCCCATCGTGGCTTTCCCTTTGCATTTTAAGAAAGGCGGTTGCAAGGACTAGCTTAACTTTTAGGAAGCCTGTTGTAAATATTTTATTGCCCAGGGATTTGTGAAGATAGTGCACTTATGTGCAATTCAAAGGGAAGATGTAACTTTCATCCTAAGATCTAAGCATTTCCCTCCATCCTCTAACCTTCTGGGCAACCTTGGAGGCCCTCCTGAAACGGTAGCTGGGGGAGGAAGGGCCCTTGGCTGCTAAAATGAGGCCCAACTTTGAGTAATTAAAGGCAATTCTTTAAATCATTATAGAGACATCCTCAAAGCATCACCAAGCCCTCTCTTGGATCAAGGCTTTGCATCCACTGAAACCATCGAGCCCAAATCCCAGCAGGCCAGGGTCATTTTGCTGGAATGATGATGCGGCTTCATGGAGTTGCACTTGAAACATGAATCTTAAGTTCCTTTAAAAAAAAACCCACAAATATCTTGCTCAGGCTTAGCCTAGACAAGGAAAAAAACCCTTTACATCCAGGAGAAAGCTGCTATTTGGCAAACTGAATTTGATTTCCTGGTCCTGTCTAGACATAGTAAAGAATTCACTCCTCCTCAGAGAACCTTTCCAATCAATGCAAAGGTAGGATGTTCTTTAGAATAGAAGAGATTCTACAAGGAAGAAATATGTCTAGTATTTAGAAAGCACCCAGGCAACTGGAAGATTTTTTTTTAGGATAGATAGATAGATAGATAGATAGATAGATAGATAGATAGATAGATATTATCTAGAACTGAGCTATTCAATACAGTAGCCACAGGTGGCTATTTAAATTGAATTTAATTATAACTCAATGAAATTAAAATTTTATTTCATCAGACACACTAGCCACACAATAGCCACAATGCAGCTACTGGCTATCATACTGGACAGTGCAGATACAGAACTTTGTATCATTAAAGAAAGTCCTATTGGACAGTTCTGCTCTTGAAGGAAATCATTTGTTAACATCATAGTTTCTGTTCCCCAATCTCGACTCCTCTCCACTCTCCTTGGTTCTTCAATTAGGAAATAGGTTTTCCTGTCTCTCTCTGCCAAGAAGTAGGAAAGTGGCTGTTTACTCTTGGCTAAAGGTGATAGAGAGTGTAAACCAGACACCCCAGAGGGAATTCGTCTTCATTAGCACGTGTCTTGTTAAATCATTCACTGAGGAAATGCACATGCATCCAAATGCCTGGAATCACTAGGTGCCTTAATGGTACCCACCTTGGTGCAGTTACAAATCACTTAAGTTAATCCATTTCTCCTGAGCTTTCTTAATGGATAATTGAATTCATTCTTTTGCAACATTGGCCTGAGTTCTGAGTTGAGATCTAGAAGCCGTGTGTTCTCCCTGTTGCCCTCTTATCCATCCCACCCACAAGCTAGAATGATTGCATATCCTGGCTCACTCTCAGCTTTAGGAGAGCAGGGGCCCTACGTCATTCATCTTTGTAGCTCCAGCACCTAGCCAGGACACAGCCTGTGGAAAGTGCCCAGCAAATGTTTGTTGAAGAAATTAATTAATCAATTACATAATCAATCCGGATGCCTTCAGTTTTCCCAGTAGGATTTTCACTAATTATTCCTGCAGAGAGTTCATTCCCCAGCACAGTGATTAGTGAATCTGGCAGCACATTAGAATTACCTGGGGAGCTTTTAACACCTACAGGTGCCAGGGCCCCACCCCAGACCAACACATTCCCAGCCTCTGAAAGTGGGGCTGAGGCACCAGAGGTTTGCTAAAGGCTCCCCCGTAGGGTTGCACTGTGCAGTCAGGGGTGAGGAACACCGCAGGCTTCTGATGTGACAGCCATGAGTAAATTTTCATCTTTTTTGTCCATCAAGTCCCACCTCATCCACTGTCACTCTTCCTGCAAGAGTGACGTGAATTCGGTCTCAACAGTTACCCTACTCAGTTATGGGGAGTAGTGTCCCCACTGCTCCAAAAAGGGATTGTGGGGAAATAAAACTCCCCGTGGAAGCTTTATTTTAATGTCTCAATGACAACTCAGGCTAGAACTGTGTGGAAACAGAGCAGGAGGCTCTCTTCCTTTAAATCCTCCCTGGAACTTTGAGTGGTGAGTGAAATTTGATGTCATGTTGGTTTTTTAAAAGAAGAGTGCATATATATGTGGAAAGTATATCTTAAGAAAAAAATACTTGGGAATAATAAACTAAAACTCTAGTAGTTATTGTAGATAAAGCAAGGGTTTGGGGTGTGCGGAGACTAGGGAATGGATTCCAGGCCCTGCCCTTGGGAATTGACAGGGAGAAAGTGTAGGAGCTGGAGGGATCTCTGCCCTGGCCGGATGTGGGGCCCAGGGAGTTCCCGGAGGCTTGCCCTGCGCAGGAGGAAAGAGTGCTGGGAAATGACCAAGCCAGGGTTGACCCAGGAAGGGAGCCACAGTGCCAGGGGCAAAAGGCTTGAATGGGGGAGAAATGGTCAGGCAAGACGGCAGCGGGAATAGAGATGAGAGGGAGCAGATGGGGTCATGAATGGACAAGGTGTTCAGAGGTAAAGCCAAGAAGTGTTGGGGATCCTTTGACACAGAGTCTGGCCTGTGCCCTCAGGGAGGGGTGATTTCTAATGAGGACTTCTGGCAAGATTTTTGTTTCTTCTTCCTCTTTCTTTTTCCCAGTGTTACATAATAATAGTTTTTTATCCTGAAAACCTGTGGGTCTGCATTGCAAAAATGAGCCAAAAGAAACAGGATGAAAGGATAGTAATAGTAGCTACTATTTGTCGAGCACCTACTGTATGCCAAACACCAAACAGGACTTTGCACCCACATATCAGTTTATCCTCTCATGTGATGTCATCATTATCACCCCCACTTTAAAAAAGAGAAAACTGAGGCTAATTGACTTGTCCAGGGTCACATGGCCAGCATGTGGCATGGCCACGACTCAGTCTACATCTGTGTGACTCTGAGGAGATGCATTTGCTCGCAAGCCCAGACCACACTCCGTCTGGATTTGTGAAATCGCCTCATCACACCCCAGCTGCACCCCTCACCAAAGGCCACCCCTTCTGTCACCAGGAAAGTGATGGGCTCGTGCCAACACTGGTTATCCTCACACATTTTCATTATGTGGTGGGGGTTTTTATGAGACTCTACCACAGGCTGTTTTTCAAATTTATTTAATTCATCCATCATGCTCTGAAGCCATTTGCTTTTTTATATTGGACAGATGTAATGAGATTTTGGACACTAAAAAATGTTTTTATTAAAAGTTATGACCCAGAGCTAGTTGGTAGGGACTGTGCCATAAATCCCCAGAAGTGCACGAATTTATAAAGGATGTAGCAACATACCCTTAACCTTTCAGACCACTCCATAGATTACAGGATCACTTAAACTAATATCGTCTCACCACCTCTCCCCACCTCTGGCCAAATAAAAATAATAATAACTTCTGTGCTTATCCGACACGGTGGTTCATCCTCTCCTCTTTGCCACAGCTGACTCTTGGTGAGCCCGTGCCTGGTGGAAGCGGGCAGGTGACGACAGGGCCTGCTGGTGGGTGGCCTGAAGGCCCTGCCATGGTGGCGTGTTGGTTCCCTGGCTCTGCCTTGCAGCATCGTGTCTGCGGGGGAGGGACATCAACTCACATTTCCTACAGACAGAGCCAAAGTGATTTCTGACGCATGAGTGTTATGAGATTATTGGGTAATACTTTCTCCAATACTCTACTGCCAACAGGTGGATCTCCTAAAAATTAGGAAATTATACAATTATTTCTGCTTATGCATAATAACTCATTTTAATGTCAATATTGTCAGATTTACATTACTGTTACACTGCTTGGAAATCATCCAAAGAATGATTAGCTCGTATTATAGACCAAAACATAGTCATATAGCTGTATAGATAGATAGATACTGTATATTATGTATAGTAAGTATTATTGTTGTGACTTTGTTAAATTAACATTTATAAGTTGAGCCCTGGGGTGTCAGACGGTGGGCTGCAGTTCGACAAAGACCACAGGAGAATCAGAATAGAGAAGGTCACTGTTCACAGGTCCTGGAGGAGGGGCCACGTGGGGAGGCCAAGGCAGGGTGCAGGAGAGAGAGCAGCAGGACCTAAGGCAGGTGCCTTTATTAGGGGTGAAGTGCCTGGAGTTCCTGGGCTAAGGCTGCATTGGCAATTCAAACCAACAAAAATCAGAGTTTTGGTAAGATTCAAAGGGGTCTTATCTAAGGGGTGGTGAGGAGAAGGAAGGTCCCAGGAGGTAGGAAGACTGCAAGCTAAGCTGTGGTCTGGGGCACGCCTCACAGGAGGGCTTGGTGTCAGTTCAGCTGCTGCAGGCCGAGTGGCCACACAAAATGGATGCTGGCACAGCAATATTGTGGAGTAGTCTAGTGAAACTCTTGACAATTATAAGCAAAAAAATAAATAACTAAAACAGTTAGATCGGGTCAGCAGCCAGCTGCGTTGGAAGCACTCATTCATTCATACACTTAGGGCGCTGCTATGTGCCAGTCCCTCTGTTCGCTCCTGGGGGTTCATAAGTACATGCAGCACGGTCCTGGGTTCAGGAAGCTCACCATGGGACCGGCACAGATGATGGGCTGTTAATTCTCAGAGGAGGATTTTTCAACTCCAAAGATCAAGGAAAACTTCATGGAAGAGGTAGCCTTTCAGCCAGGTTTGAGAATTTGGATGAGCTTTGAGCTTGCAGGGATGAGGGGAAGAGCATTTCAAACAGAGGGGACAGCACGCACAAAGTCACCTATAAAACTAGCTGTTTATAGGCTAAAGACTTACTTAAGTTTGGCTAAAGCAGATAACATTTTTTGTTCTTTTAAAAATCTCCAGAGTAAACATTAGGCTCTTATCTGATGCCACTGTTGAGACTGGCTGGGTGATGCCTGTCATTGCAGGAAGATGCACTTTAAACCAACACACTTACCATTGCTGTGCTTCCTAATCAGGCCCGTATTTGATCACCTGTTCTGTCGGGAACGTATTCCATGGTTTTCACAGGATGCTGGCAACAGCTCCCGCCCACTGAGATTATGCGAGCGTAAACCATAGATACCATCCTCATAAAGCTCATTAATCCGTGTCATTTGTGTGTCACTCACTTCATCCTCATTCATCACCCCTTCCACTTTCAGAATGGCCAGCCAATTGAGGACTTTGAAGAACGGTTTGCCGCGGCCACCCCGGTAAGAACGAGAGGGCCCTGCCTGGTGAACCATCTCTTGTCATTGCCCATCATTCATTTCACACATGATCATAAGTCTTGCCTTGTGGTTACAGAACAGAAACCTGCCGATGGACTTTGATGAGATTTGGGAGGCAACAAAGGTAAGGCCTCCAGGCTGTTGTTGTTGAGTCAGGGCTGTTCCGGTCATCCTCATGCATGCTCTGCTCTGCTCTGTTCGGATGTTTGCAGGAAGTCTCCTGGGGGGCCCTGCAATAGGGTCACATAGTCCGTGTGTGTGTGTGTGTGTGTGTGTGTGTGTGTGTGTGTGTGAGAAAGAGAGTGTGTTGGAGAGGAAGTGGCACTCCTTCATTTCATTCAAGAAATATTTTTCGAGGTCCTAACATGTCCCAGGCTTTCTGATAAATGGCTGGAGATGTAGCAGAGAGGAAGAAGCACGTAGTATAATAGTGCAACGCTGCACAGAATAGGATGGGCTAAATCAGGGTTCAGTGGGGTAGGGTAGGGTAAGGTAGCCTAGAGAGGTGTACTGTAGTAGGACAGCATCATGGGATTCACACACCGAAACAGAATGTGCTAAGTGCACCATTGGGAATAAAAGACAGGCAAGACTGCTATTCAGCCAGCATACTCTGGAATAGATATACTGGCTTACAACCAATATTTAAACAAATTGGCTGATATATAGGCTAATGAATATGCTCACCCCTGATCAGAGTGTTTGGTTGGTAGGGGTGGGGAGGTCTTCTAGGGGCTTTTAACCTTGGCTGCAAATTAGAATCACCAGGAGAGCTTTTACAGTTAGAGGTACTAGGCTGTACTTCAAACCAGGCATCGCTATTTTCCTCCTGGTGATTTCAGTGTGCATCCAAGTTTGAGGACCGCTGACATAAAAATATCACATAAACTGGTGGGTAGTGCAATAGGGTAAAAACTAAGTTAGGAAACATTTCCTGGGGGGGGAAGTCCTCAAATTTGTGTCCTGATGGATGGGTGGAAAGACAATGGGGGGCGGGGAGAATGAGTGCTCTGGGAAGGAGGATAAGTGCATGCAAAGGCCCTGCGGTGGCCCTTTCTTTTCTAACCCTCCTGCTTCTCTGCTCCATGACACTGCCCTGATTGTGTCTATGGGCCTGTCTTTCCATCCGATAGCCAGCTCGTGAGAGTAGGAACAGGAACGTGCCTTATTCTTCCCAGTACCCCCTGCCCTCTGCATAGTAGCTTTTATACAGTAGGAACTCCATGCTTTTCCTAAATGAAGAAGCTCCTGATGCCAAAACATAGAGCTTCCCTGTGAGAAGGGGCTTGGGGGTCAGTCGAGGCATCTCAACCTTCACCAGTGGTACCTCCAGAATTTCTCTATAGGAGGGGCCTAGGAGTCTAGTTGAACAGAGGACCTAGAGACTAATCCTGAAACAGCAGTTGTACCTGAAACAGCAGTTGTACGATGTAACTCTTCAGATATTCTTGTGAAAAAAACATCACTCATTCGTATTCAAGAATGGCTGGGGAGGAACAGACCTGATGGAGATATTGAGGCCCCCCCATAAATAGACAAGCTGTCCCTCATCCCCTTCAGTGGCCTTGGCAGCTTCTGGTGTCACTCTGGTGACCCTGGAAAATGCCCTGGACTAAAGAAGGGGCAGAATTTGCCATCAACAGCCACATCTGTCTTTCCATGAGAAGATCTGAAATGTTCATCATGAAAAGGCAAGTAGGCACCTGGAGCCGGCCTTCCAGATGAGCTCTCCAGGTGGATGTGGATCATGCAGACCTTTCAGGAGCTCGGCTCTTGGGCTAGAGCATAGGGTGGAGCTGGACTTCCACCCTGTAGAAGGGCTAACCAAGGCTACGTAAAGTGATAGACAAACGAGATGCCGTTCCGCCTGCGAGTCAAGTCCAGCCGCTTTTAGCTAACTGGTCAGAGGCAAGTCACTGAGCCTCTTGGGCTCAGTCAGCTAATCTGCAAAACGTAGGTGGTGAGACCCCTGTGCTGCTGACGTCACGGGGCTCGGCGAGTGTTGAGATATGTGATGATAATGTATTGCAAAGTGTATTGTAAACGGTAAAGAGTTTTACAAATGGGGATGGTTAGCTTTATTCTCTTTGGTCCCTTAAATAATTAATTATGACAATCATATTCAGTGGAACATGGCTTATTAGGTTACAAATAAAAGACCTAACATTATCATAGGGAGGGGAGCTGTTAAAATTGACATTATTCCAGATTCTCAGTCACATATGGTTATTCAAATTATTTTTAAGTATATGGCCTAAGAATCCATTTTTTTCCTGTGAAATTTAACTCAAGCTTTTGTTTAAACAGCAAGTCCAATGGAATGAAATCATAATCTATGTTTTATGCCTCTGCATGTTTTTCTCATTTAATCCTTGAGTGAAAATCATCAGGCAGGAGGGAAGTCTGTATCTCAAGAATGAAAGGTATTTTAAAAGTTATGTTTAAGAAGAAAAATAGCCAGTAAATTATATTTCTGGTGTTAGTAAAAGTGTGCCACGAGTTAAACACATTTAGAATGTATAGTGTGTGACTTAGTTATTAACTTCCTTTTATTATTTTCCTACCACTGAAAATAGTTGTGGACCATCTTAAAAGTATTGAGTTCCAATTGTGAGGAACCCCAGAAGCTTCATTTGAGTTAAGTAGAGGTGTTACTTATATGAATTTGGGAGACAGTCTAAAGAATTGGCATAGTTTCTCGAAGTAATTTAACTTATTGGAAACAAGCTAACAAAACAAGGAGGTGCTTAGGGTCCAGCCAGATTCGGGAGAGCACCCTGCGTGCTGGCCATCGCACTACCGTCCTGTAAGCGTGGCCTGTTATCCTCTGAGAGAGAGTCAAGTTAGTGAAGAGCTGACAGAACAAGAGTGAAATGCACCAAGTCCCCTTACGGCCCTGCCCCTGGCCACTTCGCCGGTCTCCTGTCCTGCTCCTCTCTCTGCCCTCACACGCTGGTCACGCCAAACTGCCTGTGCGCCCACCTGCTCAGAGTCCCAGGCCTCTCTCCTTTCTGCTCATGTATTTCCAACTGCCCCGCCTCTTCTTGGCTGCCTGGCTAACCACTTCTCGTCTTCAGGATCCAGATCAGGGCTATTTCTTTGAGAAAACTCTCACTAAACTCTGCCAAAACCTGGCTGGGTCCCTGCTAGGTGCTCCCATAGCGCCCATAGAGACCTCTGGTGGCAGTCCTCTGCCGCATTATATTGAAATTATCTCTATCTGTGGATTGTCCCCACCAGACTGTCAGCTCCCTGCTGGCAGGAAGTTGGCATTTCTCATCATTATGTTCCCAGCACCTAGCACTTGTTCAGTGTATATGGAAAAAACATTGCACAATTGGGAAGGAAATTAACATGTACAGGACCCTGCTTTATACCAGGCACCATTATTCCATCTGAAGGCTTAAAGGGAAGAATTGAAAGTCAGTAAGACAGGCTAAGCTTCTTTCAGCCAAAAGAGCCTTTTGTACCTTTTAAACCATGCTTAGCCAAACTTCAAAGAAAGTCCTGCTATTAATATTGTCAACAAATCTGCAAAGGAGGTATTACCATCTCCATTGTCCAGGTGAGGGAACTAAAGCCTTGAGGAATGGCAGAGATCGGAAGTAGTATCCCACGTGAGGGACCTAGTCCAGCCTCCAGAGCTCCCTCACTTGTCAGCAGGAGAGAACATTCCTTCCTTTGGTGTGAACCACAGAGATCCAGAATTCAAATAGGCAGGCAGGCAGGGAGAATCTGCCTGCATGGTAGGCAGGCGGACTCTCCCTGTTGTTTCTCCTGAGTGGTGTTTTTAGGTTCCCCCACTGAAAAGCTATCACTCAAAATCCAAAGAGGAGCAGAGAGTGTCTCTTCCTCCGTGGCCAGGTTTGCACAAAGCATGTGATTATATACTTCAAGTCAGGCCATTGGAATCCCGGCCATAGACTCCCTACAGTCTCTGAAGCTGGGAGAGTATGCAGATTTATTTCTAAGTATATCTTAAAGGGCTTCTTCCACAGCTATGGCAGGCGTTGCTCAGACTCTCCCGCATGATGGATGGGGAATATAGATGATATGATGTCTGCAGCGATGGAGTTCCTAGGAGTGATTAATAGTGTATATGCTGGGCTATTTCTGATGCCCTTCCTGGTATTAAATATACTTTTTCTTTTCCTCCAACTACATTTTTTATTCTCAAGACAGACTCTTTCAGGGACTTCATTATGCCTGCATACTCTGTGTGCAGAAAATTCAAGTCATAGCTTACGTGACCTTGAGGTCACCTCTATGTGGCTCAGTTTATTCATCTGTAAAAATGGGGATGGTGATGCCCACCTCTCAAGGTCATGGATATTGGGAGCATTTATGGAGAAGTGGCCATGAAGTCATGTCCTGCTATACTTAGCATGTGAGAGGCATTTTGTGTGTGTGTGGATGCACTCAGGAAAGAAAAACCAATGATGGGACTGCCCTCTTGCCTTTACCTCCCCCAGAGAATAGAGACAGTGCTGGCGTTGACGGTAAACTCGTGTAAAGTGGCATGAGCATTGTTTACGGGAGGTGGGCAAGCCTGAATCGCCTGGACTGAGCCCGAGTAAACAGCCAGACACATGGAAGCAGGAACCGAATCTGGCCGCATGGCAGAGGTTGTCTTTAGGATCATGAGGCCTAGTGGTGACCAACTGGGCTCATGGTTTGCATCGCTGTGTCAAAAAAGAGAAATACTTGTCCTCATAGGACACTGGTTTCCAAGCAGCGCCCAGCAGCATCAGCATCATTCCTTGTGGTTATATCATTATCTTTTATGTCTTTGCAGGCTGTGACCCAATTAGAACTTTTTGGGGACATGTCCACCCCTCCTGATATAACCTCTCCCCCCGTAAGTATGCACTGGCCTCTGAGCCTGGCATCCCTTCCCTTCTCTTCTTCAGCCTCACAGTGGCCAGAAGAGGCCTACCACTGGATTTCAACTCTGACTCCTTCAAGCTGTGTGATTCAGGCAAAATAACTAGTAATTCTAAATCTCAATTTCCTTTTAAATTTTAAAAGAAATTATGATACATGCTTCTGTTTTGAGAAATCAATGAGATCATGCATTAGCAATTACAGATCCCCTGGGTACTTGCTATTATGCTGGGCAGTGGAGAGATGCACGCATGAGAGGTAGTCGCTGCCTGCAAGGAGCACGTGGTCTAGTTGGGAATATGGGCAAGAAACTCAACAGGACAAGAGACACAACGAGGCATTGGATGGCACTGACCGAGAGCCCACACTGCCGGGTGGTCTGCCCGGTAGAGGAAGCATCTTCTCCCCCACCGCTTTCTGCCCTTTCCTTCTTACCTTCCTTCCTCTGTCCCTCTTCTTCTTTCCTCCCTTCTTCCACCCTGACTGCTAGCTTGCCTGAGCTTCTCACAAAACTTTGGAGTTCCAGCTCCAGGTTCAGCTAGTGTATCTCAGTCATTGCTTGCAGGGAGACAGAGATTTTAGGAAGCCCTCATATGAAATGAAAAGAAAAATAGGTATTAAAACCAAAACCAAATAGAAACACAGTGTTTTGAGAACTGGATACATTCAAAGGCCACCCTGTAGCTGCTGAAAACAACAGAGCCAACTGAGATGGCCCCTTCAGCATCTCTCTCCCCGGCCCCCATACCCACGTACCCACTCCCCGGAGGTAGATGGAGAGCAGTCAGCCACAGCTTCGCCAGCTGAAGCTGCTAGGAAGGGCAGCTCCCCTGGGTGCTGCGCAGTTGTGCAAACCTAGGGGTGGTGCTATGGTTCATTGGCGAGTTGTGCCTCACAGAGAAAAGGCTGTAACCTCACCACTGAAGACAGATGGCACGAGACCCTGCTGCCCACAGCTGCCGCCAGGGAATCTAGGCACAGCTGTTCCATTCCCAACACCTGATGTCCAGAGCAGCTGTGAAGGAGGGGGACAGCAGCTCCTGTCTCCAGGGAAGCTGGACAGCTCTAGTACATCTAATTCCCTCCTCCATCTCTGGGCAGAACAGCTGTGTCCTGGGCACTGGGAATCTCAGAACCGTGGGACTATGAAGCCCAAAAGGCCTGAAGGGATCTTATAACCTTTTCCCTTCATTTTACAGATGAGCAAACTGAGTCCCCAGAGAAGGCATGTGACTCACCCAAGGTCACATTGTAAAAAACAGAATGATGTTGATTGTGTGTAAAAGTGCTTAATGCAGTGTCTCGTGGCTGTGTTTCTGGCCCTGAACCCAAGTGCAGTCCAAATGGGTATTTAATTGTCCTCAGAATAATGCCACTCTTCCCACAGGCTGCTAGGCTGAAAATGTTCTTGTCTAATTGCCCTGGTTTCAGGATTAATTACTTGCCCCAGTCTATTCCAACAGGGGAAAAGTAAGAACATTACATCATCGAATAGACAGACTCTGTAGGCAAAGGGCCTCTGTAAATAGGTAGGGGAAACTGCACTCTGATGTTTTTCATTCCATACCCTTCACCTTACCCAACAGTTCATGCACCTGACCTTTCTGGAATTCCAGCATGGCCCCAATGAAGAGTTTACAGGTCAGGCATTTTTGTAAAATCATCTTATTGAAAATATTTACTTCTTGCAAGAAGACTTAAGCAAATTCTGGGAGGCACCAGGATACAAGAATCTCTGCTCCAGTTGCTAAGCTTCATTGATTCATTGAGTCAACAACTGTTTATTGACTGTGTTTTGAGTAACAAGCCCTGAGCTGGGCACTCGGTAGGTCCTGAGTGGGTGAGTGTATGTCAGTTTGAATTGACTGTCTTAAAGAGGAAAGCCAGCTATTATGGAAAAATTCGAAGGCCTGAAATCACCCCTAAGAGGTAGGGACTCAAACTAAATAGTCATGATACTGGTCTTTGTTTGCTGAGCACCTACTCTATGCCTCAGCCCGATACTCAGTGATTTAAATGCATGATCTCGTTTAATCCTCACAGCAGCTCTACAAGTAGGTATCATGTTGCCCATTTTACAGATTATCTGTGTAACCACTTCCTGGTTTTATACCACCTAAGTGGTCTGGACTGCGGTTTGCTTCTGCAGCATTCCCCCACCCACCCATGCACATCTGTCCTGCCCGCACACCCAATTCCTGCCCCTGCTGCCTCTCGTGTTTGATGATTGCTGAGCCAGGTCTCCCAGGAGCCTCATGCACCCTCCACCCCTCTCTGTCTGACAGACTCCTGCAACTCCAGGTGATGCCTTTATCCCGTCTTCATCTCAGACACTTCCGGCGAGTGCAGACATGTTCGGTTCTGTACCTTTCGGCACTGCTGCTGTACCCTCAGGTAAGCCCACTTCCACCTGCTGCCCTTCCTTTGGAGAAAGGGTTGACTGAACAGCTGCCAGATTATGTCAGTGCCTGTAGGACCACCATTCTCCCCTTGTAACTCTTCAGGTGACATTGAGAAGCTGCCATGGGGTTGGGGGTGCTGTTTAAAAACGTCTGGTATGCCGAGACCTGGAATTCAGTGATGTCTTTCACCTGGAGTGTTCAAGATTCCAGGAGTCAGGTGTATAGCTTCAGGGAGCTTGGTGCACACACAGCCTTGCAAATCAGGTCAAGTCCATTTCTTCCTTTCCATCTCAGCCAGAGGAGAAAGGTGGCAATCTGGGAGTCGATGAGTCCGTTCCCCAAAGACCTCTTGAGATCCGACTGATAGATGTGATCTGACTCATTTGGTTGTAGATCCACGTAGGGGGAGGTGCCCCATACAAGAAACCCAAGGAACCAGAGCAAACTGCCTAACAGTGAATTGAGAGGCTAATGTGGCTCTTAGTGATTTAGAAAGTATTCGTTCTGTTTTCCAAATGTTCTTTAAAACACATGTACTACTTGTACAACCAGGTAAAAATACAGGGTCTGGAAGAAGTAACGCCTGCTCAAGTGTGGTTGGTAGGGTAATAATATGAATGTAATAATTTATAGCTTTAATTTCAACACTCACCTAAAATGTCATACGCTGTGCTTGAGTGTGATAGTGTTATGTTACAGAATCACATGCTTATGATTTTTTAATTAAAAAGGGGTGTTATTTGTGCCAGCCCCTGTATGTAGTAATGGTACTGCAGGTGAGTTACAAATCGGTGGGATCTCAGGCATCCTGTTTCCATGACATCGGGCGCTCCATGCAGCCCATCCACACTACTTGGGCACAGCCAAAGGTGGTATTAATTCTGCTTTTTACGCACAGGGGAGACTTAAAAACTTTTTTGCTTTCTTTAATGACATATTTGAAGTTTGTAGCTTCATCTTTCTTTTTCTACTCTATTCTTAAAAATAGCAAATCTCGTTTAAGTATTCTAGAATACAAATCTTCTTGCATATTTTTCTGTAAATAATGACTTTTAATTAAATAGTATTAGAAGCAAATTCTTGCCACCAAATATAAACCTCGTTGTTACTCAAAGTGAATTAAAAATGTATCCCCTGCTCTAAAGTAGTTACGCTTACTCACCATGAGCTCAGGGATCATTAGGAACTTTTAGAAGCAACAGGTAGCCTAGAAATATATTCAGTTACTGCGTTTCCCGACTGACTCTTTTTTATCCATCTTTACAATGGGCTAGGGGTGATTAATACTTTTCCTTACCTAGCATGGATCTTCACATTTCCTTGGCAATCATGTATGTCTTTTTAAATAAGAATAGCAATTTTCCATCAGAAAGACTCTGCCTTCCTGTGCCGTCAACCTTGTGTTCAGAATACCCATGCTTTGTCCTCATTATTTGATTCATGAAGATACGCTGGGACAGGTGATAGGA
Organism: Trachops cirrhosus; assembly: GCA_028533065.1. Lineage (NCBI taxonomy): Eukaryota > Metazoa > Chordata > Mammalia > Chiroptera > Phyllostomidae > Trachops > Trachops cirrhosus. Next base: position 36,258,799 of record CM052542.1, on the reverse strand, counting down.
ACTCTAGGCACTAAACTCACTAATTTGCAGGTGTGTTCATCCCACAGATACTCACTGAGTGCTGCCTGTGCTCTAGGTTCGGGTCTGGGCGCCTGGGGTGTGTCAGTGACTACAGCTCACACAGACAGACGCCTGCCTGCAGAGAGCTTACTTTCTATTAGGGACACAGACAACAGTATAAAAATCACCAGTATACTGTGTTGGAAAATGATCAGTGGTATGGACAAAACAAAAATGTAGAGCAGGGTATGGGGGCTTCGGAGCAGGGGAAGGGTGGGTGTAAGTACAGGCTGTAATCAGAAGGGGCTTGTGCAGGATGAGCTGTGAGCAGACTGGGAGTAGCGAGAGGGAGAGCCAAGAAGGAATCAGGGTTGGGAGTACTCCGGGCAGAGGAGGAATGACTTGGCCCTTCCAAGTCACCATTCCCTGCCTATAAGTGACAGGGTGGGACTGGAGGCAATTTCTCATGTCTTCCAGCCCTAACATTTGATGAAAAGCCCCTGGGGACTGTCCCAAGCCAGGCACGGTAGTGCTCTGGGCCTGTTCCCCAGCCTGTGCCAGATGAGGGCTTCGAAGGCCTAGATTTCAATCTTGCTGGTTGACCAGCCGTGCTGCAAACTATGGATGCACCATTTCTGCACATCCAGGTTTGGTTTATTCAGCTGCTGGGGAAAAAAGTGGTTAGGTTACTTCCAGGCTTCCAAGTTTTAGAACACAAGTCTAAAATTAATTTTTATTAGCATTTTTGCTTTCTTACTCTACTTAAAATATGGTGAGGAACAAAACTAGGTTTCAGTTGGTGTTAAAATATCTGCCCTTTTTTCTCCCTTAACTGGCCTTAAAAATCTCTGCATCTATTGAATCTCTCTCTACCCATCCCTAGCCGGAGAGCCGGTGGCAGGTGCATGAAGCGGGCTATACTGTGCAGTGGGCAGGCTGTCGGAGGCTTTCACAGCCAACAGGCTGGGCTTGAATCCTGGCTCAGCCATTTATTTAGAAGCTTTAGACTTCTGGGCAAATTACTTAGCCTGTCAGAGCCGGAGTCTCTTTATCTTCACAACTGAATTAAAAATATTATTTACCTTGCAACAACATCATGAGGATTAAGTGAAAAGTTAAGTGCCTTGAAGAATGCTGATATTTTGTAGATGCTTCATGTGGAAAATACTATTATTATTATTATTACTCTGATATCTCAAGTGCAAGAATATATGTCTTGCCCTACCTAGGTTATTTTCCTTTATCTTCTTGGAATTCTTTTAATGCATGTAATAAAGTTTAGGTCTTCGGCCTCTTGATGGTGCATGGCGAAGCTGGCCCGGTGGGCCTGGAGAAGGCAGACCCGCCACTAACTAGCAGTGTAATCCTCAGCTAAGTCTCTTCTGGGCTTCAGGACACATATCTGTAAAATGGGGACAAGGTTCCAGCTCCCGGAGCTGTTCTGAGGATTGCACCTGTTAATATTTGTAGTCTAATACTTAAAGCAAGTGCCTGGCAGCATTTTCATAAGTTAGCGCTCACCTGAAGTTTGCTACCTGTTCATCAGGAGCCCGGGCCCTGCTCCCCATGCTCTGTGTAGCTACATCCAGCCTCCCTCATGAATCTGCACTTGAAGCTCCGCTGGTGCAATGATTTTTTTAAATTGTTTTGTTCTTTACTCCATCTTCAGAGACTAAAACAGTGCTGGCACCCAGTAAGAATATTTCTGAAATGAATGACTCAATCAGTCAGTTAAATGCAATAACACAGATAAGAGGCACCATGTAAGTTCTGTATATGCTGGGGAAGTCTCTTCATTTTCAGTGTTTTTCTTACATTTTAGTCTGATTTTTTTTTCTTTTTGCAAATAATGAATATATCCCCAGGTATGAGCATCTGGTTATAAATTGCAATTTTCAACACTTTTTAAAAATCTAACTGCAAGGCAGTAATGCAGGTGTTTCCTTTCACTTCACAGCAAGGAGGTGCATGATTGATCTGAACTCCATGGCATAAACAGATGCTCCTTGGCACCTCCCCACTCCGCGGCTAAATGTTAATGAGTAAACAGTTACTAAGCAGTTATATGGCTGCAGTGGCAGCCCCCAAGTGGCTTCCTGTGTCCAGGGCTACCGCAGCCCTGCTGCTGAGGTACCCATCAGGCATGCACCATGCCGTGTGGTCAGAGAAGCTTAGCTCACTGGTCTGGGAGGAGACCGGGCTGCCAGAACTGCCCCCCACAGGCAAAGCAAGTGAGACCTGCAAGTTCCCAGACATGATGCCCAATTACCCTGTGCTCCTTTTTTTCCTTTTGAATATTGTACTTTGATCTGAAACAGGTGGTGTGAAGCCAGAGAGACATGTTAACAGCTCTCTCCAGAAAAGTCTGCACAGCCCATCTGTTGGTTCCTGGTAGGAAAAAAATGATAAGGGGGGAAAATCCCTGCCACCAACAGAAGATTCATCAGAGATCACAGCACTTACAGATCTTGGAGTTTAGTTGTTCACTTGGAAAAATTCAGTGAAGGTGTTTGCTCTACTATGACTCATCCACCTTTGTACAGAGCCTTTCTCCAGTCTCAAGCATTTATGGAGCAATCAATGTGTGCCCAAAACTGGGCTAGGTGCTGAGTGGGGAGAAAGGAAATAGGGGCTTGTGCTAGCGGGTTGTTTCCAGTCCAGTGAGGGAATAACGGACAATTGCAAGGCAGTGTGACAGGTGCCATGACAGACATGCACATGGGGACTGGGGAAGCTCAGAGAAGGAGAACCAACTGAGTCTAGAGGTCAGGGAAGGCATCCAACAGAGGTAAGGCTGGGCTGAGTTTCAAAGAGTGAATAAGGGGTAGCCACATAAAGAAATAGAGGATGGGTTCTACGCACACAGACCAACAGAGGCAAGAGAGAGCAGGTTGAGTGTTATCCGCAGTGGCTGGAGGAAAAGGTGTCAGTTGAAAGTGGTGATGAAGAGGTAAAGAGGAGGACCTGGCTGATGTGGCTGAGTGGATTGAGCACCAGCCTGAGAACCAAAAGGTCCCCGGATTGATTTTTGGTCAGGGCACATGCCTGGGTTGTGGGCCAGATCCCTAGCTAGGGGTGTGCAAGAGGCGACCACTTAATGATACTGTTTCTCTCCCTTTCTCCCTCCCTGCCCCTCTCTCTAAAAAATAAATAAATAAAATCTTAAAAAAAAAGAGGTGGAGAGCCCCCAAAGGCTCATAAGCCAAGCTAAGGCATCTGAGCCTGATACTCAAGAAAATGAAGCACTATGTTTGCATTTGAGAACAGTCCTCTGATGACGTCTAGGAAGATAAAAAGGAAACAAAGCAAAAAATAGGCTTGGGGGCAGCCGAAGCCTTCCATCATTTGCCAAGATGGGCAGCAAGGCTGGCGTGGTGGAAACACCGTGACAGCTCTCCACCTCGTCAGATCCAGTGCTCCCTTGTGACCACATGTGCTTGTGATGCTATGAAATGAAGTTCACAGATGATATAACCCATCTGCATATAGGTTTTCACAAATCAATACAGTTCCCTAACAGTAATATAAGGGAGAAATAAAAGAAAGCTAACTTATAATTAAAATATATGTGTTTCACTCAGGACATACCCAATGCAACCACACTAGCAGACATACTAAGTAGTCAGGTATGAACACATAAGAAACATAAGAAGTATAATACAAGAGCATCCTGTTGGCTCGGCCACCACCAGAGATGTTCTGGTGAGGGACCTTGACTTTCCAAATAGGTGGAAAACTCTTGACAGTGTTCCAAACAAGAGAAAATAACAGTCTTCTCTGAAAGTACACAGTTGTCACATTCCTAGAAAATTAAGTACACTAAAACTTGTAAAAAGAAACTTTGAATGTCTGTGTAACTCAAAGTTCAGTCTATGCTCAAATAATCATAAAAAGAAAATAGGCTGGCTTTTTGTTCACGTCGGTCTCACACATTGAAGGACGTCTAGTATCAATGCTCTTGCATTGAAGAAGCCGGTAGTGCCCCACCCACCGACCACCAAGTTATGACAACCAAAACACACCCCACAAATTTCCTAATCATCCTCTAGGGGGCAGTAGCACTCCCATTGAGAACCACTGAGCCCATCAAAATAAATCAGAAGGTAAAAACAAAGTTGCGGAATTCTTAGTCTGCTGCTAGGTTCAAGTCTGGACTTGATTATATGATAGGCAAGGTAACAGGCAATGTAAGCAAGTTTCAAGTTTGAAATGTCGCATAAGGGTATTGTCTATTCTGTCTGTTGATACTCCTGCCTCATTTCATAAAAGCATTTAGCACTGCTCAGTTAATCATCAAGATTAACTCATCTCCATATCCTGTCTCAGCCCTACTGGAGCTTCCTCTCACCTTGCAAGGAAATGACCTACTTTTCAATGTTGGCTCCATCCCTTATCAATCAACTCAAGGACAGGCATATGGAGACTGGGGCATGAAAGGGCACCTGCACCTGTTTGCTCTGGGCTCACCAGAGTCACTGACATGACCTGTGACATGACCAGTGCCGTGGCGCCTGACTGTCTTCCCTATGGAAGTTGCTGTGATCCTGTGCACCCATTCCTCCTCTTTTCCTGGTGTTGCTGCTTTGTACCTTCAAATTCCTTCTGGCAGCCATAAAAATGCTGGTTTTGAGAGGCCAGGCAAAGCCAGCTTCTCTGCTCTGCCTGGCCCCGTCATCTGTCTCCCAAGCTTGACTGTGCATGCATATGGCCATTGGATCTTCTGAGAAGGGTGGGGACCACTGAAAGCACATGGGGGTTTCTCCAGGCCTCCATTATGCTAAAACACTTGATGGGCAGACCAGGGGCACTGACTGTGCAGCACTGGGAATCTGTCTTGGCCATCGGGGGGACACAGTCTGGTGCAGAGAAAGAACACTGGCTTCGGAGACAGATGACCTTAGTTCAGATCCTGATGGCACCTTGTGCCAGCTGTGTGACCCTGTATGAGGTATCTGTCCTCTCTGAGGGCCAATTTCCTCATCCCTGAATTGGAGATAATGCCCACCCTACAGGGATTTTGTGAAATGTAAAGCACCTAATGCTGTACCTGGTACATTGTAAGCATTTAATTAGTGGAAATTGTTATTGTTACTATCATTACCATAAAAAGTGTCACTTGCACTCCTCTTTAAAAATGACTATATTGTATCACAGTAACGTACATGAGTATGCCCCTTGGATGTTCGCAGTGCCCAGCCTGTACTGTATGAGGTGCTCCTGAACAGACAGTAGCCTATATATGTTATCTCTAAAGTTGGCATAATAATAATTCAGAAATGTATGATAGTACCGATAGCTTATTTGTTGTGTGTCTGTTACATTCAAGCAAGCTACTAAGTACATATTTATAGGCTCTGATTAAGATCATACTAATTGCTAACATTTACTGAATGTTCACTCTTTGTCAAGTGGAGGCCTGCACACCTTAAATTTATGAACTCAATCTTTAAACCATCCAAATGAGGCAGGAGGTATTTTATGCCCATTTCACAGAAACGGACATGGAGACTTAGAGAGCCCCCTAAGCCCTCCCCAAATTCCATGGATAAGAAGGGGCAGTCTGAATTTTCACCTTGGCCTCTAAAACTCCAACATTCCCATTTTTAGTCACTTTGCCCACAGCTTTGATGCTGGGAAAGAACCTGGCTTCACACTAAAGAGCTCCAGCAGTTGAGAAGGCGCTAGGTCTAGCAAAAAGGGGAGGCAAGAGCCAAAGCCAGATGTGCCTGGTTTCTAGTCCTCGGCCCCTTCCACTGAGACACACTGGCTTGGGAGGCTATGTGATGTCAGAAACCCTCAACAACTGTAGCAATATTATTATCACTGCCCACATACCTGCCTGGCTTGCTCCCTCACTGCAGTCTAGCTTCCGTTTACGAGTCATCTCCTTAGAGAGGTTTCCCAGGACCACTGCTCTGGAAGGCAGGTCCCATGAGAACAGGACTTCTGTCTCATTCATCCTTGCATCCCCAGGCCCTAGCACACAGCCTGACACTTAGAAGTTTGCTCAGTACCTTTTTGCCCATCACCTGCCTCCATGAATTACTCTTTCCCAGGATGCCTGACTCTTCTTTTTCACCTTCCAGGTTACGTTGCAATGGGCGCCGTCCTCCCATCCTTCTGGGGCCAGCAGCCCCTCGTCCAACAGCAGATTGCCATGGGTGCTCAGCCACCAGTCGCTCAGGTGATGCCGGGGGCTCAGCCCATCGCATGGGGCCAGCCGGGTCTCTTCCCTGCCACTCAGCAGCCCTGGCCAACTGTGGCCGGGCAGTTTCCGCCCGCCGCCTTCATGCCCACACAAACTGTTATGCCTTTGCCAGCCGCCATGTTCCAAGGTCCCCTCACCCCCCTTGCAACCGTCCCAGCCACGGGTGACTCCACCAGGTCAAGTCCACAGACCGACAAGCCCAGGCAGAAAATGGGGAAAGAAATGTTTAAGGATTTCCAGATGGCCCAGCCTCCACCGGTGCCCTCCCGCAAATCCGACCAACCCTCCCTCACCTGTACCTCAGAGGCCTTCTCCAGTTACTTCAACAAAGTCGGGGTGGCACAGGATACAGATGACTGTGATGACTTTGACATCTCCCAGTTGAATTTGACCCCTGTGACTTCTACCACGCCATCAACCAACTCACGTGAGTGCCCTTCATAAACCCAATGATAGTGATGCCTTGTTTCTAAGGTCAGAGAGCCAATCTTACTTACATTCAGAAGGGCCCTTTGTTTGCGTTACTCTCACTGCTAGTAACAATAGCTACCAATTATTAGGTGCCAGTTATAACTCACTTGTCTCCCCCAGTGCCTTATATTTATTATTTTTATACTCACAATAGTGTTTATGACAAGTTTTCTTGGACCTATTACAGATAATGCAAATGAGACCCAAAGGCAAGAGAATAGACAAAGCAGTAGAATTGAATACAAGCCTGTTGTTTTTCTGCCATGTCGGTCTGCCTCTTTGACTTTTGTTCATTTGCCCATTCATTCATTCATTCATTCATGTATATCCCAGCCATGACACAGAGATTTTTTGTGTGGCTCATTGAAATAAAAATGAATGTTGCATGTGAATTGAAAAAAATTTAGGAACAAGGATAAGAAATTAGAAAATTAAGGTGAGAAGGAAACTTAGAAGCAACCAGGCCTCCTACAGCTGGTAGAGCTGAAGCCAGATTCTGACTCAGAGCTCAGGCCAGTCAGAAGGAAAACTGGGGGCGGAGCAGGAAGCTCCGGACTGGGAGCCCGGACAGCAGCTTTATGACTTACTAGTTTGTGCCTGAGTGCAAGTCGTTTTACCTCTGTAAGCCTCGACCTCCTCATCTGTCTTAGGCTCAGGGTTATCGACAAGATCCAGTGACATACACACTAAAACCTTACACACCTCACAGAGTTTGAGGTGGTTTTATTGTCACTGCTCTTGCATATCGAGTGATTCTGTACAGCTTTCTAGACCAGCACTGTGACCTTGGCTCCTCCACCACAATCTGAGTTGTTGGGCAAGTGTGTGACTTCTCTTGCCCTCAGCTGGGTCATGGGTGAAGTAAGCAGTGTGCCCCATTCCAGCTCTGATACTCGGTGGCTCTACCCCAGCTCACCTCTCTACTGCAAACATCCGGAGAACCAGAGCAGTGCAGCCAGTGAGAATCCAGGCACCCTTGAACACACATGTGCGTGGTCGACGCCATTCGGGGATGGGGGTCTGGTGATCCAGCCCGTGCCCTGACAACTGGTACAGGGAGAGGAAAGGCTCACGGAACACTGAGTCTGGAGTTTTCATCGTTGTCATGATGACACGGATCACTGCTCGGCCAATGCCAGGAATTGTCAAAAAAAAAAAAAAGCACCCTGGGGTTAACATAATTAGATAATGTCATTTCAGCCAGACTCAGGGTGCTATCTGAAAATGAATGCCTTCTATGTGGATAAGCAGCCTACTCCCACTCAGGCCAGATGATCTACATAGTGGGGCCTCTCAATGAACTGCCACTCAGGGTTTCAGTGACAAATAATGAATAAAAAGACAAAATGTTGCAGAAATGATGGTCATGCATCAATAAGCAGGCACCTTTTGCAAACAAATATTTCTCTTTCAGTGCACCAGCTACAAATAGAAGAGGGAAGTTTAAGTTCTTTGTGGGCAGGGAACATAATCACGCCTATTCTTCTCATACTGCTAACACAGTCTCTAGAACACGGGAGGCATTTTGGGAAAGGCCACAGAGAATGAAACAAACAAGACAAAGGTCACTCGTTTACTGCCGTGTTTTCAGAGCAGGGTTTTGCAGTGTGGGCACTATTGATGTTTGGGGCCAGATGATTATTTGTTTGGGAGGCTGTCCTGTGCATTGCAGGATCTCCAGCCTCTGCCCACTAGATGCCAGTGGTATACATCTGCCCCCTGGTCATGATCAAAAATGACTCTGGGTACTGCCAAATGCCACCTGGGAGTGGAATAGCTGCAGCCTGAGACTCACTGTTTTAGAGTTAGAGGTATTCCATAAAACCTTCTAAAGGTTAAAACACTTGCATAAATAAACTCCTAGTTATGCTCCGTATTGATTTCATTTCAATAGGAAGACATACAGAGCATCCAGAGACACATGAAAAGATGCTCAGTATCGCTAGCTATCAGAGAGATGCAAATTAAAACCACAATGAGATACCACTTCACACCAGTCAGAATGGCCATCATAAACAAAACAACAAACAACAAGTGCTGGA
>CM052542.1:36220662-36249578 GCA_028533065.1 Trachops cirrhosus | reverse complement strand
GGGGAGAAGGGAAGGGTTTACAGGAATAAATATAGAGGACACATGGACAAAACTAGGGAGGTTGGAAATGGGAGGGAGGAGGGGAGGGATGGGTGGGTGGGCTGGAATGGGAATAAAGGATAGAAACTGTACTGAATAAACTATAATAAAAAAATTAAAAAAAAATAAAATAAAGAGTATGAACAGTATACCTCTCAGATTGGGCAGCTCAACTGGGGTTCTTAGCCTCTAGTAAACAATATCCACATCAAACACAGTTCAGAATTGAATTGCACTAATAATTATTAAATGCCCACAACTTATCAGGGTGTTTCCCTGTCACTTACTTCACTTAAATCTGCTCTGACTAGTTTGTTCCATAATCAACTCACAACAGAAAACAGACTTCCTTCTAAATTAGAGAAAAACATAATGTTTTTATTTTAAAGACAATGATCGAGACCAACCTTTCTGTCCTCTTCTCCATCAGCATCATCTTTCAGTTGTTTTGACTGGAGGACCAGTTAGACCCACAGTAAACCCTAAGCAGAAAAGCACAGTGGAACAGACAGTGCTGAACCCCGTGCTGCGGTTCCATGGCCACGTTAACCCTGAGGAAGTCCCGTGTCACTTCACCTCTCTGAGGTGTCTTCATCAGAAGAAAACTAAGACAGCAGCGGTGATTGTCTTAGAGAGCATAATGAATGCAAAGTGTCCACCGCGGTGTCTCGCTCGCTGGCACGCGATAAACTGCCTTGTTATTCTAAATGTAGATAGCTTCATCAAGCAAAAGGAACTCCCCAAGTTTTATATTCACTCACTCACTGTCAGATAAGCAGCCGGAATTTTGGAAATTCTGCAAAGTTATTACAGGGAGGCCTTATCATTGGTGTTTGAAATCCAGCTACTAACTCACGCCACACTACCCCCTCACTTGGGTCTCAGCCAGTGACTGGTACTTTCAATGGCAAATTAGAAATTTTTGAAGGAAAAGTGGCTTCAAATGGCATATTTGTTATAAACCTCTGGCACAAATGAGAGGCAGAAAATGCGGGACGGTCAGGAGAGAAAATGCAGGTTCTTAGAGAACGAGGAATACAGTGCCAGCTGTGAGGTTGCCCTCGGGTACAGCCATTGCCCAGGTCGCTGAGACACTCTTTATTTAGCACGTGTTTATCCGATACCTACTATGTGTCAGGCAAGGAAGTCTGGCTCTACTGGTTGCCAACTCTGTGGCCTGGAGCAATTTAGCAACCTTTGCTTGCCTTGTCTGTGTAATTGTGATACACCTATTCCAAGGGGGCTTTATGAGGGTTACAGATATTATCTATTTAATTTCTGACAGTATCTGATATGTAGAAGACAGTCAATGTGTATTATTGTTCTCTGATAGACTTATTCTTATTGAATTAATTATATGATGTTAAGAAATAGAGAAGAAAAAATAAAAAAGTCTGGTTCTCAATGTGAGTATGCAGAAAAATGGAGTTTCTGATTCAGCAGGTGTGGAGGAGGGTCCAAAAATTGGCACTTCTGGCAAGTGCCCAGACGTGGCTGATACCACTGATTCAGGGACCATCCCTTGAGAACCACTGGCTATTCCATCCATGTAGACCAGCGCCTTCCCGTCCACCAAGAATGTGAGGGGACAAGATAAATGTGTACAGAAGAAAGGGTGACCTGGAACAGAAAGAGGAGTCCTGTGGTTTGACGCGAGCATAACCCGACCCCTGAGGTCTCTGTGGGGCACGTGGCCATAGCCAGACACTGACAGTGCGTCCTGTCTTTGCTGTCTCTGTGCAGCTCCGACCCCGGCCCCTCGACAGAGCTCTCCGTCCAAATCATCTGCATCCCACGCCAGTGACCCCACCACAGATGACATCTTCGAAGAGGGCTTCGAAAGCCCCAGCAAGAGCGAAGAGCAAGAAGCTGTAAGTGGCGGGCGTATTCTTTCCGGTTTTGTTTCCCTTAAAATTAAAATCTCTATATTTGCCATAGACAATGCATGAGGAAACTTACATAGGAAAGAACGCTGGCTCAGGCGCTTAAGTTCTTAAAAAGCTACTAAGGGGCTTTCTTTTCTGTTCCAACGAGCAGGGAAGAACATTGTCCATTTGTTAAGTCGTTCTTACAAGGTCTGGCGTTTGTGGGTGTGGCGTCCCCTGACTGAAAGGTGCTGCCTCCATTAAAATAACCGGTTATTTGTGTGCATGAAAGTATGCGCTGCTGTCTTATCTTTCAGTTGTTGAAAAGAAAAAAAAAGTGTTATCTTCTTGTGTTCTAGCCTGATGGATCACAGGCCTCATCCAACAGTGATCCATTTGGGGAGCCCAGTGGGGAGCCCAGTGCTGATAATATAAGTCCACAGGCCGGTAGCTAGATAGCGCAGGTCTGGGTAGGTATCTGTCCTTTTATCTCCTTCATCCCTAAGCCGTTCGCTTTCCCTTTAGCTTGTTTGCACTTTGAAATTTACATCCCTGGTGTTCGTGTCATCTCTCCTTGCCTGAACATGCCTCTCGTGTTTGTGCTATCTCTCCTTGCCTGGTGTCTGTTTGTCATCTTATTTTTCCTCATGGATGCATGACCTTTGACATATACCGGGGGTCGGGGGAGGGGTGAGTGGGGAATGGCCATATGATTTTATTAATGATGTGTTCTCAGTGAGTGGTGATGATAGAATGAGGCATGGTCAATACTACTTAATGTGGATTCAGTTTCTGAAAGCATCGGTTTTGAGATGGACACATTCTGCCCACCCTGATCAATTTTCAGTGAGACGTGGTTCAGATGCTTTACTCTTTTAAGCAAAGTGTCACTGCATTTGTCTACACTCCACAGATCTGAAGAGGTCACCAACCAAACACACGGAGAAGCCAGAGTAAGAAGCAAAAATAAGTAGTGCTTGAAATAAGATTGGCAGAGATGGAAGGTCGCGGTAGTCGATTTTGCCTAGCCAAAAGAGGCTCCCGCCCCATTTCCAACATGAAAGGGAAATTCAAAGCCCCAAGACATGTAGCACTTGCTTCTGAGGCGCCGCCGTTTGCACCTGTGCTACAGCACGTGGCTTGCCACCCACCCACTTCAGATTCCATCAGCAGCTACTTTGAGAGAAGTGTACTTACATTTCCTACAAGTGGCTTTGGGCACTCAAATTTCAATACATCTGATTTGATCGAAAGAAAGCGTTGCTGATGAAGCAAACCTTGTCAGCAGACAGGAGTACACCTTGTTACCCAGACATGATTTCTAAGGTCACTCCTTGTGAAATGTGTTCAATTTTCAGATACTTTCCTCGTCTTCCACAGTCGTGTGGGACGGACCGCAAGGCCAGACCCACAGAGCGTCCTGCTTGTTTAGTCCTGAGCAGCGTGGTCAGACCATTCACATGGTAGATGGCTCTCACTATTCACAGAGGGATTCTGAGGCTACCTCACTTGCAATGCATATAGAAGTTATTTTGATGGTTATCGAAAGCTAAGACAGTGTTCTGGAGAAAATACAATAAAAGTAAAAAAACAATTAAAACCAAAAAATAAAGAAAGAAAAAAGAAAGTGCAGTTTGTTAGCAGATTCCATAATCGAAGAACTTAGTATGCTGTATACTTCCCCACATTATACCAGTACAACAGCACATACTAACACGTGGTGCCATGTAAAACCATGTCATGCCCGTCTGACGTGTTAGACTTGCCAAGCTCTTTGGGGAGTTGGTGAGTTAAAGGCACAATCAATGTTCCGGGAAAGAGAAAAGTTGAGGACTCCGGGTGGACTCCTTTGGGAAGAATCCCCAGGAGGTTTTCTACCCCTTGCATATGTTTTATTTCACATGGTTCATCTTGCCTTAAAAAGTTTGATGAATGAACTACAGGCGACAAGAGCCATTCATCAGGATAACAGCAAGCGTCATCCTAAAATTGAAGTTCTTCTCGAAAACAAAGATGACTTACACCATGTGCAGATCAATGTATCAAATCCTCATATTTATGAGCCTGTTCAGCTTGAGGCAGTCATTCAAGCTGAACTGTGCCGTGGGGCTTTAGCCTGTTCCGTGCCTGCTGCTCCATCCAGAACCCCACACCATGGCTGAGTTGTAAATGGATATAGCGTGGTACAGTGAGAAGAGCTCAGGATTTGGAACTTGAGTTCAAATTCTAGCTCAGCAGCTACTTAATAGCAGGAAATCTTGGGCAAGGACCGTAATTTCTCTTGAGTCTTCATTTCTTCTTCTGCTAGGAAGGGCTTATAATATCCATTACGTTAACTGAGATAGCATAATTTGAGTCTTTAGCATAGAGGTGAACACTCAGCGCTGAGCCTAAAACTCGGGTGTGAAAAATCTGGGTTCCAGAGTAGGGCTATCTGAGTTGAGATGATGGCTCTGCCACTTACTAGCTGTGTGGCCCTGAGGAGATTTTATAATAAATCTCTAACTTATTTTGACAAATAAGGATAAAAGTAGTGCTTCCTCATAGGGTTATTGTTTGCACTAGATGAGGCAACGTATGTGGAGCTCTTAGCGCCGTGTCTGACACATAGTGAGTACCCAGTAGATGTTAGCTGCCGCCACTGCCTCCGGCATCATATGTGCTCGAGAAAGGTAGTGTCCCCACTACCTTGGGTTATATATGTACATTAGGACTTAGGTTTAATAAATTCTACTGTAAGGACCTAGGCCATTGGCTGGGAGATTTTGCTTTGTACTTTCTATCTTCAGATCATTAATTTGCGATATACCTCAAAATGGCTTTGAAGTGGGGAAGAAAAGATGAATCTACTTCTTGGCTCTCTGACTGGTGCTGTCCCATAATCAGCATGACCCTAGTTAGGGCCTCTCGGGCCCCTTTTCACCTCCAAAACAATGAATAGTCTTGGATTTACATGTAAATCATAATAAGTAGCTCCTGGGTCCAAAGGAGGGCTGGGCTATAATCTTCCATGGAAGCACTTTTCTCCCTTTGAAAGCTTAGCCTGGCCGTTTCACAATTGCCTGTCAAGAATTGCAGGCCAGGAAGCTGAGGCTAGCCTTGCACATGCAGCCCCTCAGCACCCACAGGGGAAGTCCAAATGAGCCTTTCCAGGCCCCTCCATCAACAGCTGCGAGGCTACATTGATCTTCCCGCCTCCATCCCATTCACCCACCCAACCAACTGGAAGGGACGAGGACCGCAAGTTCCCAGTGCTTTTCCAGGCATGCGGACAGGGATGACGAGCACAGGTAGTCCTGTCCATGGTACAAATTTCCCCTGTGCAAAGAGTCCTGCCTTTTTTATTGCCCTTGCAACCCATTATCCCCAGCTGTTTTTTTATCAGAAATACCTGCACAATTCTGAGGAGGTGGGGGTGACGTCTGCTGATGAGTTAAAGCCGCCATGGTGAGAGGAAGCCAACAGACTCAGTCCTCGACGGTGGGAGCTGCAGGGCTGATCTCAAACAGCATTCCTGTTTTAGCAATAAAGAGAAATATCTTCAATTATTTCATTTTTCTCCTACCCTCCCGCCTGGGAGAATCACGTGGCTTTGAAAGACTGGGTCAACAGGGGCGAAAAAGAACCAAAATAATATTATAATGGCTGTTGTGGGAATGGCAGGTAATTTATACTTCACTGATGTGTTGCTGGGCCAATTTTAAGGGCAAAATGTTAGCTTTTGAGGAGATGAAAGAAAAATGAAAACATTTATTTGGCTTAATGGCTAAGTAAATAAACTGCCTATCAGACTCCCCAGCTGTCAAGTCAGAGTAGCATCTGTAACAATAGGGAATTGTTCGGTCTGCCTCGCTCACTGACAATAGACATAGCCATCAATAACAAGTAGCTGTCATTTTTTTAATACTGATCTTCATAGTGGGAACCCAAGATATACAAAGTATTACCTGATAGATTTCTAGTGTTCGAGGGAAAAGAAAGCTGAACTTCAGATGCTCTGGGAGGAAGAATCTTACACACAAACACACACACCCCCGCAAAAAAGAAAAGAAGGAAAGCACCCAGAGTTCAGGGGACTTGGGTCTGAGTTACGGTTCCAAAGCACATGACCCTAGGCAAACTTTAACCCCTCTAAGCCCTGGTCCCCTCATGTGGATACACAGGGATAATTAGACCAGCTCCCTCCCAAGGCAGTCTCAGAATCACAGGGTATCATGAATGTGGAAGTGCTTTGTAAACTTTGAAACTAAAATACATGTGTTTAGGATTATTATTACTCTTCTGTTTTTTAAAATAGAACCAAAAGATAGAAGCTTAAAGCAAAAAACCATGAGGACAGAAACTTACCTGTCCATTTCATGGGTACGGCGCTCAGAGGGAAGTCCAGCCCAAGCTGTTGGAAAGGTTTTGGCAGGAGATGTGCAGGGTCTGGCTGAGGGCAGGGTGGGCCAGGATGGGGGGCTGGGCTTTGAGCCTAGAGATACTCGAAAGATGAAATCAGGAGGAAGCTAAGACTGAAGGGGAATGGAAAGAAGGGGACTTACCTAGGATTGCCCCCAGGCTCCTGATGTAGTGCTCCAGGTGGCACCGGTCACCGCGCTATGGAGCACAGAGCAGCATGCCTGAGCAGAGTGACCCAAGTTCGCTCTGAGCGCAGCGGAACTTGAGGGTATGAGACATCCAAGCGGAGATGCCAGGAGGCTGCTGGCTATGAGACTCCGGAGGTCAAAAAAGCAAACCGAACAACGTGATTTTAAGGAGTAGTGGGCACAACTAGAATACACTGATAATTTAGATCAGAGGCTGGCAAACTCTCTATAAATATTCATGTTTTATAGGCCATATGATCTCTGTCACTACTGATTTGCTCCACTGTTGAGGCAGAAACGCAGCAAAGAGCTCCATAGTAATGTACATGCAAAAAACAGGCAGCCGCCAATACTGGCCAAAAGGCTGACCTCTGACCTCTGACTTGGATCACGCTCACTGCTTCTAAAGTCACTCTGCAGAGTAATCACAATGCCTTTCACTTACTACCACTAAGAAAATGTATTTTAAAATTACTAGCGTGTTTATAGCACTTTATATAAACATCACCTAAATCAATCCTCAAAGGAACACTCTTCAGTATTTTTATTTTTTCCATTTCACAAACATGATAGGTAGAGAGGTTAATGACTTGTTAAAATCAAAATACTCACATGTAATGGGGCTGGGGTCTAAATCTAGACCCAGGTTAAGTAGCTCAAGAGCACACAGACAGGACCAGGACACCTGGGTCTTAGCAGCTTCCCTTGAACTTAATCACTGTGTGACCAAGGTGGATGGCTTCATCTCTGGTTTTTGGTGTTCTGTAAAACAGTGCCTACAGGCCCTTCCAGCTGTGACATTCTAGAACCTTCTGACTTTCCCAAGGTCACCCAGTTAGATGAAGGAAGACCCAACCCTCAAACAAGATCCTTCAACAACACCCTTTCCCCAGGATGTCCTTATTCCCAGCTAACAAATGACAGGACCAAGGTCCCTTGAACGTGCTGACTTCATTAGGCTTCCTGGAGACCATTGGCCTGAGAGCCAGGACCCACCTCTGACAGCAGGGAGCTTACTCTGGACAGGTTCTCCTGCTGATGGCAGAGAATTGGTGTCAACAACCTCCATGTCTTCATCTGCTGTGTGGCAGGGCCAGACAGATGATGTATGTGTACAAAGCAGATACCTTGTGTCGATCATTATTATTGATGGGAAAATGCAAAATTGATCAGAACACATGCAGTTCCCCAGGGAACCCAGATAGTGCATCTCTGCATTCACCAAGTGGCTTTCACACCCCGAGACCCCAGGAAGTGGGTGCATTTGGTAGCAGCATTAATCTCTAAGGTATCATCATTAAACTCATCCTGTGTTTTGAAGACTTTTCTTCCCTGAAGGACAAATTTTTCAGAATGAAGATGGTTAGAAAGATTTGGGCTTTTCCCCTGTCCTTTGCATAAACAGGAAAGGATCCCACCACTTGTTAAAATCCATTTACAGATGAAAATCTGAGCCCAGGAGAAATGCTTGCTGAAGCTCATACAGGTAGTTAGGTTTGCCAGGATCTTTCTGGCTCTAAAATTCGTGCATTTTTCATGACTCTATTTATGAACTTTAAGTTATTTCAGCCTCATTTGCACTCCCTGGTGACCACCACCCTATTCCATTTGCAAGTCCAGGAGATGTCAAACCCCATGGAGCTAGGCTCCAGCCTTGGGACTAGAAGACCATGAGACTGGAGGCATTGCTTGGGCAGGACTGCGCTGAGATCTGGCTCACGTCCCAGCTCCAGTCTGAGCCCTGGCTTGGCACAGTGCTGACCTCCCAGCCTGGGCTCACTCAGCAGGTAGACGGCACGGTGTCCATTGACCTCACATGCAAGACCACCTTTCTCAGCGTGCAGTGTCTTCTCTCTACTAATAATATTTTTGGGCATACCTATGCTGGATGTGACCAAGCTTTCCAGAAATAAACACAATAAAAATTAAATGGTTGCAAAGTAATAAACACAATTTAGGAGTCTTTCAAAAGGATCTCATTATAATGTGGGATAGGGAACTCTTTGCCCTGTACTATAAGCCCAGGAGCTAGGCTAGCTGGGGAGTGAGGAAGCCAGCCCAGAAATGGGATGCACACCTGGGCTGCACCGCTGGCTCTCCACTGCTTCCCGTGGACTGTGGGATCAACAGCACTCACATTCAGGGCTTCGGTTTCTTCCTGTAGAATAGGAACTGTCAGACTGTCAGCCTTTCTTGCTTTGACATTCTACAAAAGGCAACACATAGTGGAGGGGACAGTAAGCTGGCTATGTTTACATGAAACTCTAGAAAGAAACAAATCTAATGTTAAGGGTCGAAAGCAGATCAGTGGTTGTAGCATCTGAGTGACAGGTTGACTGAGGAGCACACCGGAGAAGTGTTTAGGATGAGGGAGTCTTCTGTAGCTTGTTGTGGTGGGGAGGGCCCACAGGTGTATACATTTGTCAGTGTCATCAAACTGCACACTTAAAATGGAAACATTTCATTGTATGCAAATCCTAACTCAATGGAATTGATTTAAAAATCAGAATGGGTAAATTCGTAGAGACGGGAAGTAGATTAGAGGTTACTAGGACTTGGAGATAAAGGAGAAGAGGGAGTTACTGCTTAATGGGTACGATAAAGGAATTTTAAAGGTAGTGGTGATGGTTGTACAACATTGCGAATGTCATTAATGCCATTAAATTGTATACTTCATGATTAAAATGGAAAATTCTATGGCAGATATATTTTAGCACAATTTTTAAAAAGCTTTAAAAATTAACAAACCTGGTTATATTCCAGGTCTTCCCTGTGCCGGCTGAGTGAGCTTGGGCAGGTCACCCAGCTCTGGGGAGCCTCGCTGCTTCTCTGTAAACAGAGATAGGATTGCCCAGGGTGCAGCCTCAGCGTGATGCCCAGTGAGACCATGTGTGTAATACAGAAAAACCCTTTATAGCCTGCAGATGTTTCTGTCAAAATAAGCTATTATTAGTCTGTGACTCTGCTTGGCTGCTGTATGCAAGCACATAATTCATACTTCAAGTGTACAGCACATATGTGGAAGTCCCTCATCCATAGGACTTGGCAGACAGATTCCTTAGATGAACCTCACGTTCTTTCTGCAAGTTCCCCGAGCTGACCCTTGGCCATTATTAGGTTCTACAGCAGAGCCCAGTTGCAGTGACACTTATGTGCTATGAAGGAGAAGCCACCTACAGGTGATTTTTAAGCCTAAGAGCATCCTCTGGAGAGAAGGTGTAAAGCCACGTGCCCAGACATAAGGGACCTAACCATTCCAGAGTACCTCCTTGGGGCCAGGCTCTGTGCTAGGCAATCTGTGTGTGTTTTGTCCTCGGATGCTCAATGCACAGCTGACAGAGAGGATTTCTAGCTGCATTTTACAGATAAGGAACCTGGTTCTCTGATGGGTGAAGGAGCCTTCACAGAACCCTGTGGTTACCACGTAGGTAACAGTGAGAAAGAAAACAGCAGCCTGCCAGCCAGGAGTCCGCAGCCCTCACAGCAGGGCTTCGGTGCTCTGTTGAATATGAACTAGTTCACTGAACGTCAACGTCGGACAAGGCCACTCAGTGACCATGACGGCTCAGAACAAATCAAGACCACTCGGTAGACATGGCCCAGCACAGGCAAAACAGGAGCATTGTCCACATTATAAAAATGACCATTCTTCTCTCCTACCTTTAACCTTGCTCCATTGTTTCTGCCCTCAAGATAAGATTTATTAAAATAATCACACTCCTGCTTCCTGAGGGCATCTTCCTTACTTTCTTGACCCTCCCCAAATTCTCTAACGTAAGCCCAGTGTGGTAATAAGCCCCTCCCAACACCCTGCTATGCAGATGCCCTTGCTCCCCTCACTGTGCTGAGTAATGAGCCCAACACATTCAAGTGCAATTGTGCCCCTGGTGGACTCTGGCTGCAGGAGACTGGCAGATTTCAAATCTGTGTGCTTTCATTTTTCACCACACCTCCCAGCAAACAGGGTATTCAACTTAACTCAAAGGTTGGGGGTTGATTTTGTTTTCATTTGCACTGTCTGCTTTTCCACCTATGTGGTTGTCCTCTAGAAACGAAGGTAGTAATATGTCAAGCACAGGTGAACGTAAAGTTCATGAGTATTTGGCAACTCCCAATAAGAGAAGAATCACTCGTTCATTCACTCGCATCCTCATTCTTCATGTTGTTAGCAGGTGTGCCTCCCGTGCACCAAGCTGTCACTCAGCATTTGGGGTACTGATGTGAAAGGTGCAGGGGAGCTCCCTGTGTAGAACACAGGCGGCAAACACAAGGCTTGCGGGTCGAATCCAGCCCTCCACCCTGTTTTATCTGGCCCGGCACCTTGTTTCTACCCAGCGGCAGTGCCAAGCTTTCACTTAACTGTTAAGGAGTAGTTACATTTATACAGTCCTAAAATTACATTCGGACCTTTGAAGGCAACTGCAAGGCTGAAGTAGCCCCCGGTGAAGATGAGTTTGACACCCCTGGTGTAGAAGGTACTAGGAGATAATATAATGGCAGCGTAGACAGGTCTGCACAGGGCACTACAGAGTCTAGGAAGCCATTATATTAGGACTGGTTCTGAAAGTATGAACTCCCAGGTGCAGGACAAAGAGAGGCCCCAAAAGCAGAAGTTAGGCCAGAGCAGAATCTCAGAGGTCAGAAAGTCCTGTCTTGTCAGGTAGACCAGAAGTACCACACAGAAGGCGGGGCATAGGAGAGGGAAGAAGTAGATGAGGCTGGGTGGGCAGGTGAAGCCACATTGGAAAGGCCTCTTGTGCCACCCTGAGGGGTTTACATTATCTTTGAGGTAATACGGAGTCAGGAAGGTCGTTCCAAGCAGGGCACTGGCATGACCAAATTCATTTCAGAAAGAACATTCTGGCAGAGGCATATTTTAAAAAAAAAACCCACCGTTTTAAAAAGCTTGATATACCTGACCTGAAAGTTGACTTTTGATCCTCGGACTGGAAGGAGCATTTGTTAGTTCTAATAGACTGTGAGACTAATGGGTCTCATGTGCCCAGCTAAGGAGTTTTGACCTTACCCTGTGGGTAAAGGGAAGCCTTTGAAGGAGTTGAAGGAGGACAGAAGTGTGGTCAGATCTGCCCAGAGAAAACAAACCAACAAACAGAAACGCCCAGTGTGCTGTGTTAATGTGTGATTCCAGTTAGACGTGTTAGAATATCAAAAATGGCCTCAGGACCTCATCGCAACCTTGCCAGAAGTCAGGTCAGAAATTTCTGGATCAGAGGATTTCCAAGCTCCCCTTCAGCTCTGACAGTCTAAATTTCAGTAACAAGGAAGGTAAAGCTATCACCAAACAGACAATGCATCACAGTGTCAGACTTGGGGATGATCTGCTGCGCGGGGGTTTCCACACCAGCGATCCCCTTCATCAGTGGGGATAATGGAGAGTTGACTGCACTCGTTACTGCTGCTGTGATGGGCATTTGAAGCTAAATTCCAGCAAGCAGGGGATGTGTGAATATTTATCTCAGCTGCAGAAAGTTAATGCAGTGTGGCATTAATTACCCTGTCTGAGCCTGCTGTCTTCTTCTGTTTTTAGGTGTCATTCTCAGTTGAATAAATTAGTTCCAAAATTAGAAGAGAGCACATTGTAGCGTGAGATCAAGGCTGCCTGATGTCTGAAGGCATCCGAAAAGGAGAGTGGGCTGAGCAAGTCTGCCCAGGGAAGATTCAGCTGCATCCTTGCAGCCCAGCATAGGACAAGGAAAATGGCTTTTTGCAGTATTGTACTTCGTAACTCCACCTTGGCTTCCCCGACCCGATCCCAGAACACAAACACACAGGAAACTTACAAGTTAGCCTTGCAACACGTATTTGAAACATTTCAAGGCATTGGTAGAGAATAGATTACTGAATGCCTTACTGAATGATTACTGAATAGCTTACTGAAATCATTTTACTACAGATTTTGCTAGATTAGAATTTGAGAGAATTAAGGCCAAATTGGAGTACTTTTGAGGACAAAGGGATCAGAACAACAAAGAACATAAAAACTGTATCATATTCATTCATTGAACAAACCTTTATTGGGCACATAGTGTGCTAGGTTCCCATGTAAAGGGCAGAAGGAACTGGCAAGCTGTAACCAGAAGCAGGATGTGGAAGAATAGGCTTCCATACTTTCTGTCACTGGACAGCTGGAAGAAGAATTACTTGTTTTCATTATGTTTAAAGGGCAGTGTGCAGTCCATAGTCGGAAAGCAGGAAGGGACAAATAGGTGCTGATACATTGCAAAATAAAGTGCCCAGAAAGGTAAGAGGATCTTTCTCCCTGGAAGAATACAAACATAATGGTTTTAGAAGAAAATATCCTGGATCCTTTTCATAGCATGGTTACTAAATAACCTCAGGACTTTGATGAAATAAGAGAGCTCTCTTCTCTGAGCTTCAGATTGCTCATCTGTAAAATGAAGGATCTGGAAAAAATTATCTTCTAGTTCACTTCAACTGTACAATAAAGATGAGCAATATGATATATTAAATATATGAGATGCAGCACAATGACCTTGAGAACACATACCTCTCTGACCCTCAGTTTTTATCAGCAGAATGAGGATGGAGAGAATAAAAGCTATTCCTATGACTCTAGGCAGACAATATAAGATACAAAGGAGCTTTATAAACTCCAAAGCATTCCACAACACTATAGCTTGAAGAGGTGGCCTTTTCTTTTTTTTTGTCAGCTGTTGTAATAGAGTAGAAAAAGCACTGGACCATACTTCAGGTCTCCTGTCCCAAACTTACTAACTGTGTGACTGTGGGCAGATTACTTAACTCCTCTGTGCTTGATTTCTCATTTGCAAAAAGATAAAGCATCTACTTTACATGACCATTGTGATAAGTTAAAAATGTCAGTGTACTTGAAAATACTTAGTGTGCTAGACACATAGTAGGGGCTCACAGAACGCCATTTCAATCTAATGGCTCAAGAAAATAAGCATATAAAAAGATCTATACTCCCATGGCAGGAGACAGGCTAATAAAATATGTAAAATATGGCAGAGTTGAGACGTCACTGTGTGCATTTAATTCTAACACAAACATCCAAGAGTGACAGCATAAAGATCAATTTTAATGGAAGGGCCTGTGTATGCTGAAGACCAGAGTGTTGACCTAATCTGCTTGGCCAGTGCCTCCTACGCCTTTTTGACATGACATCCTAAAGTGCCTTCAACAAGGCCAAATACCATTTGCCATCTGTGTTTGGGTGGAAGGTTTCCTGTGCCATATATTGGTGAAAATCCTGTGTGTGTATATCTCAGGACAGCCCCATTGGTGCAGGCAAAAGACTGGCCGAAGCTGAAACAGCAGATTGAATGGAAACAAGTCCCAGAAGCTTTTCACTAAGAGCTAATGACCCAATGGCTGTTTCTCTTGCCTTAAAGTGTGCCCAGTTTGTCATCTCTGCTTGAGGAAACCAAAGAGCAGGTCAGAATAGAATTTCAGCCATATAAAGTGGACATTCATATAACTCCTGAAAAAATCTCCACTTGACTCATGATGGTTGTTGACATTCTCTGAAGGCCTGTTATTGCCAAACACTGTGCTAGATGCTTTATATATTATCTTTAATCCTCTTAAGAACCCTGTAAGATAAATAGTATTATTCCCATTTCATGGTTGGGGAGCTGAGTCTCAGAAAGGATAAGTATCTTGCCCATATCACACAGCTTGTCTGGCTCTCTTTACTATACCATGCTATTTCCCTAAAAGGGGCAATCTAGTCTCACTTGAAAACCAAGGACAAAACTGGGTGAGTAGTTCTTGATGACAAAAAAATTGCCAAAATGACATGCACCATGATCAAGTAATCCAAAAATCACCTAAGGTCATCCATCAACCACCATCACCTTTCTGTCAATCCCAAACTCTCCTTCCCAAGCTGTCTCAGAACTTCCTATCTAGAAAAGAGCGGGTCTCACTTTGTCCCTCTATCCATAGGAGCTGGAGCCTCTCTATGCGCAGATCAACAGACCTAAGAAATAGCATCAATGTGGGCTCGTGGCGGGTGCTCCGAGACTGGCATGGAAATCAGCATCGCGACAGGCTCTCTTGTATTCTTTCACCTCACTTCATCCCATGAAGAAACTCGTGATTGCCCAATGGAACTCGGTTGGAAGAGGGAACTAAGAGTTTTTGGCAACCAACAGCAGATATCTATGGCAGCACAAAAACAAAAACACACACATGAAAGTATAACAAAATCATACCCCATGTTAAATCACAAATCAAGCAAATGCTTACCTGACAAATATTCTGAGCTCACTCAGTGTGGCTTGAAGATGACCCAGAATACAAAATGATAATTCTCTTTTTATTTCTCTACCTGTTGCCCACTATAGAGATGTCAAATTTGGAGTGACAGGCCTCAGAGAGGTACAGCAAGGTTGAGACTGACTTTCTTAGGCAAAGCAAGATGTCCTTTGTGACCACCATCTCCTTATCCATAGGCCTTCTGACACACGATGATGTTTTCTCATCACTCCACAGGGCCTGGTTGGCCATTTGTTCCCATTCCTTCCCTTGTCATGTTTGAAAATTCATGGGTGTACAAATTTTTGTATTGCTTTTGACTTTTTTAAGATATTGATGAAGAAATCTAACTGGAAAAAAGTCTCATATATAATGAATTAACAGGAAATCACAAGACAAATAAGTGGTTGATTATTCTTTATGATCAAGAATGTTGCCAAAACAACCCTTTAGCTATTTCTGCGTCCTGGTGAAGAAAGACAGCTTTCAGTTTGAACCTTCATTTTGTGAGTAGGAGAGGACATCAAATCCCATTGATGAAAAAGATGAAAAAATACATCTGATTTCCTAAGAAGCTCTAAATTCTAAGTACAATAAAATGATATTTTTTATTTTTCCGATATCTTGCTGCTGTGATGCTATGCAGTCAAGTGTCTTCTCCACATGCCATTTTCAAAGAAAAGTCATTTGCCAAATAATTCTGGTACAATCCTGGTAATGTGGTTTTGGATCTTAAAAACTGACTTTCTAACGGAACAGGTGACATGAATATTCAGAATAACAGACTGATTCTGTGATCACAATGGTTCATCTCTATCTCTTTTTGTACATCAGAAAATTCAAATGGGATTTTTATTTTATAACTTGAAAAAAAACCTTACCATTAAACTCTTTAAATATTTAAGGGAAATGGCTTTAAGGAGTTCTAATGAAAAAAAAATCGCCAGGTTTTTTTTTGTAAATATAAATGTTAATGAAAATGATTTTTAATAATGCCATTCCACTGTAGAGAAGGTAGCAGATTGAGTGCAGGGTGTGATGAACTTGATGAATGGGGATCGCTCTCCAGATGTTACTCTGGAGCACACGGGAGGCAGCTGGAGTTCAGGGACAGCTGGCGGCAGCGGCTGGCCCAGGAGCAGCTAGTGAACAGGAAGGGAGCATGTGACGCCATCATCTAATCTAGCCTTTCCACGAAAGTACCCGCCCCCTGCATCAAACAAGAAAAAGGCAATTCACATTTTGGGGTTCTGTCCTTCAGGTTCTAAACCTCCCTCCGACCTCTACAGTCCCACCCACCCCCGTAGAAATCACTGGACTGTTTGTACATGAAACAGAAGAATTTAAGCTTCCTTTTTTTACATTTATGAGACAAAAAGTGCAGTGTTCAGTTCATATGTTTAGCACATGATTTTCATAAAGAATATATATTTTTGCCCTACAGAGAATTGTTCTACAGGTCAAATGTGTTTTCCTGATGTTCCTATGCAGTTACAGTATGTTGAATTTAGTGGTTTAACACTAAAAAGAAAACTTTAAAGAAGCATGTGATTAATTGGATTTGAGGGTAATTACTATTACTTGGTTTTAAAATTTGAAAATTAGAATTTGCATTGATATGATTAACTTAAATAGGCCTGTGTACTTTGGTTCTTCATATCAATATACACTAAAATGATTTGGAAGAAGGTATGCCTGCTCACAAAGAAAATTGATAAGTCCAAATTTTACATTATTGGGTCACTGGAATCTAACTTTTTTCCAGGTAGGGAAACTGACCAGATGTCCATTACAGAATACGTGTAAATGTCATGCTAATGCAGAAGGTCTGAAGAACCTGGAAAGTAAGAAGGGCCATTTACCTCCCTCTGTAGCTATCACCTGTTTGTCCCCATGATTTGTCCAGGAACGTGCATACATTGTATGATTAGGTAATCTTTTCACATGAAGGGGGAAATGAGAAAGGTGTGCTAACCGTAAGAGTTGTCCCGAAACCAGCTGGATGGTATGCTTTGGGGATTTGGTGAGACAGGCAGTTCCCATTAACGAATGGCTGAAATGACAATGTTGTCCTGACTCTGATTCTAAACAAGTGGTGCTATCTTCTCCCTCCATGTGGCTGTCTTGAGTGTATCTGGCAGTATCACACCCTAATGCTGAGTCCTGGGGTTGCTTCTGACACGTTCAAAGCGAACTGTGGCGGATGTCACTCTATCAGGTAAGCCATCTAGAGCTAATTTCACAGCAGAAGGTGACGACAGCCCGGTGGACTTGACCATTCATTGAATGTGATTGAAAATGTAACTGGCTCAGAACTTAAAGAAGATGGCTCATGTGATGCATTCGGTGAGGGAACTAGAGTCAAGATTTTAAACTTCCATCCGTGTTACCACTGGCAGAATTCTGGTTTCTAACGAGCGGTGTTCGGTGAGCTCAGAAGCACTGTATCTTGTGCCAGGAGTACAGGGAAAGGTCCAAATGAGCTGAGGCACCCATCTCGAAAGGCCATGGGAGTCTGCACAGTTCCAGTTAGACTGACAGAAAATACATGTGCACAGCTGTTAATTTCTCATCCTTCACTAGCACTAAATTTGTCACTTTAAATTTTGAAACCAGGGAAACGCCACCTGTCATTCTGTCCCCATTCCCCATAGCTCTTCAACCTTTACATGCCGCAGACTTTTTGGATAACTCGTGCTCATCCCAGTGTCGGGTGAAACCCATCCTGTCATGTACCGGGCACCTCCTTTAAAAAAAAAGTTTACTCTGTGGGTTTGGTTCATTTCAATCTCTGTGTTCTGACACATATTTTTTTAATAAAGATGAGAAAGAGAAAATGACTGTTGCAGTACATTTCTAGACCTACTTTAACCTTACCTCAGATGACAGTTTGTTAACATATATGGACACATTATTTTTAACTTTATGTACAATGCATTCAACAGAACAGCAAAATTTTTAGAAATTTTCCATTAATTTCTGTAACACACCATGTAAAACTTACAAATAAACATGTTTGAGAACAACAGCTTAGCCTGGTTTTATTCCACAAGTTTCTGCTGGATATTCAGACGAGGGATTGGAAGAGGAAATTGCTTCTGTCTCAGCTCGCACCTGACCAGGTGAAGGCCTGTTTTCCTGGCACCGGGCCCGAAAGAGAAAGCCTCTGTCAGGAGTTGAATCAGTTCACCTTCATTTGAATTCAGGCAGTTGATATGCTTGGAAAATCAGCGATGGTGAGGAATGAGGAGGATGTTGTCAGGACAAGCACACACTTCACAGATGTGTGGTATTCGGACCACATGTAGCATGAGACTTTCAGAGTTGGGAAGGACCCAAGGACTAACCCTATGGGTTTATGAATTCTCCTTATAAAAAAAACCCTGCTAAAGTGTTGGTTGTTAAACCAAGCTTCACCTAGACTGTCAAAGAGTCCGCCTTAGTTCACTTCAAAGTCAATTGCTTTAAGGGACCCAAAGAGGGAAGCATTTATTTCCCTTCACATTCCCCACCCACTCCACACCCGAAAACGTAGAACAAAAAGAAGTCTGCAGCTGGACCTTGACTTTTATATGTACTGAAGAACAGGAAAATATGTATGTATGTTTATGTATGTATTTATGAGCGTATGTGTGTGTATGTGTGTCATTTTCATTTCCTTTTGCTACTAAATCAGTTAGTCTAGCCAATAATCAGCCAGATTACAGATTACAATTAGGTCATTGAGATGCCAGAAAACACCTCTGTTGAGGAATGGTTATATTAATGGTTGCACAAACACATGCCTGCAACCTGGCCTTCTTATACAGAAAGTATTACACAGATGTTCTCACCGACTTTGCAAAAATGAGAGAGCAGACTTAGATTCCAGCAAAATAAATGTGAGGCAGC
The DNA here is from genome assembly GCA_028533065.1 of Trachops cirrhosus. NCBI lineage: Eukaryota > Metazoa > Chordata > Mammalia > Chiroptera > Phyllostomidae > Trachops > Trachops cirrhosus. Next base: position 36,230,932 of record CM052542.1, on the reverse strand, counting down.
TAGAAGAAACAACTTTCATGCAATGAGAAATGCTCACTCCTGGATGAAATTGCTAAAATATATTCCACCCGCTCTCCTGAACGACAGCAGTGGCTCACACTTGAGCAGCTAGTATGTGCCTGCTCAGTGCTAGACAACGTGAGCCAGGGAGACACTGTGCCCAACTCACAGAGAAAGAAACTGAGCCTCGGAGAGATCGAGTGGATGATTTGGTAGAGTTGAGATTTGAATTTTGAGTCTTTATTCATAGTTGATTTTTATTTTAAAAAATAGTTGGATATTAACTCTTTTAAATAGTTCTGCATAGGCTTGTTGCAAAGCATCCACCTCCTGTGCCTCTTCCCAGACTGATGGTCTTGGTGATAAGTTACATGTCTGAGTTCCTCCAGTTTTGAGGAAAATAAAAAGATCTATTAGATGTTATTCTCTGAGGTATGTTGCTGAATACACAGGTTCACCTTTAATGGGCACTTTTGAAAGGATGTGTGTCTGAGGGATAAAGAATATGCCTTTTTTGCCCAACTAGTTCGAGTTTAGCTGAAACCAAGTGCTCGTGGTTTCCTTTTCCAACCTAAGTGAATCTTAAAGAACTGACAAATTAGAAGGTGTCCTATTTAACTCGTAGTCAGATGCCGAAATAAATCAGGCAGACATCTCTGCTTTCATTGTGTGCTTGCGAGCAAACCCTTGTTGTTTTGACAGTAAATGTTTTTTTGTTTTACTCAGAATGACAGTAGGAAAAACGCCTAGAATAAAAACAGGTTTCATTGAAATCAACCTTCAAAGCTTTGAAAGCTTTTAAAAGATGTTTAAATTCAAGGGTAATGTGAGCAACGGTGCCTGAAAGATTTTTTTTTTAAAAAAAAAAGGATGTAAATGACTTTGAAGCCATTTGGTGGCCAGTCCTCAGGATTTATGTTGCAACATGAATAACAGCTCCTCCCCATAGGCACCACGCTTTTTCTAACCACTAATTGTAAGTCCTTACACAGACCCTGGGAGGCAAGAAGTACGCTCCCCATTTTACAGCTGAGGAAACAGAGTCAGAGCTGTTGTGGAACAGCTGTCAGTCAACAGCCCAAGAACTCCCCAGAGGCTATCCCGGCTCCCAGGGCCTGACTCTCCTTTACTCTGCAGCTGCTTCTGTCTGCAGGGTTTCTGTGGTGTCAAATTGCTCATGCACCCTCTGTAAAACAGTTTGAGTCTTTTTGGAATTCAGTTCCATGTAGCGTCTATTATATTAGAAAAATCACACCATGCATTACCCTGACTGGTTGGTACAGAAATTGATTCCTAAGTGAAATGACTGCAGGTATTTTAAAAACAAGGGAAAAACCCAGTTTTCTTCTCAAGAACAGTAACAACTCTAACCCAATCTAATGAATATTTAATTTCAAAACAAAATCCTTGCATTCACTGTATCTTCCAAGGTACAGAGATCTGAAAAGGGAACCTTTTTGATCAGGCTCTCTGTTCATCCTTTGCAGAAGAATATGAATGACTGCCTAGTGGAAAATGTCTAAATATTCTTACAAGACGGCAGCCTCTGGTGACTTGGGTCTTTAATCTTCTGAACAACCTCTTGCTACTTCTATTGCTCATGCTGGGGTCACAGCCTGGAGTGTGAAACAAGTAGGAATGGTTGGGGAGGGAATAAGCCGCAGTCCGGGCGGGCAAACCATCAAACAGTAAAATGCTACCTTGTTCCGTCAGACCGTGCTTCAGTGACCCTACCCTGCCCTCCCTTTGGGGGCGGGGCACCCTGAAGTCTGTCTCATTTCAGACTCTAGGTCAGAGTCACTGACGTGAGCTCATGGCCGTGAGCTCATAAACCTAGGAACTTGGTTATTCAGGGAAAGTTGTTTCCTCTTACCTGCCCTGTGCCCTCTCAGAGGCCCACAGAAGGAAAAAGGGAGGGGATCCACAATCACACAGCCCATGTGTATCCTTTTAGGACAAATTAACATAAACTAAACAGCTTAAACTAAAAATAAAGGAAAACTTACTCAATGGTTGGCCCACTTTCACCAGAAGAGAGCTGCAAAAGCCAGGCAGGTAGGTAGCTATTCATTGCTTTTCTTTTTATCGTGCACTAAACAGGCAGAGGCTGGGGAGTGGAGAATTTGACCAAATCTTCACCCTTTGCCTGTTATCTGTCACTTTTCTCACTCAGGAAGAGCACACCATGTTTACTAGTTAATGTGGAGCCACTTCCGGATGATGGACTCAATTCAGAAAGTGTTAGTTTAGGCTCTGCTCCACGGCATGCGGGTTGTTTGACCTCAGACAAGGCACATAAGCTTGCTAACACGCAGTTCACTCACACATAAAATTGAGGCAATACTCTCTACCTCATAGGGCTGTTATGAGAAATGAATTTGATAATTCCATACCTGGAACATAGTAAATGCTCAATACATGACCTACTTTTAATACCAAAGAAAGTCTGATTGCTGTTGTGTGTTTTCACACGTAACTCTTTCACTGTACACTTTGTGCTTTCACACCCATTATCCCCGCACAGCGGCTCTACCGAGTGTGCAAAATGCCAGTGAGTGATTGTTATCTCTATTTATTGTCAAAGAGAGGCGAAGAAGCATGCACATACCTCTCTGAAATGTTTTCACTGGCAAAGTTTAAAGCAAAACTGTATTATGAATTTATTCATGTAACAAAAGAGTTACGAAGCACAGGCTATAGGCCATGTACAATGATAGGCACTGGAGATTCAGAAAAAAACTTACAAGATGTATATATTACTGTCCTCATTTCAAGAAATTCAGACTCTAATGGGAAAAATAGGTTCATAGATGAATAAATTATGGTAAGAATAGGGCTGTATTAAAGTGTGTGCTAATCCTATGGAAATGGTGGAAGAAGGCTGGAGAGAAGCATTGATGGTTAAGGTGGGTCTTAATGAGTAAGAGTGCACCATGAGGTGATGGCAGTTGCGGGAAAAGCATTAGCAGAACTGGCAGGACTGATGAGCACGGTGTGCCTGGAGTGGCTATAAATGAAGGGGAAAATGACACCCTTATCAGTTATTGAATAGCACAGAAAAACCAGTTTCTCAATTCATATTTCAAAGCTAGAATAAGGAAACATCAAAAAGTAGTCTAAATTATAGCCTAAGCTTTCTAATGAATAATCAGAAATTCCTAAATTAAATATTAGCAAATTAAACACAGCTGTAAACCACAACTAAAAAAAGTTGATTTTTGGAATGCAATTAATACATCAAGAGAGACTGTCTCATCATAGCAAATACCAAAAAGGCATCTGATAAAATTCACTGTTCTCCTCAAGAAAAGAAAAAAAAAGGAAACTAGAATTAGAGAATTCCCTTCGCAGATAAAGTACATCTGTCTCAAACCAACAGCCGATATTCAATGTAGCACGAAACTTGAGAGCATCCCCAGTAAAATCAGATGGAGGTCAAGGCTGTCAGCCCTTCCTTCCATCATTTAACATTTCTGAAATTTGAGGCAAGGTAAGAAAAAGAAATCAAGCATTTAAAATGAGAAAACTATCAATGTCTGCAGATAATATTATCTAATAAGAAATACCTGTCCAAAACTCTAGGAACTAATAAGACAATTAAGGTAGGTAGCTTAAAAATAAATAAAGCCCTGGCCAGGTGGCTCAGTTGGTTAGAGCATTGTTCTGATACCCCAAGGTTATAGGTTTGATCCCTGGCCAGGGCTCATGTAAGAATCAGCCAATGGATACATAAATAGGTGGAACAACAAATCGATGTTTCTCTCCTTCATTCTCTCAAAATATATATATAAAAATTGATATTTTCTGTATTGCTAATAAATGTTTAGAACAATTAATGGAATGATCAACTTTATTAATAGTAGAAACAAAAATAAAACACCCAAGAATAAATTTAATACTGAAAATGTAAAATCTAGATTTAAAAAAATGACAAATCCTTGTTGAAAAACAGAAAGTAACTGAACACACTGAGGAAGATTCAACATTATAAAAATGTCTATTCTTCCTAATTAATTTATGATAATGCAATTCCAATCATAATCTTCTACAACTATTACTTCAATCACATATTAATATTTAATCATATTCTAAAGCATAGCTGAAATGGAACAGCATGTGAAAATATTACACAAAAATTAATGTAATGAGGATAAACTTATACTATGAGATCTCAAAACCTAAAGCCAAATAATTTAAAATAATTGGTACAGGACAAAGAAAAGAATGATCAGTGGGCGTAATATAAGATACAGAAATAAGCCTAAGAAATTAATGTATAATTAATGTATAATTGAAAGTATTCAGGTCAGTGGGGAGGAAGATTATTTAATAAATGGAACTGGGATAATAAAAACTGCTAGAAAAAGTTAGATTACAACTTCATACCATATAGTTAATTAAAATTCACATGAATTAATATCAAGTGTATTATATATAGACATGAAAATATATGGGAAAAATTAATATTAGGGTAGGGAAGGCCCTCAAATACATTACCACATGCAGGAAATATATATTTATAAAAATATAAATAGATTTCATTTCATGAATATTTATGTTTAAAAAGCACCATAAACAAGATGAAAAGGCCATAGAAAATTAGAAAAGTATTTGTAGCATATATTATAAGCAAAACTTTATTGTCCTGAATATAAAGAAATCTCCTAAAAGCTTATAAAAAATGTTTATGGAAAAATTGATAAAGAATATGAACGAACAGTTCCCGAAGGAGAAATACAAATGGCACACAAAGCACAGCTGCAGGTGGAAAACAGCTACCTGCCGCAGGAGGGACCGCCTTGACTGAAGTCCAGTATTATGCAGCGTCTTTAAAAGATAAAGTGAATGTAAATAAGTTTGTATGGAACAATGTCACAGATATGTAAGAAAAGTGAGTTTGGCAAATCCCCATTTCTACTTATAGAAAAAGTATATATGCAATTGTTATATATTCATAGAAAGTTTTCACTATGGCGTTCGGGACACTGCTCGTTCTTTCGATAAACGGCTACTGAGCGCCTGCCACACACCGAGCTTTGGGCTGCCTGCCAGGAAGCAAAGCCCGGCCCTCTGGCGAAAGTCAGGCACGTACCGGCCCTAAAGTGAGTGACCCTGGGAAGGGGGTCTCCAGAAGGAGAAAAGGTACTTCTTATCTAACCCTAACTGTACTTTGTGAAATTTTAGGTTACTACATACTTTCTGTTTCCACAGTTGTTAAATGGCCGCAAAGTATTTAGATGCATAAATGTTTGTAGTCAGAGAAATTCAGATTGAGATAATTTTCACCTCTCAAATCAGGAATGATTTAAAAAGCAGTAATCCCTGTGTTGGTGAGGATATGAGGATACAGGCACCCTTAAACACTTGGAGTGTTTAATTCAAAGATTAAATTCCTTGATTCAAAGAACTTTATATTTTTACATCAAGTTCTTTTCAAAGGTACATAATCTTCACATTGTAATTCCATGTCTAAAACTGGAATTTAAAAGGTAGAAATTCCCATGGTGGTGAACAAATAGGTATTAAGATGTTTTTCATTTATTATATGCAATACAGAAATACTAGAAATCTAAATTTCCAGTACTTAGGAGACTGTCTACATGTTGTATCTGTAGAATGGGATGATAATCAAGGACAATCCCCCTGAAGACAAAAGACCATCTGTCTCACATTTATCCTCAGCATCAGTAAGTATAAGTTGATGAATGTGGTTATTCAGTCATTAAAATAATGTTGTAGAACCTCTATTTTATCCCAGGGTTTCCTGTGCCACTTATTAAATTAATAATTCAATATAGCAGAGTTAAAATCATGTATACATTGTGGTCCTAATTTGATTGTGTAAATATAACACATTCATATACATTTATAGGAAAAAAACTGCAAAAATCCAGGTGATACAATAGGATGATGTATGACTTCTCTTATTCTTTGTGCTGAATTTTTTATTCTTGTTACTCTGTAATGAATATCTATTACCTTTTTAAGCAGAAATAAATGTTATTTTAAGAAAGAAGGCGTCTTCAGGCAAAGGTATAAAATGCTAAGCAGGCATCATACTAAGAGGTAATATTTACTGATTTTTCATTTGTGTGTGAAATGCTTTCCCTAGACCATCTCAGATCCTCCTCCTCACCATAGCCCCGTGAGGTTTCAACTATTATTATTCCCATTTTGCAAATAATGACATGGGGGCTTAGAGAGAAAGTACACACGTCACAGAAGAAGCTGTTGGAAGGGCTGAGAGTCACGCCCAGTCTAACTCCAGAACTCGGGTTCTTCATTAAAGGCTGACTCTTCAGGGTAAAAAGTACCCATTGAGCTGTTTACTGGAGGTAATTTGGTGCTCTTGAGCAATATATGTCAAAGAAAAAGAAGAGGATTTGGAATCAACAAAAGCAACTCAAACATATAAGTGATTTCTCACTCTAAGCTCCAGACCATCCTAATGAAGCAGCCAGTGGAGATCCATCAATCCCCTCTTCAAACGAAGTTGATCTTTGGACAAAGTTTGAATGACTCACTATCATCCTCTAAACAGGTTCAAAAAGACCATAAGGAAGATCAAGCATTCTGCTCGGCACTACACTTCAATAGAGGAGAGAACAGTTTGGGGAGGACGGGACCAATTTAATTGTTGCTCAACCAATGAGTCTGCTGACATTTCAGAGCTGATGACCTTCAGTGAGCTAGAGGAAAGAGGAAGAGGGCCCAGAAACTCCCATGGCTGAGCACCCACATTTGGCTGCCTTTCTTCTCTTCAGCATCATTGCCAGCTTCCCCTCACCTGTGAAAGTCATGCTATGATCAAAGGTGAAAGATCTAAGTCACTCTCTGAGACACATTATCATTTACAAGTTATAACGACAGCATTCTCTTTTATTTAGCATGCACCCTTTCTTTATTTTACTAAATATAAGAAATAAAAATACAAAGCTTTTATAAGCTTACTCCTAACTGTGCTCTCTCTGTCAACCCTATTTTTCCATTAGTTTATTTAAATGTATCTTAATACACATAAATCATAAATACATTCTTAATATCAAAATTATTTTAATCTTGGAGAGAAAACTAAGCTTTGGCCAGGCTCTTCCATTCTTTCACAGAGAAAACTAGTTATCCAGTCTACTCTTCTAGTCATTTACATCTGCAAATGTTTACTTCAGAAATCATTTTATCTTGTAGGTGTTTGTTTTTTTTAATTATTAATAGTATCACAGTATGTGTACTTGTTTTTCTTCGCTGAACCATGGGTTTGGAATATCATCTTTCTTGTGCACATAGATCAGCAGAGGTGAATGTGTGTGTGTGTGAGACTGAGGTGCAGTGTTCCTACAGTCAAGTACACGAATTCCCAGTGTACAGTTCACATCCCAGCTGCCCAGCCCTGTCACCTAGGAGCTCTGTGCCACTGGGTGAGGTAACCTTCTGAGCTGCCATATTCTCATCTGTAAAACAGAGATGAGACTATCATTGTAACGAGGAAAAAGTGAGCTGGCATTTGTAAAGTGGGTGGCACATGTAAGCTCTGCATTTGTGTCCAATATTAATGAAGGGTCTGAGGTGCACACCTTTATGACCCTCTCTTGGAAGCAGGGTAATACTGATTCAGCCCTTTATATGGGAAAGCAGAAGCCCAGTAGCATAGTGGCTTGAAATTCAGCTGTAGAATGAGCCACAGAGACCCTCTCCACCCTTCCCCTCCCAAGCCAGCCCACGTGGAATCCACATGACTGGATTCTAGCCTCACCCTTGCTTATAACCCTGAATTTTCTGAGCTTCTCCATTTCTTTTTTTTTAATTACCCATTTGTTTTTAGATAAGAAGGGAAGGAGAAAGGGAGAAACATCAATGTGTGGTTGCCTCTCTTGCACCCCACACTGAGGAACTGGCCTGCAACCCAGGCATGTGCCCTGACTAGGAATCGAACCAGTGACCCTTTGGTTCGAAGGCTGGCACTCAATCCACTGAGCCACACCAGCCAGGGCAAGCTTCTCCATTTCAAGGGAGAGTGGAGCAGGTGATCTCCCAGCCTTTCTCTGATAGAGGCAGGGCGTCCTCAGGGGGCAAGGGAAGACGAGTTGCCTGACCTGCCACCTAAACCTCCTCCACCAGTTGTTACAGGAGAGTTTTGACAACTTCCCTTTGTTTACACATGTCCCTCTATCCCCTATTCTCCATCCCATTACCCCTCCTGAGTGTTTGCCTTATCTTTCTTTTTATACAATGTCTGATAAATCTTCTGTAACAAACTTCTTCTCATTTACTCTGTTATTCTAAAACCTTCCATAGCTCCATGTTACTTTGTAGAGTTAAGTGTGGTTGAGTTTAATATTTGCTTCCACCCAGGTTTTCAAAGGGACAAGGAGGAATTAAAATTACAACGAGTGGCAAGGTTCTGGAATTTTGACATGAGGTTATAGCCTAAGAAGTTGCCGTCTCTCTTCCTTAGGTGTCCTAGAAGTCTCAGTGTGCTCTCTTCTTGTGAAGATGAGGAATAAGAGAGAGATTGGGGGACACTCTGCAGCTTTCTTCTATGCCTGTATCCAGCTGCCAACAGCCCCACTCTGCTCAGTGCTAAGCCAGTCTTCCCATGGAAGTAGATTATTAGCAGTCCTGCCCCCACCAGCAGGCAGAGTTTGGGGCTGGCTTTGCTGTCCAAGTCAGAATAGGTCTCCTGCAGACCCATAGCCTTCCTCTTGGTCCCTGGCTGCGAGTGCCCAGGCCCAGTAATCAGGTCTTAGTTTCAGGGTTTGGTGTCTGGTCCAGGGCTGTGAAGGGGCTGGAGACCTGCTTCAAGTCAATCCTCAGTCTCCCAGAAATCCATTCTGCCTCACTGCCAAGCTGGGGCAGACCCAGGTGTCCTCTACACCTAGTCATGGTTGTTTGGGTTATGACCAGCAGTTCCTTCCACCTCGTCACCCCCAAATGGCTAGTCCAGGGGTCTGTCCCTTAGCCAGCTCATTAGTCGTCTCCACAATTCAAGTGTTCTCCTTTGTACCGGGCTCCTGCCCCACCTCCTCCTTACAACCAGGTCTTCTTTACTGTAGAAGATGGTATTTGGTTAATGTCATCTTTAGGGTTAATGTATCTACATTCTTGGTTTCTATCTTATAATGGTCCTATGAGATGGGTATTCTCACTCACCTTTTATAAAGGAAGAAACTGAAGATCAGGGACAGGAAACAGCCTCGCCAGATACATGGGGCAGCCAAAATTGGAATCGTGACTGACAAGACTCCTGGTCCCTTGGTCTTTCATCCCTCCATGCTTCCTGGGGGAAGTAAGAATAAGCTGACTGTCCCTCTGCTTCCACTTGGGATCCAGCTGGCTCTCAGGAAGCTCCTGGGCTGTGGCCCATTATTCTACCTTTCCCTGGCTCTTTCCATATTCACCTGGGCAGAAAATGGAAAGAGCTCAGCTAATATCTGTTACACTAATGCAGGAGAGTCACCGCTGCTAATAATGCCATGTTATCCCAGTGGAAACATCTGGCTTATGGGTAAGAGGTTTTCTCAAACTACACATGAGATTTCTCAAAAAATAATAATCTACAAAGCCATGCATCCTCTCTGCTGATGGCATTTTATGCAGAACAAGGATTGTATCTTGCAAATGTGCTATAATTTGCAACCCAAAGGCTGCGCTGGAAACCATCATCTCAAGGAAAACATGCTTTAGCAGATTTGCTCTCCACAAAAAGAAAACTGGCATGCCAGGGGCACAGGGAAAGTTGGCCAATGGAAGTATCTCTGTAACGGTGCCAGAATTAAGTTAATTTCACTGCGGGTGTTGGGACTAGCCTGAGGGAGAGTGGGGAGGCTGGCAGTGGGGTTTCATAGCGTTGGAAATTAGAGCGGGAGTCTTTATCAAGACAGCAAGAGATGTGCAGAAGCTTTTTATTTTGATGAGATCCTATTTGTTTATTCTTTCCTTTATGTCCCTTGCTCTAGGGGACGTGTCAGTAAAAAAGTTTCCATGTGCAATATCTGAGATTTTCCTGCCTATGTTCTCCTCTAGAACTTTAATGGTGTCACGGCTTATATTTAAGTCTTTTATCCACCTTGAATTTATTTTTGTGTATGGTGTAAGTTGGTGTTCGAGTTTCATTTTTTGCATGTAGCTGTCCAGTTCTCCCAACACCATTTGCTGAAGAGGCTATTGTTACTCCATTTTATGTTGCTGCCACCTTTGTCAAATATTAATTGACCATAGAGATTTGGGTTTATTTCTGGGCTCTCTGTTCTGTTCCATTGGTCAATGTTCCTGT
>CM052542.1:36198793-36220162 GCA_028533065.1 Trachops cirrhosus | reverse complement strand
AGTGGAATACTATGCAGCCGAAAGAAAGAAGGAGCTCATACCCTTTGCAACAGCATGGATGGAGTTAGAGAGCATTATGCTAAGCGAAATAAGCCAGGCAGTGAAAGACAAATACCATATGATCTCACCATTAACAGGAACCTAAACAACAAAACAAAGAAACAAGTCAAATATAACAAAAGACACTGAAATAAAGGACAGGTTGTCAGTGCCCAGAGGGGAGAGTGGAGGGAATTCCAGGGGAGAAGGGAAGGGTTTATAGGAACAAATATAGAGGACACATGGACAAAACTAGGGGGGTTGGAAATGGGAGGGATGGGTGGGTGGGCTGGAATGGGAAAAAAGGATAGAAACTGTACTGAATAATCTAAAATAAAAAAAAATTTTAAAAAAAAGAAAGCAAGAGACAGATTGGGAAGAGCCTCGAGGTCAGGAAAGAGAGCCTGGATATACAATGCCAGAAGAAAGGGTCAGACAAACTCCAGAACCGGTGATCAGGGGAGAGAATGTGGACAAGAGCTGCTGTCAGAGTCAGAGTCAGAGTGCAGCGAGAGGGGTGCAGGGTCAGGCATGAGGCAGCTCAGGGCGGGCGAGCCCGGGACAGCGTTCCTGAAGGAGCATTAGCTGTGGTCTGGGACCCAATGTCAAGACAGTCATACACTAGTGGATCGGTGGGGCTTAAATCTCCATGGTGCTTTTAATGATGTGGGTAAACACCTTTGATTCCCTACTAGACTATACACCCCTTGAAAGCAGAACCACGTCATGTTAATTCTGCGTCCCTACACATTGCTTAGTGCCTCGCACATAGTAGGTGAGTGGCAAAGGTTTACTGAACACACAGGAAGACATGGAGCTGAATCAGGGGTCCTAGAGCTGACTTGCAGCTCTGCTTCTGCATAGCCGGGTAGCCTGCCACAAGTTTCTTTACTCCTCTGAGCCCCAATTCCCAGTGAAGAGGTTGGATGACAAATAATGCCTGTTGTGGTGTTATAAAATACCCTGAGTCTATGGATAAATGAATCAGTGAAAAATAAAGGCTGCTTGACAGGGTTATCAGCATTCTTACCAGCACGGCAGTATCATATAAGAGCAATCCTACAAGTGGTCAGGATACTGAACAAATAAGGGCGTGGCACTCCCCTTGAAGGAGTGCACAGGTGGAGGAAGATGGCCGTTAAAGAATTACAATCCATTGTCGGAAATACGATCATACAGGTAGTGCTATGGGGCCAAAAGAGGAAATGGTTCCTCTTCTTTGGATGGTTAGGGAAGGTTTTGTAAAGGAGGTGACAGTTGAGGTGGGTCTTGAAAGGATGAACAGGAGTTCACCAGATGGAGAAAGGGGGGCCAAGTGGAAAGCCCATCCAGACAGAGAGGATGACATGTACCAAGTAGCACAAGTTCAGACATTTAGGATTTATTAGTGGAGACCCAGATGTTCAACCAGAAGATAATTTCTCATAGAGAGGAAGGAAAGGAAAAGAAGGGAGGGGTGTGAGGAGAGGGAGGAAGGAACAGGAGAGAGAATGCCATCTGATGCTAGGAAAATTATTTGTTTCCACCTTACTTGCATTGTTGAGTAGTACTCAAGAACTAACAGAGGAGGCAGTGAAACAGACAGCAAGGCAGTGGATTCGATTCCGGAGCTCTGAGCCGCAGATGGGGAGGTCCAGGAGAAACCCAGAAATCAGCCGAGCTAAAGCTTCCCAGTGTGAGCATCTCTTCTTTCTTTTGTGCAACCCTCTCCTGCTGCCTCCTTCCCCACCCTCATTTCTGGGATGGGAACGGGGGGGCATTAGAATTTAAATCGTTTGGGGGGGGGTGTTCCAGGTAAATGTTGGCTGGGAAACACAAATTACAGGTGAACACTTTCATTTTAAAGAGAAAGCCAAGGCCTGGGTAAAGGAAATTTCCTTCTTAAGGCCTTGGAGCTAGTGAGTGGCAGGGTTGGGAATAAAGCACCAGTCCCTCTGCTTTCTTGGTTCAGGTTCATGATTCTTTAACTTATACGAGCTATGGTGAGAACATCTGCATGCCCCATCAGCCTTTCTTGAAGCAGGACCCAGATGTGGGCAGGACACCTCCAGGGTCCAAAATGCACCCTGGGTAGAGTAATTCCCAGACCACTGGCTGGAATCCTGCTCCTGAAAGAAAGACTCAAGGGCATTGCTCTCTATCAGATGACTCTTATTCTTCACCCCCAGCACCAACAGAAACTTCCAGGTGTTCACCTGAAGAGCCCTTGATTTATTGTCATTCACTGAAGTTTTAAGTATTAAGTAATGAGAGAGAGAGAGAGAGAGAGAAAGCAGATTCTAATTTCTCTCCAGCAAAGGAGAACTGAGGTTTGACACAAAGCCCTTGGCTCAAATCCTATCTTTGTGAAATAATTAATATTACTATTTTAATTAATAGCTAACAGTAATTGATCCTCTCTTTGGTGCCACAGGTACTGCGGTGCAGGTGGTTTACCCACATCATCTTCAATCCTTGCAAGATCCTGAAAAGGTAGCATCATCCTCATTGTGTTGGTAAAGAAATGAACCATGGGGAATTTAAACCCCTCGTCCAAGGTTATATGGCGACAGCTTGGCAGGCTCAGGATTTGAGTGCAGATCACCCTGACTCCAGAGCTTATTTTTAAGAGCTGTGTGACCTTGAGCGATGCAGGTTCCTCATCTGTGACACAGTGGATAGTAATAAAAATTCATGTTGTGGAAAGACTCACAGAATAAATAAGTCAAAATAAAAAAATAACTCCTACCTATCAAGATTGCTGTCAGGATTAAATGAGTTGATATGGGAAAGTGCTTTGTAAACTGCCATATACCATACAAATTTTATCATTATTATTATTTCAAAAAATATGGCTTCTCCCATAAAATAAAACCGTCTGTGGCATATATTTATGACAACATGCCTCAGAAACAATTTCCATTCCAATGGGTTTCCTGCCTATCATATTATTAAAAGAAAGGTTAAGGAAAATGAACAATGGAGGATTAAGATTAGATCTTTCACACATGAAACCACAAAATCAATAGAGCCCCTGTAATCCATCCGGGGATATGAAGAAATATACTGAGGCGCCTGGAACAATTACTCATGGAAATGTCAACAGGTATTGACAAGAAACTTGGCAAGACCACTGTGGCCCAGGCTTGGCCACTGCCTCCCCCACTCTGGCGCCCTCCTGGCCAACAAAAGCTCACGTTTGAGAACTCAGAGCCGTGAGGGTGCTGAGGAGAGGGGCTCTTTCCTTATCCAAAGTTCTGCAGCATTTGTTTTTGCAGTGGGGGCAGAGTGGCTAAGAGAAATAACAGCCTGAGCAGCACCACGGGGAGCATAGGATTAGACCTGTATGTGTCTGTACACAAGCCCGTTTGGTTAAACCCTACCAGATTATCTTTACGCCGGGATGGTCATCATCACTGCTGTTCCTACTCAGTGTTTGGAGCCTGCCACCTCTCCTCCTGGACACCTGTGACACTGGGGACTCAGGCTGAAAACTCAAAGCACTGAGTTCTCCCCAAGGTGTATTCTTCCTGCCCAGCTGGAAAGGGATGCTGGAGATCTCACAGTTCTGATGAGTGTTCTGCTTGGGCCTTTTGGTCAAAAATCTGAGGTTTGGCTAAATGCAGGATTGAAGCCTGGCCCCAAGATGGAATGATCTCTGATTTATGGTCGCATGAGGCCACCTACAACTGTGTGACCTCCTCCACAGTCCTGGACATGGACAGGGCATCGTAGATGATAGTGTAGTTTTAGTTACAACTGAAATTAAATAGCTACTGTAATTTGAATACCTACTGTGAGCCAGCACTGAACAGGTAATTTATAAATGTTGCTTCCAATCCTTATAACCCTCATGCAAGTACTGTTCCATCTACATTATAGTGAAAGAACTGAGGATCGGAGAGAAACTTGCCCAATGTCACATAGCTAGTAAGTGACAGAAAGGCAATTCAAGCTCAGCCCCATGTCCCACACTCTTCGGTACTGCCTCTCAAAAGTGCAAGGATGGCAACTGAGTCAGGAAGGTAGGGCAGAACTGCCCTCCCACCAAGGGGACAGCAGAATAGATGAACTCAAGGGTGGTGGAAGGAACAGGAGAAGGTGCCAAAAAGGAGCAGAGGGTCAGAGCAGACTGAAAAAGGCTTGGCTAATTCTAGAGGGTTTGGAAAGAAACCCCACCAGCATGGCCTGCATGGGCACGACACAGCAGACTCAGGGGGCCACTTAGTGCCCCCCACAGACTATCTTTCTCCCAGCCTCTGAGGACAAAGACTGCAGATTGGGGGGTTATGAGGCCCCCGTCACTCGCTCTGCAAGTTCCTGAACACAGGACAGCTGGAGGCCAGCCTCTTGTAGTCTTTGTGCCCATTTTCAGTGGCTGGGCTCCTGTTGTCACCTTCTTTCTTGTCTCTGGGGAGAGTCCAGGGGACTCAGACTTGGCTGCCCAGACCCCTGGGCTCACCCTACCTCAGCAGGTCGTCCTGGATCTGAAATGCTGCGGTTCCCATCCACAGGGAGTGTCACACTTATTGTGCAGGCGAGAACCCAAGACTCAGAAAGGAGACGTGACTTTTGCAAGGACACACATGTGGTACAGAGGAGCATAAATAGGTCCTGAACCTCATACTGTAGGGTGATGCTCAGGACTTTCCCCACCACTCTGTTCTGCCCACAGAAGAATCGAAAAGCTGGGGCCAGGCTCTGGGCATCAGGCAGAGCTGTACATCTAGAAAAGGCTACCCCTCTGTCCCTTTTCACATCCATGCAAGGAGGTCCTTGGAGTTCAGAGTAAGGGTCCAGACAGGGGAGGCCTGAGGACTGGATTAAACCCCCACACTTGCTGTAGAAGCTGGGTGATAGTAATAACTAATGCTTATAAAATGTCCTCATCATGGTCCATGAGTTGCTATAATTAGTTTATGTGTTAACTCATTTAACCCTCACAGGAGCCCTATATGAGGTGGGCACAATTAGCCACATCTTCCAGCCAGGAAAACTGAAGTTACCATGACCAGTCAGTGCAGAAGCCCACTGCTACAGACTGAATGTGTGTGCCCCAGATTTATCTGTTGAAACCTAACCCCCAGTGTGATGGTGTTTTGAGGTGGGACCTTTGGAGTGATTAGGTCAGGAGCTCTGAGCCTTCATGAATGGAGTTCATGTCCCTATGAATGAGACCCAGAGAGCTCCCTGCCCCCTTCCTCCATGTGAGGACACAGCTAGAAGACGGTGGTCTGTGAACCAGGAATTGGACCCACCAGACACTGAATCTGCTGGCACCTTGTCCTTGGACTATTAGCCTCCAGAACCGTGAGAAATACTGGGTCCTGCAGAACTAAGGCCTGCCTGAGTGTGGTTGGTAGGGTTATCATATGGGTGTAATAATATATAGTTTTAATTTGAACATTTCACCTAAAATATCACATGGTATGCTTGAGTGTGATGTTATGTTACAGAATAACATGCTTATGATTTTGTAATAAAAGATTTTGTCCTAAAAAGGGGACTTTATTTGTGCCGGACCCTGTATATTTCTGGTGTTTACTAGACACCCAACCTATGCTGTTTTTGTTATAGAAGCTGGAATAGACTAAGCCCCCGACTCTGGCACTGTGCTGCAGTCTGTGCACACCCACTGCCCTGCGTCTCCCCTCTCAGGGGACAGGGAAGTCCCCCACATCTGGCTCATTATGCAGACTACTAGTGTAAGTTTCCAGGATAAAGGGAGCCTCTGAGGAAGAGCAACTGCACACCTTGACAAACTCAATTATTCAAACACGGGTCCAGATCAAATAGACTAATGCATTCAGGATAAATAGAAACATAGAAAGTATACTTTGAATACAAGCAAAACCGTATTTGCATTCACATAGAACTTCTAAAATATCTTGTTTGTGCAGTGAAAAAATAGGCACTTTCTTGGGTTGATCAAGTGCAGGTGATTCAGTCTTGACTTCAATCGTGCCGTTCATCAACCCTGTGCTGGGAGCCAAGCTCAGAAGGCCAGGGTTTGCCTCTCCAGCACATGCTGGAAGGTTGGATACTGGCTGCACCTAGACAGATGTTGCTATTCTCTCCTGAACAGAGGGCTCTTATTCTGGTTTTTCCCATTCTGGGTACCAACATCTTCACATCAATAGACAGATATAGGAGCCCATCCAAGTCAATGTCTAGCAAGAAGGACTGTGTAAGGTAGAAATTATGAAATTAACAATCAGAATGATATCAATAATTAACATTTATTGAGATCCTGCCATATGTGGCATTCCTAAATAGAAAAGTTAAGTAACTATTCACAATCTTGAATGGAAAAGTTAAGCAGCTTGACACAGGTCCACACAACCAGCAAGCATAAGCTTTACAATGAGACACTCTTACTGGAGCGCTTGTTCTCCTAACATGCAGGCAAGGTGAGCCTAGTGTCATGTGCTTAATTTACTACACAGTTAAGCAGAAACATGTAGAACAAAGTCTGAGAATGATAGAGTGGGGTTTTGATGTCAGAGTTGAAGTCTTCCTGAGCCGAAGGTATAGTCTTGGTTCAGGTGGACCAGTTATCCTGCTTTGTCTTGATGTAAGATCTGCTGACCCTCTTCTGAGTGCCCCTGCTCTTCTCTCCCAGGCTCCGCCTCTGGATGGCACCCTTTCGTGAATCAGGGGGCTTGAAACCCTTTGAAAGAAGATCTTGGTCTTTACACCTGCCAAGTCTCAAAGTCCACTGTGGGTCTTGAGTCCCAATCAGAGAATTGCTGCTTCACTCCTGAGTCTGGAGATGACGTTTCCCTGAGCTGGTGGAGCAGTAGCATACTTTCTACTCAAAAAGCTCCACCCACTTCTGTGAGGCATGTTCCCTAGCAGCAGTAGTTAAGGAAGGGTACTTTCAGACTCTTTGGGGTAAAAGAGGTTCTTCCTAATTAAGACGTATATTTTTTTTAAAAAGTCATCTTATTAAACTACACTGCTTCCTAAATGTAGTAGCTGGCCTCCAAACATGGCTCCCAGTGAAACACACCTCCTTGCTTTCACACCCCTACGTAGTTCCCAACTGCCTCCCATTCGTCTGGGCTGCTGCTGTAACCCACTTTAACTTGCAGAATGCTACAGAAGCTGTGCTGCGCCATTTCTAGGCTGGAGCCTTAAGAAGGTCTGGCAGCTTCTGCTTTAATGTTCTCGGAGCCCTGAGTTGCCAAGTAAGAATCCAGCTACCCTGTTGCCAAGATCACGTGGAAAGGCCTGTGGAGTGGCCACCTGGGGAGAAAGAGGCTCCAAGGAGGGCCAAGGCCCCAGCCAAGCTGTCCCATCGGCCCTGAGCTGAGCTCTCCAGCTACGTCAACAAACATCTGCATGGAAAAGCCATCTGGGATGCCCCAGCCCCAGCAGATGTCACATGGAACAGAGGACCATCCTGCTCTGCTCTGTTTGAATTCTTGACCTACAGAATTGTGAGTAAAGGTGAGCTATTAATGTTTTAAGCCACTAAGTGTGGGGGTAGTTCTTTGTAGCAACACCAGATAGCACAGACGCTGTGGGGCACTATGAAACATCAGCAACAGCTTCAGTGATGCAAAAGCCTGACTGTTCAACCACTTCACCCTTTGGTTTGGGGCTTCCAAGCCCAGGGGACATGTCCCAGAGTTCCTTCTGCACCCCAGCCACTACCCCAAAGACATCCGGAAAGTGTACGGTTTTACTACATCCAGTTACTCAAGTCATCATGAGAGATATGAGTAATTACTCCAGCTTACTTCCTCTCTGAAACTGGAAGCTCTATGTGGGCAGGGAGCCGAGGATTATAGTCACTGCTGCATCATCCACCCTAGCACAGTAGACACTGGATGTATATATTTACATGAATAAATGAATAGTATAAAATTCAGAGTAGCTAAAGCATACTGATTGAGAAATCATTCATTTGCCAGGCTGAGGAGTAAGAACTTGATCCAATAGTGGGTAAAAGAACAGATGAACAAAGTGACTTAAATTTCACTATTTGCCACAGTTAATCCACAAAATCAATGCAACTACGTAATCCATCAAGTTGTTTTCAAGTCCCCCAGGCAATTAGTTTTCTGGTACATTGCCAGGTGGAATCCCTTTTTCCCTCCTCACGTATTTCTGGCATTCCTGGAAATATCTGAAATGAGACAATAAGTATTCAATATTTGATTTTTTAAATTACCCTTACTTTAATATCAACTCATTTACAAAAATGTATTGCTCTGAGTTAAGTTTGAGATTCCTCCCTGCCTAGGCTGATGTCAACAGGCATTGTGATGTCAGTAAATTACCCTAAGACTACATGAGGTAGTATTAAACATGTAATCACCCACCTTGCCCACATGTGGATCCTGGCCGCGCCACTGCTTCATGACCAATGACTTCCCCAAGTTGGGGACTTTATTAAAAGCATGGTTTTTACCACTTGCATGGCCTACCTGTCTTCTAGTGTCTCTCCTTTACCCCCTCTCCTCACTTGTACAGTTGGGTCCCCTTAGATTGACACTCTGGTTAATGACCAGAAGCCAAGCCCACCCTAAGTCCGAAATCTCTAGCACCAAATCATATTGTGCCTTAAGGGCTCTCTCTTTTTGATCTTCTCATTTGTGTTTGGCAAGTGCGTCTCAAATGATGAGGCAAAGCCTGAAAAGTCACCTCTCCTCTCAGCACCCTGGCTAACACCCACCTTGGAGCACACCGCTGGCCTCTTCTGTCTGCCTGGTCTTCACAGTGCTGACCATCATCGGCAGTACTGATCAACTATCCTTGATATACTTTCTGTGTTTTCCTGACCTGCATGGCTTATGCTCAGTGTCCTCTACCTTATCCCTCCCCCTTTATAGCCAGAGAGAACGCACATCTGTATTTTCTACACCACACCCAATAGAAGAAACAGAGCACTTGTGAGTGTACATAGAGAAACACACATCCAAACCTAGATACAGAAATATACATAATAGTGGGCACAGAATTCCCATATCTGTCAATGCAGAGGACAAACAAACCCTGGAATAAGCAGCGAGCCTCCTCTGCTAGGCAGACACTGCCTCTCTGCCCCCACCAGAGCTGTGTCATAGAGACCGCCTGCATGAATGGCTGTCTTCAACCCGTGGCTCCTTTTCAGTGAATGCTTGTTGATGCTGTGAGGTGGGGAATGGGAATTGTGGGAGGGAGGGTGTATTCACTTACAGAATGCTAGCCACCATCACAGAAAAACACTGAAATCTCAGCAGCTTAACACAATACAAGAGGATTTCATCCTCAGGCAGTCTCACCAGCAGGGAGTGTGGAGGACTCGCTCCATGCAGTCATTCGGGAACCCAGGCTGCCAGAGGTTCTGCTCTCTTCAACACTGGCTTCACCCTGCATGTCCACATTCATCTGGCAGACAGGAGGAAAGAGAGAGTACAGGACCACATGGGGAGGGTAAAATGGCATGTATCACCTCTGTTTATATTCCATGTGACTTTGGTCACAGGACCAAGGAGAACTGCAAGGGGTGCTGGGAAATATAGTGTAACTGGAGGCCTCAGGAAGGGGATGGGGATCCATGAAGAGTTATTCTCTTTGCATAAAGGAATGAGATTTTTAATTCATTTTTCTGGCTATCTTTTTCCCTTTTTATTTTTCTATTTGGGAATAGAACTATTTCCCTTTCTCCTTTGGTCCCCCAATTAGTCCAAAGGCCTCTCTGCCCATTCAACCTGCCCCTACTTCCTTCTGGTCCAAGTTTGAGCCACGGTGGTGATAATACCCCTACCCTGGGTAAAGAGTTCCAATGTGCAGAACCACCTCCAGTGGTGCAGGAACCACAGCTGTCTGCCAGGGGCTCTTCTAAGTCAGGCTCCCCAGGCCTCCAGGAAAAACCTACAGTGAAAATTGGGGGATCTCAGACACTGATATGTGCTCTGGAATGATGGACTCATGAGCCAATCTAAGTTATTTATTTAAACCACCTCCTGCAAGAACAAAGGGACAGAAGATCAGTATACTGGTCATCATGTGAACAAGGAAAGAAGGCCAGCTTAACCCCCCATACCTCTTTCTGGCCCATGTGCCATGTAATGGTCCAAACCAGAGCTGTGGTCCCCAATGGGGAGTGGTCCAGCCTCTCTTCATTCAAGTTCACAGCCAGTCAGAAGCAGAGTTACATGAGCATTATGGGATACAGTATGATTACTGTCTCCCCAGGGAGAGGTCATGGACCTGATGCAGAGATGGAGGTAGGCGACAAGCTTGGGTCTCCCATGCTGTCTGTGGTGAGACTTCAGGAAGATGTTCCACAGGTTTATCCCACCCTAAGGAGTGCAACACAGTAACTGCGGGCCTCCCACCCACGAGCCCTGCCTTCCCTCCAGGATCCAGGGAAGATGAGCCTGGAAGACAGGGAACTCACCCTGAGGTGGACCAGGCTCTGCACTTTGATCCCTGGGACCACGGGTAGGTGACAGGCAAGGAAACGTGTGCTTTGTGGAGCCATGCTGCCTTGAACAGCTGCTGAGCTCAGCCATGGGGACTTAATATGCCTTCCTTACCAGAGAACCATAACCTCAGTCATAATAATCCCACCTTTGTGCAGAGCTGTGTGGTTTACAAAGCCCACCACAAGCAGTGCGTTACTTACTCCTCTGTACACCGGCAGACAGATATTATGTTTATGCTCTCCTCTCCATCCCGGCTACCACTGCCCTAATTCAGGCCATCATCATCTCTCAGTGGACTATTGTAACAGCCTCCTAACTGGTCTCTCCGCTCCAATTTGCCTCCTTCTAATCCATTCTCTACATGGCAGCAGGAGTAATCTCTCTTACAAAGAAAGCTGCCCCTTCCTCCCCCTCCTAACACGCTCTAATAGCTCCCCCTTGCACTTAGAATAAAACCTGTATCGTTAGCACTGCCCATCAGTCCCTACGTGATATGGTTCCCGCCTGCCTCTCTAGTTTCATTTCTTCCCACTACTCAGGTTGAACCTGTGCTCCCGCAACACAGAATGGCTTACAGTTCCCCACAAATACTACACAATTTCTCACCTGTGTACCTAGGTTTTGCTTATGTCTCCCCTATAATGCCACATGCCCTTCCTTTGGTTCTTTGGTCTGCTAACTCCTCCTCACCCTGTAAGGGCCAGCTGTAACATCGCCTCTGAGAAATCTTCCCCAATGACCATGCGCAAACAGGCAGACACATGCCCCTACATTTGGCTACAGCCAAACTATATATACTCTGCAGCTCTCTTGACTGAACTCATCACACTGTGCCACCCTGATGTACTACTGTTTCCATCCCTCTCACCAGGCTATCAGCTCTGATAGGGAAGATCTATTACATATTCGTCTTTATACCCAGCTACCTAGCATTGTGTCTGGGATCTAGTAGGCTCTTAATAAATGGTTATTGAAGCATTATTTCAAGAAGCCTGCATTTTAAACTAGAGAAACCACTGCTCTGAGAGATTAGGGGAATTTTCCAGGATAGAAAATAAAAAATGGGAGAAATGAAATGCTAAAGACTACTCCCCACTACCTTCAAAGGGGCCACAGATAATTTTGTGAGAAAAAATATCTCTTGAGGTAATTTTTACTTTTTACTTTACTTTATTTTATTCTGACTTCTTTTGAATCTCTGAGCCTTTTGAGAATCCAAGGAAAGCTATAGACTTTTTCCCCAGGAAAAGAGAAGGTGAACACACACCAAAGTTTTTATGTAACACAAGAGTGTGTCAATCAGGACAGGTTGCATGAGTGAACCTGGGCAAGACCAGCACAGCCACCCAGCTTAGCCCAGAATTAACTGATGACCCAGTGAACTCTGAGCTAAAAAATGGCTATTGCTTTAAGCGACTAAGTTTGAGGATTATTTGTTATGCAGCAAAAGCTAACTCATACAAAAATAGGGAGCAGGAGTGGAGTGCTGCCATAACAAAGGCCTAACCCATGTGGCATTGTGTGATTACAGAACTTGGTGGGGACTAGAAAGTTAGTTATCAAAGGCTAGGGAAACAATGAACTATTAGGCAACCCATTGACCTAGAGCTTCTAATTCTGACATACAGTTTGAAGGCCCAGAGATGCATGATCATTTTAAATCTGTGTTATAGTCAGAGAAGAGAGCTATGGCCTTTAGTGAGAGCAGCTAGACCAGAGGAGTGGTAAAGCTGTGCTAGACCTAATCAGTCCTGGAACTTCCTAAGAGCAGGTAATGTCTCAGGAGGAAGGAAGAAAAGAAGGAAGGAAGGAAGGAAGGAAGGAAGGAAGGAAGGAAGGAAGGAAGGAAGGAAGGAAGGAAGGAAGGAAAAGAGTGAGTTTAGGAATCAAAAAAATTAATCTCGTACCTGATCATAGATTTTTGGAACCCCATCTCAGAGACATGGAAGATGATACTTAGTTTGTTGGGTTATTGTCAAGACCAGACAAGATGATGTATGGGAAAAACTGTTAAACTGCTAAGAACTGCCCTTGGAAACTACATGTGTTAGCACTGCATCCTAAGGCTGCCATCCTCCTGGCATAACCTTTAGGGGAGTGGCACCTGACACCACCAGGGGGTGCTGTGAGGTTGGACTTTTGAAGCCTGGAACCAAAGAACCCCAGGAGAGTCAATCAGGAAAACTCTTCTGAGAAATTGACATTAGTATAAAATCTAAATAATGAGTCATATTTAGCTAAGTGACACATATTTTGGGCAAGAGAAAGAGCATGCACAAAATATCTGGAAATGAGAAAGAAGGTTCCTGCCCTGGCCAGGTGACTCAGTTGGTTGGAGCATCATCCCATACACCAAAATATTGCAGGTTCAATCCCTGCTCAGGGCTCACACCTAGGTTGTGGTTTGATCCCCAGTCAGGGCACATACGAGAGGCAACCGATCGATGTTTCTCTCACTCATGTGTTTCTCTGTCTCCCTTCTCCTCTCTCTAAAAAAATCAATAAACATATCCTCGGGTGAGGTTTTTTAAAAAAAATCTAAAATTTGCAAGTTTGTCCTTGAGTCTATCAGGTTGAAGAACTGGAAAGGGAGCCCTATCTTGGGAGGACGTGGCTTCCCTTAAATGCAGGCAGATGTGAGAGGGGGCATGAATCTATCTGGAAATGCAATTTTCTGCTTGTTTACAAATGATTAACTATTGCAATCAATTGTGTCAAAGTTCAAGTCACTGCCTCCTTTGGGACAACAGTGAGATGGTGCCTTGTGCTGGGGCTAATGATAACTGAATGCACACAGGATGGGCTGACAGCAGACCTCGTGTGCCGGGTTCTGGCACAATTAATGGGTAGGGACCCCTGCCCGCTGAGACTTTCCATCCACCCCCTTCCCAGCCGCAGCCCAGTACTCTGGCAGACATGCCTGGATGGGGGAGCAAGCTGCACTCAAGAGAACACCAACCTGAGTCAGGAAATAAGGGCTTGAAGTGTTTTGTATAGTCAAATCTCAGAACAACCTTATGAAGCAGGCATGAATAAATTCTTATCCCCGTGTCACAGATGAGAAAACTGAGTCTTAGAGAAGTTAGAGAGCCTGTTTAAGGAAATCAAATCCAGTCTGTGTTGTTTTTCCAGCCCATCCACAAGTTGCCTGCTGCTCTCCCCTCTGAGGCTCCTCACCAGCAGCCACCCACCAAGTTCATACAACCCTTTACTAATCACACATCACTGTTATAAATGCCAGGTGAGTGCAGTTTGGACTTCAATTTGATGATTCTGAGCAGTCAGTGACGGTTTTCAGGGAGGTTCATTTGAGAGCCTCGGCTGTATGTGTACAGCCTTCGAGTTTGCACCCTGCTTCTTTCACACCAGACTCCTGTGTGCCTCATGCAGTCAGGGTAGGTATCGTCTCTAGGCTGGAAATCAGGGCTGACATTCCCTGTCCACGCAGGAACTGAAAATGGGAAGACACCCATCCCATATCTGGTTACAAGCAACCTGGGAACTACTTCAAGAGGCACCGAGGTGAACATTTGCTTGGATTAAAGCATTTCAAGTGAGCCTTAGTGTGATATTTCCTTTAAATCCATTTTAGTAGTGAGGCTGCACAGAATGGGTGAACTATTCAGAACAATGAAAAGATGAGCGAGAGGCTCACTTCCAGGCTCAAATATAACAAGTCTTACTCACTATACCTGAGTGGCACCTGTCTTTGCTAGGTTCAACCCAGAGGAAAGACAAGGGGTCTCCTCTGACCTTTAATGAGGCTCTTAGGGTGACCAGCAATTACTGGCAACAAATGTTAAATTCATCAAATACTAATCGTTTACTACACTTCACTTCCCAGCAAGGTCAGGGAAGTGATCTGTTTCTCCTTAAACATAATAAAGTTCCACCTAAGTTACATAATAACAACAACCCGTATTTGGGTAATTATTATCTTACACTTTTTGCTTTTATAATACCTGTTTGTGGAACACTCTCATGTTTAGTATCTTATATGACCCTCCCAACTCTTGAGTGAGAGGTAGGCATAGCACTTTCAATTTTACGTATGAGGAAACAGAATCACAGACAGTCCCTTATAGAGAGGGCACAGAGTATGTGCTAGGCATACTTCAAAATGTTTTAAGTACTTAGATTCATCTAACCTTCACAGCAACCCCATGAGGTGGGTACTGTTGTTATCCCTGTTTTATAGATGACGAAGCTCAGACCCAGAGAGGTTAATAATATGCCTCAGGTCACACAGCTGGTGGAACACAGAGAATATGAACCCAAGTAGATGGACTCTAGAGCTCCTCAGCCCCTTGCCGACTTTCTCAAAGTCAGCTAGAAAAAGGCAGAAGGGGAATTCAAAACTTGGCCTGACTCTAACCCTGCATTCCACCTGGTACTTACAGGTGTCTGAGTGTGCATCACAGGCCTGTTCTGAGCTCGTTATGTAGATTAACTAACTTAATCCTCATCACTTTTTTCAAGCGAGGAAATTGAGGCATAGAGCAAAAGAGAGGCATAGAACTTGCTCAAGGTCACAAAGCTAGTAAGTGACAAAGAAAGGGCTTGATGTATAAAAAGCTGTGGTATATATACATGGCAGAATACTACTTGGCCATAAAAAAGAAGAAAATCTTGCCATTTGTGACAACATAGATAGAACTCAAGGGTATTATGCTAAGTAAAATAAGTTAGTCAGAGAAGGACAAAGACCTTGTAATTCCACTTATATGTGAAATCTAGAGAACCATACAAATGAACAAACAAAAAGCAGACCCACAGGCACAGAAAACAGACTGATGGTTGCCAGAGGGGAGGGGTTGGGGGACGGCTCACAGAGGTGAAGGGATTGAGAAGTACAGATGGGCAGTTACGAAAGTCATGGGGCTGTAAAGTACAGCATAGGGAATACAGTCAATAATGTTGTATTAACTGTGTATGGTGCCAGGTGGGTACTGGAAATACTAGGGGAGCACTTTGTAAAGTAAATGATTATCTAACCACTATGCTATACACGTGAAAACAATGGAAAATAATATTGAATGCAAACCGTGATTGAAAAAAAATTTTAAAGAAAGAATTTGAACCCAGGCAGCCTGGACTTAGAGCCCACAGTCCTTGTGCCACTAGCAGACTGTCCTCTCAGCTGCTCCCCAAAAGTCCGTTCCATGTGGATAAAAACCAAGCTGCTGCAGAGTTGGATTTTTTTATCATTGTCGTTGCTTCCCAGAGTTACAGGCAGGTTTCCTGTCTGTGCAAAGTCTAAGGGGTTCCTTGTCACTGGTCTGTTTGCACTGCTGAGCTGTTTGCTCTGTGGGACGGACGCTGGTGGCAGTGCTACCTGTGCAGGCTGTTCCTGGCCCCGGGCGCCTCGGCTGGATGTCCCGTCACAGAGAGGAAATGAAGACGTCCAGGACATGGGCTTGTGGGGCGCCAGCCGGGCTCGTCCTCCTCTGGGCTGCCCTGGGATGTCTCAGTTTGCCTGGCTGCAGGTAAGTGGCAGTTACGCGCGATTCCCTGATCGTTAATATGACAGGGACTACAAAGCCACATAATGCTGACCGTCTCTTTGTCCCATGCCTATTGAATGAGGAACATCCCTTGGAGAAATTTGAACGCATCCGATAAAATAATATCAATGACTCACTTCAAATTATTGTGAAACCTAGCGGTTGACTTCAACAAAAGTTCCCACGAGAAACTGACATGTTTAAGTATATTTTGTCACACTTAATGTATTATTCTTATCCTAAGAATAATAGGATACTGGTTCTGTATTCTGAACAAAGCCTTGGTGCAATTTGTTATGCAAAAGAAGGTTTGTTATGTGTGGAAAAAAAAAGGAGTCCATTCTATCAGTGATTTTACTCTATGAGAGTGGCCTGTTCTACCTGCTCATCAACTCAGATTTGGGGGTTTTTCGGTGCCTCCCCCCCCCTCTCTACCCTCCCCCCTCTCTGTCACACACATGCACACTCCAGATGTTCCCAGAGTTAAATGTTAAAGGGTATATTTTATCATTTTTGTACCCATCAGTGAGATGCAAAACAGGCTAAAAACAATATGAGTCAAAGCTCTAACTTAATCAGAATGGAAGCTCAAACTTGGGCTCCCATGAAAAGAGGGGCAGTGACTTGGCAATTCCGGGGTCCCTGGTGCATGAGAAGCCCCTACCATGAATGAGATGTCAGAGCCCTTTGGCCTCCCAGGCCTCCCCGTGGGCACCTGTGAGCAATGCGACAGGAAGGACTGTTAATACATTTATTCATCCCATAAATGCTCTCTGAGCACAACCTCTCACTTAATGTGTGGAGCACCTAGCACCCCCTGGACTCACCTCGAGATCAGCATCATGTGTATTTTCTACCCATTGGGCTCTCAGTAAATAATAGCTATTATGGTTATCAAGAATCTCAACTTGGCCCTAAGAAGAATCAAGCCGCCAAGGCCTTGCCTGTTTGTACTATGTGTATGCAGAGGAGCATTCAGAATCCAAGGAAATGTGTCTAGAATGGAGGGTTTGAAGGGGTCATAGCGGCCCTACCCACAGCACTGACCCACCTCCCATGCAAGGCCCCCTGTCAGGCTCTGAGGGCACAGAGATGAGTAGGGGGCAAAGAGCTCATGTTCCCATGGAGAAAGCCAACACATGAGTGCATGTTCTGTGTGCTGTTGCCAAGAGATGGTACAGGGGCAGGTGGGAGGCAAGAGAGGGAGTGGTCAACTCTCCTGGGTGTGGGGTCTGGAAAGGCTTCCAGAAGGGGTAATGCTAGAGCTGAAACACCTATGACCAGTTGTTTGCTGAATGGCCAAGGGGGTTCTGGGTGTTCCAGGCAGAGGAAGCAGCACAGACAAAGACACAGAAATGAGAGAGAGACTGGCTTGTTCCTGAAGCCACAAGTCTACTTCAGTAGCCTTGAGCACAGACCAAGGTGGGCAGCTCCCAGAAACGAGGTAGTGGAGGAGTCAGATCATGGACAGAATTGAGGGGGCATTAGAGTGCTAGTTAAAAAGCTTGTGCCTTGCCCTGGCTGGTGTGGCTCAGTTGGAGCATCTTCCCGTGGCCTAAAGGTCACAGGTTTGACCCTCAGTTAGGGCACATGCTCAGGTTGTGATTTCGATCCCTGGTTGGGGCGCATGCAAGAAAGCAACCCATCAGTGTTTCTCTCTCACGTTGATATTTCTCTCTCTCTCTCTCTTTTCCCCTCTCTTTCTAAAAGCAACTTAAAAATTTCCTCATCTGAGGATAAAAAGAGGAAGCTTGCAGGGGTTTTAAGCAAAAGAGCCACACAATCATACTTAGATATATTGGAAGTTCATTCTGTGGTTGGAAATGCAAGTGCGAGTGGGTGAGTACAGTGCAGGCTGGGAAACCTTGTTTAATCCTCCAGCAATGTCAAGAGTTGGAGGTTATCTCTTACTCGCACTATAGCAGAGAAAACTGGTTGTGAGAGACGGGAGATTCATTCACTTGTGTTTCGTGAGCCTCAGACCCTTACCTGAATCCAGGTTTGGTGCTCTGGCCTCCACCCCTGACTCCTGCCAGGCAGTCCTGAGCATGGCATGTGTCTCCACACACAAAGTGGGAGGACAGCCTTCAGTTCTGGGACAGAAAATGCTGAGACCACCTTCGTATCAGCTAAGAGAGTTTTCATTTCCGGTTACTCCTGTAATCAAGTCAGATGATGTAATCATCACATCGTCCTCCTAAGACCAGTCGTGTCTTTGTGGCCCCTCTGTGCCAGGCACTAGGTCTGCAAGCTCTGCCGCTCACAGCTCTTTGGGCATGCGCTGCTGCTTACAGTTCACCAAGAGGAAAACAGATTTGGAGGGAGGACGTAACTGCCACAAGGCTACTCACTCCACACATAACAGAACATGGATTCAGATCCGGGGCTTTTCTGCCCCAGAGTCCGTGTGCATCCCTGCTCATGCATCGCCCCCCTCCTCCTGCACGTGCACCTGAGGTGCCACTTCCCTATCTCTGGGCCACACGTTCATTGCCTTGAGATGCTGCGCTAAATTTCACATCCTCAACAGCAAGGAGCAGAGAAAGGAGAAATTGAAAATCTGCCGCCCAGAAGCTGTCCCTGTGAGCAAAGAGGAATGATGCTATATGCAAAGGGGACGCAGTTGCCTAACAAACTGTGTGTGACAAGAGAGTCGCTGTGTCGGGGCATTTCCAGCAGCCAAATCATGTTGACGCATGCTGCCTGTACACGCTGATGGCTCGCCATTCGGTGCTGACCTAATCCTGCGGTACTTGATGCATCCGCCTTTATTCTGATCACAGACTCCTGTTAGAAAGAATGTAGGAGACGGGGACCTGCTGAAAGATGTCCTAATGCTGGCCGCAGCATCCTGTGCACCTCAAGGACAGGGACATTCTTGCCAGTGTTTATGTGGAGGGATATGTTCCAAGGACTTGTAGAAGGTGTTTACTGTAGCATTGCCTGCACTTGCAAAACATTGGGAAAAAGAAAATGTCCTTCAAAAAGGAAAAACTAAATTGAATGCAATATACGCTGTATGATGGAACATCTAAGTAAAAGGAAGGAACTAGGTCTCTATAAACCAGTGTGGATAGGCCTCAGAAATACAATGTTGACTGACAAAAGCGAGTTGCAGAATAATGTGGACAGTAGGAGTAAAGTACACAAAAGCAAAACTATGTACTGTGTATACGTGTGTGCATGGTGTGTGTGTGTGTATGTATGTGTATATACACACACACTGTTTCAAAGACTGGAGGGACACATGCCAAATTCATGACAATATTTCCCTCTATTCTTCTGGAGAAGAACAGGAAATGGAATTGGGGCAGGTGTAAACTCAGATATCAAACTTACAGGGTTATTTCTTATTTAAAAAAACTTGAAATATACTAAAATGTTAACAGTTGCCAGTTCTGGGCCATGAGTTCATGAGTGTGTATTGTTTTGTTTTCTGTGCCTCTCTGTCTAATTTCTCAGCATTGAAACCGCAGAGGATCTGGAATGACAGCAGTCAGGTCGGGCGGTCCAAACATGCATGTGATTTGTTTCTGTGGGAACGTACAGGCGGCAACAACGAGTGTTATGACCATGCACTGGGGCCTGAAAGGCCCCGCCCTTTCCTGGCTCCACGCTATTCCCAGGAATTAAAGATGCAATTTAATGCTAGCTTTCAAATTTGCATTTTGTAGTAGTTATAAACCACCCACATCTCATCCAATGTAATTTACAAACATACTATTTATTCAACTGATTACTTCTTATATTGCCACCTCCATAATGAAAATTGGGTGCAAAAACGAGAGATCTGCTGGTTAAAACTACTTTTTACCAAGTTCCTTCTATAAGTGATCATCTTGCTCATTAACAGGCTTTCAAATGTCAGAGAAGGAAATAATTGCGACTCTTAATAGCAAGTGCTCACATTACTTATCAACTCAGTCTCAAGTATAGTCTGAAATTGGATTGATAGTTGCTAAAAACACAATGTAACTGTTTCTTTTTCTAATCGATTTTTTTTGAGGGGAGAGAGAGAGACATAGATTTTGTTGTTCCACTTATTTATGCATAGATTGGTTGCTCCTTGTATGTGCCCTGACCAAGGATTGAACCCGCAACCTTGGCATATTGGGACGACACCCTAACCCACTGGCCTACTCGGCCAGAGCCACTGCTTCTCGGTTGAAACAGGAAGAGGACACCCAGCAACGCTGTCAAATACACACTTAGGAGCAGCCAAATCACAGACAATGTTGTTTTGTCAAACCTGGACCAATGAGTAGAAAAACACACTCTGAAGTGCCCCCTGCATCCCACTGGCGTGCAGCATCCTGCCTCAAGTTATCATTTTAAACTATCCACCTGTGGTTTCTAGTAGAGTCTTTGACCTTTCATTAAAGATCTAACTTTACTAGGCAATTGATTTTTGCAGGTCTCTGGGGTGGTCATGGAGACAGATTTCGCTGTAGTTAATATTACCCTCTTTTTAGGACTTTTGCCAAGTAAGAATTTACTGGTTAATGACCTTGTCTGGAGTGATAGACTGTGTATTTGAGACAGTGGAAACTATGTGATTCTCTTCCTAATGACTGAGTCTTGGACACGGCAATGAAAGAGGCACAGAGACCATGGGGACTGGTGGAGTGGACACTGGCTGCTTCCCTTTCAGGCTGCATGGGGCATAGCACAGACTCTAGAGTCAAGCCAATGACCCCACGGCCACACATACCAGCTGCAGAGCTCTAGGCCATCCCCCTGCCCGGCCAGGCGGTGGCGCTGCAGAGCTGTCGTGTAGCACTGCCACCAGCGTTCAAGGAGAGCACAGGTGTAAAACCCTCACACGGGGTAGGGCACACCCTGGGCACTCAGCAAACCTCGGTGCTCTTTCTCTTCTCTTCACATTTTTTTCCCTTTTTGTGCCTTGAAAAGAAACATCAATTACCAAGAATCTTACAGTGCTATACGCACTCTTTCAGATGGAAGAAAAAGAAGATTTATCATATACCCATCATACTATGTGGGGAAGCTGGAGGCCTAGTCAGATTAAGTCATTCATTCACTGTTGGACTGAGTGTCCCACCTCATGTCAGGAACTTAGTGAAACAGCACGGCCTTTTTCACCCATCCCCCCAACTCTCCGCATCGGGCAACTGTCAAAACGTTCTCTATATCTATGAGTCTCTTTCTGTTCATATTGTTCATATATTGTTTTTTAGATTCAATTGTTGATAGATATGTAATTTTGTCATTTTATTGTTCATATTTTTTGTCTTTTTTTCTTTTTCTTAAAGCAGACCCTTTAACATTTCATATAATACTTCTTGGGTGGTGGTGAATTCCTTTAGCTTTTTCTTTTCTGGGAAGCACTTTATCTGCCCTTCCATTCTAAATGATAGCTTTGCTGGATAGAGTAATCTCGGTTGTAGGTCCTTGCTTTTCAACAC